>OX421904.1:1888002-3088002 GCA_949128165.1 Lathronympha strigana
CATTTTTTCAATACTTAGAGATAACACAAGGAGAGAACTATCTATGAAGGTTTTTTCTTAATCTATGACGATACATATAATATACAAATAGCGGGATTCAAACCCAGGACCATCGCCTTAGGACCTCAAATTTTAGTAGCAAACTTTACTATATTCGTAGCGTGTAACTAGATGCAGGCGGTGAGTCACTATCACTATACCTACTTGTATACCGGTTGTGGTTGATGCGAGACTGAGTAAACGGTACTTGACGTGTTTCTGGGTGCAAATAAGCTAACGGGGGGTCAAGCTCCGAGCAATTTTGCGAAGATGTTTACAAATGCAAGGCACGGCTAGCGGGCTTTTTTATACATTGAAGTAGACAGATGTTCAGGCAAACAAACACTTGCTTTTGTTGGCACGTTGTAGCTATGGAAATATAAGTCTTATAACGGGCCTGGCAACCCTATACCTTCCTCAAGGATCACTCTAGAATACTCTAGATATCATTAAACTAGGGACTCATTTCGTCAATTGTTGAAATGTACATTAATAATAGTTTATGCAACAGTGATATAATAAGGGTTCTTAAAACTTGAGGGTTGCCGTTACAAAACGAGACTAAGTCGAGTTTTGTAATAACAATAATAGACTCGAGAGTTTTAAAAACCAATTATGAGCTGTTGCATATGATAGTTTTTCTACGACAGCTAAAATAGCGAAAATAGGAAAATCTTGAAAGGTGGCAGAATGTGGAACAAGTCGTATGCCCACTATAGAAATAAAAAAAAACAACAGTGCTAATACCTGTATTGTATGAAAATCCATATGAGCAGTGTTCTTATGGAATACAATAAACAACGTTTTAATGTACCTATACTTTTTTAATATCGCTGTCAGCCATCTAATTGACAGAAGCGCTGGAGTAGAAAAAATCTTTTAAAATCGCCCTTAATGGAACTTCCTAACAATGTAAACAAAAGGCGTCACATGTTTTTACACTGTTCCTCCTTTTATTTTCACACTACCTCATCAAACACGACTGAAACGGTCGTAGTGGAGATTTAATTAAAAACTTAAAAGTTAGGATGTTACGATCAATATGGCGGATTTGGTTACGTTAGGAAGGTCCATTCACAGCGATCTTACGGCGTAATTTAGGTTATCTAGTGTTTTAAACAGTGTAGAGGAGTGATATTCTCGGCTCTCGGCCAAAAGGGGTAAAAGTTTATCGTGTCATCCTAATGCCAGTGACGACTTTTTTTCTCACACTTTGGCTTGTGTATTGTTTCAATGTTGGCGTTATTAAAAAACAGAGTACTTAATTCTGATTATTAAATATGTTTGTGGAAAACGGGTGTTTTTGCGTATATTATTATAAAATCTCGGTCTCTGTCTCGGCCGAGACAAAAAAAGTAGTCTCGGTCGAATCTTATTACCAACGACATTGAATTTCATAGACTCACCATGACCGCTTAAAATGTGTCCGGAACAAATCGTGCTTAAATTTGTTCTAAGCACAATTGAGCTATCAGTAGCGCGTCAACCGTCCTGCCGTCAACATGCCGAAGTGCTCCGTTAAAAAGTGCAAAAATAACACATTAAATACGCTTAAAAAGGATGGCATATCGTATTTCCAATAAGTAATATCTTACAGTTTAATAATGCATTAGGTTTTTAGTCAAAATTGCTTTGTAACTTACTAAAATCTTTTTTTTTCTAACATAAGTAAAATAAATTTCTTGATTTGGTCTTACGCAGTTGGCCCTTTCCCTCACGCTACGCGCTACGCGAGACGGACAGCGACAAAAGATGTAAAAGGCAGAACATAGTTGAAATTTAATGAATAGAGTCGCCGGTTTATTAATTTTTTAAACAACATTATATTATTAGAGGCGTTTAGATTTTAATAATGTCAGACTAATTACTAAATACACCGATTGCGACAGTTAAATTATCCAAGTTTATAGATAAAAACAAACAACCTGGCAATAGCTATCGTTAGTATCGTTACATCCTTATTATAAATAATAAAAAAGATTTTTATTTGCAGTTCCTCTTAACCATCCCTGATCTTTATCATTAGGTCCACTCCACCAAAATGATGGTTTACGTAAGAAAATGCCCAAGTTACTTATAGAAATTGTCAAAACAAAACACATGTTCCGTTAAAATTTGACGAGTTCCTTAATTCCCCTTTAAAAGGCGATTTTCGGGATAAAAACTATCCTATATCCTTTCTCAGGTGTCAAACTATCTCCATATAATTTCAGCAAAATCAGTCCAGCGGTATTAACGCGAAGAGGTAACAGAGAGTTACTTTTGCATTTATAATATTAGTATGGATATGGATGATTTTTATGACATAACAGAATTTAATAATGAGGAATCTTAATTTTGACAAAGCAAATTTTAGGTATAAGTATTTGACATGAAAAAATGTTCATTTTAATTTTAATTTTATTTTATTTTATTAATAAACAATTGTATTGTATTTTATTGATTAATTTAAATGAAATTTGGAATTTTTATAAATTGTACCAATATGTTAATTATTTTTGAAAATTGTTAATTAATCTTATTTTATTTTCTTTTGACGTGTATTGTATGGGTGCATTTACGAAATAAATGAATATGAATATGATATGGAACTATGGATAGTCACCTAGTAAGTACCTACTCGCCAAGACAATCAAACAAGCCTAAACTCGATAGGGTTTAGGTTTTTATTACATATTTCTTGGCCATCTTCAAGCTCCATCAGCAGATCAGCTTCATATCATAATGAATATTATGATATTGTATTCTGACGTGATATACCTACATTTGCATATAAAATTTCAGCTCAGCTATTAAAGGTGTTTGCTTCTAAATGGAGTTGCAATAGCCAAGTTGTCTGGGTTATTCCACCCGAACAAACATATATACATGCATGCATAGTGCATTCATATATACCTACATGAACACTCACACACATACATAGTTACATACCTAGCTACATGCACACTTACATACAAACATGCACAAATACATATATACATACATACATACATATAAACATACATACATACAAACAAACATACAGACAAACAAACATACAGACAAACATACTACATGGTTACATAATTTATTTGTAAGATAAATAAAAGTTTGTAAAAAAAAATTATTCACGACTCCACGGTGTCTCTGTGCCGATGCGAAAAACTTTACTATGATTCTTGCAGTACAAACCGAATTGAACGTTATAGTGATTCGTATACGGTGCGGAACGTAACAAAGAATCGACGGGTAATAAATTTTTTACGACTTGCGCGATGTTCGAATTTCGTAACATCATAACCGCCAATTGCACGCATTTGAAATAAAACATTAAGCTCGACGATTTAAAGTTGTTATTTAAGAAACAAGAAGTAGGCTTGACTATGTGTTCAAGTTTTAACTTTTCAACTAGACGCACACATTCGTAACGTAGCCGTTGGACACTTTTACGGGTAGAATTTGTACGTCGTGCTGTTTCTATCTAATCCTAATTCTATGCTTATTACATAGGAACCGAATATGCATTTTTTTTATGCTATAGGGGGGCAAACGAGCAAACGAATCGCCTGATGGTAAGCGAAGCGATTAACGTCGTCCATGGACACCCGCAACACCAGAGGTGTCGCAAGTGCGTTGCCGGCCTTTAAGGTGGGAGTGCGCTCTTTTCTTGAAGGTTTGAAGGTCGTATCGGTCCGGAAACACCGCTGGCGACAGTTCGTTCCACAGTTTAGCTGTGCGAGGCAGGAAGTTTCAGGAAAAGCGCACAGTTGAGGACTGCCAACCATCTAAATGGTGAGAGTGGAAATATTGTCGCGTAGGGCGAACAATATACAATATTTTGACTAAAAGGTAATTTCTGATGCATCTTACCTGATACATTCAAATTCATATCTAGCTTTTTCCCTGTCTCAAGTTATACGTTGCGTTACCTGTACGTACATTAAAGATGGAGGAGCCTCTAGTTCAAGGTCGCGTTAAGGTCGCTGAAAGCCCATAAATATGTAACAGGGTAATTTTGTTGTCGGCCACGAAGATAAAATTACAATTTCCGAGTAAATGCCACCTATTAATGCAGATTGTTGAGTTTAATTTTCATTTGTAGTCCGTATTGTTAAATTTAGTTGAAAATGGGTAATGTGTTAGTATTTATGCTGAAATTTCACATAGTGGAATTTTTGACGGCCTCCTAGCCTAGTTGGTAGTGACCCTGCTTACGAAGCAGGAGGTCCCGGGTTCGAATCCTGGCCAGGGCATTTATTTGTGTGTTTATCATGAATATTTGTTCCTGAGTTATGGATGTTTTCTATGTATTTAAGTATTTATATGTATCTATCTATTATATATTATATATTCTAACCTCACTAATCTTAGCACCTAAATTCTCATGTAAGTGACATTTGTCTTAATGGGAAATAAATGAATTCCAAACTGATATATGTCGTCGCCTAGTACCCACAACACAAGCCTTAGAGCTTACCGTGGGACTAGGTCGATTTGTGTAAGATTGTCCCATAATATTTATAATATTTATTATCTTCGAGTTTATTATAAAAGTGTACTTACAGGACTAAACAAAAATCTATTAAAAATGTTGGCTTCCGAAGGGAAATGCAATAAATTACCCAACTCGCTTTAAGTTTACCTTGAATATTTGAAAAGTTACCTTAATCCTCAATTTCTCTAAAATCCCATCATAAAATACGAGCTAATGCGAATTGTACCAACTTCAAAACTTCCGAAATCGGCCCAGCCATCTACATGTTAATACATAAAGATCCCAACAAATTAAGAACCTCCTTTCAAAAACTTAAACAGTGTCGCGTGACTCATGTGACGAGCTCATAACATCAAACCGCTGTGAAAGTAAACAATGTCAAATAAACAATATCTGCAAGATTGTGCAAACTTCTTCGAAAGTGGAGCAATCTTCATAATGTACTTAATTTGCGATCTGCACAAGAACATAAGAAATAATATTGTCTTCTGTTACCGCGATTGTTATTCATTGAAATTAAACACTTTAGAACGGATTAATCGCGTTTATTAAAACCCACCCATGATCGGTAGGGTCATGGTGTTAATAAACGCGATTAATCCGTTCTAAAGTGTTTAATTTCAACATAAGAAATCACAAGTTGCATGCAAACGAATGTAAACTTCATTAAATCACAAAATCGAGTATCTTTTTCACTTAGAATAGACTTCTACTGAATTTAAAAAAAAATATGTTGAGTTAGTTATAATTATAAACTAAAACACTCGTACGAGTAAAAAATACCTAGTGTCATCCCTATTGTGCAAGTTTTTTGACAGAGGGGAAATTGTATGCAAAGCCTACACCTATTGTCTACCCTCGAAGCTGCATACACTAAAAAAAAATCTAGAATAGTTTTCGCTACTCTCACTCGTATGATAAATTATTTGAACTTTGAGTTATATATAATTAGTTTTAGAGGTTAAAATACCGCTCCCTTATCGAACTAGGTATTATGTACGGTAGGGGTCTTTAATTTTTGACCCGTTTCGTTTTTTTTTTGTATTTCAATAGCTTGAACTACAGAACTGTCAACTGTTAAGTGGGAGACCAACCAAAATCCTTGACTGGATATTGGATTTGAAGCCTTTATCAGAGTTTAAGGACGTACGAAAAATCGTACCGTGTGCTACAGCCTTAATACTGGACAACTAAACAGCTGTAGCGTAAACAACGGTCATCCGTCGTCAATTCAATACGATTGCGCAAAAATTCTTCGAAAGTGGAGCGATCTTATTAAGGTACAGCACTCAACTCGACCAAAGAAAACCTTATACCAATAGAATAAGGTCTAAAATGGTCTGTCAATGTCAAGTCAGCGTTTATCTACCGTGACGAATGCAACGATTGTGCGAATTGCTTTGTTTACGTAATATCATCCTGGGTTTGTTTTCCGGGCACTTGTAATATGCTTTTGGCAATTGCGAAGTTTTAATTTAAGACACCGCAATCGCCGAAGAACTGCTCTTTATTTAATTTCTGCTGATTATCATTGCACAATGATACTTTAACATGATAGTGAAATATCCTGATAAAAATCCTGACATAAAGAGACCAGAGTGCTGACATTTTTTTAAACAGAGAGTTGACGTAGCGTGATCGACGCAGCTTTGTAATAAATGTATCATAAAAACATACATTTTTTTTTAATGAGGTCATCCCTATAAATCCTGACACTTGCCAAATCCGACCGCAATCCTGACAGAAGGCCAAACATGCTGACATGTTGGAGAAGTCCTGGCATAAGCAACCCTATATACAGATAGTTATTAGCTAAGAAATGAGTCTATGACAGGATTCGGCAAACTGAAGCCGGAGAGCTTGCTGCTCTTTTGAAGTCGAATCGACTATTATGGACGCCCCGTTTAGAAATCATACTTTTTCTACTCCAGCACATCTGTCTATTAGATGACTGACAGCGATATTAAAAAAGTATATATAACGTTGTCTTTGGTATTCCATATGAACACAGTTCCTATATATTTTCATACAATATATCAGCACTGTTGTTTTTTTTTTCTATAGTGGGCACGACCTATTTCTCATTCTGCCTTTCTAGATTTTCCTTTTTACTTTATTTTAGCTGTCGTAGAAAAACTAGCGCTCATAATTGGTTCTTGTCTATTATTACAAAACTCGATTTTGTAACGGCGACCCTCAAGTTTTAAGAACGCTTATTATATCACTGTTGCATTAACTACTATCTGTGATAAAAATATATGACCGTCACTTCCCGACCTTCCCGTCCTTCCCGTCCACATCAAAATACCTACAATGTCTTTATAGTCCTTTGTTCAAACCTCGAACATCCTCTACCAAGGTAGCAGCATTTCATTCTTAAAACGGTATAGAAAATCGCAATTTCCGATTCTCTTTACATGCACGGTGCAAACTGCGACATCCTCGCACGTGCAATAAGACTACAATCCCGCGTCGCATCGCACACAGCATTGCAAATGATGTGACGTTTCTCTGAATCGCTTTTCAGAGCGGCACCAATGTGGGATTTACGAGTACCTGTCACACTCGCTTGGTTGCGAACACGAAGTGAAATATGGAATTAGGACGTGATTAGTTATTGTGTATGAAAATCATAAAGGTTACTTACTGCATTGGCGTTAATATGTGTACATATCTTCAACTTAATCCTGTGCAGTAAGATAAGTAGTAATAAGATATCGACCTAGTCAGCAAGCAAGCTCAATAGGGCTTGCGTTGTGGTAGTAGTCGTATATACAAATAAATACTTAAATACATAGAAAACATCCATAACCCCGGCACAAATATTCATTATAAACAGACAAATAATTGCCCTGACCAGGATCCAAAGCCGGGACCTCCTGCTTCGTAGGCAGCTTCACTACCAACTAGGTTTGGTAGGAGTTAGGGGGTTGTTAAAGAACACATATTAATTAACTCTACATCACAATGACAAATCCCAATACCACTTCCAAGGTTTTTTTGTTTTTTCGTCAATTTGTCAAAGCTTCGAACATTTCTCCCACCTCTTAGTTACAGTTGAATTCATAAAGCATGCCGGATGCATAATATGTGGCGTTTTCAGGCTAAAGGTACCACATTGTCGGTTATCGATAAGGCTGTACTGCCATAAATAATCAATTAGAAATCAACAACCGACAATGTGGTATCTTTAACCTGAAAACTCCCAATATGTAGACTTACACCTTAATTGTTCATGTGCTAAAGATGGAGAGATATTTTTGAAGCCTTGTTAATGCTCATATATTTATTTGTTGTAAAAATCGTCATGTCAAGTCCAGTTTTTGCATCAAATGTTCTATGGTAACTTCCCGTAAAATTGTCCACATGTAGGTCACTAAATCCTAGTATGAGTCTAGAGTAAGCCTTGAAAAAAAAATGAAGGTCATGACATTTCAAGCAAACCTGTTTAGCTTATTTATAAATACAATTTTATGTGCAGGTGCAAATACCTTCAGTGTCACATATGTCATAGTAAAAATGAAGAATTGTATAGTTATGTGCTATTTTTAAGTATTTAGAGATGTGCACTGATTAAAACACAGCTGGTCACTTGTTTCAATCTAGTTCTCATGAAACGAAGTGCAAAAACCAATACCTAGTTAAAACGTTAAGCACCAAACCAAAACCCAAAAATTAATACCTTTTACTGGAAACAACCACGATGTATATTGTCGATCGTAGGTTCAAATTAGGGTAAGGGACATGGAAATGGCGTTACCCTAATTTAACCTACAATCGACGATATAATATATGTCGCCGACCTCGGAACCGGTTCTAATAAAATGATTTCGACAAAAATTTATATACTTAATGCTTATGGTGGACTTTGACTTTTTAATCACTATCGGCATTTTCTATATGTACAAAAAGAGTCTGCCATTTTTTTGTGGGGGAGGCCATTTTGTTGTCAAATGTAAAATATACAGCGATTCGTAATTTAAAGCGTAACGTAAAAATATCTACCTCAGATAAACGTCTGTGCATACAATGAGTATCATACTATGTCATACTCCTTCGGCAGAGGGATAGGCCTACAGTTACTCTTCCGTCTAGTTTAAAGCTCAAAAATGGGGGATTAGAAGGTGAAAAATCCATCTAGCATGGTTCCGTATCTGAGACGATTTCTCAGATAAAGAAAAATCTATTTACAATGTTTTACGACCTCTGAATTCTGATACTGTTACTAACAAAACATTAAAAATAGCATGAATCTACTTTTCAACATCACTGAGTTAATATTCCATAAACTGGCTAAAATGAATTAAATAAACTGACTAGGCTAAAATCTTCTCTTACTATTATGGTTCAGTTTCAGTAATCTGGAAAGGATCTTGGCCTCCAAGACAAAAGCTAATAAGTATAAGTCATAATTAAATATTTAATTATACATGTGTTTGTATCGAGAGAATTTCCTGATAACATATTTATATTATAGATTACAGTTATCTTTCATATCATTTGTATTAGGAATTGATATATTGCTACTTCATTTGGAAATTCCAGAAAAATGATTAGGTTTGCACATTTGAAATGGCAGAATCAGGTTTGATAAAAATCTATTTGCCATATGCTAATATTTTATTCAGTAAGATACCTACAACGTTTATAAACAGTTTTATCAATAGTTCGTTACTGAGAAGACACTATGAGAAATACAGTTTGGTATGTCACAAGAAATATCAGTTTCTTGATATGTTATACTCATTTTAATTGACAATGATTCAAAATATTTTTTCAAGTAACAGATTGTTATATGTTGTTTTATATATTTATTTTAAACAAATATTTTTTTATAATGAACAGCTTATTTAATATAAATAGGTTATACATTATTAAAATAATCCTATTAATCTTGTGGTGAAGATGAATTCAGGTATAAATCTAATACATATATTTTACAGTGGCGGGGTGTTCATATAACTTGATTCTTGCCGGCTTTTCTTGTGTGAGCCAATCTAGCACATTTTTCCTTGACAACTCAAAGAAAAAGCAGGCTAAATCAGCTCCAGCTTGCCCAAAGAACATTTTGATGCCCCGCCACTGGTATCTTATATGGGTATATGTACCTATAGAAAAACTCAAGTTATTAAACTAAAAAGGAACTTCACTATTTAACCTTATCACACCATTTTTTTGAAAAAAAAATAGTCACACAAAGAAAACATTTTGTGAGTTAATTCATAAATTCAATGTACTAATAGTAAATTTTCTTTTTAAACCATGACAATAAGTAACAGTGTACTGGCAGTTATAAAACTTTAGTAAAAAGGCTAAACTTTATTCAAATGAGTGATTTGACACATTTAAAAATAAATAATAACAATGGTGCATAAACAAAGTCTGTTGTGTTAAATAAAACAATACCACAATAAATCAAATAACAGGTTTCCAGCTCTCAACATGAAACACGTAATTCAAAGATAACGTAAGACAACAAATATGAACCAAGAACAAAGTGATACCTTATAAAAAATGGATTAATTTCAAGGTAATGTGTAGTAGTTTCGCAAAATAAATAAATCTATAACTTTCCTAGGAGAGAATCTAAGGGCACGACGTTTGATAGTAAAGAAGCTAAGTGAGTGATATTAAAATATAATGTAGTGTTTACAGTTAGTCACCTACAAGATAGCGAAATACTTTATTTATTAGTATTAAAACCTCCTTACCTCGTCTGTTAAAGGGTCGAACCCGAACAGCTACTTTTATCTTATCCGAGGCCATTGTTTCACTTAATTTACACAAATACAATCAAAACACAACACTTAGCACATCAAAGTATAATAATTTATTGCACATATTCACCCATATTCTAAAACAACAAAATCCATTATTTTACGTTATGATCACGACGTTCCCAAATTGACACTGCCCGTCCGCCATGTTGTTATTACATGGAAATAGTGATTTGACACACATACCCCAATCGGAAAACCGATAATAAAGGCTACCATTGGGTGCTTTCATACTCTGGATCTGGATTTCTACGACACCATTGCGCAATCCTGCCGTGGGGGAACAAAATCTATGAAGTAAGCAGACGCTTTTATACTTATCATGATCGATTCCTATACAAAAACTGTCGTGACGACACAGTCGTTTCGTGAAGTGGAAATCCGAAAAAGATTTTCAGTTACTTGGTTTGATTTCAGATGTCCATTTGCAAGCATCGTACTTTCATTATCTGCCTCTTTATCGTTCGCATATGTAAGCGCGTTTAAGTGAGAAGGAAACCGCAAAAGTTTTATTTTGTATTTTAGCGGTAGTGCCGGTAGTCAAGTCGTATATATTTTCGTAACTCACTATAGAAATTCGATCATATTTGCAAGAATTAAGCAAAAGTTTAAGCATAATCATTTCAATCATAGTTCTAATGCTGGCGCGAGACAGTCAACATATACAGTACCATACAGTCACAGTATACAGTAAAATAGTATCAAACTAGCTGAAATATACTTTAATAAATATTAGGTTTAGAGTCTGCCTTTTACTTTAAATAACTTCATTCGATTTTACGTAATGTGAATCGTAAAAACTACTGGAGTGGGACATCACTATTATCAACTTTAGGGTTGTCATATGCAAACTTCTTAAAATCTACTATTCATGACATTGCATTTAATAAATTTTATTTCTGTAAACACTTTGAAAGAAGAAAACTCTTATATTTTCAAAAAAGGCATTTAGTTTGTTTGCATTTTCCTAATCAGAAACATCTTAATTAAAGTAATACAAATTAATCAAATCGCTATTGGGTATAATATGCTGGCAACACGCACTGACAGCTGCTGTTTGACATTTCAAATGTCATAATAATTACGAATCTATTTTCGTAAACCACCTTTATTTACCACTCCAATCCGGTGCTTATTTTATATTTACAAATTCAAATTGAACCCTTATTTTATACTTTTAAAATATTTCTTAGTGTTATCGTTTACTTTGTTACAGATTTTAACACATTAGGTGAAGTTTTTCTAAAGCAATCAAAATGGCAGCAGATCCGCTATTCGGCTGGGATTTAACTTTTAAAACTGTCGAGAAAGATATAAAACGCAAGTCTGATGTTCTTATTGCTTTTATACATTGGAATTTGACTAAAAGAGGATTCCGTTCCATTGGAATAGGCGATGAGGTGCGAAAAACTTTTCATAACTTACACTTCACACAAAACGAATCTCATTCTAATAAAACGTGTATTGTTTTCAGAGAACCCTGTCCGGCGACGAGGATAAAAGCGAAGTACTACCAACGGGATGGAATGATAAAGACAACTATACACTGAGATATGTTTTGGAGGATAAATTGTTCATTCTCCATGGATTGAACACTGACGGCACCCTTATCATCAATTTAATGGTAATGTAGTATAGTAATCTTGCAGTAAAATCGTTTAAAATAGTGCTTCGGATAAATTCATGAATACAGGACTATATACATGTAACTTAATTACTTTATATCTGATCCTGGAACTTACTTCAACCTATACTGCACTTGTTAACTATAGACCCTGTGAGTTAAAGGTTTCATTATTGATTTTCTCTGCTATTTTAAATAATCATTCACTACAACCACTGCAGCTTATATATCTCCCACTTCTGGGCCACTATGTATAAGGCATTGAAACCTTGACCTTCAAAACCTTTGGTCTCCATTATCAGTAATAATTATAATCAGTCTCTCGTAGCTTCACTAACTTTGTGACTACCGGCTTTTTCTGCAGCATTTATGTAAATCGGCCTGCAAACTCTGAATCCAGATAAGCTTTGAAAATTCTGGAAAAAAACAATTTTTTTTATTGATTTATTGAAACTTTCTTATTTATGTGAAATTTTCGTGTTTTTTAAGAAATGAATATTGTTACTATCACTGTCACTCTTTTCATCTATTTAAATTGTTTCTTTCTCAATGTCATCAATGTGTCCCTTTTGTAAGTTTAAATTAGACCCAATATACATTGATTTAGAGTTGATGAAATTAGTGCGAAAATTATCATTGTTTTTATTTTTCGAAATAATCCGAAACAAATTAGGCGGGTGGGAATAAAAAAGGGTTTTTTTTTCCAGACTTTTTCAACGCTGAGCCAGATTGATCTGAAATAACTTCTTATAGTATTATAATTTGACCATTTCCAGAGATCTGAAGACTTGGCAGTATCCAATCTGGCCCTGAAGATAGATGACACAGTGAAAGAGACCGGTGGCTCCATATCGAAGATGCTGCCCGGGTACAAGGATCTCATGTACAATGTGAAACGGGACCTTGTTGATACTATCACGGAGAGGCCGACCACTACTGCTGAAACACAGACTGCTACCAGGAGTAAGTGTCACACAAATTTGTACCCGTTGTTGTTATAAACAGTATTCAGATTTTTCTAAACAAATAATTTGAGTTGTTTGAACAAAAATGATTTTTAAACATGTTAAGAAGCCAAACTATACTTTGACGCATTTCACATAATTCACTTTCAATAGTACATTACGTAACTAGTGCGGCAAAACAAAGAAAGGCCGAGATCGCAGATGTTTGCGACCCGAGCTGCAAGCGAGGGACGTAAATATGCGATCAAGGGCTTTATTTATTACCTCACGTGTTAGGTACATCATTTTATGCCTACACTTGGGCAGAAATCAGCTTTTTGGCCAGGTGTGGCATAAAGAATATTAAAATACTTGTATATATTAGGTCAGGGAGAATCTTTTCGTATTTTATATGCAAAAAGTTATAATAGTTTTTTGATGCCTTTACTATAAAATAGCATTAAAACCGGTCGGGATCACATAAATTCAGGGCATGATTAATCAAAGTTCTCAGTATCAAAGACAAAATAGTAACAGATAGTAAAGTAAATCTGTCCTTTGATACTGGTAGGCAAATTGCGGTGTAAACTGTGGCATGCACTTGACCACACGGTTTGCGCATAACTAGGACGTCTAGAAACAGCAATTATCCTTCTTTCTCCTCATCCTCTGTGAACATGATGCCGCCACCCGCTCCAAGTAGCAGGACAGAAAGGGTGTTAGTCCGCAGTGCACGACGTACCTCTGTCGCGGGTGGTCGCTCCTGATGACGATCTTCGTAAACATGAAATAGAAACATGTCGAGCTTAACTACGTGAGTGACCTGTTTTAATGTTATTTAATAATATTATGTTCCAGTCCCACGAGGCCACGACAGTAATATGCTTTTACTGTTTATATCTTGGTGGTTTGAATAATATCATAAGATTATTTATTTGGGATTTTTTAGTCAGGGAATTTTGATATCATACATGCTTTTTCTATGGACGTTTATATTTTTCATACAAAATACGAAATACTTTTTCCCCGAGTATTAATTGAATATTGTCGATACCAAAAATTAACTACTTATTTGTATCATGGACATAAGTAATAATACAAAATCACAATAGTTTAAATTAATAAATAGTGTTTCTATAAATTAAGGCTATGCAACGGCCACTTATGTTGTTCAGTCACCTGCAATAATATCAAAAATAAATAATAAATATGTGACACTCTTGTGGCTGTAACTATGTCAGATATTTTTGTGACCTTCATAGAGGGAGATACTGTGCAATGGTGGTGCTACATTTATACAATATTTAGACTTTTATTTTTTATTTTTACCTTTATTTTTCATTATTGAATCATAGATACAGACAAACAGATGTGAACTTGACAACTGTAATAGATGGCGCTACACGTTGATGGAATTATTTACGATGCTGTTTCCTTTAGAAGTCACATTAGCTACCAAAGCGTTGTTTGTCTATGATTAATGTGTTCCCATTTTTTAAATAACATTATTTCTCAGTTACAACAATTTGTCAGTAAACAAATTCGCATATAATTTTAACTATAACAACTCCCGTTAGACACAGACGTCTTAAAATATATTTATAGCGGGTCACTCACGTAATTTAAGTCGAATTTCGCTCGACATATTTGTATCCCATAGAACCTACAGCAAAGGTTCCTCGAGCGAAATTCTACCTAAATGGTTAGGTGACTTATTTAGGGATCAACGAAAAAGGGGCCAAATGTTTTATAGTAATAGAAATTACCGTCAAATCTTAATTTAAGCTCCCAACAAAATCAGTTAGAGTGACGTCACTTTCAGTCTTTCACATACATAACTACTGTCTTAATGAATGATAAAACAAGAAACAGTATGTATTTTCTTCGGTCATGTTATTTTCGCCGTAAATATGGCGTCCATATCTATAAGTATTTGTCATACAATTTAGTTTCAAAAAAATTAAAAAAGAAACGAACTGTGACTTGATACAAAATTTTAAAATTTTTAGGTATTGTAATTTCAATACATTGAGTATTAAATATTTCGTTTTTATCATAGATTTTTGAATATTTTCATCAATCTATGTAAATTTAGTAAAAAAATATATACAGTTCGTCTATGCTAAGTTTCCTAGATTATGATAGCACAGAATGTGAAAGTGTTAAGTAAACGTCATAATTTCATAGAAGTTTGACGTTTAAAATAACACTTTCAAGTTTGACAGTTCATTTGCTGGGCAATTTTCCGTGAGTGACCCGTTGTAAATATATTTTAATAAAGTCTCATCTTTGCCTTAGGTGTAGAAGTAATCGTGTCAACGCCAGATTATATAAGATAAATTAGATAAAAAATTGGAAGTAATATCACTAAAGTTTACCACACTATAATTACGGAAAGGAATAAGGTAAATATTATTTGAGAATAGAAAATAGTGGCAAAGAAAAATGGCGGTTTGAATTTCTTCTTTGTCACTAGCACATTTGCTATATTATCGCGTATCTGCTGCTGAGTATAGTCAACTAGTCATGTACCTTGAAATAAAGTTCTCAAATATTGTCTTTTTATGTTTGCAGATGAACCCAACAGAAGACTTCCAGATGATCCATTGAGAGTGCCTTCTAGACCACATCCGTCTGGCCCGCACCCTGATACCCGCGATCTTTGGTAATTGTTGACTATACATAATAGTAGATTGTATATCAAGGGCATAAAGTAACCCATTTTAGACGAGGCTATTTATTGTAACCCCCACGGGCCCGGCCGCCTGCAGGCGGCGCGCGGCGGGGAGAACCCAAGCGCGCGAGTATGGATGTTACATTTTCAACGATTTAAAGTGATATTAAAACCTAATATTTTCCTTACAATCGAAGTGAAAAGCAGAGTGTATACCTCAGCCATAAATACCCATTTTATCCTCGGCTACCATATTGGTCCTCGTTACACTCGGACCAATAAATGGCCTCGTCTAAAATGGGTCACTTTATGCCCTTGATGTACAATCTACTATTTGTTATTGCAAGATAAGTATTTTTCAGTCCTCCGGCCGGTAAGCGCCACTTTACGCAAAACTAAATTGCCGCCTGCCGGCTCAGTCGGGCAGAAAAATAGGATACAAACCTCGGCCGTTAAATGGGAAAGCCTCGGATCACATGTTAGTCGACCTCGGCTTCGCCTCGGCCGACAATTACATGGGATCCGAGACATTTCCCACTAAAACGGCCTTGGTATGTAATCTACTATTACACAGCGGTAATAAGTCCTATTATGGACAATTGCGGGCGAGCGGCAATGGTAAAATAAAAAGGCGTTTTTACGATGTTCCGGCTCTGCCCTCTCATTAACGGCTAATGTACAATACCCAATGAGGATAAACGCGCTAGATAATAGCACAGACTGTTACAGTGTTAAGTAAACGACATAATTTCATAGAAGTTTGACACTAACACTTTGAAGTTTGACAGTTAATTTGCTCGGAAGAGATAACGTGGTTTTACTCTTAACTGTACCTAGTTCAAACTTCCAAATTAAAAAAAAAATAAGACATGTACATATGTATATTGTAGACTATAAAAGACAACAGGGACCCCATATATATTGTGGATTTTTAGCCAGATTTCTGTATGCTCCTAAATTAACTCGTATCGTATTTTAACCCAGGGAGCCACCAATAGCGCCTCTGGCAAACATCGGCCGCTCAGATTTAGACCCCTTCGCACCAGGCGGTGGTGGTATGCTGTTCAACCCATTTGGACCCCGGCGTGATCTTGAGAATCCAGGGCTTGGGGTGCCTGGGGGATTGCCAAGGTAAGACCGTAGATGATGTAGTCAAGTTTAAGGTACGATGAGACTGGCATAATCTTATGATTAAAAGTCCCTAAATATAAGAAAAATAAATGGTAAATTGGATATTACCAACAAAGATTCAAATAAATAAATATAAGCTTTATCACTTTTATCAGTTTCACGTGAATACAGCTTATTGAGAATCAGATATGAAATTACGATGTTCATGGTAGGCCCTCTGAGTCAAACTATACGGGCCTTCAGGCCTACCACGAACATCGAAAATTGGCATTGACGGGAAAACCTCTTTGTCACACCAATATGCAAGTGCGACAAAGATGGAGATACAAATCCGCAATCGTTCGATTTTCGTGGTATAGGCCCTTATCTCGATCTTGCGCGACCAACGACAGCGGTGGCCATAGATGTCTACATAAGAGCGAGATATCGAGCTCTTACCTTCTCACCTATGGCCGCCACTGCCGATTCACCACAACCCATGACAGAGTGGAATTGTGTCATGCTCGAGAAACACCTGTCATTGTCTAATCAGACAAAAAATGAGTTTTTGGATGGGCAGTAAGCGTTTTTTTTTTCAGAGGAGCGGTGCCCCCCGGTGCCCGCTTCGACCCGTTCGGCCCCCCGCTCGGGCCGCCCGCGCCGGGGCGCCGCCCCCCGCCCGACGCAGACCATCTCCCTCCGCCCGGAGGCTTCAATGACCATATGTTCATGTAGCCTACTGTAATACATGCATCGATGCCAATAAAGTTGTTTGTTGGATGTTTTGCTCTTTATTAAATACTAGCGAAGTAGCGACCCGCCCCGGATTCGCACGGGTTTTTATTATACATATAAACCTTCTCTTGAATCACTCTATTTAAAAAAACCGCATCAAAATCCGTTGCGTAGTTTTAAAGATTCAAGCATACATAGGGGTATAGGGACAGAGAAAGCGACTTTGTTTTATACTATGTAGTGATGATACGATTTTTGAAACGGGTCACTCACACATTTTTTGCTCGAGATTATCTCGACATGTTTCGATTTATATACGCTGTTCGTCATTTGGAGTTTCTGCCGCATCTAGCCTAGCTCTGGCAGCTAGTCTAGTGTAAAAACTACTAAATTTTGAGCATAATTCTACCAAAAATTACCTAGGTAAGTGAGTGATCTGTAGGTTTTTTTTAGATTTAAACAAATTAGGGTATGATCATGATCGATTTAATAAGTAGGTGTACTCTTCGTCAAAGCAATGTTAGGAATGGAGCAATGCTTTATTGCTCATACA
The DNA here is from genome assembly GCA_949128165.1 of Lathronympha strigana. Lineage (NCBI taxonomy): Eukaryota > Metazoa > Arthropoda > Insecta > Lepidoptera > Tortricidae > Lathronympha > Lathronympha strigana. The sequence continues at coordinate 1,905,933 of OX421904.1, forward strand.
TAATATATTACTAGCTAACAGTACTAACATTATGATTAAATCTAATAGGTACTTTGTGTAGGTGAGCTACAAGGGAGTTACACTGATGAAATCAACTAGAGAGCATATAAATTGATGGACAAGTGGAAATATGAATACTTTGTACGGGCTAAAATACTAAGTTTTGCATACATATTGCTATAGATAAGCACTTTATTGCTAACATTTCCAAGTATCCCCTTAAGTGTAGTACTACGTACTACTCATAATGTTGTAATTTGCCGCTATGTCATGAAGCATTTTTGAGTGTTGCCACATGTGCCCTGATATGGTAGTTTCAGTATTATATTTAGCGCAGTAGCAAAGTATTAGTTACATATTATAAATGGCGAAAGGTTAATTAAATACGGCCTATAAATCTGTAGAGAAATGAAATTCGAAGTGTCTTCGCAAATAATATACTCTTTGGGTATTTATTTACAATGAAATCTTTTCGCTTTAATTAACAAAAATGAACCTAACTTATGACACTCTGGACTTGAGCATTGGATAATTACCTACTGGACCTGATCCTTAGAGTCCGTCTATGCTAAGTTTAGTAGATTTTGATAGCATAGACTGTGATAGTGTTAAGTAAACGTCATAATTTCATAGAAGTTTTTCGTTCAAAATAACACTTTAAAGTTTGACAGTTCATTTTCTTGGAAGAGTTAACGTGGTTTAACTCTATTATACTTTAATACTGAACCTACAGCGGGTATGTATATGCCTCGAACACAAAAACACTGAATCGACGCTATGCATGTGAGTTTAACATGGGAATTGGAAAAGATTAACAGTATTATTCTACATCATCGAAAAACTAAAAACAACTCGTGTCCGACTATATAGTATCGTGTTCTTACTCGGCACTCTGATTATTAGGCCGAATATATCATTGGATTCCACAAATAGTGCGGCCCAGGGTGGGTGCAGAACGAGAAGATGGCAAAATGACTTGCGCGTAATATGGATGGATTGGTGAGAAAAGGCAAAAACCCTCTTCTGAATACCGAATCTCCAGTTATAGTCGATGACAGGCTTGTAATAGTATTCTATACATTCCAGAACTCTGGTCACCAATTTCCTAAATTAAAATAAGTATTATAATGAATATTTAAGTTAAAACCGCTGCGCTTCTTAGTAGAAAATATGTATTATGATAATGGCAGCAAAAAATAGTAGCTTCGATCTTTGATATCCTGGCAACACTGAAAATTAGTGCAGCTATTTTTTTGTGCAAGGCACACGTATTTGGCGTGTGTGGTGTTTTCTCTTGGCTGTTCACGGCTAAATCCGTCTAATTTTTATTCAATGTGTATGGCTGTGGTGGTAAGTGAACTTTCAGTTATATTTATGTTACTATTGTATTCTTTGTGTGAATTCTGTTCTTAGACTTAGTAACGAAGGTCGTGCCCTCCCAGCGATAGACGTCACGTTCAGTCCAGCTAAGCGTCATGAAACGATCTAAAATTAAAATTATATTCACATTTTCCTCTTAATTGTACCTAATGTATTCGCGATGGATATAATTTCTGTAGCTATTTGTCGTTTGATTTATGATGGGCGTGGGGATTACCTTTTATTTCGTGAATGTTACAGGTGTCTATTGTGAACTTTTAGGGTTGTGGGTGGCTTGTGATTGTAATTGTCTCTCTGTGTGGTTCTTCCGTATTATGCCGCTTGTAGTTGTTGCTTTAGCGACCATTTTTGTTAATTTATGCGTAGCTCTTAACGCGACTCGGTTCACGGCGCTTCGAATATGACTCACGTTCTCGTTCGGTTAACACTTAACATACTTCTGGTTAATTTACGCTTGATATAAAGGTTTTTATATAGGTGATGTTTTTGTTAGTAGCATTGAATCGAGAATGGAGTTGGCGTTGGGTAGAGTAATAAGTCTCAAAAGGCACCTACAAAGGCAGTAAAAATACCAGACTTTTATATTCTAAAAGTTTTTAAATGTAGTTACGAGTTTAATTCACTCAATTTCTTCTTTATTCAATCCCCCAAGGTACTTGAATTACTTCTGTAACATTAGTTTGAAATTTCTTAATGCTACCCACAATGTGCCTCATTTATAAACAAATACCATTGTGGACTTTGATAATAGCCATTGTCATTACATTGTTTTACTTTTATATCATGATGTTAAACTGCATGATTGTTGCTTCTAAGAATAAAGAAGAGTCTTCCAAACTATCTAATATTTGACCCTACAAGAGTGTTGGAAGTTCAATAAAAGTAAACTGAATAAAAACAGCCATGACTAAAGTGAAAAACAAATTATAAAGTAACCTGCTGGGCTGCAGGGTCTTGAACCTTACAAGGCAACATAAATTGAAGCTAAATTATTTGCTAAAATCTGTTGGTATCTTTGTATTTCATTTACGTAATGTTACAATCATGTAGGTACGGTCAGCTGCAGATTTCCGATCATTTTAGCTCAAGAGATGCTAGTTATTGATACAATTCAAGAACTAGCTTAAATAACAGTTACTTGCTTGCTTGCAAAGCTGTTGATACCCAAATATAAATTTTAACTTTATTATCTTATCTACAGCAATCTTATGTAATCAATTAAATTTGGACATGGAAATCCCTGTAGTATTACTGGCTGTGTATTATGAAACCAATTTAATTCTACTCTTATGCTCATACTGCTTTTATTTAATGTAAGAAACATTATGTATGCAGTGGAGCTATGGGGATTTTAAAATACCAAGTTCCTGTTTGACTCATGTCAACAGAAATTAGAAATTCCATTCTGTATCAAGATTTTTTTAGCTGTTGGCATCTTGTGGTCTAAACAACTGTTTTAAGAAAGGAATTTTTACCTTCTTAAGGGATGGTGTATAATCCACAACCTTTTCAATTATATTGTATCAGGTAAAATAAGGGCTTAATTTCGACCAATTATCTGTAATGTAATGTCCAACATTGAATGGTGAATATCCTTCAGCTGAAATTGTGACAGTGATGATCATGATATATTGGTTAAACCCCCAGTGTGAATTGGAGATGAAATGGCAATTTAATTATGGCACAGAACTTAATAAAGATACGACAAACTCTACAAAGAAAAAAGTTATTATTTGTATGGGCACTTTTTTTTATAGTTTAAGCGACGTAATCTTTTACAGCAAAACAGCAGTGCCCAAATACGAATTCGACTTTATTAGGAAAAAAAGCAGTTATAGGTACATTCGGCTTCATAAATATAGATCAACCTGTATTCAAACCTCTTTCTCAGCAATAAATTCCAAAGTGTATTATATTTATAGAAGTGACTGTACCTACAATTAGGGTAAATTAAATTTTGTTAACGCGTTCAATTTCAGTACCATTATTGTCCGAGGGTTTAAAATAATTTATACTTGTGCTCAAAACAGTACAAATGCCATCCCCCAGACGCAGTTTTTTGTACCTTTTGCATTGAGAATTGACCCTCAGTTACCTGAGCTTGGCATGAATGGCTCGTAGGGGGTAACGACCTCCTACTGTGACGTCAGCACGCACATTTACTGAGAAATAACGCGTATTGCTCTAATAATAGAACTCAATTTCACAAGAGTTTTTTTTCGTAAACAGATGCGATGTGACAGGACAGGAGTTATATGCCATCTATCCTTGTCACGCTCGGGTTTGTTTGATGCTTTGTAATTATAAACAAGAATGTTTTAGAAGAAGTTCTTGAATAATCCGTAACAGAGAAGTGAAAGTCCATAATAAGCCCTGGGCTTAGGTGGGAAAATTCGTTAAAATATGATTTTATGTTCTTGTAGGTAGGTATATAGCTAGTAAAAACAATAGACATAATAATGTATAGCTACTTTCGCATTATACATATACACCCCATCCCAAAGTAATAATTTAATTCATTAGATTGTGACTTGCGGATGTCTTAAACAAAAAAAATGCGTAATGCATTTTCACATCTCAAAAAGCTAATGGCTTGATTTTCTTAGGATTTTCATAATTTAGAAGACTAAGCTTACAAAAGTGCTGTAATACCTACTTAGGGTATGAAGCTATGTGTTATCTTCACTATTTCAAACGTGTTCCAATTTCAAACAGCTTCAAATAATAACGAACACAGCTCGATGAATTTCTAAACCGCTCGCCAGTACCGTGGTTACATTTCTAGCAACTGCAAGGCACGTGTGGTTAAAATGTCACGTTATCGCGAACTAGCGGCCTGTTTCGTGGAATAGGTGTTGTGATGTGAGGAATGACGCCATCGATTTATCGAAAAAACGTCACTTCGTCATAACTAGAAAGCTAAAACTAGCTACGACTTTGTCCTTTTCTTTAGGCATGGGTTTCTATGGGTTAAATTACGAGGTCGGAATGTCGGAACGTCTAGTGACGCCCTAAAGGTGAATGTGTTTTTTTATAAACAATTTCTCTATAATCTATGGTATCGTTATAGTCATGCTGTTTCCCCAACTTTTTTTTTTGCTTCATTCAACGGAGAAAATTGACCACTTTTAGCCGTTTAGATGATCAAGCCAAAATTAAATACATAATATAAAACTATATCATATAGACGTAAAAAGTTGATGATACAATGGACTATAGATAAATGAAAAGATTTATTAGAAAACAATCCTAGCAATGAGGGTGAAACTGGACGCTCGGCGCCCTCTTAATATAGTTTTTGTTTGCCACTGATGTGATAAAGAAGTGTTAATATTGTGTTGCTGATACTTAATTTATTTAGCAAGCTAAATTTATAACCATATCTACTCTTTTCACCACCATTGCCTAAAGCATCGAACGGATAATAAACAGAGAGGGCTCAAAAAGTTAATAGCCTAAGATTAGTTGTCCTTATTATAATGATTAGTCGCAAGGGAGAGAGCTAGATGGGTCCCCGACCCGGCCTTGGGAGGCGCGCGCGGGCGACGCCCTACCTCTATCTCAAGTGTTTCGTAGCGGTATGTCTGGTGGACCTTGCCAAAAGGATATTTTAGCCGACTTCAAAAAGGTAGCTCTTATATCAAAAAATACCCTTTTGATTTGGTAAATTACTTAGGTTTGCAGATAAATGGTAAATGATATATGATAAGTATCTTTACTTTCCAATTTAGGCGCATTACAATGCACTTATGAACGTCAAAAAAAAGCTACTTCCGGTTCTATCCCTACACCGCAACCCGAGAAGATTATTACCGGCAAGAAACTCGGCGGGACTTATTTTTTCAAAACAAATTACAAAAGTAGTAAAAATATTGAAATTAAACACTTGGGAACGGATTAAAAGTGTTTAATTTCAATGAATAACAATCGCGGTAACAGAAGACAATATTAGTAAAAATATTTACAATATGTGGTTCTACAAGAAACCATATCAAAAGAAAATAATGAAACAGAAAGAAAGACCAACGTTTTGGAGTCTTATTACAGCGTGCATTTCATAACATCTCGATCGGTCTGGTCTACATTTCCTGATTCTCGTGAAATTTTGGGAGCAGGTTCTATTTTTCAACCGACTTCAATATTTCACAAAAGGAGGAGGTTCTCAATTCGACTGAATTTTTTTTTTTATTTTTTTTTTTAATGGATGTTCACTCATAACTCCGTCATTACTGAACCGATTTGAATTTTTTTTTTGTTTTCTAAAAGTAGACGGTTCCTGGTTGGTCCCGTTTTTTTCAAAATCCATTTCTGATGATGGGATCCATGAGGAACTGAGGGAACTCCTCAAATTTGAAAGGCACATGCATGCTGATTTGGGTGATTTCTTAAGAAACTCGAGCATTTCTTTACGAAAATCATCAATTTGGTGGAGTGGACCTGATGATGAAGACCAGGGATGGCAAAGTGGAACTGCTTCGTAATTCTCAGGACTATGATCCGATTTTAAAAAATATTTTTTTGTCTGTATATAGATGGTTTCAGGATTGTCTCGTTTTTTTCAAAATCAATTTCTGATGATGGGATCCATGAGGATCTGAGGGAACTCCTCAAATTTGAAAGGCACATGCATGATGATTTGGGTAGTTTCTTAAGACACTCGAGCATTTCTTTACGAATATCATCAATTTGGTGGAGTGGACCTGATGATGAAGACCAGGGATGTCAAAGTGGAACTGCTTGGTAATTCCCAGGACTATCGTCCGATTTAAAAAAATATTTTTTTTTCTGAAAATAGGTGGTTCCAGATTTGTTCCGTTTTTTTCAAAATCAATTTCTGATGATGGGATCCATGAGGAACTGAGGGAACTCCTCAAATTTGAAAGGCACATGCATGATGATTTGTGTAGTTTCTTAAGACACTCGAGCATTTCTTTACGAACATCATCAATTTGGTGGAGTGGACCTGATGATGAAGACCAGGGATGGCAAAGTGGAACTGCTTGTTAATTCCCAGCTCTATCATCCGATTTGAGACATTCATCTTTTCTTTGTAAAGAAATACCTTCAAGATAGTCCTATTTGATTATAGTTCTATTTTGATGATGGGCTTCATGAGGGATTGAGAGAACTCCTCAAATTTTAACGGCACATGCATTCTGATTTGAGGGTTTCCTTAAGTAACTAAAACAGTGTTTTGGCGGAGCCAAAATTTTGATGAACTTGATCTGATGATGAAGACCAGGGATCGCAAAGTGGAACTGGTTAATAAACCTAGCTCTACTTATTATCCTAGTTGTGACATTCATCTTTTTGATTTGATTTATATTCTGATGATGGAGTTCTAGAAGAATTCAGAGAACTCTTCAAATTTGAACGGCAGGTTAATTGTGATTAGAGGGTGTTCATAATTAGCTTAGGCATTTTCTTACTATGGCCATCATTTTGCTGGAGTGGACCTGATGTTGATAATCAGGGATGGCATGATGAATATGCTCGTTAATTTACAGTCTGTCATCCAATTTAACACATTGTTATTTTGTTTGTTTAAAGGCCTACAAGGGAGTTCCGTTTGATTATACTTCAAATGTAATGATGGAAGCCCTAGGACATTAAGAAAGCTCCTCAATTTTCGATCGTATACGTGCGGTGTATTGGATATTTGTGAAGTAAACTGGCTAACTCAAACAAATTCTTAATTTCACTTTTACCGGGAACCAAATGAAGTCGGTTTTTTTTTCTTAAAAATTATTTTCAATTCAGTTTGTATTGCCATGTACACACGCGTTAAAAAGTTCATGGGCAATTTATGAATGAATTCATTTATAAACTGCGCATGCACTGAACGCGTGTGTATGTATAGTATATCTAGCGGCTTTTTGGTGGGCCAAAGAACGGGTTGGATGAGGGTAACGCACGGATGCCCGGACTTTAGAGATCTTTTGTTTATATTCTATTTGTTTTTGTTTTTCACGAAAAATATAACATTTAATGTTTAGTCTTTCAGCTCAATGCTGAAGGTGCCTTTTCCATTTTTCTAACCAACATCGGAATATTAGCAGCTATTTTTATGATCGCGTTGTTATTTAACCACAGTTTAACTTTATCGCGACTGTAAAAACGTCTTCAGTAACATCAAACTGATTTACGATTTTATGACTCCCAAGGTCGAAGGTTTACGAGAATCTTGCCCTTTGGGCTTTAGGTTGATCAAACGGGCGAATTTGTCTATGTAAATATTTTAGTACACACAAATTCAAAGCAATTTATTAGCATACGAAAAGGTTTTAGGCTTTGATTGGTAGTGTCTCAGGGATTTTATTACTATAGTAGTATATGGCACTGCTACATACATAATAAAAAGCATTAAAACACGAGTGTGAATTTCGCGCACTCGCTGACACTCGTTTTATTATCATACGCACGAGTGTTTTAAGACCTAATCATTTACAGTTGCATACACTACTTTATCTACACACATTAGTGCTCTAAAATGGATTCAGAAACCAACGTAAGACCGACCAGGTACGATCTGCAATTGTAAGAATATAAGGAAAACGGAGTATGTAATAGCTACCTATTATATACACGTACAGTGTACATTTTCGTATACAACGGTTAACCAACACAAAACCATGCATCCAACTTACCAATTCCCTTTACTATATTAATAAGAATAAGACGCAATGCGCAAGGGCAAGAAAAATAGCCGCTTATAAGTGTTTACATATAAATGGCAACCCATTAGCCGGAGCCGGTCGGCATAAAAAAAAAACCAGGGGTCGTTGCTCCAATAGTCCTGTCGGACGGCCGATGCACTCGATTCTTTATCGATTATTAATCAAAAATGTAACCTTGTATTGAAGTTTTGGGATTAAAGTAAAGATCGTTTTAGAAAAACATTGTTTGACTATGAGCTTTTAGGTGGTGATAAAAACCAAGGTTCTTTGCTCCATTAGTTTTGTCGGATGGCCATCACAATCGATTTTATATCGATTATTGAATCTAAGCTAATAATTTAACCTCGTTCCGAAGTGTTGAAGTTAAAAAAATCGGTTATAAATCATTGTTTTATGGTTACATATTTAGGTGACCTATTTCGTATAGAATATTAAATGCAAAGGTCATTGCATTGTCCATCCCGTAGCCAAGCGATCGGCTTGATTCTATCGATTATTTGTTGCTCCTGTCAGAGTACTGGGCCCTTACCACGAAAATCGAATGATTCGGGATTTGTATCTCCATATGAGATACAAATCGTTGCATATTGGAGTGAAAAAGATGTTTTTTCGTCAATGTTCTATGTTAGTGGTAGGCATGCTGATTAGTAGTGTAGTGAAGCACTGACATGACCGTTCATCGCGATGATTCATAGAAAGAGTTATCTCGTTGTAGTTTTATGCCGTTCGCTTCTAGTCCTTTTTAGTTTTTTGACATTTTACGATATCTATTATGTTACTTAGCCAAGCCGTTCGGTATATATGTCTAATAATACAGGGTCGTTGCTCCAGAACAGACTGTCTTACGCTTTCTACATATGTTGATGATTGACGAGGTAGAAGGTTTAACCTCGTTTTGAGCGCAATCGGGTTTACGATTGGATCCTTCTAAAATAGATGTTTGTTGTTTTGATTATGATATATAATGTTATTCATTTTATATTATTTTGTTTCTAGTTTTGTAAAATCGGGTCATCGTACTAATTTAATGTCTGATTGATGAAAATATTGACGTTTTGAAGTGTTTTTGGGTTACCTTTGTTTCCTTGGTGTTATAGTTTCTTTAGTCACTTATATTTTGATCGTGTCTGTTCATAGTCATTATTTGTTTAGTAACAGGAATGTCAGGAACTACATGCCTCAGTTCAAAGCATGGGTTTTAACGTCTGCTTCTAACCGGTGGTATTGAGTGTTGTTTATGGTTTGGCCGACGTTTGCGTGCCGTATTAGTAAACTATTTGGTGCTGGGCATAGCTGGCTAGAGAATGCTGAAACCCTTCATATTGTTTGCTAATTTCGATAGCTGGCCAGTAAAACAGCAGCAAACATTTTTAAATGGGAGAAACTTTTAAAATTAACTGATTACAACTATGTATCAATTATACATTGAAAGAGATGTCTTATACTAAGTTGGGATCGAAGCAGCGACCTGCATTCGCGGCAGACATCCAAAACACAACTACAACTACGTTGTTATAAAAATAAGAGAATGTGAAGTAGGTTTTTGACCAGGCCCGCTTATACAGCTGATGAACATGAAACATAGGTACCACACCCCGCGTGAACTTTATCATAATAGTCGTAATTCACTCTAAAACATCTAACACCCATGAGAGCGCGTCACACCTATTCGGCCATCTTGCAAGTTATTGTTGCAAGATGGCCGACATTCCATGACAGGCCAGATCATTCGTAAGATTTAATGCAACAAACCCTCCAAAGGTCAGACAAATGTATGTCTGTATCTAATCAAAATGGGTCATAGAAAACAATGGCTGGCGCCCAATTAATAGGTCGCGTCCTTTCTATTTGCGGGTTGCCATGCGACGATTCTATTCTCGGTCTCTGCAGGTAAAGGGGGTCACACAATGCATTCCTGATGCTTACCTACAGAGCGCGGTAAGTCTCCAGTAGACTTAAGCTAGAGGTCCTGAACAATCAGTCTTCAGGGTTCGGTATACTAATATGTTTCAGACTAAAGATAAAGCGTAGATGAGACTTACAACACATTAATACCAAGACGTAAAGCATAGATGAGATAAAAACGATAATACAAGAACCGTATTGGATAGTCTTATTCACACCATTTCGGCCTATTACTAAAGGTTCCTAAAGAGTTTTTCTCGTCGAAAGTGACGACATGATGAAGCTCTCTGGTTCTGGAAAAGCCTAAGCTTCGAAGATCGTAGCTTCGTAGTTTTTAGGGTATATATATACTTATAAGAAGGTAGCGAATTCTATTCATTTGCAGTTTACACACGAAACTCCAACTAGAGGAACGCCTCATTTCGCCTCACCTTTGACCCGGAGTTACAGGGTATTTGCCAGCCATTGGTGACAAATTTCCCATACGTTTATTACCAGATCCGGCAGATATACCCGAACGTATATAGCTAGCAATTTGCATAGGAAATGCGTAGGTACTGGCAGCATTTCTCCCGCCGATAAACAGCACATGGATAAACATAAGTTTATCGCTTGCGCTCTGCATGTGATTAGAATATGAGCTGGGTCCTGAGAATCCGGGTCAGCTGCTGCTTCGTAGGCTCGTAGCCGTATGAAATTGTACCCACGGTCATGACTATACGCTTCCACCACAAAGTTTTGCCTTTCTGTCACACTTATAATTTTGCAGGTAAGTCAGACAGAGGCAACTAATTTTTCCAAGCCCTCAAATGCTCACGGCTTATTGTAGTATTTATTCCATGCAACTGTCGTATGCCGTGTTTAAAAAGGGAACGGAAACCGAGCTGCATACGCATGCATTCTGGTATTTATCCGCTTTTAAGATCTACTCATTGTTCTTCCAGTTTGTGAGAATCGTTTGAAGCTCGTTTACTAGTTCTTTTTTAATGGTAGCAACTTGGATTCATAACAGCTTGTTGCGTACTTGACTGAATCTGAAGTTGCAAGCATCACCTGTCACTGTTAGGTCAAAAAAATATTAGTTGGAAACGTCGGGATTTAAAAGTAACTACTAAATAACTAGAGGCAAGTCTAACCGATCGATAGTCGATTGAAATAGAATCACAATGCCCCATTTAGGTTCTAGAACGTTCTCTGACTCACCGCGCCCACTCGCGCGGTTACTAAGGAATCTTGCACCATGTTTCATTTGTTACAATTTCAATGTGTTGCAATATTCCGGAAATGTGAAGGTACTTTTAGGTTTTATTGACAGAATTGGTAGAAATGGTGCAATGCAATAGCGCCTTGTAAAAATCTTAATTTTTTCTTAAGTTAGTTATGGGATTTTATAATACAGTTATGACAACCGCAGCCCAGTTCGTTTGTGCGTTTTTATCACTCGAATATGCAAATGCGATTAAAGAGGCAAGAGGCCTATACCGAAATAGACTTTTTTTTACCACGACGGTGGCAAACAAGCATACGGTCCGCCTGATGGAAAGCGGCCACCGTAACCTATGGACGCCTGCAACTCCAGGGGAATCACATGCGCGTTGCCGACCCATTAAAATCTTGTACACTCATTTTTTGAAGAGCCTTATCTTTCGGGAAAACTTCGGCGGAGTGCTCATTCCACAGACGGACCATCCGCGGGAGGAAATTCCTCTGAAACCGCACAGTGCGCGGCCATTTTGGTTGCAAGGTGTGTGAATGAGCGCCCTGTCGATGGCGAGCGGTGCGATGGTGAAAAGTGGACGTTAGCTGCGTTAGCATCATGTCAAACAATTCTTCAGAACACAACCCATTGTATAGGCACAGCGTAAGGATGTATTCTATACAGTGGGTTAACTCCGCCGATTTCTGGGTCATCGATGGGGGGGGGGGGGGTAAGGAGGCGGGGCGGAAATGCCGCCGAATTTTCATAGAAATTCGGAAATGGGAATTAGTTTGCCAATCAGACTGTAATATCTTTCGCGTAGTGTTTGACAACCCTGAACCTCAGCACGACCACCGAGCCGAGCCGCTGGTCGTGTATGAAGTTACCTCACTGTATGGAATACATCCCTACGCTGTGGTATAGGCGATATTTTCAATGTTCTTGGTTTGGTAGACCGGCAGGGTCAAAATAAGGCTCACTGATTTCAGTGACTCCAATGCCATGTCTCAAGATAACTACGTTTGACCAGGGCTTGTAACCGGTACTTTTTAAAAACCTCCTTATTGCCCAATATTCTGAACTTTATGCTCTATATGTATCATGTTCGAATAAACAAAGTACTGGACAAGAGCCGAAGTAATACCGGTAATTTTGTTTGTTTAAAATTACCGGTATTCAAGCCCTGTCAATGACATCATCCGTAACTAACAACAATTTGCAAAATTGCAACTGCTATGACGCAAAACATCCCATTGACGTCCACAAACTGATTAGAGAAGATAAAATAGTATCTAGCTCTCGTGTGACCTAAAAGTCTAGCCTTTGGCGGAACTGCGCGTGACGTCATGCGCAGGACGTCACGGCTGTGACGTCACCAGAGTAGGGTTGCATAAAGTAGTCTATCTGCAAAGGATGCGCGCGCAAAATTCTAATAATACACGATAAGAATCGCTAGCCTGGGTTAAGATTACATGATCTCCTAACCTATTTGTTAGTTTAGTGACCCTGCTTATGAAGCTAGAAGTTCCTAAATCGAATTCTGGAAAGGACGTACCCAGAAGACGAACGGTCTTTGCGTCTGATTTAAACTTCGAACTTGACTTTTGAAATTGCGTGCACAGTGTTCCAAAATTGCTTGGAACCGTACATTTTTTATGGCTGACTTTTTTTGATATTCTTATTAAAAGCCTAGTATATATCTGTTAATTCTTTATAGATTTAGACAAAAAATGTATAAAGTTGTCATTGGTCCGGTAGGTACTGAAAAGGTACTGAATTGTTTTGTTGGTTGTGGATTTGTTAAGTAGCACTCTTTTATAATTCGACATTGTATATTTATATTGCGTACCAGAAGACGCAGCGTGGGAAGGCCCCCATCAAGGTGGACCGACGACCTTGTGAAATTCTCGGGAAATCACGACGCGGGCAGCACAAAACCGGTCGTTGTGGAATCCTTTGGGAGGCAGTCCAGCAGTGGATTTCCATTGGCTGATATGATGTTGATGATATAAAATGTTCGAAAAGCCTACTGTCACCGTGTTTACACTGTGCCGTGACATCTCGGTGAACCTCTGTACCTGAGTATCGATTTTCGTGACCCGATTGAGTGTTTCCCCTACGGCAAACAATATTTCTATAACTGGAACGTGTGAAATCGCAGCTGTCGCCAACATAACATGCTGTTATTATTTAATCTGCTATTATTATCTCTAGTACACATACACTGGAGTGGAGCGTCATAAATATATATACTTACAACCTTAATTATTTAAAAACATGTGAAACGCTCTTTTAATTCTTCAAATATTTGAAGAATTAAAAGAGCGTTTCACATGTTTTTCGATTATCTAATCTTGTAATATTAACACGTTTGCCTTTACCAATTCTTTAATTTTATGATTTTTTTTTTTATACTACGACGGTGACAAACAAGCATACGGCCCGCCTGATGGTAAGCGGTCACCGTAGCCTATGGACGCCTGCAACTCCAGGGGTGTTACATGCGCGTTGCCGACCCTTTAAAAACTTTAACACTCCTTTTTTGAAGAACCCCATATTGTAGTCCTTTGGGAAAACAGTGGCAGGGAGCTCATTCCACAGCCGGAGCGTCCGCGGGAGGAAGTTCCTCATAAACCGCTTAATGATTATACTAACTGCAGTTTATTAGCTCTGTTTGCAATTTTATGATTTAAAAACTGCTTATATCTTTGCCTTTATTTAGATTTTGCTGCGATCGATATTAATCCAACAAGCTACTTAAACTGAAATCTGAAAATGGCACTAAGTACTTAGTTTCATGTGCTCTGCCTACCCGTTTAGGCACCAGGCGGGAGATTATTTTGTATTTTGTTAGATAATCTGAAAAGACTGTGGCTCTCCAACCAAGTTTCAAATAATTGAGAACTGGCATAGTAATATTTGTTCATTTGTGCTATATATATATATATTTATGTATGTATTTAGTAGATATATATTATGTATAAATGTAGATATATACTATTATTATTGTTATATATAAATATATACGTAATTTATTATAACTTGTTGTATTTTACGTACTTAAGTACTTCCTTGTTGTTTTGTACATTATTGTATTTGTTGTTTGTCTATCTAGAACTCGAAGATTCTCCTCTCAATTACTCAAAGGTTAGCTGGAAGAGATCCCTTATAGGGATAAGCTCGCCTTTGTACCTTTGTTCTTATCAAAATGTTTATTTTTACTATATTTGTGTACAATAAAGTGCTTACAAACAAACAAACAAACAAACATATATGTAATAAGTTACTTTGGGTTGATTATTTTGTACAGTCACGTCTATAAATATCTTAACACTTCGGAACTTATTACAGGGGAATAAGGATCAAAATTAAATACAGATGCATATATATTTATGAAGCCGACCGTACATTGGTATATTTTGATAAGTAGTTAGTAAAGATCTTTTCTATATATCTACACGTGTAGGTTAACACTGGCGTGATTTGTTAAGGGTCACTTGTACCACTCGGGTTTAGCTACATTAGGTTAGGTCGTGTTCAAGAATCATGTGTTCATATTTGGCCGATTTTGACCCCCACCATAGTGATCTTTTTTGGTACTTTTTTCTAACTTACTATGTCATTGTGTTTTCTTAATTATACCAAGCCACATGACGAAGTTAAAGGAAATGCTGAATAACACCCTATACAAAGTTTATAGTTTACTTATTAGCTTTTCTAAGTACATTAATCCAGTGCTCGCTAAGTGTTCACTAAGGTCATTGACGTAATTGCTCAAGCGCACAAGCGTGTTGTCGCTCAGCTTAATTGCTCGCTCGTAATAGAATTGGATCTCGCCGAGATGGCTCTTGGAAATGCATTTAAGCCTCCCGATCTCGAGACGCAGACGTAGCTTGAGATTGTTTGGTATTACTTCCTCGTCTAATTTGTTCTGTGAAAGTTGTAAGTATTTTCATTTGGAGCTCTTCTGATCTACTACCAGTTACAAACCTACTTCCTAAAGAGGTACCTAATCCCAATACAAGCTTGTGAGTTATAAAAGGTAAGCAACGCGGTTGTGATTGAGACCCGACTGGAATTGCAAGCATCCATGCTGCTTCCTTAACCCTGCTTTAAAACTTTACTTATACGTAACTTTTCGTTAATTTATCCTCTTCCTCTTTGCATCGTGAGGGTCGTGTTCTACCTTCTGCATCAGTTGCATCACGGACAATCTTTCCCCAATTTATTCTGTCTCCGGCGGCATGGCGGGCGTTCTGGGCGTTTTCCTTCCATGTCACCTTCCATGTCTCATACAGTCTTAACAACCTTTTCCTTGGTTTACTTCTTCTCTTACAGCCCTCCACATTCATGCTTATTACCCTTCTAGTCATATGACATTAAACCCTCGTATCGCATGCCCGTACCACGTCATTTGCCTTTAATTTATTGGTTATGGGTGCAACTTTAAGGCTTATTTTGATATATTGATTCCATATTTGATCCATTCTCGTTACGCCATACATTTAGATGTAGCATTATTAGCTTAAATTTTGGTTACTGCTGCAATTTCATGACGTTCTTCGATTGCTGTATTGCAGTCAACATAACACGTTCTATATATAGAAATGTTGTACACTCTTCCTTAATGCTATCAATTGAGATCGTAATCGACGTCAACAATGTCGCGTGATATGTTGATTGTAAGTATCCTTCTATTTCCCTGTACGTAGTCTTAGGAGTGTTTATTGGAAGTTTCTTGTCAAGTGCTACAGTTGCCATAAGATGTCTTTTTAAAAGAAAAAAGATATGTTACAAATATCCTCGATAAATCCGTGACGGCTATGAAAATAACTAGGAATTACGATATTGTCAATGCATTTAAGCATTTTATTTGGTCTCAAATTCTCACAGGGCATTTTAGTGAAATTTATCAGTAATGTAAGCTGGGAATTTTGTAGAAAATGAAATGTGCTATAAAATCAGACATAATGTATATGTATAACAAGAACAAAATTGAATATACAGTTATGTCTATAATATTATATTTTGTTATTTTTACAGCTAGGTAGAATATTATGTGTCTGTCACCATTTAAGCATAACAGCTCTTTGATATCGTATGATAAAGCTTATCTCTGCGATTATCAAGGCGTATCACTTACGTATCGATCTTAACACAAAAGGAATTTTAATGACCACTTAATTGATCCACGTTTATTGTCACAATTAACGAAGAAACGGCCAATTAGCAAGTGTTATTTTCCTGTCATTATTGTCCACGTTTTCCGGTATTTAAACAAAGAAAGGTTAATTTGTTGACGCCTATTTTTGGCTATTTGGGGTTCAAAATAATTCCTTATTGAATGTCCTGAAATAAGCTTGTTGTTGAGTAGACTTACGTCAATATTTCTAGATTATGACCGCTGACCGCTTTCTACTCGGCGGGCCTTAGGCTTGTTTGCCACCGTCGTGAAAAAGAAATTATAACCAAACTCAATCACGATACTGGATTTTTTTGGTGTTTTAAACCAAAAACACCCTTTTTCCATCTTTAGGATAACAGCAATTTAGCAAACATTTTCTCATAACTGGTGACGTAACATTTCTGATATAAAGTTTTCCTAAGTCCAACATATCCATTCGCACACACGTTTCTATTCTCACTGAACACTCAAACAAACTTCCATCTACCAAACTCCCTAATGGAACCTAACCAATGAATCGCCAATCTAACTCCGACAGGAATTTCACATTTCCAAGAACTTGAACTCGAAGTTGTAATTTTATAGTGGCAGACACACGGGCGGGCTAGGGCGGTCGAGTCGATGACCGAGTATTGATCCCGGCGAAGTGGGTCGCGACCCGCTTCCCGTTGCATTCACCCATGGGGTGCACCCACACGTAGGGTTACCGGGTAAAACTTTTAAGAAGGCATTACAAGCTAGAGTTCTTCCAATTCCTTTATGTTATCCACTTTTTCCAGTATTTTCATTTAACTGATTGAATGTGAATTCTAACTTCTAAGAATCTATCAGTTCCATGAAACGAAAGGGCATGCCATCACCTTTTTACGGCACGGCTATAAAAAAATTGATATTTTTTCAAAGGCCGTAAGATGTATTCGTCTTTAAATGGGATAAAAATACTAGGGTGTCCTGACTCCTGTCCTGATATCTGTGGTGTTTGCCTGAAAGTCCATTCGTTTATGTAACTTTTGATCTTGTTTTCACTAAAATTCCTGCGCTGCTCTGGCTTGCTAGGTAATAATCCTCACACCCAGTACTCTCAGAAGACCTACTGACGGGGATAGGGAAACAGGAAACATTGCATCTAGGCGCGCGCCTTCAGACTCTTCCGAGATGAATTTGCAGAGCTTGACTTATTGCAAATGCCACTGGGATGCCGATATTGGATTGTTGCTTTTCAATGCCAACTTCCGAGAGAGCTGATCGGTTTGCTTGCGATTTCCACGTTCACTTCCTTCGACAGTTTTATTAAATTTAGTTTACTTTGTAGAATTGCACCGTTGCTGTATTGTCTATCGACGTATGTTATGAAAAATATTTACGTTTACAAAAAATGTGGATGGTGCTTCGATTTAAGGAATGAAATTTCTGTAAATAAATGCATTTAGTGAACTATTCACTTTAACGAACTTTAGTCGTATTAGTAACGGATAGATAAACGAATTTAAACGGTAATTTAGATTTCACGGACATTATTAATAATGCCATTAATCACAGATAGTGGGGTTATTTAAGCGTACAATAGATAAACACCGGTTTGCGTGTTTTTTATAAGGAACTACTGGCAATTAGTTATAATAGCTTAATCGTTCCATTAGTCTAATTTCCAATGAGTAAACAGGACGGTAGAAAACGAACACGACTGTTGGGACATCAAACGTCTCTATGATGTTTATCCTGGATTCTAATTCCGTCAACCTTCATTCTAATCGACCTATTCAAATAAACTTGGTCGTCAGTCATGCGATTCGTGAGTAAATACCGCTATAGTGCGGACCAAATTCAAAAAGCCACATGTCTTCGTAAGACCTGTGGAGATACGACTGTTAGCCTTGGCACGGTAGTATATTCCACTGTCACCGGTACCGGCACTGCCAATTTCGCAGCTATAAATAACCTTACCTGAAAGTTATTTGCAAGGAACTCCGTTCTAGAACGATTAAACAAATCTGCCTCTTAACCATAAAGTTGGAAGATCTACAGATAACAAAGTTTGCGAGTGGAAGGGAATATTTTGCTGTAAGGAGAAATTCTGAATAATTCATGATAGGGTAATGAGTTTCGGTACCGAGGACGAGTACGGTCTCCCATTTCCATGAATATACCTCTACTTCGGGATTGGAAGCGATTGGTTGACTGGGCTGTAAATGTCTACTCGTACGTATTTGCGTTGTGAAAGTTGATTTGCACTAAGCGCTCCCCACCATTCCTCGATGCAAAATTGTATCTTGAAAGTTTCTCTTATGAACCTACTCGGGGCTGGGACTTTAAACTCTGTAGATACTTAAGTAAAAGACGATCTAATATCACACGCAACTTCTGCTATAGTCTAATACAAGCCAATTGTTATTTTGTATCACGATGCGAAATATTTATGAATCCAGATTTGAATCTTATCCGTCATACCAAATCGCGATATCGGGAGTTTAGTGTACTGTCACACTACGGAACGAATTTTCTATACATGATTGTCCACGAGGAAATGATAACATTTGTGATGTCGTCAATGATAAAAATTCCGTTGCTATGTCATGGGACTGATGGTCGACCTTCGGTAGCGACTATTAGACTCGAGACAATGCCGGGCGTATTCTTCATTAGTATTGATTGTTTGTAGTCGATTTCCATTTGACATTTTCTCTACATTAGACGTTGAGACTTCTTGAGAAGGAACCATGCGCGCCGCAATCTTTCAAGTGCAATATTGTTTAAAGCGAAACAAAATGTTGTGCATAGCGCAATTCCAAATCTTTCACTGGCACGTTTTTCTTAGATTACTTGTATCTACAACACTACACTTACATCTATAGCGTTTGTGGTTTTGGATTTCACATTTTGGTTTAAACCTCGAGAGGAATAAAGCAAAGACAATTTTAGATTTTTAGATTTTCTGTTGTTTTCCCTTCAAGATCCTTCATGGAATAATTGCGTTGCAGAAGCAATTAAAAACCACTTGTGGAAGGGCAAGGTTCTAAACTGTTCTTTGCAAAGTTATTTCAATTTCGAAACAATTTCACTTCTGTTCCAAACTCACGCGTTCACGTCACGTTGTTCTATGAAGTTTCTCGAGCCAATGGACAAATCACGTTGCCCAGAATCGGAAAACGATACTGGGACGATTGTAATGCAAGCAGCGCCCGTTTTAACGCCACGTGTCTCAAACACGTGAATGCGAACAGTTTCAGGACACGCTACCCACGCAGCTTAAAAATAACCTGCCCTCCAAGAAAGGTTGTACAACGTGCAACCAGGACCCTTTACATTCCTTAATAAAATGATTTCTTCAATCTTTGGTCCGACCTATTTGCGGCGCTAGATTTATTCCTTTGTATTCAAATTTCCATTGGCTTTATTGGGTAATGATACCTTTAACTGTATCGCGTCAATAACAGCCACTAGAGACTTAAGTGGACACTTCGCCTCGTTGAGAGCTTGAAGAGATCTTGTTAAAAACTCTCTCACTTTTTGCTTGAGTTAAATATCTATAAGAAACCATTATGTAGCAGTAAATTGCGTCGAAGGCTGTTTACTGTTTATTTAATTGGGCTCATATTTCCCGAACCTTGAAACTGGAGACAGTAAAGGCAATTTGGCCTTTTTCGTAACCTTGCTGGTAACTTTTTTGTCCCTGGGCGGAATTGCGATTTCCACTTACACGTGTGTCTCCCACCTTTGTTCTTGGGTGGTCCAAACGACGCGTCTGTATTATATTGCGCATTAGACCACAGACGTGTACACGATATCACTTGTGATTACTAGATGAAATCATTATCCCTCTTGCAAACCGAGCGGATCGCTCATTAACTGCGTCGTTTAATCTCAACAAAGATAAGTAAAGTAAAGTAAAGTAAAAGTAAAATATTCTTTATTGCACCACATATGAGACAAAAGACAGAACAAATTCACAAATTATATAAAGGTAGCAACAGGCGGTCTTATCGCTATAAGCTATAAGCTGGCTTTATCTTTCATATCCCTGGGCATTTCTGTTATCTTTCTAAATGTAAAAATAGACGAAAGGCGATATTAAATCTGCACTTTCAATCTCCGAGCGTAATGGAAATTTTCCGTAGGAGTTTCTAGCGCATTTAATTCGAACCCGAGCGGAAAATAACCCATATACAGTGTGGGTGAATCTATATTTATCTTTTAGTGCTATGGATATGGACGTGGGTGTATATAGATGCTGTAGGTATCACGAAGCCTGCTTCCGCTATAAGACATAGGCTGATAATGCACCGCTCGCTTGTTCGTGACAAGAATTTCGGATTCCGGAGTTCCTCGAGGAAACATTTTTGTATTACGAGTATGTTACAAGCTTGCGTTATAAAAGGCTGCTTTCATCCTTGTTTTCTTCAATTCCTTTCAAAGGGCTCTCTGAACTTACGTATACGAAATACACTTGCGAGAGCGCTGAAGTGTATTTGGAATTTATCCATTACTGTTCCTTTTCACGATATATTACCATTTGCTTGAAATAGTTTTCTGTTACGTTGGTATCAACTCGGATTTTCACTTGTATTGTAAATGTTCAAAGATAATAAACCTACCTGTTTAAACGAATAATCGTGTAATGTTTTGATTAGTTGCTGTGGCTGAAAATCATAATGCGACGAAGTCGCTTGTTAACACTGCGGGCAATTTGGCAGTAACGCTAAATGTGTTAATTAGAGAAGCTGAAATAACTTGAGCAATTACGGCACTGAGCGCTTTATTTGTCGCTTTGGCAAATTTATCTTGTTATTTTTAGAATGTGACTTTGTACGGTTTATCACAGGTCATTTAGTTTAGGGATGTGTTTTAGCTTTTAAATAAATTCCTAGTATATTTCTTATCATGTTGGATGAGACACGACAAAATTAAAAATTAAATCATAAAAATATTTACAAATAGGAGCCATGTCGTTTTTGAATGTAGATATTGTAGATCCTAAATATATTGTGTAAAAGTAAATATTTGGGTAAAAGGGTATTGTTACACCTTTATTCACTGTTTATGACGAGTCCAATCAAGGTAATATCGCCCTTATGCCGATTGTAAAAGAGCATTGCCAGTGTCATACATAAGTAAAAGCTACAATGATTTTTTCATTTCGGAATACACGGTTATAGATCAATTGAGAAGCTTCATCCTGGAAATATTTGAAAGCTATTCTAGGAATGTCGAAAATTCAGCATTTAGATATCTGTTCATTGTATACACGGAAGTGGAGTCGAAAATTTATGTTTTGGAAAAGGACAACATTACGTTGTTTTTCGATCGAACGATTCCATAAAACGTTATTTCTTACAAGTCCCATACAAACATTTTCTGTCCCGAACAAACGGTCATATTTTTGTCTTATTATTATATTTAAATACAATAGTTTCGTCTATTTTATTGCATTTTATGCAATTTACATCTTTAATTTCACTAAAAAAGGGCACAACATTGACTAAAGCTAAAAGTGCGGTAGACTGGAAATGTCCCATACAAACATTTTTTTATGTATTAACTCACGAATTTGTTACTATTTCGTAACCATAGGTAATTGATGAGTATAGGTATATCTCCCATCCCTTCATCCATAAATTCCATAATTCAAGTTTTGTATGATAACGCTCAGATTTGTTTTGTATATTCGATGGTAATTCTAAATGCGTACGATTTATCTCGTACAGTCTGCTACACAGTTATGAATACAGCCAAAGTGCCAAAAATATGTATACAGGACTTTATAGCCTCAGCATTGAGGTTGTGTATACATATTTTGGGCATTTTGGCTGTATTCATAGCTTTGGCTGACTGTAGCAACCGTGGAACTCCTATTATTGATTTGAAATATGAACACTTGATAAAATGAATTACCCAGGGATCAATCATTTGAAACCCAATGCCAAGATACAGAATCAATTCAGCAAATTCCGTCTGCAACCAGACGGTAGTCAAAACTTGGATCACAATGCCTTTATAGAAGTTTAGTCTCCTCAGGACCATTATAAGGCTGGGTCTGTCAACAGCGTTGCGTATTGAGTTGCGTGTTGCTAACTGTATTGATACGCATTCAGTTCATTCCTTATCGGTTTGGCATCAGCAGTTATCGGACTGCGATGGTTGGCGCTTGCTCATTTTGATTTATGTACGTATTTATACACAACACAATTTCGCGTAGGTATATTATTAGGTATTGAGACTTGTTGCATTTGGGACCATCGTGGTTTTGGAAAAGTTTTTATTAGCACATCTTGAATGGTCAACCACCATGGTGTTAGTATGATACTGTTTTCAGTTTTGTTTATTTCCTCTTAGTTGGTCTGTAAAGCAGTATGTGTCATACGGTATTAAAATTATTTTTGCCTTGGTGTTAACGGTAGAATCCCTCGTTACGCTCAGAATTCTACTTTAGAAACCCTCACTACGTTCGTGGTTCTAGTGTAGAATCCAAATCTTCATTCGGAATTCAGTTTACGCCCTCGCCGGGAATATATCATTATGATCCCTTGTAACCCAATCTACTATTACTTCTCAGTAAACAGTTTTCTCATTACAACTCGGGCGCCTTCGTTCGGTTACTTTGTTTCTTGATTGATATTAATACACTTAGCGAAGTTATGATTTATAATTTGTTTAGTTTCATTTGATGAATATTTATTACTTTTCATTTCATCGAAACTCGTTCGTTCATTCACTTCGAAATGTTCTAATTACATTGGAATAATCTTTGAAAATCCACAATCGCTGCTCTAAATTCGTTACAAAGTTGCGAAAAAGTTTCGCCCATTTTTTTAAATAGCGGTCCACGGGTGTCGGCCCCTCCGGCTCGGGCGGCTGACGCCAACGCCCCCGCGTGACGTCGCGGGCGTGGGGCGCCGCCGGCACCAGCCGCCAGTCGGCAGTCTGTGCACAACCGTGGCCCGTTCGTCACCGCTGCGATGTGAACGCTCAACCTCGCTAACTGTCTACAACGACAGCTTCTGTTGCGTGTACCGAATTCTCCCCATTAACTATTTTGTGTTCCAATAACTGTTAACCGAGCGCCAGATACATGTAAGTGGTGTTATTTGTGTCATCGTTCGCGTGGCCCGTTTCTCTGACACGATTTCGGCGCGCCGAATTCTTACTGTGCCGTGTGGTGACTAAAGTGTCGAGTGTTTCTGCTGGATATGGTCAAAATAGGTGGTCAGGTAATTTTGAAGTTGTATTCGTTTTCCCACTTGTTTAAGTGCAGGTTTTTCTTATTTGCGTCATCGTAAAGTTATTTTCGCTTTTTCGAAAGCAACAGGTGTTTGCTTTTAAAATATCCCATTCACATGTTCTCTAATTCTGCACTAGCACGCAGTTCTTATCAATGTATCCTATCCCACACTTTCGTTGTCAAGCGTGTTCACGTTGCTGTAGCTGTACCTACTTAATTTGACTTTGGTACCATTAGGTATAACTAACTATAACATTATTTTTAGTTGTTAATATGGAATTCCGGAACTCCGTATTGAATCAGTCGTTACTTTCAAAGTAAGGTCTGATTCAATACATTAAGGTATCTATACAAACCATTATTACGTACTTAGTTTCGACGTATGACGCATGACGTAGATTCTAGTTTATAGTATTTATTGTTTGCTTTAATCAGCGTAAGTAGTCTAAACAACAACTAAACTATCAGTAATGAGTCTGGTCTCGAATGCTCAGTAAATTACACAGGGCAAATACCTAGAGTATTGTTGGCGAGGGTGTGGTTGGTACATTTACCGAATTGCACAACACGTTTTAGTTTAACGAAGTTTTAGGTCTCTTGACGGTTGTTATATATTCGCTTTACATTCCTGTGTTACCTACAAGTGGCTGATCATTATTTATATTTACATTTGGAGGTACCATTTTATTATTTTTGCCAAATAAGCTAAAAGCATTCCCACAATTTTATTGGCTGTGTATGAGCCGGTCAATTCATCAGGATAAAATTCAAGTTTTGAAATTGATTTTAATCCTAGGCTGTTTTATTGTTTAGTTGATAATAGCTTCTGTAATATCAACAATATTAAATGAATATCGTCCTCGATCACGTCCAAAGCCAATGTCATCCGTCTCATGGTCAGTTGAATTTAAATGTTATCTTTATCTACGTAAATGAGTTCATTAACTAGCTCATATTGTTCACGTCACTGTTAAATATGTAATTCATTGTTCAATCATTGTTATGGTTGTGCAAAGTTACCTTGAATCATGATCATGTTTACAATACAAGTGGGGATATAATAAAACACTGTTTAACTTGTACTGGAGTCGGATTATCGTTGACAAGATAAATAGTGTTACACTTAAACGTTAATGCTCTAGGTGCTGTCGTTATCGTTAGATTTAACATTAACTTCATTCACATACGTTTGTTGAATACCTACAACAACACGATTATAGACTATCTACTATTGTTCTCATTTATGTTTTACTTCGCAGTCCACTTTTCTTGGTGTTCTAAATATATTTTAAAATTTGTAATGTTGGTGAACTCTAAATCCCGTCTTCCCTATCCCATCTTTTCTTCCCGGATTAAACGTTAGCCCACTTATTGTTTTTTCCTTCATTGTTTTCTGTCTAAGAAAATATTTTGTTTACTCCTTCCTAATCGTCTTCGTTTATCCTCGTTATCGTCTTAAATCTATAAGCAGGAATTTATTTACAGGTTTTAATTCCTCGGGGATTAAAGTGTACTTACCGTTAGGCCTCGGTTGCCAGCGGCAATTTTATCGTTAACATCATCAAATTAATGGAGCAGGAAGGAACTCGTGCCAACTTGATGGGCGGCTTGTAATAACGAAAGTAATAGACTTTGTAGGATTGCTTCGGAATGGATAGAAATAGGAAATAGATAGCTGCAGAATCATCGGCGAAGTTATTGACAAATTGTTTTTTTCTTATGATGAAAACAGTTAACTTGATGAAGGCTATACCTACTTATATATCAAAACATGTCCAATATTGTCAAAACCCGAAAACTATTCAACATTTGTACATTTAAAAAACTGTCCTGCTAATTACATGCTAAATAAGTAAATACACAGGGAGTGGAAGCAATGAATCCCACTGTGTGTCTACAAATAGGAGACCATATTTATTTGCATCATTTTGAACGTTAATTGCGGTTTCTGTTCGACGTTATCGCAAAAATCTGAAGCATAAGTAAAATACACTTGAGTTTTAAATATAAATGACAATGGAATACTACTACATACTACATTAGTTATATCATTCTATTTAAATTTCGATGAGACTGACGCACTGGCGCCATACGTAAACACTCAAGGTAAAGATATTTGAGCTCTTATCTCATATCCTCTTATTTGCTGTCAACAGTCAAGTTATTTTTTACTTATCAGGTTAATATCAGGTTCAACAAACGGAACAGTAATAGGACTTTAATAAAATTCTACAGTCTATTTGCATAGATTTAGAAATCTCTAAATATATTTAGCATGATACTATTTAAAAATGGTCTAATAAAGTCAACGATAAGGATAACCAATCCAAATATTTGTTTAGATTTAAAATTATGATTAATTCTTTACGCTGACTAATTTGTGTCATTATGACGTAGTAACCATTTGTAAAATCTTCATATACAGCAGCTAATTTAGGTTGCAGGTCCTCCTAAAAATTGCAATGTTCGCCTGACAATGCAGTTTCGTTGTTGTTTCCTCTACAGCCGGCACTGTCGCATATTTCATACGGTCATTATGACGTCGGACTGCAAAATAGACTGCGTAATGTGTTTTTCATGTTTTCTGAATTCACTGCGCAATTTGGGATGTTCAAATGGAAATTCGTGTTTGTTAGGACGTGACATCAATACAGAGTTCTCAGAATATGTAAATTATCTTGGGTTATCATACATATCTCAATAATTCATGACAGAAATAGGTGTTGGCCAAGGCTTGACATGTGTTTGCTCCGATGTCAGTTTCTGCTTAGCAGGATTATAATGCAACCTAAATTCAGCTAGATAACCGGTTACCATGACAAGATTTTGGTGAAAAATTGCATGTTTTATCATGTTATGAAATTGATAACAGATTTAGTTTATCTCTAAATGACCTTCTATGCTGCCTGTATTATAACAAAGTGCAGATACGTGACCGAATTGTTAAAGAGCCACACAGCGGCACCGTGATACTTCGTCCGATAGCCTAATCCTGCACGATAAACAGTTATCTACTGACGTGATTGAAATTTCATAGAAGATTCGAGATTTTTTACTCAAACTTTTTGATTATCTGCTCAAGGAACTTAACAGATCTTTGTATAGTGGTTAAACTGACAAGGTATATGATACCTGGTTTGATCGTTATCAACGAAATCCTCAATAAAATTACCATTGTAATTTTTCCTAGTTCTAAACTACTCCGCCGTTTCCGTGCACTTCCTATGCGCTGATGTAGTTCAGATAATAGAGTCAGTAACTAGTTGCACACAATTACCAGGCTTGGTGACCTCGCAGGACGCTGTATGCGGAACGCAAACAGCTACTCCTAATGATATTCTTATATAACTATGACTTTGCGTCATAATCTCAAACAATTCGCAGCAGACGTGTCTTTTGTCTATTTAGATCAAGTTTGCCATCAATTTTCGATTAAGGCCAGCTCAATCCACTGAAATGTCTTTTGGATTAGCAATGTTGCGTGTTTTCATAGAATTTAGTCCATTAAAACTTGTAGATAATAGATAATTATATCGTGGTATTGTGTTTGCGATGTTGTTCATTATGGCTAGGATGTCCTCCTTGAGGTTGTTTGCCACGTGTGGTCTATAAATGGGAAAACATGCACTAAACATCAATACATCCATGCATTGTCTCTCCATGAACATTGCCAATGTTATTGATAGACCTTCGTTCTGCGCGTTCGTTGGCATGTTCAAGTAAAGTCAGCGATGTCGCTAAGTGAACTTTAATTGTTCACTAAATGTCTAGACAGAATACGGCGAGACATTATAAATATTAGTCTAAAACGTCTGGACACGTATGTAGTCTGGAGTTTATCGACCGTCAGGTCGGTCTCGCGATTCGGGACCTTTTGCAATTGTCTTTCGCGGAATCTTGTAGTAGATATTCCGTTTTGTACTCGCTCCTTCGACGGAGACAGCTGCTCCCCTGCAGCTGCGCTGTTTTATGTACTTCCTTATTTATTCCTTTTTCCTCGAGTTTTCCCGGTTCTTTGCAAGGGAACTTAACTCTCTCCGAATGCCACCAATATTGTGGCATTTTATCTTCAGGAGAAATAAATGTATTGTTGCGGACTTAATACTCTTGTCTTTTATCCGTCTCCAGGATCTTTTGTTTCGTACTGCTATTTGTAATTCTGCACTCGTATATTAATTTGAGTAGACAATTACTTTACTATTTGCTTCTGTGTAACATTTAACAGTCATTAGGATAGGAAAACTACAGTATTGATTAAAGTTCGTCCAGCTTTCCGCTAGACTTCTTCCCAGGCCGTTCGTTTTTCCTCAATCTAAAGGGCAATAAATAAGCGAATTCCTGTAGTTCCTGTAAATGTCTCGAATTTTCCTTGTTTGAATAGCTACTTCTATCATGATCGGATATGTCTGAGCATTTAAATGTAAACATATGACGCGTAGCCAGAATCCCACGTTGTGGGGCCGCTGCCAAAATCTGTTGCGCCGTGAATTTTTGAGTCGGCCCCGCGACGTTCTCATAATCCGTTGTCTTTATCGTGTTGTGCTCATTTTCGTTTTGCTTTACTCCTTAATATACTGATTCAGTGTACAACTTAAGATGCCAATTTCTTTTAGAGCTAATGAATTCTTGGACTCTGTCGTTTTGGCTTTGTTTACCATTGTGCCACAGTTGGTGCATAAGTGTCGCGATGTTCAGTGTTTACGTAATGTGCTCATAAGTGTTTAAATAAAACAAAACTTTTGTTTCTTATTTTAAAAGGATCACGCATAACAAGTCATTGAGTGAGTGATATTGTATTCAAATGCAGTATTTTTTTATAAAAGAGTTCATGAACATCAATCAAAACATTTACTTTCAATTCGATGTGCTTGTATTTATGACTCGGACAATAACTTTGCATAATTGAGCAGTCTTTTGTTTTACGAGCAATTGTTTCATTGTTGAGACGAGGCGAGAGATTTATGTTTTAGCCGCAGGCGAACACGGCCTGAACATATATGACTTATTGTGTATTGACATAGTTAACAGTTAATAATGACCCTCGGCACCGTTTGGTTGATGAACACGATTAGTTGTGTATTCAAGATGAGTTTATTATCGTGATCTAAAATCTGTCGTACCTATATTACAACTACAAGCCTACCTTGATGATATGTGGGGACGCCCGACCGGAAACAAGCGGGCTGTCGATTGCCTATCGTGCCCTCACCTTACTTCCCTTAAGCTGGAGCTGGCAAGTCTTCGACAATTTTTTTAAATGGATTCCAAACATATAAGCCAGATAGGGGCATCAAGTATGTCCAGGATTGACGGGCCATTTTATAGACTCCCTTCACATCCATTGTTTTCAACTCTTGACTAGAAGCACGCGATTATTTGAGCAGCCCTAGAGTTAGCCTCACGAAGACTCGGGATACGATAGAGGTGCTAGGCTTATGGCTGCTTTGGGCATGTGATGTAATGCTGTTGTCGTTGATATTAAGCCTCCTAACCTTTATCTCTCTTTGTTCCAGCTGGATATTCTTTCTGTGGCGACATTGATGGAGTTCCGCTTGGACAGCGCGGAGTACTGCCAGGCCCAACACAAATAAACTAGCGGCGGAAAGCCGAGCGAGCTGAGACCCATGCGGCCGGGAGCGCGACAGCAGCCCGCTATCTTTATGACAGTCCAGGTAACACTTAACGATTGTCATCCTCAACTGTGTATTTCTCCAGAAGCTTCCTGCCTCACACATCAGAACTGTGGAATGAACTGTCGCCTGCGGAAAGTTGTGGTGTGCGGAACGTTACGACCCTCAAACCTTCAGGAGCTTCCTGTAACGCAGTTTGTTGTTAAAAAGCTTTAAATACAAAATTTCAAAGGAAACTTGGGTACTGCTTAACATAAGTTATGTGCAGAAGTGAACGCTAACTTATGGCAAAACGGGAACTTAATCTAAACGTGCCTAGGAACTATGGCAACTAACTCGCGAACATTTTGCGAACACCTACACGACTGTTACTTCTCTCACGTACTATAATACTATACTAACAAAACATGAGCGTACTAAACTCAACGCACAGACGCACGTATCTCCACATCGTAATTCCGTAACTTCATGACAAATATCCATTAACTACTCTAGCGCTATGAGTGACAAACGTTTGCTATTTTAACTCATAAACCTTATCACAAGTAACACGCACTTGCAATAAATATTCAGTAACTAAGCATTTTAACAAACATACTCTGGTAATTCGTTCTACATTCACAATTTTCTTTTTTACTAGGTAACTCTTTATAACTTGCATTAGATATTTATTTTGAACACAGTTACACTTCGCAGTCAACAATGTCATCTCCTGATGAGCAAGTGACATACGTTTAGGCGGTAACCGGGCCTTTTACGACCAGTACCCTCGGTTTTATGGCGCATCTGCCAGGTAGCTTATTTCCCTGGGGGCACTACCGACAAAGATCTAAAAGGCTTTCACACTGGTGAACTTTTACCTGGAATTCAACAATCTTTACTATCTTTACAAGGTTTTATATCAGTTCTCGCTAAACCAAGTGAGTTTGCGGCGATGAGATTATATGCTAAATGAGGACGAGTTGCGTCCGAGTATCTTGGCGATTATTGGAAAGACATATTTTTATTTTGGTGGGTATGCCGAAGTTAAGAAGTTAAAGATTTGCCAATCATACTTAATCGAAAATTTAAAATACCCGAACACTGCTCTTTTGTGAATTGAGCGTTACGCACTCGCTAATGTTACTGCCCTTTTGATGACTCATCAGAGATAACACTAGGTCGTCGAACGAAACTAATCTCAGGAATTTTAGCACGGCATTGTTTTGTTTTTGGCACCCGATGAATTAGTTAATTACTCGGATTAAATGTGTATATACATTCAAGGCTGCCTTATCGTGCCCTGACCAAGACAATCCATTCGAGTGTCTACTTCGTCGTAGGTACTACCCACTCGTGAAATATCGCTTAAGATACACAGGTATTCTAAAATAAACACGATGCAGTCTTGTTTACTATCCCTGTTATCAATTTGATGTGTACACCGATCCAGTGCTAACAAATGACGCGGTGTTGGCAATAGATCAGCATTCAGTCTTATAGCCGCCGCCGTCCACCACTCACATGACCCGTCGATTCTGTATCTATTTATACCAACATTTTTTATTTCCACTTGAGTCCAAGCTTCTGTTTACGTCAAACTAATAATGTTGTTTTCTTTTTTTTCAGCGACCTTAAATTCTGAAGCCATCGCAAATCGGAGCATATCATTCAGTTCGGAGCGACTTTATGTTCGCATAATTTCTTTAAGTTTCATTCCACATTTTGAACTTTAGTTTAACCGTCTCCGAATGTGCACAAGTGGTTGAAAGCGACATCAATGCGGGTGGTTCTCTTGATATAATAGGACCCTTTCTAAAAAAAAGTAACGAAACTGCCGTGTGTTGTGTGGAAATAGAGTGACAATTTGTCTGTTTGGACGTTTGGACCGAAGTGAAGTGAACACCAGTGTTGACCGTAGCGAGTAGCAAGACCAAGGCACCATGAAGCAGAAGGACATCCGACCGGCGCCCTCGCTAATCGAGTACAAGGGATTGCGGTTCCTGATCACCGACCGCCCCTCTGACGTCACCATCCAGTCGTACCTACAGGTGATTATTTTAGCCGTATCAAACTGTGCCCTTTGCACTAGGGAGATAAGTCCGCGATTGCATTCGCAATGTTTACGTTTAGAGGGACCAACTTTTCCTGCAATATTCTTGGAGCTAACATCGTGACCCGCATCAAACCGTAAACAGACGATTTGTTTATTGAATATAAACAAATCTTAAAAAAAAATTTGAATATATTCCTGTTTTTAAACCACCTCTTTCAAAAAATCAACCATATTTGAGTATAGATACTCAAATTTGGTAAAAATGTGAAAAGAGGAAATGTCGAAGCCGAAGTATTATTATTTCCTTCGTTTGAGGCTGAACCTCGTTTTTCGGGATGGCACTGCCTGCTATTGAATTTAATGCCACTGCAAAATGTGAAACAAAATATTATTTATGTTTATTGGTAACGAATTACTATTGACCTTACAGGCGTTATTTTGCCTGAAAACCATTAGCTGCATCAATTATTTTTGTAGGCAAGCTTAAGCTATTTTTTATTACTTAGACAAGAAAACTGGACAAGCCTGTGGCAATCGTCTATCCACTGCTGAAAACATCACAAATAATCCTTTGTTACACAGGAGCTCCGCAAGCACAACGTGTGCGTGGTGGTCCGCGTGTGCGAGCCCAGCTACGACGTGGGCCCGCTCAAGGCCGAGAGCATCGAGGTCCGCGACCTGGCCTACGACGACGGCACCTTCCCGCCCGCCAACGTCGTTGACGAGTGGTTCGAGATCTTGCGCGACAAGTATGTACCCAGTGCCCACAAACACTTTTATGATCGATGATTTAAGTAAGGCCTTTGACTGTGTCAATCACATAATATCAAGATTTTATGGATACATTGCAATATTAGGGATGGCGAGGGTCTGCTTTGAGCTTTATTACAGTGTTTATTAACCCGACGAAGATTCGAATACAAGCAATTTGATTAATAAGTGTGGAAAAGTTATAATCGTGGAGTACCTCAAGGATCTATGCTAGGTCCTTGGATTATTATTTATAACCCGGATGATGCATTACATTTGGCCGTGAAGTCAGACTTCATTATTCTGTTAGTACAATATCCATCGTTTTATTTTATTTATCTATTTAATCTTAACAAAAGAAAATACAAACGTACAAAAGACGGACTTAATGCTATAAGGCATTCTCTGCATTTGTTGCCGTAGCATCAGCTTTGTTATCCTAAATCGGCAGCATTTTCATCATATCATAGATTTCAAATACCTATTATGATAATCAGTAGAGGCAACACATACCTTCCTGCTTTTCATCAAAGTAATCTACTCGTTACTCCGACATTAGGTACACATAAATACAATTTTGTCCTACAAATACCCCAACCAAACATGTAGTTACTAAGAATATACCTAAATTTCAATCCCAAAATAATCCAGTGTTATTCTGCCAGTCCTTGCTACATTCCGGTGTCCTAGATTAACGGCCATTATCTGATTGTCTTAGATTGAAAGTGGGCGAAACCTCCCACGTATTTATGTCGATAACTATTTGCAACACAGATTCTACAATGCAGATAAAACGGGAAAACACACTTATTCTAAGAACTCAAGCTATGGTTTTATAGTTTTTTACATGGAGTTGATTTTAATCTCAATCTTAATTATACTATTTTTCACAGTTAGAAACCAAATGGCTATGATAAATATCTTTAGGCTTCTTAAATGAGTTGTAATTTGTA
Organism: Lathronympha strigana; assembly: GCA_949128165.1. Lineage (NCBI taxonomy): Eukaryota > Metazoa > Arthropoda > Insecta > Lepidoptera > Tortricidae > Lathronympha > Lathronympha strigana. The sequence goes on from OX421904.1 coordinate 1,938,862, forward strand.
GGCTTACTTTTTTTAGCCTTTTCTAACTCCCTGAAACATTTATATCTGATATCCCTATCTTCATTTCTTTTCTCAAAACTTATTTATTTCTCCATGTACAGTCAGCTACGAAGATATGAATACAGCCAAAAGTGCCAAAAATATACCCACGACCTTAATATTCAAGCAATTACTAAATCATAAATACAACTGATTGGTAGGAGCCGGCAGGATTTGGACGCGAGACCTTCGGATTTTATTTTTTTATACTATCAACTTTTATGCTGTCAACACAGTGAATCCTCTTGGAGCTCTGGCGACCTTACTCACCAACAGAAACAACACTATGAGTAGGGTCTAGTGTTATTAAACTGCGGTTTTCTGTAAGGTGTAGGTACTTCCCCAGATGGGCTCTGCTCCAGATTTGGATTGAAAGTTGAGACTACCGCTGAGCCACCAACGCTCTATAACCATGGTATTTGTTTTCAGGGCCCAGAACAAGCCGGAGGCGGGCGTGGCCGTGCACTGCGTGGCCGGGCTGGGCCGCGCGCCCGTCATGGTGGCCATCGCGCTCATCGAGCTCGGCATGAAGTACGAGGAGGCCGTCGAGACCATCCGAGAGTGAGTACCACCACATTGATACATACACACGGTGGAAATGAGTATACCACCAGACTTTATTGGCTGGCAATATGCTGAGTTGGGTCCATTTTGTGATGCACACACATTCTAATCCTTGTTTGTCTTTTTCTTTTGTTTCTTATGTTGTTTCCTGTGATGTCACAAATAAATGTTTTTCATTCTTATATCTACGACCTCCTAGCCTAGTTGGTTAACGGCCTCCTAGCCTAGTTGGTAGTGACCCTGCCTACGAAGCAGGAGGTCCCGGGTCCGAATCCTGGTCAGGGCATTTATTTGTGTGTTTATCACGAATTGTTCCTGAGTTATGGATGTTTTCTATGTATTTAAGTATTTATATGTATCTGTCCTATTATATATATCGTCGCCTAGTACCCACAACACAAGCCTTATTGAGCTTACCGTGGGACTAGGTCGATTTGTGTAAGATTGTCCCATAATATTTATTATTTATTTATTTATTTATATACACGGTGGAAATGAGTATACCCATGTGTATAAAAGTAAACAAAACTAAAAAAAAATCTTCTTTTTTGTCCGAAAATCACAAAAGTCATGTTACGGTTTTTGCTTCTTTTAACGTCGTGAATACACCGTTAAAGTCTGTCGGTATACTCATTTCCACCGTGTATAGCAAGCCTAGAACTCCGCGTCAATGGGAGCTACCGTATTGTCGCTCAGGCGGCGCCACTCATGCGTGGGCCCTGTCAGTATGAGAGAAATGCCAAAGTGACGTTTGAAATGTTCCCGCAGGACCCACGTTTCACTAGCGCCCCTAGCGGAAAATAGTCGCGGTAATCCTCATTCAAATCGATCGACTTGTCAGACATTAGGCTTGTGTCGGTCAGGAACTAAGAACTAAAAGGAATGAAATCCCATCACGGACCGAAAGGAACTAGTTCCTCGCCAAAAAGTTAAATCGGTCCTCGGTCTTTAGTTCAGTTCAGTTCAGACGGAGCAAAACCCATTCAAACGTTTATACGAATTAGTTCATTAATTACGCGCTCAATGTCATAGAACCTTTTTTGAAACTTTAAAAGTCGACGAGGTTGGTATTTCCCTACCATGCCATTTCTTTTTGCTTGACAATGCCTTAGCAGGGTGTCCACTTTCTGGAAAGTCAGGGAAAGTCAGGGAAAGTCAGGGAAAAGTCAGGGAAGCTCATAGTGGTCATGGAAAGTCATGGAAAGTCAGGGAAATAATTAGGAGGTCAGGGAAAAATACTGGCCTGAGAAAAAAAAACCAAGAAGTTTTTAAAAATATTTAAAAAATCTGGTCAAGAGCATGTCGAGTAGCAATCTGCTGTGTGTTGAACTCTGTAACTCATCCGTTACAACAAAGGTATTTTACTAAGAACAAATCCTTATCTAAGAACGATTATTTCTCAAAAACTCGAAAACGTTTTAACACTTTTAATAAGTAGGTATATCAAAGTAATTATCATTGAACGTACACACGCGTTCAAAAGTGCATTCATAAACTGCCTATGTAATATTCAGCGCGATAGTACATGTTAAAGCCTTAGTTTAGTTACCCAATTTTTAATGAACCATCCTATTTTCAACTGACTACTCACCTCACCTCACCTCACCCTTACGCGTTAAAGCGAAATAACAGTTTTTTTTCTAAATCGGCATAATGAATATAAAAACAGCAGCAGATCAGATCTCAACGATCTGAGGTGGGCATTAGAAACCGTTTTCAAGATTTCTTCACAATTTCACATGTTTGGAATGATTAATTGGTAACAAAAAGATTTATAATTCAAGAGACTATCAACTGCGTGTTCAGTGTCGGACTGTAAAGGGCTCGAAACTAGCGTTGAAAAAGTCTGGTAAAAAACAGTTATTTTCCCAAAAGTCTCGTTTTTTTCGGTATCTTTCGGAAATAAACAATGAAAGTTTGCGTTCTAATTTTCAACTCTAAATCAATGTACGTTAGGTCTAATTTACATTTACACCTACAAAGGGGCTACATCGATTACATCGAGGAAGAAACAATCGAAATAGTTGGAAAGAGTGACAGTGATAGTGACATTATTTATTTCTGAAAAATACGGATAAAAACGAAAGTATCAAAAAATCATGAAATAAACATTTGATTTTCCCCGAATTTTCAACGCTACTCGAAACGAAGGGTCATGGTGTTAATAAACGCTGTTAATCCAATCTAAAGTATTTAATTTTCGTTTTACATAAACGAAAATTATAATGTATATTCTTGATTTTTTCACATAGTTTTTAAACTTCCAGAGCCAATATTTCTAGAAATATTTACCTAATTGAAATTAGCTTAATTTAAGGTTTTATTAAGACAGATTGCCGATTCTAGCTTTAACTTATTTTTATGGGGCATTCGAAAAATGCTAATTATTATTTATTTTATTGCAGGAAGGTACATGTATCATACAATTTTGAAATCTGCATAAAATTCTCAATAGTTTCACGATATTTTCTCATTCGTTTTCAAGTTTTTTTTTCACGACTGGTAGTTAAAGTCGAAATTAATCGCTGTGAATTAATTCAAGATCAAACTAGTTTTTTTGTGTTTCTTAGTTTTTGGATAAAATACCATTTGTGTAACGTTAATTAACAATTCATGGTACCGTACACATAAAAGAAAACTAACCTTGACACCTTTCCGAGTGCATACTGGCACTAATAATGTTAAAAACGGTCAAAATTTATGAAAAACTTTAATTCGACAATACGAGTAACTCTAAAACGTTGAAAATGTTGAAATTATTAACAATTTTTTTTTTAAGTCAACGCAATTAAATATTACGGCGGTTTGTATCGCGTATCACATTGTCACTCTTACTCGCTTTTCTGTTCAAAGAAATGACTTTTATGTCGCATCTAAGATTTACCTACTTATAAAATATGAAAAAAATAAATCAGTATGGTGTGGTGGCACAATACCCTCAGTCCGCAAATCCGACTGGACATTTGCCAGTATTTTTTTTAAAAGTTAAATACTATATTCATATGAAAATTTGAATTTCTAGACCCAATCAATACTTGTAAAATTGTTATTATAGAGAGAAAATTTGGTCAGGGAAATTTTAAGAAATGGTCATGGAAAGTCAGGGAAAAGTCAGGGAATTTTTTGGTGATTAACAGTGGACACCCTGCTTAGGCTTGCCCATGTATAATCGAAAAAGGACACCACTTTGATCAAGTTATGAATCATTAGACAATGCCAATATGTAATTTTTTGAGATTCGAATTATTATCTACTTTATAGCTATAATTTGGCCATGCCAACTCTTCCTGCCAAGCTTTACGTGAAGTATGGCATTTTCATACAATTTTCACTGCCAAGTTGCCTAATCATATTTTTTTCAACCTGGCTCCATGCACTGAGCTTTGGAGCGTGCGGACTGTAAAGTGGGATGGTAGCCTGGGGTAAATGTAGGATCCTTCCGCAAGATATTTACTACTCCTACTGAGTTTGCGCTCCAGAGAGATCGTTTGGACAGAGTCCAACCAAATCTGTGGTGTAAGAAATCGAGCTTCTTGGCCAAATAAGTGCAAACATAGCGTGATCGATTTCGATTCAGACTTAAGTTCAATGGGAGCTACCGTATTGTCGCTCACCAGGCGGCGCCACTTATGCGTGGGTCCTGTTTAAATATGAGAGAGTTGTCAAAGTGACGTTTGAAATGTTCCCACAGGAACCACGTTCCACTAGCGCCCCTAGCGGAAAATCGACTCTCGGTAATCCTCATTCGAAACGTATCACTGACAGGTTTCTCTATTTCCACTATCCTTTCTAACTCTGTGATAAAGTTCAGTTTAATTTGGCATAAAAGTATGTATTTTCATAGATATAATTATTCCTTTTTGTCCACAGCCAACGCCGCGGCGCCATCAACTCGAAGCAGCTCTCGTACCTGGAGAAGTACCGGCCGAAGTCGCGCCTGAAGAAGAACGGTCACAAGAACTCCTGCTGTGTGCAGTAACAGCGGATCTAGCTCTGTGCCCACACACACACACACACACACCGACACGAATACACGCTATCCTATTTTTGAACACTTTATTTCCTTTTTTTGATCGTAGCTGGGTTTAATGTTTTGAGTGGAATTTGAACAGAACTGTCATAAAGAATAACAATGAGATTAATATAACTAAAAATGTATGTCAAAATTGTACTAGCTTTGCTTAGTTTGGGACGGTCGTAGGTGAGATAGTCTCCAAATATGTATTTATTTATATATTGCATAAAATCAATTCTTGCGTGATGTGATGAAATTTAATTCAAATATGTATTTATTTATATTTGGCATAAAATCAATTTTTGCGTGGTCTAATTGATTAGTATGATGTATCCGACCGCTCATAAGATTAATCAAAGTTACGATTATCGCTGTTAAATCTCGAGTTTTCTATGAAATTTAATAGGAGCCTTATTATAAGATATTTGTATGTCGAAAAGGCCCTCGTACTGTGTATTAGTGGAATATGTTAGACGAGCCACGATTTGTGTTCAAAGCAAACTACTCGGGTATTTAACTATTTATACTTTCAAATCATAATAAAATTCTATGTCCATAATAAAATACAAAAACAGTCTGTGACATGTTTATTTCTGATTTTCCGTAATTGTGGTGACTTCATTATATTTTTTACTTAAATATTATATTTGTAGACATTTTATGATTTATAATAATGAGACATAATATAGAAAAATCTTTATGGTTTTTTTGTGTTTCACTAGACAATTGATATCTTTGACAAGCAATTTGTTATAAATTGTGTGCTTTTTGTATTGATATACGATTGTACTTTAAATGTTACTTGAAAACAAACCCTGGAGAGTAATGTAACCAGCTAGTAAATAATCGAAACTATATAAAATACAGAAATAACTAGAAATTTTACGCCTTGACACGAAATTAAATGAAAATGCAGTTTGATATTATTTTTCTATTTCTAATTTTATGAAGATTATTGAAATGTATGATCATGTAACTACGGTACAGTCGGCATTCTTAAATAAAATATTTATAAGCAAACCATGTTTTACTCATTCTTTTATTTTGTGTCAATATTTAGTGATCCTTACTCTTTAGAAAATCGTAAATTTGTCATAGTTTGGGCTCGACAGCCCGCCTGAATCCGTGCGTCACTACACTACATCATCTAGTTATGTAACTTCATGTTCGCTCGTACCAATGGTGGTGGCATATCTGTCAACTTTTATAGACATTTTTGCACAGGAAAACGGTAAAAAATTAATAGGTATATTAAAATTGAATTCAGAATTTATTGATCAGAATATTCGAGGTAGGAAATTCAGGTACGTTCATTTGTACTGATGATATTACAACATTCTATCTCAGTCAAAAGTGATATTTGAGTTACAAATACTGATTCCTCTACCCTTAGTGCACTTGGTAATTTTCCCTGATTCGTCATTTTCGATGAATTGACGAATTGCTGATTTTGATCGTAATAACCTCACTTAAGTTTATAATGAAATCTCCATATTTATCGTATGTTTTGTATGTTACGATAATACGACCGTTTCGGTAGTGAATCGTTTCAGTGGTGTTTGATGAGGTAGTGTGAAAATACAAGGAGAAACAGTGACAAAACATGTGATGCCTTGTTTACATCGTTAGTAAGTTCCATTGACGGCGATTTTATAGGCAGGCTTTTCTAAGTAAAGGGCCAGGAATTGAAACACCAGATTTTACAATAAATCATTAATGAAAAGGAATCTGAAGCCGATCGGCTGGTCGCAGATGACACCTCCACTGATCTCGGGATCAAGAGCCTTGGTCTAGTGTTGTACTTAATTTGTATATAAATCAACAACCGTGTCTTGTAAGTACATCTTAGTGCCATAAACATCTTAAATTAAGATTGAGCCATAATACAAACATCGATCGAAAGACATTTTAATTTACACGAATATTTGCAAATCTTACTTAACATGCTCGGAAAAGAGAAACCCGGAGTATTTGAACCTTTTCGACGCCAAGTCACACATAAAGCTACCACTCAGACGCCACGTAATCAAAATGTCAACAGTGAAGTTGAACTTTATGCTTTAGTAGTGTAGGTTTATTTTACTCTGTGGTCTGTGACCGATATATCGGTCGTTGGCGTTGAACCAGCGGTGCCAATATACACGTCTTTGGCGTGGAAAAGGTCAAACCTTTGACAACAACGACGGATCAATCCATCACAGATCACACATCAACATAGACCCCTTACTACAAAACATCCGTTTTGACTTCGATGACCTGCGTGCGTAGCCAAGATGCCAATCGCTCACGCTCGGAAGCGTATCGTAGTATCTCTCTATCACTTCCTTCGTTGCGTTTCGTTCGCAACTAAGCGTTAGCGATTGGCATCTTGGCTACGCACGCTGGTGTGTGACAGCTTTCGTTTTTGAGATGGTGTGACAGAAACCACACTATCCAGAGACCTTATGAGTAAATGGCATCATGTCTGCGCCATCTATTGGGGACGCCACTGTGGTGGTATTCTTCGATTTAGATTCGAAAGTTTACAATATTGATGTACCCTTTGAACGCCATGCCATAATCGATTGTGACTGACATCGGAAAGTCTTGTCTCGGACGCCAATGACGACTACAGGCAACGGCTTCGCCAAAACAATATGGACTTACGGGGGACTCCGTAAAATTCAATTTCGCTTAACCATTACATGCATGAATTATCAATATTGATCCTAAAACATCCAAGTGACAACCAAATTCATTTCAAATTAAGAACTTACAACGATATGACAAAGTCTACAGTCCAAGAGAACTTGATTGTCACTTGTCTCGTTTCTGTGTCATACATGCATCGATGAATTTAAGAGTTAAATCATCACTGGCAGCCGTCTGGCGTTGAAAGAGTTTAACTAGTTTACATATAATATAAAATAATGTCTGAATTGATTGATATAAGTCACAACCAATTGCTAACGCCCTTAGAGTTTACCCTTACATTACTTTATTCTTGGATATAACCAGGACCCGTAATTTTCATGCCGATTTCGTCATAATGACGTATATAAATAAACACACAGGATATTTTAATACGAAATGAGTTAATGACAGATAAAGTCTATCAACGTTCGATTCTAACGTGGAACGCAATAGTTTTGACATTATTTAATGACAGCATTATCCTTTCAAACTTAAAACCTAAAACATGGTAGGTCTTCCGTTTGATATTCAAAATGGCGGTTGCGTTTCTTGAATAGTTATTTGTTTTTGTGTGCTAAATGTTGTTTAATGTGTAATATTTATAGCTTATTGTGCAGTAAACTAACGAAGAAGTGTGCGGCTAATGAAGAATTAATCCTGAAACGCGTGTAATCGTGTTATTGAATCATTACTCGGTTGTCCCGGGATCTTGGCCTCCCGACATATTTATTACGTAGCTGTAAACGGAATAAATAGCAAGGCCAATTACCGAACAACGTCGCCCAAGAGGCAATATACTATTTATATAAGATACACTGATTATATTAATACGGGACACTGGCAAAATTGTCCAATTCTCGGACAGAGGCCATATTATAAAAGAAGAAGAAACCTAAAACATGATGTATGAAGCTTGACGTCATTTGTCATCGGCATGCAAATTACGGGCCCTGGATATAACCTAACACGCCAGCCCTGCATGGCTGACACTACTCGACGCATTCCACAAAAAGGTCTCCTTTATCGGCGACGTGACGCGTATAAAGATCTGTATAAATCATAAATTGAAAGAAATGTCATTCACTACAAAAAAAGTGACCAAGGCCCCCAGTGCTCAGGGCTGGAACCGAACCAGCGACTTCCTGCTTTCCTGGTTCCTGCCGCGAAAGCAGGTCATGACATCTCTTTCAATTTATAATTTATATGAAAGTATGTAAATTATAAATAGTTTAGTATAGTTTTAAGTGTACTTAAAAAACACGAATAAAAATAATTAAGTATTATAAATAAAAAATGATTGGATTAGTTCTTTAAAAAATTGTATCCGTATAAATCTTTAGAAAATATCGTTGAACTTATCACTGAGCTATTCAATGTCACTACGCCAAATATCAGCTTAGTCCTTTTAGGCTGGATTTGACCAAACGTTTTAACCAAGAGTAACGCTTACTCTTGGATACTAATGTCAAAATCCCATAGTAATTTGACGTTACTATCTGAGAGTAAGCGTTATATATAAAAATTTGGTAAAACCCAGCGTTAGAAGTATTCAATGAATAGCGTCACGTACCCAACAGTCGTGGATGGCGCCCTTAACCCTTCGAATGGCTTGTCCCGTATCCGTCACAAGCCCTTTGGACTCTAAATGTAAAGTTCAAGGTCATTGTTTCAACAGCAAAAATTTGACAGTGGCGTTCTAGGGGTTATATTGAAATATAGTCTTCACTACTTCTTAGGCGTGTATTTGTGCACCTTGCCCCCGTAGCGCGATACGAAGGCCGGTACGGAGAACTTCCGCTTGCAGCCGTCGTAGTTCATGTACCGGATCTTGCCGAACACTGCGCGCTCCGCCCAGCCCTGGTCATGTGTACCGCAAATCGACCACATGCAGCCTGGAAAGTGGACAAATATTATTAGATCATAATTTACAGAGTCACATACTACAGAAAAAGTGACCAAGGTCTCCAGTGCCGAATTTAAACCAGCGGCCGTCTTTAAAAAACAACATTAACACTGCATAGTAGTCATCACTTTTCTGTAGTATATGTGGCGTTTTCAGGGCACATTGTCGGTTATCGATAAGGCTCTACTCTCATAAATAATCACTTAGAAATCAACCTTAACAACCGACGTGGTACCTTTAACCTGAAAACGCCACATATAATTATCTCTTCCAATTTACATATAGTAGTGTGTAGAGAGGTCTTGACCCTCGCTCCGGGTCATTCCTGGCGCAAAGATTGTCAATCGCGATTCAGCGTAGCAATGCCGCAAGCATAATGGGCACGTTTGCACCAGGAATGACACGGGGCGGGTTATTTGACTAGTGCTACGTGTTTGGCACTGCTTGTGATTTAAGTTTGTTTTGTAACAGTTTTAATATATATGTAGTGTAACTATAAATTAAAATGAAGTCATATACCTACTAAAGAAAAAGATGAACACCATCGGAGGCCAATCCGAGGATCGAACTCGGGTCTTAAGCTTACGCGGGTAACTCCATAACGACTAGGCCATCTGGTCTCAACGAATGCTGGCGAATTTCTCTAGTATATGCAATCTTAGTAACAGGCAAGACACGATACGGGCGTCTTGCCTGTTACTAAGCTTAAGGGGTTGGTATTTTTCTATAGTATATGACATCTATTTCAATTTATAATTTATATACCTATAGTAGTGTTACTACTTTAAGAGTCCGGTGTATGACGTGCGAAAATACAACATTTACACGTTATCTTCATAAATAGGCAAACCAAAGGATCACAACTATACAAGGGGCTACTCAGCCACCTAATATCTCGATATTCACTACTTACACTTTGCTCTGTACACTCAGTCTCTCATCTTTGTAAATATTGTCAAAACCCTCTCTCTGTGAGCTCCCGTGGGCATACGAAACTAATGTCATAACGTGGCATATTTTATAGCGCTATTCAGAGCGATTTGAATTACTGTTTAAGAAAAAAACACTAGAGATAGATATACACTATAATTTTTGGATAGAGTATGACCTAAACTTTGTAACTACCTACATATTCATTTATGTAAAAAAAGTTACTGTTTGGCCAGAATTCTTGGCTAATGTTCGTGTATTTCTACCAAAACTTACCAAATTATTATTTTTTTCTCAATAATTTTCTGTGAAAATGTTCATAACTGTTTTATTTATTCCGTAGTAGACTATATACTGAACAAGAAAAAAGAAAGTTGTATATAGAGGTTTTATAAAGAATAGTAATATGGTCGAAAACCTTTATAGATGTTTGAAGCTCGCTCATCAAAAAATGGTAAAACAGCTGTTAGAAAATGGTGTATTTTTTTTAAACTGACAACAATTTTGAAAAAGGAAAGCCTGTGGAAAGGAAGGTACAGTCAGCGCCAAAAGCCTGTATCAAAAATTTTATTCTTGACAAAATAGTAGATTGTATATCAAGGGCATAAAGTGACCCATTTTAGACGTGGCTATTTATTGGTCCGAGTGCAAAGAGGACCAATATAGTAGTCGAGGATAAAATGGGTATTTGTACCTCTAGGTATACACTCTGCTTTTCACTTCGATTGTAAGGAAAGTATTAGGTTTTATTTCACTTTAAATCGTTGAAAATGTAACATCCATACTCGCGCGCTTGGGTTCTCCCCGCCGCGCGCCGCCTGCAGGCGGCCGGGCGCCTGAGCGCTCCACCTGCGATGTTACTTTATGCCCTAGTGCATGAAAAGCGATTTTATGTCGCCAAGCCACGACTTAAAGGTGAATTTTTCGAGCAAGACAAATGAAAAACTTATTTCAAATGTGTTACAGATCCAATAAGAAAAAGTTTACCCCTCTAAACCCTCATGCCCTTGGGTTCTCTGTTCAAAGGAGGTTTTATAGTAGATACTTTAACGCGCCTTCTAGACTAAGGGTCCATTCTAGAATCTTCTTAGCCCAGTACATCTTCTCTCTTCTTGAGTTGTATTAAATATAAAAATACGGTGGCGTTCAAAACTTACCAACATATCCATTAGGATCCCTCCCATCGATGCTATAGTGATCGTTCAAGTAGATCGCATATGCCAACGCGTCCTCAGGACTAGGCGTCCATTCTAGAATCTTCTTCGCCCAGTACATTCTGAGGAAGCCGTGCATCTTTCCTTCTTTGTTCAGTTGTATTTGCGCGGAGTTCCAGAGGTCGTCGTGGGTTCTGGCCTCGGCTAGTTCGTCGCGGGTGTAGATGTGGGATCTTTTGTCTCTCCTATAAGTAAAAGAAATAGTACATTACCTAACTAGTGCGGTAAAACAAAGAAAGGCCGAGGACGCAGTTGTTTGCGACCCGAGCTGCAAGCGAGGGACGTAAATATGCGATCAAGGGCACGTGTTAGGTACATCATTTTATACACTTGGGCAGATATCGGCTATTTCCATACGCGTAGCGTGCGGAAAAAGGCACTTTATGGCCAGGTGTGGCATAAAGTTAGATGTTTCTATAATGCCCTAAAGTAATACTCGCTAAGCAGTTTTATTTCATGTGTAAAGATAACACTGTTTAAAACGCCAAGTGCTAGTCGCGCACGGAGTCTATTTTTTTATAAAACGGCAAAAAAATTAAGTTTGTTGTATCGGAGCCCCCTTAAATATTTATTTTATTCTGCTTTTTAACATTTGTTGTTATAGCGGCAATAAAAATACATAATCTGTTGAAATTTCAACTGTTTAACTATCACGGTTCTTGAGATACGGCCTGGTGACACGGACAGACGGACGGCGGGGCCTTAGTAATCATTTCTTTGAATAAGTCAATGGTCTAAGTATAAACGACGAATGGTCTAAATATAAAAGCCTCCTAGCCTAGTCGGTAGTGACTCTGCCTACGAAGCAGGAGGTCTCGGGTTCGAATCCTGGTCAGGGCATTTATTTGTGTGTTTCCTGAGTTATGGATGTTTTCTATGTATTTAAGTATTTATATGTATCGTCATCTATTATATATATCGTCGCCTAGTACCCATAACACAAGCCTTATTGAGCTTACCGTGGGACTAGGTCGATTTGTGTAAGATTGTCCCATAATATTTGTTATTATTTTATTTATTTATTATAAACTAGCTTTTACCCGCGGCTTCGCCCGCGTACTAAACGTAATTTTCAACCGTCTACAAATAAGGAGGTTCTTAGTTGGGCCCGTATATTTGTATGTACCTACATATGTATGTTTGTCCGCTATTATCTTGCGGTTGGCTGAACGGATTTAAATGGAATGGATGGTTGTCGCAAAAGTGATCAAACTGAAAAATTCAAGTTGGCGGCTGTTTCTCAATTTTGACCTCTGATTTGTTATAAAGAACCTCTCGAACCCTTTATATGTGCCTACCAAACTTTATCACGAACTTAACTCTATAAATTCAAGATGGTGGCCGTTGATGGTGGCGTTGGTGGTTCGTTAGAAAGAACCTTTCGGATCCTCGGATATCGATTTTCATCACGATCAGATCATAACTGAAGAAATTCTAGACGATGGCCGTTTTTCTCAGTTTTAACTTCAGATTATTCATAAAGAGAACCTCTCGCAAATCGATTTTAACACGATCGGATCAAAATCGAAATAATTCAAGATGGCGGCCGGATCTCGCAGTTTTTACTACAGATTCGTTACTGAGGAATCTCTCGGATCCCCAAATACCGATTATTATCAAGGTCGGATTAAAACTCAATAAATTCAAAATGGAGCCCCTTTTCGCAATTCTGATCAAGGACCTATTTTAGATTTAAGGTAGGCAGAGGTAGGTCGTTAGGTAAGTTACACTTTTCACCCCATTTCGTACTCCTATTTACTCATTTCTCGTTAGGAATACTCCTGTGAATAAAATAGTCTAATAAATCTTGTTTCCCGATATACAATCAAATCCCACTTCACCCCTTTAGGAGGAGAATTCTAAAAAATCCTAGCTATTTCCCGCAGCTTCGCCCGCGTACAAAATAAATGTTCAACCATAACGTAATTTCAAAATCAAGTTGGCGGCTTTGATTCGTTATAAAGAATCTCTTGAACCCTTTGATATGTACCAACCGAGTACATATTACGATCAATGTTGACTTCTGATTCCTTAGAAAGAACCTTTCGGATTCTCAGATATTGATTTCCATCACGATCAGATCATAACTGACGAAATTTCAGATGGCGGCCTTTTCTCGCAGTTTTGGCTCCAGATTCATTGTAAAGAACCTCTCGGATCTTCTTTCTTATCTCAATTAGAACGTGAATTCTGAAAAATCCTTTCTTAATGCACCCCTACACCTTAATAAGAAACCTACGTGCCAAGTTTGAAATTCTAGAAACAGAAATAAACAACAAAACGACACTCATATTGATATTTTGAGATTTCAACCCCATCGCACCTCAACAGGGAAGATGGTGCATCATACGTCCACCTCATTGGATTTTTAAATGGTTGTTGTTTTTGATTTCAGCGACCCGATAAACCATAAAAACGATAATCATGATGTTTTTTGACTTTGTTACCTCTTTTTGCCGTCTTAGGGGTTTAATTCTCAAAAAATCAAATACACGTCTTTACTCATTTATCTTTAGAAATACTCTTGTGTAGTTTTGAATAAAATAGTTTAACTAATCATGTTTCCCCATACATAGTTTGTACCGTCATTTCTCCCCCTTTGGAGGTGAATTTTGAAAACTCCTTTGTTTGTGCACCCCTACGCCTTATAAGGAACCTAAGTGTTAAGTTTGGAATCTATAGAACCAGAAATAAACAACAAAACGACACCCATATTTATATTTTTAGAGCTCGACCCCCTCGCGCCCCAACAGGGAAGATGGTATTTCACAATCGCCACGTTAGATGTTAAAATCGTCGTTGTTTTTGTAATCAGCGACCCGATAAACCAGAAAACGATACCCATGTTGTTTTTTTTACTTTTTCACCCCTTTTCCCCCTTATATGGGTTGAATTCTCAAAAAATCTCATTTATCTTTATAAATACTCCTGTAAAGTTTCAAATGGAATAGGCCAACTAATCTTGTTTCCCCATAAAAACTTTGGACTTCTAAATCACCCCCTTAGGGGGTTTAATTTTGAAAAATACTTTCTTAGTGCACCTCTAGACTTTATAAGGAACCTACGTTTCAAATTTGGTATCTCTAGGACCAGCGGTTTGGGCTGTGCGTTGATATGTCAGTCAATCAGTCAGTCAGTTAGTCATTCAGTCAGTCAGTTTCTTTTTTATATATTATATAGATAAAAACACCTTTTTTGTATTTTGATGAGAAACCTTTACACATAAAATAAAGTCTCTAGCTAAACAGAAAACCTTCCGCCATACAAACTTTCAACACCCTTTTCACCCTTATAAGGGTCGAATTTTCGAAATCGCTGAAATTACTTTTTGTAAACTCTAATGAGGATTCTTTTCACAAAGTTTGTAGTCTATAACTAAAAGGGAAACGCTTCCGCCATACAAACATTTAACACACTTTTCACCCCTTTTGGGGTTGATTTTTCCAAAACGCTAAAATTACTTTTTTTGTATTTTAATAACAAACCTCTACACCAACTTTTGAGTCTCTATCTAAGAAATAAAACTTTCTTCCATACAAACTTTCAACCCCGATTTAACCCCCTTAGAAGATGACTTTTTCAAAACCCTTTCTTATTCGTTACCTTCGTTAAACACCCAACGTAATGTGAAAATTTCAGGATCATACGTTTAGTAGTTTCGGCTGTGCGTTGATCAGTGAGTCAGTCAGTCAGGACTTTTCCTTTTATATGTATAGATTATGGCAGTTTATGCCACCCGTAGGCGGAAGATTTTGTGTCAAAGCATAAAGCGGAGTGACAGGTCTGGTAATTATAATGCTGCGGAGACCAGTGAAACCAGCATAGATAATAACTCAAGATTAATAAGTACGACCGGTTGGCGTAGTTGGTAGTGACCCTGCCTGCTGCCTGCTAAGCCGATGGTTCTGTTGAATCCCGGTAAGGGCATTTATTTTTGTGATGAACACAGATATTTGTTCCTGAGTCATGGATGTTTTCGACGTATTTATTTATTTGTATATTATATATATCGTTGTCTGAGTACCCGTAACACAAGCCTTCTTGAGCTTACTGCGGGACTTAGTCAATTTGTGTAAGAATGTCCTATAATATAAAAAAAATACAGTATTTATGTAATAATAGTAATAACTACTAAGTTTTTAGGGCTACCTATATAGTAGGAACAAACTGGATTTCTTCATTTTTTCATGTAATTTATACAATACACATGTTTACCATCTCCAGTTCTCCTTCAATTGCTCAAAGGTTAACTGGAAGAGATCCCTAAAAGGGATAAGTTCGTCTTTGTACAAATATTTGTGTTATTTATCTTGTTTTTTTTCCCTGTTTTTGTGCAATAAAGTGTTTTTTAGCCCTCCGGTCGGTAAGCGCCACTTTACGCAAAACTAAATTGCCGCCTCCCGGCTCCGTCGGGCAGAAAAATAGTATACAAACCTCGGCCTGTAAATGGGAAAGCCTCGGATCACATGTTAGTCGACCTCGGCTTCGGCTCGGCCGACAAACACATGAAATCCGAGGCATTTCCCACTTACACGGCCTTGCTATGTAATCTACTACTACTACTAAGAAAGTACAACGTTACCTGTGGTCGTCTAGAGTCTTGGCAGCCCAGCCGTGGGCACCTTTAACGCTGTCATAATGCTCGTTGTAGAAGCAGAAGTTGTCGGCCAGCTCGCGCCGCACGATGGCTTCTTCCAAAAACGCGTTAACGCTCTCCGTGTGTTTCTTCTTGTATTCTTGCACGCAAAGCGCTACTCTCTGTACTGAGATCTGGCCTGGAATTAAATGTGACATGTTAGTATACTTAGGCTGGATTTGACCAAACTTTTTAACCAAGAGTAACGCTCTCTTGGATACTAATGTCAAAATCCCATAGTAATTGGACGTTACTGAGAGTAAGCGTTATTCTCGGAATAAAAATTTGGTGAAACGCAGCCTCAGTCTCTTTTCAGCTGAGCCATTATGGATTAGCTTACATCAAAGCATTGTATTCAACAATGGCATTGTCTATAAGGCGCCGGCGACGAATATGCAAATAATTGAACTACACTTAACTGTTTTGCCATCATCAACTCTATATCTTTAGGAAAAAGGTTAAAAATACATTATTTGTTACGCACGTGCCATATTTCTCGAAGGTAAATTCTAGGGACCACCTGCTAAATATAGTCTGACAACACAGCGAGCGCAGTAACAGTAGGATAGAGAGCATCATACTGTCTTTTTCGTAAGCTACTATTACCACCCTGAAAAAAGGGATGGATATAGTTATTTTGTCCTTCTGTTACTGCGTTCGCTCGCTTGTCAGACTATATACTGTTTTCTCAATTAGTTCAAATTAAATCTTATTGCCATAGTCAGCGTAATTATCAAGATAATTACGCTTCATAAGAAATTCACATGTTGCATTGATTCATAAGAATTTCAGATATTTGTTTAACAACGTTTAAGATGTGTTCTTATAATATAAATAATGTGCCGATACATATTCTGTTCCTATGTATATGTTTATACAAATTGTTGTACCACCATACGCACCAGACAGCACGGTGACAACCCTAATGGTAATGTCATCTTGACATTAGCATAGGTACTTGACAAGCTTAACGTCAAATGTAGGAAATAGAAGCTTCTGTACTTTAGTACTATTACTTATTCTGTACACTAATAGGGATGACGACTAGGTTGAAAAACTATTCGATTATCCAAAATTATAAGACACGTATTTTTTCCTTTTTCAAGATAACTAAAATTGACGAATATGAAGAGCGTTAAAGTTCCGCGGTGGGGGCCGGTCACGTCACCTGTGAGTAAAAATCGTACTCAATTGTGACGTCACGCGAAAGTTTAAAGCGCTGTATTTCCGTCGTTTTTTATTTGACGAACAAAAGAAAAAATACGTGTCGAATATTTTTTAATAATCTAACAGACGGACTAATTAGTTTTTTTTGTCGTCTAGCCTATTATACCCAAGATTCCAAGAAAATGAGAGTGTGTGTATTTACCGAAATGAAACCACGGCGACAAATTGCTAAGCGCGTCGAGCGTAGGATCGTTCCGCTTGGTCGCGAAGATCGCAAGCCTCGTGTCCAGGAAACTCTTGAGCATCCTGACCGCGGCGTGGTGGCCGGGCGCCGCCCACTGCGCGGGGCGCACGGCCTGGTCGGCCTCGCGGGACTCGATGGCTTGCTCCCAGTCTATGGGCTGGAAATACACACACATTTAGATGGTTGGCAGTCCTCAACTGTGCGCTTTTCCCGAAACTTCCTGCCTCGCACAGCTAAACTGTGGAACGAACTGTCGCCAGCGGTGTGTCCGGACCGATACGACCTTCAAACCTTCAAGAAAAGAGCGTACTCCCACCTTAAAGGCCGGCAACGCACTTGCGACACCTCTGGTGTTGCGGGTGTCCATGGACGACGTTAATCGCTTACCATCAGGCGATTCGTTTGCTCGTTTGCCACCTATAGCATAAAAAAAAAACATTTACATTAAAAAAAATCAGCTGCATTTGCGGCAGACAGCATAGCATCAAATTGCAACGGTTAACATTAACACTCACGTATTTTTATCACAAGTTGAAGGCCAATGCTCCAAGGGTAGAATACCGATTAGATGGGCTGACACCATGAAGACAGCGAGTGGTTCAATGCAGACGGCAGTCCGTATGGCCCTAGACCGCACCAAGTGGAGGGACATCACTGTTGGTCACGATCCTCAGCCATGAGAGACCGACTGAGAAGATTTTTATCACAATAAGCGTGACATGTTTCGTTTGCGCGACGCAGGTTCGCGGCGGAGGTTGGACTCTGAAACCAGTGCTTCCTAGAGGGAACGTGAATTTGTGTGGTGACGATTTAGTGGACACGGTTAGTTCGGTGTCCTTGTCGTTGATCCCGTCAGACGATCCGACAATTCAGACTCCCGCAACGACGGCGCCGGATTGCGCGAATCACCCCGCTGCCGCTTCGTCGCGCGCGACCCGGTACCTACGTCGGACTCGGGCAGTGATGTCCTAGCCGCGAAGGTGATAAGACCACTCTGTCTGTCCGACGATGTCTGCCCGACGCAGACGAAACATGTCACGCCTATTGTGATAAAAATACGTGAGTGTTAACCGTTGCAATTTAATATCAGTATGACTCACGAAAGTTTAAATTATAACATAGTATCAAAGTACTTATTGTATGAAAGAATTAGATTACATTTGATGTTGACATACACAGAAACATACATCTCACAAAAACTTTACCTTTTCAGGTGTACAAACATGTATTATTTCTATACCATTATTTATTATTGCCTACTACTTACTTAATTCAAATAAGCCCTACTTAGGGTATGTATAGTGTCGGCAGTAGTAATTTCCCAAGTATACCTATTACAGAACACTTAAAACGGATTAATCCCTTTACAGCATTCTCTCAGTCATCATCTTAACCATGTGAAAAGAGTGCTGTAAAGGGCTCGATTCAGATTCAGATTCAGATCATGCTCGAAACGGTCATGGTGTTACAAAACGCGATTAATCCGTTCTAGTGTTTAATTTCAATGAATAACAATCGCGGTAACAGAAGATAATATTATAACTATAGTATTTTTGATGGTCTCTAAATTGCCTCCGACTTAATAAGGGATAATTACGATGCAAACTGATAACTTTCTGAACGCCACACGGCAATGGAATATGTCGTGGCCAGAAAGCAATGCGATTGCGATTATTCAAGCGAAATAGAACTTTACGAAGTCCCTTGTAAGTCCCTAATGCATTGGCAAAGCTGTCTGTCAGTAGTAGCGTTGCCATCCTTGGCAAGACTTTCCAATGACAGCCACAAAGGACCATCAAAGGGGTCCAAGTCAAAGAATGATGAGATACTTTTCCGTTTCATATCAAAAACAATTGTAATCACCTCAGGTTGAAAACTGCTCTTGTAAGGATGTTTAATAACCGGAGGGAACTGCGTCAAGTATTCATCCAGCTTGGAATTGATCTTGTTCCGGATGGTGCGCGCTGAATACTCCTGCTTGTCTGAGGCTACCCAGCACGGGACCACATTGTGCGCATCCACCTGAAACGGCCAAATAAGAGATTTGAAAACAAGCACTGTAGTTAACTGGGTCAGATTTTTTTTTTATAACCGAAATATTTAATTAAATAGTTTATTAAAGTTAGAACATTGTCATTAAAGCTTGATTTTACTAGCCTTAAACTTACATAGACACATGAAAAACAAGGACTGTGATTAACAGGGTCAGATATATATAATTTTTTATAATAACTAATCAAAATATTTATTCAAATAATTTGATTAAAGTTCGATCATTCTCTTTAAAGCTTGATTTTACTAGCCTTAAATTTAGATACACACATGAAAATTCAAATGTCTCGCAATAGGGGAGTCCAAAGTCAGAGAGGAAAACTAGAATGCTGCAATAATCCACCTTCTCGAACTCAGAAGAGAACTTCATGCCTACTATTTATGTCTCCGTTTTTCTTCCTTTACTCTACAACAATATTATTATGACAATAGGCATTGGATTAATTATTTTCATGATTTTTCCTGTGCCTAACGAGATTTCTTATTGGTGATAAAATCGCCTGTTGTGCCTCTTGTTTTATTTGCTATATTTTTTTATTTTTCAAATAATACCTGAATTAAAGGCACATCCTTTTGCAATCCCTTCTTGGCCTTCTCTAGCCATCCCAGCGGTGTCCTTAGAGGGTTGAAGTCGCACACCACAGCTCCGATCTTGTGGTCTTTTACCCATTGTGGCAGGACATCCCCCCCATCACCTTCCAGTAGGTGGAAGGAGATGTCAAGCTCTTTGCATTGGGCTGCTACTGTTTTTAAACCTGCGGGCATATTTGTAATTTACATAAAAAATTTATACCTGGGTAAAAATAGTTGTCAATACACTACACATACATACACTTCTTAACATAAAATGCTGTTCAGAAGGACAGGACATGATTCATTAACATGAAGACTTTAGAATATAATAACTTGTTAACTTTTTCCTTGCTCAACAAATCAGTCTAGCAATCCAGCGAGGAAATGTTGCTAGCATCCTCGGTACCATGCCGCAGGGGCCTGTTTTAGATTTATTTTTGTTTTTATTTAGTTTTATTTTAGTATTTATCTAGTTTTATTTTAGTTTTTAGTTTAGTTATACTTCAAGATTTAATATTTGTGTTTTAATATGTTTTAGTTTAGTTTATTTTCCAAAAGTTCACAATAATTGTCCAATAAGGTTCTTATAACTTGTAGTAGCACTTATCAAACAAGTGAGTGAAGCAAGTGAGTTCTGCCAATCAACTTGGACAATCCGTTGTTTGTTTGTGTGTATGCATGTTTGTTCAACAAGTATTGTTGATCACCTCGGTTGAAATTTGGCAGGTAGTTAGATAAGACAAATAGAATTGCTGAGATATAGGGGTTTTGTGTTAACATTCTAGGCGAACAGAAGTAGGAACAATAGGCTGTTAATAATTAATTTTTTCTACCTTTGTATCATCTGAAAATATTGATAGGTGACTGGAAACAAATACACTATGACACAAAATGATGTAAATCTTGTGACTTGTTGTTTTAATGCTGTAATAGTACATGCATACATTTAGTTGCGAATTACCTATTAGCATGTAAGCATACAAAGTTTTATAGTACTTATGGCCCTTTAAATTTTCAAGGCAGGCACGTAAAGTGCTCAATATCGCTCTAGGGCGGTAAAGTAGTACCATGTGTACTGTAAATATACCTGGTATTTTCTTTAGTCTAGTATCATAGAACACACTTGTTTTCATACGAATTGAATATTATACGGACTGAAGACTATTTACCTTTGATCAGAAAGTCGAACTGCCTCACAGACGCGTCTAAATACTTCGCAATCAAACAAAAACACACGTGGAGCGGTACTTCGTTCTTCAACGCAAGTTTCTGTGCAAAAAGAAAAGCCCAGTTATCCTGCACTCTGCTGTCCCGAGACATCCAGTACACGATGCCCTCGCAATTTTCCGCCACCGTCTGCTCCTGAGATATTATCCTAAGACGCTTTTTATTGAATGTATACTCTAAAATCGACTTTGCGGTCTCTTCACGTTTGGCTTGCAGACTTTTCATGAAATCATCGATTGAAGTCTTTGATTCTGAGCCAGATATTGTAGGCTGAGAAAGCTTAGCTTTCTTTGGTGCTGATGCCATTTCTACAAGATTTATATTCCTCACAGAGTACAACAGACGTGCACTTTCAATACATTTGTTTACAACCCCAAAGCCGCGCCATTTTCCTAACATCACTGGGTGACAGCTGTCAAAATAGCGGTATCGCGAATCGCCAGCGTAAAAAATCTACGATATAGGGTAGAGGAACCAAAAGATAAACAACCCCCAATAAACGAACGTTGTTCCTAAAAATCACAATAATTAAATGTTGACGTACTTTACAAGCTTAGGAATATTTTTTACTAAAACTAAGTAATGGTGTAAATGATGTAAATGGTAAAAACACCTACTGCATTTATGTCTTAAATTTTTTGACTAAAGATGCCGCTTGATTTTTTGACTAAAGATGAACGGAACATTCCTTGTCTAAAGCCCCTCATTCACGGCAGTCCGCCGGCGCTCCGGCATGGCTGGATGTAGCGGACACACGGTGTGCAAGTGGCCCAGCCTGGGAGTCCAATTCGCACTTATTCGTTGAAAGATGCGCAGCGCTGCGTTGTAGCGCATACACTGTACTCGAATTTAAAAAATGCCGCCATCTCTTATGTCATTTTTAGTAATGAATAATTCATATTTTGTGCATTGCCGCATTTCTCAATTGTTTATTACCGTAATTTAGTGCAATTCGGACTGCAAGGAGGTGGGCGGAGCTAGCAGGATGTTGCCGTACGGCACGCATCCGGCAACGACATTCACGATGCTATATTACGTGCCGGAGGTGCCGGCGGACTGCCGTGAATGAGGGGCTTAACTCAATTATTATGAAGCATATTTTAGTATGGAAACGGGACTGTTCACTGGATTAAACTATAACTAAAACATGAACTAAGAGAATTTACTATTTAAAAAGATGTCTTAATTAACTCAAACTACCTAAAAAGCCTAATTTGTCTTTGGTCCAAGACTCGCCCGAGGTTCTCGAACGAGTGTATACAGCAGAAGGCCTACCACGAACCACGAACCACGAACGAAGTTTCACCTCTCTGTCGCACTTGAGTGAGAAATCACAAGTGCGAAAGGGAGGTATACTTTCGTTCGTGGTTCGTGGTAGGCCTTCAGGCCTACTGTTGGCTCTATATAGTCTATAGATATATACACTTGGGATAAATATTTGCGTTTTGCCAATCGCTCGCACCGAAGCAGTACTTAACTGGTACGAGCGAGTGGAAAAACGCTAATACCCCAATGAGGACTACCGCGAGTCGATTTTCCGCTAGGGTCGCTAGTGGAACGTGGGTCCTGCGGGAACATTTCAAACGTCACTTTGACAATTCTATCATAGTGACACAGGACCCACGCATGAGTGGTGCCGCCTGCATGCCTACCACGAACATCGAAAATTGGCATTGACGGGAAAACCTCCTTGTCGCTCCAATATGCAAGTGCGACAGAGACGGAGCTACAAATCCGCAATCGTTCGATTTTCATGGTATAGGCCCTGGTGAGCGATAATACGGTAGCTCCCATTGTATTGGTACCCTACCACCAACATCGAAAATTGGCATTGACGGTAAAACCTCTTTATCACTCCAACAAGTAAGTGTGACGGCGAGGGAGATACAAATTTTCCAACTATCGATTTTTGTGGAACTAGCCCTGCACACCTATTAAGAACATCGAAAATTGGCATTGACGGGAAAACCTCTTTGTCACTCCAATATGCAAGTGTGACAGAGATGCAAATACAAATCCGCAATCGATCGATTTTCGTGGTATAGGCCCTGGGTTGCATTCGTCCGAGACATTCGCCCGAGAGTCTACATAAAGACTTCATGTCAAAAACGTAAGTCGATAAATAAGTATAATTCATAAATAGCTTTTAGGAACTTCAATGTTCAAGCAATATACACACATCACATGCACAATCTGCACAATAATATTGTATATTTATTTTAGCTCCGAAACTTCTTTCTGCACATCTTCGTCATCATCATTGTCTGAAACAAATAAATATAAATTAACAACAACGAAACAAACACAGGTAAGGCAGGGTAAGTACGCCTAGGGGACAATTCGTCGGCGTAAAAATGTGACGTCGGCGTTGGTGGCAAACGTGAGGTCGCTGGATTTTTCCTAGGCTACTATCCCACCACACGATTCTATAGTCTCAATGCAAGTGCGTGTATGGAACTAAAACTTACTAGGCTTTGGTTCAGGGAAGTATTTCAGAATGAGATAATCGTTACAGGCGTGCCCGTTACTCTTCTCAATGCTCTCTTCCAAACAAGTCATATTGCAAAATGAGACAACTTTACAGGATCTGCATAGCACTCGGTCTTCTGTGAGAGGCAGGAAACATTCGAAGCATACATCATATTTGGGATCCTGAAATTCGAAAATAGGCATACGGGTAGCGGGTAGGTACACACCAGTACATCAGGAACGTCGACGACGATCAAACTGCGTAGCCAAGATGCCAATCGCTCACGCTTACTAACGTATCGTAGCTACCTCTCTCTATCACTCTTCCTTATTACTTATTAGTGTGACAATGACAGTTGCGTTTCGTTAGCGACTGAGCGTGAGCGATTGGCAGCTTAGCTACGCACCCTGCGGGCCTACCACGAACATCGAAAATTGGCATTGACGGGAAAACCTCCTTGTCACTCTAATAGGCAAGTGTGACAGAGATGGAGATACAAATCCGCAATCGTTCGATTTTCGTGGTGGGCCTATACCACGAAAATCGAACGATTGCGGATTTGTATCTCCATCTCTGTCACACTTGCCTATTAGAGTGACAAGGAGGTTTTCCCGTCAATGCCAATTTTCGATGTTCGTGGTAGGCATGCTGCCCTGGAATGACGGATCCACGACGATGATTGGCATCTTCAAATAATAACAACACTATTAGAAGGTACAATCAGTCAAGCGCAGTGAAGCCATTTTAATTGAGATTGTTTTTCTCGATTTCCATACATTGCCCTATAGCAATTTCATTACAACAAGAATGAACATGAGCATTAAATCCACTAAACGCTTAAAGCTTAAAAATAAAGTGACCTTTTACTTCCCTATGTTCAAGTACTAAGTAAATCCTAGACGAAACACAAGTCTGTAGACTAACTAGTTGCTGATCTGTGTGTGTTTACATCATTTAGCAATTATTGAAGCCACCAGGCGAGGGCCTATCTTTTTTAGGACATCTCCCCTGAGGATTTTCACCATATACGATCATGTTCCATCCACACACTGCATACAACGGTTCCGCATGATCTTAACCAGATTCTTAAACTTTTCGAACGGGTTGAGCATAATAAAATATTAACGGATAAAAAGAGTGTTTATATTACCGCCTTAACAAAGAGCTCTGGCTGAACATATCGCTGCAATGATACTATCTCGCTCTTCTTATCATCCTTCATAATATTACGCGCATACGACTCAGACTCATATTTCTCTGCAGCAGTCACTTTATTAAAACCATACTTCGTCACCGACCTAATGTGGAAGAAATGGGCAATACAAAGAAGGTTCCACAAGATGGTCTTGTCTTTATAAATTTTCTTATGGGTGGTCTTTAAATGACTCCAGATTTCGAGGCAGCGTTGAGCGGTGATCCAAAGACCGGCTGCTTTTTTGTTTTTACACTCCTTGACTATCATGCTCCAGTGACGGTGCTTGTATCTGGGAAATAAAAATGTGCTGGTTTTTATTGAAAGGTACCACTTTGTCAGTCGTTGGATAAGATTATTAAGATTTTCACACATAAAAAATTTACTAAACGGGACTTAATCGTATACAAACTTTGAAAACAAACCTCCGACGTTTCAAGGGCGACATTGTCCCCGTGGTCCCGGAGAAACACTGGCTGAGGTTGACATCAATTCAACATCTTCTAGCTGCGCGGGTTTTACGAACTACCCGCACTTGGTCTTCAAGTTCTTGGTGTTCAAGTTGATAATCAAGACCAAGTGCGGGTAGTTCGTAAATACTGCGCAGCTAGAAGATGTTGATGTCAACCTCAGCCAGTCTTTCTCCGGGACCACGGGGGCAATGTCGCCCTTGAAACGTCGGTTATTAAGGTTAATTTAATGCTTATAATATAAGCTTTGTGGTATTTGAGCATTATAGGCAACTGACGATGAATGAGGAATGTCCCAAAAATTCCATATAAAATTTAGGTTTCTATTACGTCACGCTCATGTAGTAAGTAAGTTCATACAAAAACGTGTCGGAAAGGAGTTTTTTGGGACAATTTTTTTTTCATCTGCATCGAATCAGCTCGCCAAAGATATAGAAGAATCAGGTTTTCGGGACTTTTGGAAAACGCTCACCTGTTAATGATCGGTATAATTTCTTTAGCCAGCTGCGTTTGTATCCACCGTATGTAGAGGATCCTCGAGCACTCCGTCATCAGGTCGATCGCTTGCTTGAGGTTCGCAATATCATCCGACGCTAAGGTGTTCTCCTTCTTCGGTTCAGGTTTTTTGCCTTTTGTTAAGCTAGGCTTTGCCTCTAATTTTTTCGCTGAAAAAATTTTTAACCGTGCTGACAAGTACTTGCGAAGAAAGGCGAAATGTGACGTAAATGTGGAAAGTGAAATTAAATTTAGTTGATAAAGTTGGGGCTAGGTTCTTCTTCCTAGCGTTTTTCCGTGTAAATCTTCTGCAGCCTTGGCTTGTCTAAAGTCTGCAACGCGCTTTGGTCAGTGTGGGCTGAAGACTGATACGAGTAACGGAGAAATGTGCCAAGTGGGCTGCAGTTGGCTTGCCGTGGTAGTGGTGGCAGATGACCAGCTACTTTTTTAATGATGAATATGATGAAGGAACTACGTCAATGGCAGATCCTACTTACGGCCGTTGGTAATCCCTGGAGATGTACGATTACTCAATTCAAACAACGTATTTTTCGCCATCACAAATAGGTTTGCATATTTAACGCCTTCACATTCGCATTCGATCAACGGATCGGCTCCAAACAGTAAAAGGTTCGTTAGCTAAAACGATAAGTTTGGATAAGATAGATGTTTGGTTAAAACGCATAAGGATACCAACATTTACTATTTATCTGGGCCAAAATTTCTTAGAGAGAAAGTAAAAGTGGAAAAGCTTGCTTCGGGTAAGAGTCGAACTCGCGACTCTGGGGATACACGCCTATCGCTCTGCCAATTAAGCTATCGAGACCGGCCCCGTCGCCGCGAATTTCACCACCATATGGAGCGCTTCTTTCTAAGAAATTTGGATATTAGGCAAGGCATACATTTCTCCTTAACAATAAATTTAATCAAAATAAAATTGTACCAGAATCTCATAACTTTATGATCTCGTAGATAAAATAGAAAATGTTGGTTTTCTTAATAGTTTTCACCAAGCTCTTGGTACAACGACAAGCTCACAAAATAACTAGCAAAGCACAAATTTGTAATTTTGGGACAGAAATTGGGTCACAATAAGTAGTGGGTATTTGTGAAATATCTGGCGAAGTGCATGTTAGCACTGTTTAATACAATCAAAAGAACTCGTGTAGCTTGTATAGTTGACACCTAATTCCATAAGGCTGACCTGTGCAAAAGTACCCACCGAACACACCGTTTGCAACTTTTAATTATCGATGGAAGAGCGATATTGAAAAATATGGAAACCTTTTCCATAACAACTTTTTGAACATGGGTTCTATTACTAGAACTCTCTAGGTTTTATTATTGAAAGTATCCAAACGTCAAATGACGTGTAGGCCAAGATATCCACGGAATTGACGCTTTACGAATCCAAGTGGCGGTCGGGCGTAAATAGGACAACTTGGACTCCTATCTGAGAAACATTTTGCCAGAAATAGCACAGAATCATGACGAATATAAGAAAATGGGCTTCAGGGGCTTGTTATTTCCCAGCAATGAGACACAATAAGTATATTAATAAGTTAATGGACGTAAACGAACCGTTTGACTCCGCTCCACATTACCCAATGTCTTGAAGTACGGTAAAAAGAACATCTTCATCAGAATAGTCTGGTTGGAATCATCAATGGGTGCGTTTAGGTCTGTCTTAGGGTGCTTGATGATGACTTCCAGTAGGTCCAAATTCTTGGTGGCCTCGTCGAGAGCTGAATGGCCGCTATATCGATCTAGGGGGTCGCAGTTGAATTCGATCAAGAGGTGCATGATTTGTCTTCGGATCTACGTTAACAAATTACACTGGTCATCCCACACATTAGGTTATACTGTAAAACTTTAAGAAGTCTAAAATAATAATTAAAGTAGCAATTATAATAGCTGTATAATATTAAATTGCAACAGTTAACACTCACGTATTTTTATCACAATAGGTGCGCGACCCGTTACCTACGCCGATCTCGGGCAGTGATGCTCGAGCCGCGAAGGTGATAACACCACTCTGTCTGTCCGACGATGTCTGCCCGACACAGACGAAACATGTCACGCCTATTGTGATAAAAATACGTGAATGTTAACCGTTGCAATTTAATATCAGTATGACTCGCGAAAGTTTAAATTATATAACTGTATAATAAACATCCCGGAGTACTGTTAAGCTGTCAAATTCCATACAAAAAACCCTTACCTCCGGTTTATTCGGCTAACCCCGGTTGGCGAATGCCCTTAAGGGGTTATATATCGAATATTTACAAAACTCACATCCTCCTCGAATTCGCTTTCCACTCTCCTCGACAAAACAAAATGCAGCAACGTCGGCCCTGGCTCCAGTTCCGTCTGCTCTGCCTCTTCCGTTGGACGGATGCAGTTCAATCGATGGTCAGCTCTTGCGCCGGCCGATAGCAAGTTATGGATCATGTCCAGGGTTGTTTGGTTTAGCGGCAGGGACACTGCTATGTCTAGCGGCGTGTAGTTTAAATGCTTTTTGAGAAAATAAAAGTTTATTAGTCATAAATAGTTTTATATTTACGAGAGTCGAATTTGGTGTCAAACGCTAACAAATGCTCTTCACTAAAATTATATTTGGATGAAAGTCCCATACCAGCCGGCATTGAGGATTCTAATAATTTCGACAGGGAGCTAAAATATTAGGATTCGACGGAACGATAAACTCTTTGTATGAAGATGACGATAATAAAATACAATGATGATGTATCGATTCTTTGTAATCAGCACGGGAATTTAAAGAAATGTCCGTAGGTTTGCTACTAGGATTTCTGAACTTTTCAAATCTTCAGAAAAATAACGCCTAATTCAATAACCTGTCACAAGTCTTACCTGCGGGTATACTTCGTTAACATCAGCCCCAAATGCTATCAATTGTGTCACCAAATCTGGACAGCCTGATAGGATTGCCATGACGAGAGCCGGCTGTGGACACCGCACTAGGCTGGGCTTTGCTCCGTTTTCTAGGAGTTGGAGGATGGTCAACTTGATACGGTTGCATCTATGGGAAATTCCGTATAGTTAATTTGCGTAGTGATGACTATATGAATAAAGAAAGATGACGCTACATGATTTATTTTAGGTTGCACTTAATTTTTTGTGACGAAAGCGAATATTTAGAGCAGATAATTTTTAGCCTCGCTTGTAACACTAACCATTGAAAAAGTAAAGTTGCTAATTATGTCCATCAAAAGGTAGCTGCCATGGTTGCTGGCACGGCAAGGAGGAACTTACAGCTATATTTATTTATATATAGATTTAATCTATTAAAGAATGTTAGTGTGGCTTACATTTCAGCTTTACGAATTTCTGCACTAGTCAGAGACACATCTTCCTCTTTTTGAGCATTTTGCCAGATCGCTTCTTTACTCGGCTTTGTTGGTTCCTTCATGATATTAGATTTTGGTTTCGGAAGCTTCGCGTCCTTTTTCTCTGGTTGCGCCAATTTTGCCTGCTCCGTGTGTATTTCGTCGATCATGTTAATAAACTCAAATAAATACGCCACTGGTTGAGTCACTGGCTCATGGGTATCTGTTATTCTTATTATATATTCGTTAGTTATGTCTGTATATATTTTAGTTTCAAAATCTTCTTCTTCTTCTATTGGATTTAATGTTTCTATGTTCCTTTTACTAGGAGTTGGAATATCTTTTACTAATGTTAGCGACTTTTTCGTGTTTAACCTGCTTATTTTGCTTGACGCCTTCCCTAATGTATTCTTTGTGTTTTCGGGGGTATATACTTCCCTGGTTATATTCCAATCTAATATTGGTTGAGCTTCGGAGGCTGAAATATGTACAAACTCATAATCAAACACAATATAAATTGTTTATGAATAAACTACTAAACTAAACTAATTATAGTCTCAGAATAAAAGCGATTAAATTTACGAGGAGAAGAAATTGCAAGCAAGGTTTAGGTAAGTATTCTAATCTAATTCAGCGCATCTATGTAACTCGGATGGCTATGAAATATGGTATACTTAACAACCGTAATAACCTACTCAACAAACAGTGCAAAGATATCTGACTCAATCATATTTGTGGAGCCATAAGAGCATATATGCCATATGCTAGCGGTCTTCGTTGTATAAGATCATTGCATTGCAGGTAATGAAGGCTATTAGAAACTATGAAATTAACGATAAAATATTGACTTTGGCGTTACCAAGGGGTGGTGTAAATGCCATCAGCACCTGTGGGGTGCCGTATGATAACAAAGACTTACATGTTATTGGACCGGACGGCGGCAGTAACAAAGCTTGCATCATCCCACCACTGGGGACATCTCTGTTGGCGCATAGGAACCTGATGAGAGCTACAGCCAGAGGAGTACAGCACGAATCGTTTGTCCCATTCACGTCCGCTCCGGCCTCCACTAGGAAGTTAATGATAGCAGCTTGGTCTCCACACTGTGCAAGACAACTATGTTTGTTTACTATAGTCTCAAATAGTTTGGCAAACCTGATTTTGCACTAACAGTAGAACAAAACGTTATATTGGAACAGTATAACAATAATAAGACAATGTGCTTCTCTCTGATTAGCCTCATAGCACCACCGCTATGCTCCGCATATACTCTATACTCCACACTTTTCCTGTTTGAATGAGGCCGGCCCAGCCCAAAATAATCTTCTTATAAGAAAGGTACGCAATTTAGATATTTTAGTTTTACAATTTGTAAGATTTAGAACCTACAGTTTAGAATAATACGTTTCTAATACTTACAGCAGCATACATGACAGCAGAATTCCCTAGCATATCCACGACATTTGGGTCTACGCCGTGTTCGTTGATGACGTAGGTTGTGCTGGCCACGCATCCTAAGTAGCTCACCATTAACAGTGACCTGGAAAACCCTTTAACTTCAGCATTGACTCTAAATCCCACATTAATTGAACATAGTGAAGTGTACACCCAAACTGCGTTAATTATTTGTCTGTTTCTTATATTCCGGCCGCTCAATGTAATTCTATGGGATAGACAGAGACCAATTTGTTTTCTCGATTTCAGAGTAGGTCATATTGAACCACTTTTTATAACGGAACCCAAATAATTGCTTCGTACAAACGGCTAAGGATTGAAAGAAACCCTGATGTGGCGTATCGGTTGTGTGCTTGTTTGAGATCCCAGGCCCTCTATACATCAATAGCATAAAAAACCCTATAGCATAAAAAAAAACTGGCACGGAAAATGTACGAAACTGTGATTAATTTACATAATAAGACATTCCGCGCCAGCTTTCGGTAATCGATCTGTAGTTCTGTACTAGTTATTACCATTCTCTACAATTCTCTGTTCTAAAATATTTGACGATAAACCTAAAATCTCGGCTTGTGTATACTGTCGTCATACTTTGCATACCTGCTATCCATCTCATGTATAGCGGGAGGCTTGAACTGACCTCTTGGTCCACTCAACACCGCCATCAAGTCGATACGCACATGCTCTCTCTGTTTTTCATGTTTAAAGCAATGTTTCATCATGTCTACGGTTACTGAATCATTGTTCCATGCATAGTAGGAGCCTGAGTATTCTAAGCTGTCCTGGCTTTCTTTTTCAAGATCCTGTGAAGGAAATTTCCAGGGTAAACAATAAGGCCAGAATCGAATGCTTATGGATACAAAATTGAATGGTCGACCCGCATTTGTATTGAGATTCTGATGACATATGGACCCTGGTCGGAAACATTGACGCTGCTTTTTTTTTGGTGTTTCTGCCTAGGCACTCAAATTTTGAATTATTTAATAGCGTCATTAAAGATAAGTAGCAGCACGCATTCAGTCTTACTGTCAGTAGAAATTCCGGAAAAGAAATGTTTAATACCACCATGTGTTGTGTGTCATGTGTGTGTGTATGTGTTCATAAACCAAACCTCATTATTGCCTTGAGCATTGTCATGTTCTTTCAGCGAATACACCTTTCCGTGATAATAATCGTAGTCAAATAGTTCCACGTGGCACAGTCGACTCGCCACATCTGTGCAGTGTTTAGGGTACAGTCTTCTCCAGTTTTCAGTAGCTGACACTGGATCTGCGCCGTGTTGTTTTAGAAATTCTACTGCTTGGTCCACTTTGCTGATCTATAGAAAAAGATACCTCTATTTCACAATGGGACTACTAATTGTAGATATAAGCCACCTGATTGGTTATATAACTTATATATCAGACATCTTTCTTAGAATTCTATTTTTATAAATGTGGCCTAAAAGGTCAGTAACGCATAAGTGGCTTCTTTGATGTTGGTATTAATATCCATGGACGATAGCCTCTTCCCGTCAGGCGGCTTGTCTGCTCATTTACTACCAACGGCAAAGAAAAAACTGCTACTCATATAAAAAACTGACAGTTTTAAAACTAAAAACAGCCAAACTAGCTTCATGTCGTGCCACAGACCAAAGTCAGCGAGGATGTTCGAAGATGTCTGTGCTGGGACCGTAGTGGATGTCGTTCTTGAACAAACCCTGGAGTATTCATATAGCTATAGGGTGTTCTGAAGTACTAACCGGCTTAAAACTGGTCTGAAGGACAACCCGCTGTGGATCCACGAGCGCTCGGCCTCCCATCCACGCTGCTAGTTCAGGAGCCACAGCAGGCAGCGGCCTCCATGCCAGCCGGACTAGCTTCGTCCCCCGCCACAGACCAACATTGGCGGTTAAGTTTGCGAAGGTCTCTATGCCGGGACCGTAGCGGATGTCGTTCTTGAATAAACCCTGGTAAGCAGCTTTTATAAAGATACCAATTTTTTAGGGGATATACACTACTATAAAGGTTGAATTTCTTATTGAACCGATACCCACAATAAAAGGGACTCCATTTCTATTAAATTGTATGATAAAAACCATGACTACATATCCACAAGCTGTTAACTATTGGCCACAGGTAAGATTGGCTGAACACACACTTTTTCTTTCCTGTGGTCAATAGTTAACAATTTGTGGACATGTAGTAGGTAATGATTTTGATTATACAATGCAACTCGTAAGAGGCCAGGTTTGCATTTGTACCGGCACCGATATTTTCCCCCGCGTGAGTCGTAGAGAACAAATTATTACGAACAGTATTTTATATTAGAAATACTTATGAGGCACATAAGAAACTGCGCAATATACTCACGGTGTACCCGTGCAAGCGGTTCACGTACAAGGGGCCCTCGTATGTGAGAAACAGGCCTGGTTGGCCTTTGTACCGGCAACGATATTCTTCCAGGCCGTGCGTGTCGTAGAGGACAAGCGATTGTAAACGGCATTTTAGATTAGACAGACTTATGAGACCTATAACAAAACTACCCAATGTACTCACAGTGAACACTTTCCCGTCCGGATACGACATGACCCGTACCTTCGCAAAAGGTTCACGTACAAGAGGCCCTTGTATGTGAGGAATAGTCCTGGTTTGCTTTTGTACCGGCAAAGATATTCTTCCAGGCCGTGTATGTCGTAGAGGACAAACGATTGTACTATAACAAAACTACGCAATGTACTCACAGTGAACACTTTCCCGTCCGGATACGACATGACCCCGTACCCGTGAAAATGGTTCACGTACAAGGGGCCTTCGTATGTGAGGAACAGACCTGGTTGGCCTTTGTACCGGCAACGATATTCTTCCAGGCCATGCGTGTCGTAGAGGACAAACGATTGTAAACGGCATTTTAGATTAGACAGACTTATGAGACCTACATATAACAAAACTACGCAATGTACTCACAGTGAACACTCTCCCGTCCGGATACGACATGACCCCGTACCCGTGAAAATAGTTCACGGACAAGGGGCCCTCGTATGTGAGAAACAGGCCTGGTTGGCCTTTGTACCGGCAACTATATTCTTCCAGGCCGTGCGTGTCGTAGAGGACAAACGATTGTAAACGGCATTTTAGATTAGACAGACTTATAAAAATAAAATAAAAATAAAATATCTTTATTTCAGAACAATTATTCCATAATTTGTTAGTTCATTTTGTACTACATACTACTTTTTAATATACTTAAACCGTTACCGGTTACTCACGTCTATAAAGTCGAAAATAGCTCGACATGTTTCGGGACGGTCCGCGCCCCATAATCATGAGTGAGAAGCGCTTGCCGCGATTGCTCTGCGCACACTGCGCGCGACAGCCCGTTGAGCACGCCGGCAGACCGGCGTGGGGGGCGCGGTCGGCGCAGGCACATGCGGCACCGGTATAGGCGAGATACTACCGTCTCTTTCACTTCTATTACATACTACTTGTTAGCTTATCCAATAATAATAATAATAATGATTGACACAATAAAATAATGAAATCACAATTTATAGTTGAATTAATAAATATGCATAATTTTAAATACAGGAATAATAGATGTTAAATTACAATTGTCATATAAATAATGATTATGATTTCATGTCACATTTTTTTTAATAATAAAAATTCAAGAATAAAAGCTCAGCTCTGCTCTCTCTGTGTCTAAATTTCTAACTGCACCCACTTTTGAAAATCTCTGTTTGGCCCTATGGTCGACTGGTAGAGAATGCCTTAAGGCATTAAGTCCGCCTTTTGTACTTCTGTTAATGTGCAATAAAGTTTAAAATAAAAAATAAATAAATAAAAACACAAAAATAAAAATTGAAATAATAGAAAAACTATAATATTAAGCACATTAATTAATAATTTTAACCCACGCACACAGGATGGAACTGTCTGGTCTGTCGGCGATGACCTTCAGTATCCCGTTGTCGCTGCGTCGGATGCGGTTTAGTATAGACGCGACCCGCTTTCGCCTGATCGCATAAAAGTCGTCAGTATGCGCCTCAGCAAACATTGCTGATGCGCTACAGAACCGTGGCAACCTCAACAGGACTCTGAAGGCATCATTATACTGGACACGAAGAGCGTTATAGGCTTTCAGCGTGTAGTTGACCCATAGGCTACCCGTGTAAAATACTTGGCAGAACGCCTTAAAAAGGGTGATTTTAACTTGTTTTGAACAACGGGCAAACCTACGTGCCAACATGTTGCTTCTGACTGCCAACGCTCTCCGTTCCCTCTCCAAATCGAGGTCGTCTTTGAGGTCCTCCGTCACATAGTGCCCTAGGTATTTGCACTTCGAAACCCTTTGTAGGTCACTACCTTTTAATGTGACCGACGGCACATGCTCAGGATTCATTTTGTTTGACCTGAAAACTAAAAGTTCGCTCTTTTTGAAGTTGTATACAAGCCCGTGAGTTTCTGCGTACCGCTCACAGACACGCAGCATCTTTCTGAGTGCACTGACAGAGGGGGCCAGCAGCACCATATCGTCGGCGTAGCTGATGTTGTTAACGCTGACGCCGTCGACATAACACCCCACCGGCATTCTGCTGAGCTCCTCTATCAGCCCGTTGACATATAAGTTGAAAAGCTTTGGTGAAGTTAAACCCCCCTGCCTCACACCGCATTCCAACCTATATGCCTCCGACTGTGCTACCCCCCACCTAACTGTGTTGGTTTGATTGCCGTACCAATATCTAAAAACATCTATGATTTCACGCGGTACCTTACAAGCACTCAATTTGTCCCACAGGATACCATAAGACAACATGTCAAAGGCCTTAGAAAGATCGAGGAAGCACGCATATACAGGCGTGCTCCTGTCTGTGTAGTACTTGACAGTATGCTTCAAGCTTAAAATGGCGGTCTCGGTAGATAATCCCGCTCTAAAACCAAACTGCGCATCATGTAGATTTAAATATCTACCAAGTCGCAAGTCAAGCACACCGTCGAGCACTTTAGTTATAGCTAACTTATGAGACCTATAACAAAACTACGCAATGTACTCACAGTGAACACTCTTCCGTCCGGATACGACATGACCCCGTACCCGTGAAAATAGTTCACGTACAAGGGGCCCTCGTATGTGAGAAACAGGCCTGGTTGGCCTTTGTACCGGCAACGATATTCTTCCAGGCCGTGCGTGTCGTAGAGGACAAACGATTGTAAACGGCATTTTAGATTAGACACACTTCAGAAGCCTATAGATAACAATACTACGCAATTTACTCACAGTGAACACTTTCCCGTCCGGATACGACATGACCCCATACCCGTGAAAGTGGTTCACGTACAAGGGGCCTTCGTATGTGAGGAACAGGCCTGGTTGGCCCTTGTACCGGCAACGATATTCGCCGGGGCCGTGCATCGTGTCGCGGAGGAAACGGCCGGAGTGCCATTCGATGGACTGGAATTTGGTAATAATTTACATAAATAAAAATAGGCCCTGGTTGCTAACGGCTTATAAACCTGAGCGCCTACCACGAACCGCGAACGAAAGTATACCTCCCTTTCGCACTTGTGATTTCTCACTCAAGTGCGACAGAGAAGTGAAACTTCGTTCGTGGTTCGTGGTAGGCCTTCTGAACTTGAAAGTGCTTATTACTAGACCTAATTGAATAAATTATAATTGAATAAATTATAATTGAATTGAATTGTCTTAGTAAGTTGAAAGATCTAGTAGAGTGTGGGGTTAAATATCTACCTGTACATATATCAACTGGAGGGGCATTCCACGAGAAAAAATCCTTATAAAATGTGATTTTCCTAATACTTCTGCAAACGCTATGAATTTGGGTCTGATAATAGTGCATGATTTGGCTGACAAATAAGTAGAATATTCTGAACGCCTTGCCTGTTACTAAGATTGCATAGCACGAGAAATTCGCCAGCATTCGTTG
Source organism: Lathronympha strigana (assembly GCA_949128165.1). Classification (NCBI taxonomy): domain Eukaryota; kingdom Metazoa; phylum Arthropoda; class Insecta; order Lepidoptera; family Tortricidae; genus Lathronympha; species Lathronympha strigana. Next base: position 1,975,451 of record OX421904.1, read on the forward strand.
AGACCTGGTGGCCTAGTGGTTATAGCGTTAAACATGAAAGCTGAAGACCCGAGTTTGATCCTCGTCTTGGCCTCCGATGGTGTTGGTCTTTTTCTTTAGTATATGACATCTATTTCAATTTATTTTAGTTTAGAGATGATTCTAAACATTCAGCTCAATGAGCCTTCCTGGTCTCAGGCGTCCCTCCCTATTCGGTTCGGGGGTTTAGGAATTCGCAAAATTTCCAGTGTGGCATCCCCAGCCTTTTTAGCATCCACTCATAGCACAGCCGGTCTCATAGGAAATATTTTAAGGGCTTTGCCCACAAACTATGAGATCGCAAGCTTTGAGGATGCTAAAAATGCTTTTAAAATTGCCTGCCCGGGCAAAGACTTTCCAGACAACCCAAAATCACAAAGGAGTTGGGATAATGTTTACTGCGATTTAACTTACAATACTCTTTTAAATAACTCTTCAGGTCCAGATCGCGCGAGGCTTTTGGCGGTCGGATCCCGGGAACCTGGTTACTGGCTTCATGCCCATCCTTCGCCCAATACTGGTACTTTCTTGGATCCGGCCTCCCTTAGACTGGCGACTGGTTTGCGACTGGGGGTTTCGGTGTGTGCGCCACACTCATGTCCTTGTGGCACAGACGTGGACCGACTGGGACACCATGGATTGTGTTGTAAAAAAAGTGCAGGCCGTTTTTCGAGACATGCATCTCTTAATGATATAATCCGTCGGTCTCTTGCCACCATCAACGTGCCTGCTCTCCTTGAGCCGACTGGCATTTTCAGGGATGATGGCAAAAGACCTGATGGGGTGTCCTTGGTTCCTTGGAGTTTGGGACGGATGCTAGTGTGGGATGCTACCTGTGTAGACACGCTGGCGCCGTCCCATCTCCAACGAACTAATGTAAAAGCGGGCGGAGCGGCTGAATGCGCCGAAATTTTAAAACGTAATAAATATAAGAGCCTGGGCAGAGAGTACCTTTTTGTACCATTCGGGGTCGAAACTCTTGGTCCATGGGGTCCCAGCGCACGCAAATTTTTCGTAGAAATCGCGAAACGTCTGGTTGATGTTACTGGTGACCGAAGAGCTGGTGGCTTCCTCGCACAACGTATCAGCATTGCGATACAACGAGGAAATGCCGCCAGCATCCTAGGTACAATGCCTCAAGGACCTACTTTAGATTCAAGGTAGGTAGAGGTAGGTAGTTAGGTAATTTACACTTACTGTATATATTTCGAGAATAAATGATTTTAAACAGTTTCAATTTATCATTTACTTGAAGTCACTGCCATACAACGCATGATTATTCTATAAGGGACAGGTGAAACGCACCTGTTAGAGTCCCCTGAGCTGGATGTAACCCTCCGCCTGCAGTTGACAGAGAGTGCGTTCCATTGCACACACACACATCTGCTTCCAGCAGGGGCTTTTGTGAGGACTCACTCACCTCACTCTCACTTAGTGCTTCCTTGACCGTAGTCTCCATATTCGTCAAATCATAATATAACCAATTTAATGCCCTAACGCCCATCTATCCCGCAAGCGACCCAGACTGCCAAAAACAATAGATTCCTAAAAGGATTGCCAAATTGCTTTATTGCAGATAAGAAGACTTTAGTAGAGAACTGATTTAATACTCCATTGGACAGCATCATTCTCTCTTCTAGTATTAATATCTTGGTACTAATGTAATAGCTAACATACAACAATAGCTACAAAATATTTGATTATTACCAGTCGTTTTTTGTAAATGCATCGTGAGGAAGCACGCAACATCCACGAGGAAATTTAGAGTTGGTCAGCCTCAAGCAAAGGGGTCCAAGAGAAAGACTTTTATTTTTTACCAAAAGTGAAAATAATGTTGTGATCATAATAACTGAAGCCTTTGCATCTAGTGCATCAAGTCTGGAAACTATAACCCCAACCATGTTGTACGATGAAATATGGCTTCAGCCTTGATATTTAGAAACATTTATTTTCGAAATATATACAGTAAGTGCATAGCTGGGCATTAACTCGTTAATCCGTTAATCGTTAATTAACGAAGTTAACATTTTCATTAACGGATTAACTTTTAAGTTAACTTTAGAATATGTTAACGGAATCATTAACTTCCGTTAAGTTTTCCCAAGTCCGTTAATCGTTAATCCAGTTCCAAACTACTTACCAAAAAGATACCGCACATACCGCGCCACGCGGCAAAAAACCTGTTTCCACCCGACTACAAATTTTCAAAAAAGAAGAATTTCTCATTCCATGTCGTTTTTTAATTATTATTCTTTAATTTTATTTTATTTTTATGTTGGTTACGTCAGAACTTCGTCAATGCTGAACCGATTTTAAATTATCCATGGTCGTTGCAGGGCCTCTACCACGAAAATCGAACGATTGCGGATTTGTATCTCCATCTCTGTCACACTTGCATATTGGAGTGACAAAGAGGTTTTCCCGTCAATGCCAATTTTCGATGTACGTGGTAGGCATGCTGATTGGACCCATTTTTTTCAAAATTCATTTCTGATGTTGGGATCCATGAGAAATTGAGGGAAAGGCTTATGCATGATGATTTGGATGTTTTCTTGAGAAACTCGAGCATTTTTATTTATGAAAACCATCAGTTTGGTGGAGTGGAGCTGATGATGGAGCCCAGGGATGGCAAAGTGGAACTGTCTGTTAATCCCCATCCTATAATTGAGACATTCATATTTTGAATTCATGGAATTCATGAAGAAATTAAAGAACTCCTCAAATTTTAACGGCACATGCATTATGATTTGAGAGTTCCCTTATAAACTTGAAAAAAATTTTGGGGGTTACCAGTATTTTGGTGGAGTGTACCTGATGATGAAGACCAGGAATGGCAAAATGGAATTGGTCGGTAAACACAGACATTCATCTTTTTTATTTGATTTATATTCTGATGATGGAGCTCTTGAGAAATTCAGACAACCTTTAAATTTGAACGGCACGTCCAACGTGATTGGAGGGTTTTCATAATTAGTTAGAGTATTTTCTTAATGAAGCCATCAATTTGCTGCAGTGGACCTAATTTTTGAACACTAGGGATGGCATATTGAAACTGCTCGATAATTTCTAGCTCTGTCCTGTAACTTGAGATATTGTTATTTTGCTTGTGACCTCGGAGGTCTACAAGATAGTTGCATTTGAATTTACTTCAGATCAAATTTTGGAAGCCATGAGACATTAAGATAACTCCTGAATTTTCAAAGGTACTCGGATGGCAAATTGGATATTTTTGAAGGAAACTGATTAACTATAAGTTGTAGATCACTAACTCAAAGATGCCCTTTTTGGCACGTGTTAACGGATTAACGATTAACGTTAACTTCCGTTAAGTCTTCCGAAAAGTAGCGCTTTAACGATTAACGAAGTTAACTTTTTTTGTAACGGATTAGCGATTAACGAAGTTAACTATTTGATTAACGGTGCCCAGCTCTGAGTAAGTGTAACTTACCTAACTACCTACCTCTACCTACCTTAAATCTAAAGTAGGTCCTTGAGGCATTGTACCTAGGATGCTGGCGGCATTTCCTCGTTGTATCGCAATGCTGAAGTGGGACGTGTGTAGTGGGCGATATAAAGATGGATTTACCTCAGCACCCGTCCAGCAGTTTTGCCCAACACCATGTCTCCTGTCCTGCCCATCCTTCTCACCCAAGTAGTACTCGTAGTATGGCAACGTTTCTTTCTTACTGGTTTTTGGTGGTTTGCAATAGGATTCAAACATTGCCAGTAGAGTTATTGGTTTATGGAATATTTCATAATACTATCGTAAAATTATATAAAAATTAAAAATTGTAATACAAAATAAACGTTACGAAAGTTCCTGTCGACAAATACGTCAAAAGTCAAAACATGCCAAAATTTGACATAATACTATGGATTTTAATTTGATCATAGTTTAAACATTTTTTTATCAAGGAGGCTTTTTAGAGCTAATTTGGTGTCAATGTCTATAAATGGCACATGTAAGTGGGCACATGGAGAAGAACTCATAAGCCCTTTATGGTGATCTTTTAAAGTGTCCTGAAGGGTTAGCATGGTTACCATTTTATCGCTTATCACGCTATGCGTCACTTTCGCACATAGGTACCATACATACTTGTTAGAACGTGACAGCCACGTCAGTAAACGATAAAAACCCGACCATCATAGACTAGCAGGTTACCTTGTGTGGTGTACTCTGATTGTGCTGAATAGTATATTAACTGCTAACACAATAACACAAACAATGTTTTTAGTTTAATGTGTTGTACGTATCTGTTATCTGGCAACAATACGTAGACTGCTTGTTGAAACAAATCAAATTAATTGAAATAGATGTCACATACTAAATGCATTGCACATGCAAATGCTTTAATGTAATGCTTGTTGATTTGTAAAAGTACCCAGCTGAATATTTTTATAAATTTGAATTTGAATTTTGAGCTCACTACTCAGCCAATAAGCAGATACGCAGCAGGCTATCCTGAGTCGGCAGCTGCGTACTGTGCTTATATCCAACGCAGGCGATCAATCGACTTACGTAGAAGACTAGAAGTTTATACGTACGTCATTCTCATTAAGCGTACACATGCTCGAGCAAAAGAGAGCGGGATAGATCTAATCTAATTGCAAGAACACGCGAAAAATGAAAGCGACAGTAGGCGGGCGAGTCAAAATAAACTGCGTAAATCAGATAATTCCTGTTTACAACTAAACTACAGTTTTTGTAGATAAACACTTTTACCAGATTTAAGAACTATTTATAACTCAACTATTTAACTAAGAAGCACTTTTATAAATTCAAGGGTTTCGACGTTTTAACCAAAAACTTGTAAAAAAGTGCCAAAGTTTGAAAAAGAAAAGTATCGAGTAGAAGAGTATTCATTATAAATCCCGGATTGTGATACAATCCAATATCGTGGTTGCATGCCCTAGTGTCGAGACTTTTGTTAAAAATCATGTTTTCAAGTTTACCAGTTTGAAGGAAATATGTTGAAGTATTATATATGTATATGAATGGTACCTTATTGTACAATTGTAAGTCATGAATTATAGTAGTTTATGCAACAGTGATATAATAAGGGTTCTTAAAACTTGAGGGTCGTCGTTACAAAACGAGGCGATGCCGAGTTTTGTAATAATAGACCCGAGAGTTTTAAGACCCAATTATGAGCTGTTGCATACCCTAGTTTTTCTACGACAGCTAAAATAGCGTAAAAAGCTAAATCTAGAAACGTGGCAGAATAGAGAAGATGTTGTGCCCACTATAGAAATTAAAAAAAAACAATAACAGTGCTAATATATTGTATGAAAATCCATACGAGCAGTGTTCTTATGGAATACCATAGACAACGTTATAATGTAGACTTTTTGAATATCGCTGTCAGTCATCTAATTGACAGATAGAAGTGCTGGAGTAGAAAAAATCATTTATGAAATATAATAAATGTTTTGATTCATGTTTTTCAAGTAGTCACACTACTAATATATAAATTATAAATTGAAAGAGATGTCATATACTACAGAAAAAGTGACCAAGGCTCCCAGTGCCCAGGGCAGGGGTCGCCGTGGTCGGGTGGCCTAGTAGGGCGTCTGCTGCGAAAGCAGGAGGTCGCTGGTTCGATCCCAGCCCTGGGCACTGGGGGCCTTGGTCACTTTTTCTGTGTTACCTTATTGTTATTAATATTGAAATGTAGACGTCTGAATGATAACAATTTGACCACTGTGCCCTCTTAAGTACTGTATGTAACAAGGAAAATGGAGCCTACTTAATTATCATGGCTGCTTTTTCGTGTCTTATTGAAGTAAGGGATTGGTAATAAAGACACAATTAACAATATTGTATTTATAAAACAGTATAAAAACGGCGTTATTACAAATAAAATTTCCAAAAGGTAAGTCCTCCAATAATCTGTTACAAACAATTACACCGAAGACAACTTGATTTTGCTCTTTCAAAATATGTGTATTCCTGAAACAAAATAAGGTACAGTTTATTTAATAAATAAGTAAAATAACACATTAGTATACCAATTATCACCTTTGACTTTTTGAAATTATCACAATCGCCTAAGCAAAGCATTCAAACAAATAGGTACCAAAACGAAGCCGCAAGCATCAGATGTGACAATCTCGTTTTTAAAGTGCTACATTACAATGTCTCGTTAAGGCTCAAATTGCATAATAGAAGCACATTATATTTATCGACATTGAGATTTTGATTGATAAGAACGTTAATGTATAAGTGAGGCATTAAAATAATAAGTAAGGCATTAGCAAAACCTAATGCTTATATTTTCATGCTGCTGACGTGACGCGTCCCTGCCCTGCCCCTGACCTCGCGCCCTGGCTGCAGTGCGAGCCAATGTTCGAATGTTCGATTGTTTTTCAATTACAATAACCTTTGTAACCTGACAACATACCAGTAAAAATGACGCAGCCAGCAATAGTGCTTTATGCCGAGGCTGCACCGCGGTGTGCGGTATAGAGAGCGTGGTCGTGAAGCTTACCAGGTCGCGGTCCCACCCGTGGGCTATCTTGCCCACTTCTCGGAGAGAATCACCTGTCATTATCTGCGGAATGAATACTATTAGATGCAGTGATACCGCCATTTATGCCTATAGACTCCAAGTTATTGAATTAAAATTATTTTCATTGAATTCTTTAATTTATTAATAAAAAAAACGTGCACAAAGGTAAACTTATATGATTTTAGTAACGAGTTCTCGTGAATGCTGTTACACAACTGGATTTTTACAAAAAAAGGGATTATACTGAATATATCCTTTTAAATTGATTGGTTTGGTTTATAATATTTCAGACCAATGACATTAATTTGACAATTGTATTATCAATATTTAACTAAGTTCTTAATTACTTCCACGATCCTTATATATTTTTTTTACTTGTGTAAATAATTAATTGAAATGTGACGATGTACAAATAATACAAATAAATGATCTATCTACCTATCTATCTATGGCTGATCTATGACTGAGGCGCTGACTTAAAATTAATAGTGCTGCAATAGCCTTCTTACTCAGGGAAAATTCGTTATGGATCCTCAGCCCGGGGGAAACCGAGTGGGTATGTCCGATTCGCACGGACTACAAACCCCCTGGGGTGTTCCACCGGTTCACTTTGGGGCGGGATTTCGGGAACGCAGTACAACTTCCGGTAAGTGCTGTAATAGCATGGCCACATCAGAACCACTAATGGTGGCGTGGTACTTTAGAAAGGAGCGTTGTTGCTTCTTGCAACCGCAGTGGCGGATTTACCAATAGGCTGAGTAGGCTTGAGTCTAGAGCGGCAATGTTTAGGGGGCGGCAAATCGGCAGCTGCCAAACCCTACCTGCGGCAAAATGTCTAAATGCGCCACTGTGTAACCGTGCTATGCCATGCTATGTTGAGTCGATTCTGCGGCCAATACGGCGCCGGTCTTATAAACTTAGGAACGCAACGTCGCATCATGCACCATTTGTCGGTTTCATTCTCTGCGATGCAATCCACATGCCTTCACTTCAACCGTACCCTACCCTGTACCGTACCCTGAACTCCGAGAGCATGAGGGCGCTCCGCTTCATAACCGAGGGCCCCTCGATGGCGAACAGCGCCGTGTCGTTGGCGTCTCGGACGAGGAAGAACGGTACCACCCAGGTACACTGCTGCTGAACTCGACCGATGTAGTCTCCAGGTGGCGTTATTACTTTCATTTCCTGGTTGACAGATGGAAATCAAGACATTAAGCATTATAATCGCAGATTGTGTGAAGTTCTAAACACCATAAATAAGTTAAAGTGTTAGGAGCTTAAATATTTCAGTTAGTAAAGTCGTGAGGAGGTACCGAGAGGTATCAAGTACCAGGCTTGTCCGGGTCATTGAATTATTCCATTTCTCCTTTACTTCAAACATTGTGATACAATTTGTAGATGTCTCAGCTGAATACAGCATTCTACCAACACTCATTGCAGGCAGATCAGGACGTTTAAATGTGGGGTAGTATTTTCCCCGTTTGGTACTGGGACGATGTAGTCCCAAGAAGTCTACTTTTAAAATCTGACTCTCATTTACCTGTAGCCTACAAGGGAAGCAGCATGACGCCGCTGCAAGCCGCCGCTGCAGCTGCATTGCCTCCTGTCGCGTGTTGTCGTGGAGATGCATTACGAAGGCGCGTCCTGAGCCGCACAGGCAACGTTGCGTCTGGCTGGACAGTTCGCTGGCCAGGTAGAGTGACTCCCCGTTTGGTACTCGGACTATGTAGCGGTTTTCGGAGTCCACTCTTGCGATTACTGTAAAACATGTCATGACCAAAATGTTTAGGTGAAATGTCTTGATTATGGTGAGGTTATTTTACTGACAAGATTCGAGCAACCAAAAAGGAAATACATTATTGTAGTCACTCTGGACATGAGAGTAGACACGCTGATGTGGACTGGTATGCACTTTTCGCGAGGGGTGGAACACCAATCTGACGTGGATACTGGGAGACTAGGAATTAATGCTATATTCTGGCTAGGGCTGTGCAAGTAAACTTACGATCATCTAACTCCACCGTATACTGGATCTGCAGCATGGATACGCCGATGAGGAAGTCCAGTCCGTGGACTGGTATGAACTGTCCGCGAGGGGTGAAGCGCCAATCTGAGTGGATACTGGGACCTGGGAATTGATGATATATTCTAGCTAGGGCTGTGCAAGTATACTTACGATCATCCAACTCCACCGTCTGCTGGATCTGCAACGTGGATACGCCGATGAGGAAGTCCAGTCCATGGACTGGTATGAACTGTCCGCGAGGGGTGGAGCGCCAATCTGACGTGGATACTGGGAGCTCGGCGCGAGTCTCTGTAAATCGAGGATGCTATATGACCAACCAAAATACGCAGTAATAGTAGAAAAACAATATCCGTCCTCCATCCTGGTGGAGAAACCAAGTAGCGTAATAAAATCAATATGATTCGCTCTGACTATGAACGAATGAGAAAAGAGCCTGGCCAAATTATAAGCATCATTTTTAACTGCTGGTATAGTATTTATTGCAGTTTTATTGCTTTTTTTTAAATTAAAAGTGTTGTCTGCAGCTTCAAGTATACTATATAGAATTACAACATTTTTGTGCTACAGTTAAGTAAGATAATACTTGAAAAATAAAATTAAGGAAAAAAATAAAGTCCTCACCATTTTGTCGTGGTTGCACGCTGATCACCAAATCCGGCCTTAAGTTAGACCCGTCATCTGAAACACCAAAAATCTTTTTCACATCAAAAATACTTTTTCGCTATGAAAAGAACAATATCATAGTCTATTTCAAACAATTATGTAAGTAGAATCTCAACATAACCTTTAATTGTTTCGACAATAGTAAAAAAAGTGACTTTTCACTGTCGGTCAACTTATCAACACACTAATTTGTCATTGATAAAGTTAAAAAAGTAATTACCTACCTTCAGTTGCCGCTGCATTGTCGAATCCTTTTTCATTTAAATCAGGTTCACGTATTTCAGCCATCTTTGTTTTATAACTTTTTTTTCCAGTTTTTTTTCACGTTTTTCTGCAAAATGTTTGTGTGATCACTGTGTTGTATTAGTTATGTTGTCGTGAAGTGTCACGCCATGTTATCGATGTATCGGCGTAGGCGTTATCGTTATCAATAGATATCTTTACGTATCTCTACGTGGCTGGATCAAGTTACATTTTGTTTCTGTTATTATGTGCAAAGTGCAGTTAGTGCGTTGGTGCTGGCACCGCAGCGCTGGGCCGTAAAATTGTCATGAAAGGACCATGGGCAAATCTGCAAAGGAATTCAACTTGGTGTCCATATAAAGAAAATAAGTAAATAAAAATTCCTATCAAATGAGATGGCTCTCAGCTCTGTTGGGTTTGGGGCAAATTTGCACATGGTCCTTTGAAAAGTGATTTGTGTAGACAATTTTATGTGGAAAAAAACGTGTCCGGCTATATTATTGCCCACCACTGTACCTATATTAATTATAGTATTCTTAACAGTTAAATGTTAATTGGATACCCCGAAATCACTAATAAGGTTTCTAAAATAAAATAAGCACTATTGAAAACCATTTATATTCACGTGTTTAATACTTGAACATTTTACGAATAAAGGTGATAACATTCAAGTTGTTAAAATGACCGGTAACCACCGTTTACTACATGATAAATTACATTTATTAATTCTATCTACCCCCCCAGCCCCCTAGCTTGTAAATCTAGACAAAACATGCCGTTTATAAAGAAAGTATTTAAAGGTAGGAGTTTTGGCCCCTATTGGACATGCACAAAACCATATAAGAAACTATGGGTGATTTAGGAATGGTACATATACACATACTTTTTTTAACGATACTGCTTATGAAATGTATTAACATTTAATCTTTACTCTTTTATATACCTGGTGACATTTGTTGATAAATTAAAGAGTTACATCTAAAACGTAACGATATAAGCATATCCAAAAAAACCAGTATTTACTCATAAATGAGTTTGGAAACTCCGTTCAAATTAACGTTACGTTTTAAATTTATCGAACAAAAACTAGGTCGACTTATATTTAATTAATCTAACATAAATATAAAAATGTGTTATGTATGTCTAACACGTAATGATATAAGCATATCCAAAAAACAAGTAACTTCGCATTAACGAGTTATGCAAGTCCTATCAAAGTCGTTACGTTTCAAAAATAACGAGCCAAAACTAGATCTACTTATGAATTTATTGTTGTATCAAAAAAATGTTATGTTTAAAATGTAACGATATAAGCATATCCAAAAAACAAGTATCTGCGCATTCACAAGTTTTTAAACTCCCTTCGAAATCGTTACATTTTAAATATCACAAACAAACCAAGACCCTTTAACAATTATGATTAATGTGATACAACATTGTTATGCTTAAAATGTAACGGTATACGCATATCCAAAATATAACAAGTAACTTCGCATTCATGAGTTTAGTACTCCCATCAAAACCGTTACTTTTCAAATATAACACATTACAAGTAAAAATAAACTAAGAATGAAAAAAAAACCCTAAAATAACCAGTGTGCTTGTAAATGGCTTATATTGTGATCTTATTCTCAGATGCTCTTAAATATTTGAGCATGTCGAATAGAAGCATAACGTAGGGCACAAATTGAAGCCAATTTTGACCGGAAGACTTTAGAAACGAGTGCTTTACCTAACGATTAAACTCGGAATTGCCGTGTAAAAGCCAAAGATTTATTGTCTAGTAAAGTCTAAGGTGGTTCCTCTACGGTGATTCACAAAGACCGTCAGGCAGGATATAGTTTGTAGAATTCTCGATGCAATGATTCTCGGCAAGCGCTTTGTCGCTGGCTATCTTTAATCCTTCCTACAATTTTACTTAAGTGGGTAATATGCCATCGCTACAATGAATAAACATCTTTTTTTAGCTGAAGACCTTGAGATTTCTGTATCTATGACAATATATTACCTACTTTTTTATCACTTTAATATGAATGTACCTACAAGAAGAGACGATGCAGCGCAGAATCTTATAAAATATAGCTTTGTCCTTTTCTGTCACAGCGAAGCATTACTTTTGATTCAGTTAGTTACACTAACTATCTCGCTACGTTAATAAATGGCATAGAAAATCCTCAATAGAAACTTAAGATAATAACTTAACATGTCGTATTAATACGGTATTTGAAATATTATATATGTGACTATACTTTTCCATCTTAATAATTTTAAAATATGAAGATACATTTATAATAATTAATAAATACAATCACGTTGACACATCTTAATACCCAAAACACAAATAGTAATACCTTAACAATGTCCGAATATTCCACGATTTTCAATAATTTTATATCTAGTCCTGCCCCATGTCCCCTTTATCCTACAATACCTAATAAATATAATTATATTAGATATATATTCGGAAAAATATATCTAGCAAACAAATATGCACGTTGGCTGATACATACGAGTATAAACATGTCATATTTAAAACGCTACAATACAAGCATAACACCCAAAAAAACAAGTATCTCCTCATTCACGAGTTTAAAACCCCCATCTAAAATTGTTACGTTTTAAAAACAACATACGAATTAGAGATACAATATATACATATATATTTAAATCACACGTAACAATGAAAGCGTATCCCATACTAGCTCGCACCGCGCAAATATATTCCTAACTCCTATCATAGATCTTCGAATCTTAAACCAAGATCTAGATTTGGATAACTAGATCTCGTATCCTACGCCCATACGGCTCTATGGCTGGTTAGAGCCGTACGGGCAACATATAACTACCAGTGAAATTAAAATAAAGGATTAGGTGACAATTAGAAAAATACGACTAGTTAAACATTTTCGTTATGGAACCGTTGGTCTCCCAAGCGTCACTGGGAGTGTTATATCATGTGTAGTGGTTTGGTTGGCTTATCGCTGCAAGGCGCGCTGCCATCCGATGTTGAGCTTGAGGGTTGCCGGTAGACAAGGGCTGGCCTCGCACTCGCCGTCGAGCTCGTCGGCGAGGCTGTCGTGGAGCTCGCGGAGGGCCATGAGGGCGGAGCGCGCGGCGCGCTGGCAGCCCGTGTCCCCCTCGCAGGTCGTGTCGGCTTCCGAGAGGAACACCAGGTCGCAGGTCGTTGGTGGGGCCTCGCCCTGTAAGTTTACACGAACTATTAGCCACGTACGCATACTCGCATAGAGCGTTAATCGTCGAGAAGAACTGAATATATAATAGATGGATACTCAGGACAGGCATACTCGCATAGTTAGTGTGTTTGAATACTTTGAACTGAATATATAATAGATGGATACTCAGGACAGGCCTGGAATATATTGACGATAAAGATCATTAAATCCATCATCACATCACAAAATCATCGTTCTATGACATAGACGAATATTTTTCAAAATAATATTAATATTGTTCATAAATAATATTGTTAATAAATAATATTGTTAATAAATAATATTGTTAATACATAATAATAATAATTGAAATATTTATAACTGTTTATTCAATATAATATTAGAAAAAACACAGATATATATGAAAAAAGTAAAAAACTAACTACTTAATTGAGGTCACCGAGATCCGAACCTTGCGGAAGGGTTCCCATGATGCTGGCTGCGTTCCCCCTTTGAATGGCTATACCTATCCGTTGTGCGAGGAACGAGCCAGCTTTACGGTCTCCGGTGACCTCAAACAATTTCTTTGATAAGACACTATTTATTACTCAAAAATATTATTACATAACTTTACATATAAAGTTACAAACAAGTGTAATTTAATTTATTAATTAATACTACTGATTTTAAGATTATAAGTGTGACCTGTAACCTAATGTTATTAAAATAAATTTCATTTCATGAATACTATTGGCTATTGCAGAATCTTGATAGATGAAATGGGCGCCAATCAACTGAGGAATTATATTTTATATTTGACTTAATTTCTGCTTCTGAATTACTCGTATACTTATACTCACACAGAGATAGCAGATCTGGTGCAGGCTGCAGAGAGGCAGGAACAGCTGTCCACGGTCACCGGCGAGTAGGTCAACGCCGCGGCAGCGCTGCACGATCTTGGCCAAAACTGGGCAGGCGCCTGTGGCAGTACCTGGAAACACACGTTCTATTAAAACCCAGTAAAAGTCTCATATTTACTGAGGCGAGCGACGTGCACTTTAATGGGGGAGTTGGGGAGGCGCAGCGAATGATAATTTGTATAGCAGTTGTCAGTTCAACGCATTATCTGCTAACAATGTCACTTTTTGACAGATAATGTATTGAACCGACAGCTGTCATACGGATCATCATTCGCCTTGGGAATTTTTGGGAAGTTAGGGTTTTTTAAATAGCGTCCAAATATAAGAGTTTGTATCATTTACCTGTTGCAACAACGGGAGTGCGGTGCCTTCCACTTCCTCCCATATAGCCTTCAGAGAACTGGTTCTCAATTTTGCCATTCAAGTAGTGTCCAGCGCCTTGCTCTTCCTCAAAGTCGTCCTCCTTATCGTCTTTGTTGAATAGGGGAATCTCGTTATTATTGAGTTCTACTTTCTCTTTCTTGACGGCTACACGCTTCTCTTTTGCTTCTTCCATTGGTATGGATGAGGGTCCCATGGTAGTGTCGGGCTTCTGAGTTTGCAAGGTTTGCTTGAACTCTCTAAGGGCCTTCCTCATCTTCTCCAAGCTATAGGCTGCAGCCAATCGAGACAACAGTTTTTCCTTCATCTCTTGTTCTTCCTTGCTGTCGAGTTCTTCACCAGTGTTCGAGTACTGCAGTGCTTCGTCTACTATCACCCCTTCCATATTCCTTAGTTTTTTGTCGATGTTGTCTAACTTGGTCTGCTGCTCTTGGGCTTTATTCCTTTTGTCACCGTCACGCACAGCAATGGCTCTTGCATTATCTATTTGAATTTCAGTCTCCTCATTTTGAGGACGCTGTACGTAGTTCCTTTTCACATTGCTGTGTTTCCGAAAGGAATTTAACGGGTACATTACTTCTTTATTAAAAGTATCGAAGTATTGTTTTCTTAGTTTATTTTCATTGAAATCATTGAAGGTTGAAGATTTCTTCTTGCGTTTATCGATCCCAAAATAGGTAGACCAGTCAATAGATTTCTTCTTAATGGTGATGGGTTTTTCACTCTCACTATGATCGTGATCGGGCACGTGTTCAACTTCCTTGCCAGATATTCCAGGGTGATGTAAATTGTGATGATGTTCGTGACTACTGTCATCGGGTGACGAAGAAATGTTAGCTCGGTCGTTGGTATGATTGGGAGTTATCATCGCAAGCTGCGGCGGTTTGCTCTCGAAGTTTCCTTGCTGATCACTGCTTCTCTTGACAGGGTTTTTAATCAACTCTGGTTCGGAATCACCAAATAGTCTCGACAAATCTTTAATGATTTTTGGATCAGTGCCAGAACTGCTTCTGAACCTTTTAGAAACTTCACGCTTATTCTGATCTTGGGCATAGCGTTTCTTTGTCTTAGGTTTACCCCAGTCATATGGACCGCTGCTACGCTTCGTCACGGGAAATTGTTTTTCAATGACATCGTACCTGTATTGGTCGTCATCCGCCAAATCAGATAGACTGTCGTCATCCAGAGGTTGGAAAGCAATTGCGTATTCTTCACGCAAGGCATCATTTTCATCATCAGGCTGGTCATAGTTGTTGAAGTTATTGAGATCCACAGGCCCTGGTAAGGTTTTGGAGTCATCAAAACTTGACATTGCGGCACGTTCATTTTCGGCATCGGGGCTCCTCTTTTTCTTGAACGCAATGGGACCCCAGTTGTCAGGGTATCGTTTCTTAACGATCTTTTCTTTGTAAAGCTTAACAACACCTTGTGGTGCTCCATCTGCGTTATGTTGCTTGTTGTTTCTGTACTTTGACCACAATTGGCCTAGCAGCAAAGCGTATTCAGCATCATTTTCAGCGCGTTCTTGCAGTATCTCTTTAGGGTTCTCAGCCTCATTCTTTTCTGTAAACAAATCCCGTAGTCTATCGTTGTCGGAATGATGGCTCCTTTCGCGAAACGCTGACTCCTTTCTGTTGACGTCCACGGGGCCCACGTGGCTGCTCTTTTTCTTAACAAGCTTGTACTCGTAACCCTCCTTGGGTCTGTCATTATCTTCGAGAAGTTTAAGTACGTAATTCGTGGCCGGGTCTTCTTCTATTTCTCCAACATCCACAGGGTAATCAGAATCTGAAAAAAATACGTATAATAAATATTTCAATCTAGCCTACTTAAAAAAAAGTTTTGTACACTCTTCTCAGTGTGTCTGGGTTTTTGACATATTTAGAGGCAGTGTTTCGCGCCGTTAGTGAGACCTAACCTACCTATAGTACTAACCTATGATGACGTATGTGTTAGGTGGCAGGCAGCACTTCGTAAAAGTTGTAGTCGGGCGCCATAGGGGGCGCCCTGCCCAGCTGTTGCCGCTGCAGCGCCTCCAGCGCGCCGCGTAGCGAGTACTAACCTGGGATATACGCATTCGGTGGCAGCACTTCGTACAAGTCGTAGTCGGGTGCCATAGGGGGCGCTCTGCCCCGCTGCCGCCGCTGCAGCGCCTCCAACGCGCCGCGCAGCGAGTACTAACCTGGGATATACGCATTCGGTGGCAGCACTTCGTACAAGTCGTAGTCGGGTGCCATAGGGGGCGCTCTGCCCCGCTGCCGCCGCTGCAGCGCCTCCAGCGCGCCGCGTAGCGAGTACTAACCTGGGATATACGCATTCGGTGGCAGCACTTCGTACAAGTCGTAGTCGGGTGCCATAGGGGGCGCCCTGCCCCGCTGCAGTGCCTCCAGCGCGCCGCGTAGCGAGTACTAACCCGGGATATACGCATTCCGTGGCAGCACTTCGTACAAGTCGTAGTCGGGTGCCATAGGGGGCGCTCTGCCCCGCTGCAGTGCCTCCAGCGCGCCGCGTAGCGAGTACTAACCCGGGATATACGCATTCGGTGGCAGCACTTCGTACAAGTCGTAGTCGGGTGCCATAGGGGGTGCTCTGCCCCGCTGCCGCCGCTGCAGCGCCTCCAGCGCGCCGCGCAGCGAGCTGCCGCGCTCGGCAGCGGCCGCGCCGGACAGCGCCAGCACGAGGACCCATGCTACAATCATCTGTAAATATAAATTAAGCAAATATAAATGACTTTAGTAATAAACATTTGGGGACAATCTTACACAGTTCGACGTAACCCCAAACTAAGTACAACCTCTACTGTAGGTATTAGACGACGATATAAATACATACTTATATACATAGGAAACATCCATAACTCAGGAACACATAATCGTGATAAGCACTCAAATAAATGCCCTTACCGGGATTCGAAACCGGGGCCTTCAGCTACGTAAGCAGGGTCACCATGTACCAACTAGGAGGCCCGTTAATCATACTATACCTTAATTTTATTCCCCGCGGAAGGGTTACGTTTATCGAGCGTGTATATTATTCGATCTAGAAAGAAAAGTGCAAAGAAAAGTGTATGGACCCAGCCGAGACGGACTCAATGGATACCGTTCGCATGAATCACGAATTTGATCAGTTGATGAAACAGAAAAGGATCGTTAGAGTAATAAAGTCACAGCGTCTAACATGGGGGAGGCACGTGGAGAGAATGGAACCCAGTAGGGCACCCAGGATAATAACAAATTGGAAGTCGCAGCAGAAGAGGCCGAGAGGGAGGACCAAAAAGATGGTGACTGTGTGGAGGAAGATCTCAGGGCCATAGGAAATGTTACCACCTCGAGGAGAAAGGCCAAGGATCGAAGCGAGTGGCACTCAATCGTAGAAGTGGCCAAGACACACAAAGGGCTGTAGCGCTGAAGAAATAACTATATAGACTAATTATTTGCACGCCCTACATCCTGCATCGTTTAGAAAATATTTAAAGTTTAAATATACCATAGTTAGGTTTCTTAATCTTTTAAAATTGACCTGTTAATAATAATGAAAAGAATGCGCTCTTGCGCTCAAAAGATCCCTAGCTTACGTAATTAGTAACAATTTTATAATTAATTATGTGTAGGCGTCCCGAGATGAAATACGTTTTTTTCTATCTTCCCACTGCTATATTTTTTATTACGCCTTCGCAACGCGCCCACAGTAACAAAGACAGCTCAATTACTTAAAAACGAATTATTAGACCTAAAATAATATTAAGCTAACATGGTTACATTATAGAATCCGACTAAGCTAAGTTTGTATACATTTTGATAGCAAAGACTGTGAAAGTGTTAATAAGTAAACGCCATAATTTCACAGAAGTTTGGCGTTTAAAATAACACTTTAAAGTCTGGCAGTTTATTTGCTTGGAAGCGATACCATGGTCTGAGTTAATAGCTACTTGCATGACTATTTCATCCGACGTACCATTTTTGAGCTAGACGCAAAACACTGAAAAATGACGGAAAATTTAGCGTTAGCTCTCAAAAGTCAAGCTCAACTCCAGTAATTGTGCAAACTGGGTTAACTTGACATGTCCTTAGGACCTAATAAAGGTATTTAAATGATATCCAGCTTGCTGGGATAGTCCCTGGTAATTATCTACTTTTCTTGACCTATTTACTTACCAGTATTGGAAACAGTACAGTCAGTAGGTATTCTATTCGCACGTTTAGTATTTCTGTGTGCCGGTTTATTATTTTACTAAAATAAATACATTAGGTACCTACTGAGATCACTGGAATAGGGCAGAGAATAAAATTCAGTTGAACGCAATAAAATTATTTTAGAATATCAATTGGGAACTTGGACACTACTTTAATCACAGGATGAAGGTTCCGATATGCTACGAATTCGGAAACAATTTATCGTTGATAACAAATAAGTTGAAAGGAAATTCAAGTTTTCATTCCCTGGTCCTTTCATTCCCTGGTCCAATAAAACTCGGAATTCGTTTCGTAACATATTCAAAGGCACGTCCACTTTGATTTGCCAGAATTTATTATGCTCAAACAAAAATTTTACAAAGGTATTACGTTTTTAATCAAGGCATTATTTTCCGTCTTGTTATTTACTGTGGATCCTTTCTGTTTTAGTATTTGTTCTTTAGTTAACTTTATAAAATAGAATAGCTAACCATCACGAAAAATGTATTAGCTTTGTAATGTAATTATTAACACTGAAACTGTGAAGTATATATATACACCCGTAACCTTACAGGAATTCCCATTTATCTACCTACATTAGCCTTGAAACAGAATTATAAAGGCAAGCCTTTCCAAAACCTTCTTTTATACCCTTATTTGATCACCGTTATATAAAGAAACCTCGTCGCGATTTGAATGGCACAAATATTATTCGCGAAGAAAACTCTGTTTACACGTTTACAAAGGAAAATCCCCTGAATCCATGCCCATGTTTGTACAATATAAATCGAATCAGAGTTGATGGCAACAAAGAAAGCAAGCGCTGGATGTAAAAGAATAAACAGCACAATTTTGATATGCCGTGATTTTAGATCAAGAAAAGTTGCTTTATATTTGGGATTTAATGAAGGGTTGGCATATATGGTCCAACAATATTTCCATATTATTGTCATGGTGTTAATAAACGCGATTAATCCGTTCTAAAGAGTATAATTTCAATGACTAACAATCGCGGTAACAGAAGGCCGATATAAGTATATTAATATGTCTAATACTCACGGGAGCTTTCTATTTAATGGTTTATGGTTTATGATATTTAATTCTCAAAAGATTAATACAAATCACTTACTGAGAAAACAATAATTTTGCTTAAATCTAATTAGGAGAGGGTAGCGCGCAAAAACGGCTAACCACTTATCAGTACAAAGGTGCTTGGTAACAAGTGTAAGTAACAATAATAGAATGGCAGAAATGCAACAATGTAGCGATGTGCGTAGAGGCCGGCTAACCCGAGTTAATCTTGTGACCATTGGTTAGCTATACGTCTACACGTGGATTAACTCGACTCGACTAGTTAAGTGAGGTTTTTTTTTTGTACTATTGGTTGATGAGATTACATAATCTATATTTTACATATTAGTTGATGAATTTACATACTTAGTGGTTGAAAAGTATTTTTGGAAAAGCCTTAAAGAGGTTTTGGAAATTCAATTATTTAAAATAGTATCTTGTTATTATATTAGTCTCTGTACATCGCGCACATTTATGTTAACTACGACATTCATAAAAATCGAAATCGTATTTGTTAAAATTGTAATGCGCCCATGAAAAACACAGGTACTTTCTTAGAGAAAACGTAAACAGAATCTTTTTTGTCTGTTAATATAATCTAAAGCGAACGTTGATTTTCATATGATATGTAAATATTATTCGCTTCAAGAATGGTTATATGATAATATGACAGGTATGTAGTAGATAGCATGTTGGCGCGTAAAAAAAAGTAGTTTATGCAACAGTGATATAATAAGAGTTTTAAGAACCAATTATGAGCTGTTGCATACCCTAGTTTGTCTACGACAGCTAATAGCGTAAAAAGCAAAATCTAGAAACGTGGCAGAATAGGGAAGATGTTGTGCCCACTAAAGAAATTAAAAAAAACAACAACAGTGCTCATATATTGTATGAAAATCCATAGGAACAGTGTTCTTATGGAATACCATAAACAACGTTATAATGTATACTTTTTTAATATCGCTGTCAGTCATCTAGTTGACAGATAGAAGTGCTGGAGTAGAAAAATGATTTTGTAACACTAAGCGGTTGAACTTTTATAGAAATCAATGAAATGTCAATGAAATATTCTTCCTTGCGTTTTCCCGGCTTACGGCAGGTAGTCTGGGGTTCGCTTTGGCAACTAATCCCAAGATCTGGCGTAGGCGCTAGTTTTACGAAAGTGACTGCCATCTGATCTTCCAACCCAGAGGGTAAACTAGGCCTTATTGGGATTAGTCCGGTTTCCACACGATGTTTTGTTTCACTGAAAAGCGAAGTATCAAATATCAAATGATATTTCGTAGATAAGTTCCGAAAAACTGATTAGTACTAGCTGGGGGTTGAACCCGCTACCTTCACATTTAAAGTAGGTACAACTAAACCGCTGGTCCATCAACTCTCCAAAGAAATGTCAATATAATAAATAAACTGTTCATAATTGTGGTCATTAATATACAGGTAGATAGATAGAATACTTTTTATCGCACACAATACAAGAAAACAACATTGACAACAGTAAAACCAGTCGATTAAGGCACACAACAGGTGATCTAATCGATAAATAGAGATCTCTTCCAATTCTTCCAAACCTTAGGTTCATTAAGTCACAATAGACATCGTCTGCTAGCCCTTTCATTATAAGCTTGCCTCAGAACTGCCTTCTCTCTAACGCCCATATCAAGCAATGCTAACCGCCAACCCACTTTCTTAACGACACAATTCCCTAGCAAATATCATCCACTTAAGACCTTTTCAATTCAGGAGCAACCGACTCAACTTCATAGCAAATACCCACACTTAAGACCATTTCGATTCAGGACAAACACCCGGAATGCACTAATGGCTACGTGTGCGAACGTGGAGAATGGCGGGGGTGGGGGAAAGAGGGGGTTCTCGGGTTATTAAATAACTTGGATAGGTCGTGAACTTTAATGAAGAACGTATGAATTTGTGGTGTAGGCGAAATTCTGGTGATATTAAAGTCAGGGGCCTTACCATGACGTCTTAACACGTTCACTGTCCGTGTCCCCACATATGGGGCACGAATCGCTTCTATTACTAAACCGTAAGGTTCACATGTCAAATCGGGACAGTGAACGTGTTAAAGCTAGTCGATTTTCCGCTAGGGGCGCTAGTGGAACGTGGGTCCTGCGGGAACATTTCAAACGTCAGATTGACATTTCTCTCATACTGACACAGGACCCACGAATGAGTGACGCCGCCTGGTGAGCGACAATACGATAGCTCCCATTCAGTTTAGATACTTGATTATGCTCAGTTGTATGGCAGTGACTCAATTTAGGTCCTAAACTGAATCGCGTTAAGACGTCATGGTAAGACCGCAGGGGTCATCGCGGCTCGACTAGGATTTCACTGACACACACGTCTCTCTCTCTTATCCTTTCAAAGAAATCGCTATATTTTGGGGGTAGCAATTTTCCTTTACACAGCTGTTAAGACATGTTTATTAGGATGTTAAAAAAGCATTCGAAGTTAACGAATCACACAAATTTAAAAACAAGAAGGGACCTATAAAGGCATATTTTTATTTGGTTATCGTTTTTTTTTCGCGTCAGATTGTATGAAATTTGGTGGGTAGGTAGAAGTCGACTTCCTTATTCACCGCTGGATAGATACGAAATCATAACGTGCGACAAAAAATTTGTACTAAATTTCCCACTGAGTTACGAAAATCCCATACGATTTCGTAACTCAGAGGAAAAAAATGTGGGATATACCTACTGGGAAATTGGGTCTATTTTGAAAAGAATAAGGAACTCTTCCTACTTACAAAATTTCATTCAAATCTGACGCGAAAAAAAAACGAGAAAATAAAAATCCGCCCATACAGCAAATCCTTTTTTGCCCCCAATAAACCCTTTTTGTCTCCAAAAAGACCGTTTTGGTTTAAAAAAGGTCTCAATTCGACTGTATGTTTTGTTTAATGTGCTTCTTACGCGGTTTGATGATAGATACCTCGATATTCTTTATATGAATGCTTCGGCTTTCAATGCACAAGTATAGTGTAATTCTTGACCGGAATTCGAGCGCAGGACCGCGATCTTCAAAGGCAGCCTTCTACTGAGAAGACTTAAGAATGACTCAAGTTAAAACAAGTTGGGGCGATATGTCAATTTATACGGAAAGCTTCTTCTTCCTAGACTTGGGATTTGGCGTAGGTTTCCTTACGATTTTTCCTTCACCGAAAAGCGATTGATAAATATCAAATGATATTTCGTACATACGTTCCGAAAAGCTCATTGGTACGAGCTGGGGTTTGAACGCTGGACTTTCGAATGTCGCACGCTTTTACCGCTGGGCGTTTGCTGGCTATTTCTATGGAAAGCGTCCTTTATAAAATAAATAAATAAAATAAATATTATGGGACAATCTTACACAAATCGACCTAGTCTCACGGTAAGCTCAATAAGGCTTGTGTTGTGGGTACTAGGCGACGATATATATAATAGACAGATACATATAAATACTTAAATATATAGAAAACATCCATAACTCAGGAACAAATATTCGTGATAAACACACAAATAATTGCCCTGACCAGGATTCGAACCCGGGACCTCCTGCTTCGTAGGCAGGGTCACTACCAACTAGGCTAGGAGGCCGTTATAATATAATCGCTTGGTGATTTTCCGTCCCGTCCCGTTTTTACAGTAGACATCCTAAAGGCCATTGGCCATCCTCTTCTAACTTCCATCCTGACGACCGGTTGGCGTAGTTGGTAGTGAGCCGGCCTGCTAAGCTGATGGTTCTGGGTTCGAATCCCGGTAAGGGCATTTATTTGTGTGATGAACACAGATGTTTTCTATTTATGTATTTGTATATAATATAATTATATATATATATATATTTACCGTTGTCTAAGTACCCGTTACACAAGCCTTCTTGAGCTTACTGCGGGACTTTATTTATTTATTTATTTTATCCTAGACATGTCATAAAACAACTACAAGACATGTATTGTAGTCAATGCTCCCACGACGTTTGTTTCACTGTTTACGACTTTGTTTTACTGTTCCACTACTTTTATTAGATACGCTGTACAGAGATAGTAGAAGACCTGAGGCTGAAACACAAAATACGACAGAAGTTGAAGGGACAGAATTTGTGTACCCTTTTTTGGGGCTTTATTTTCTTTATCGCTTATTTTAGCATTATAAGAATGGTATAAAAACAGTGTTAAAGAAACAGTCATATCCACTACCGCCGTAAGGGAAAAGGGCGTATCTACAGTAAAATTAAAAATCTTAATTAAAAATCAGTAGATGCGTCTTCTTTTACTGATTCTGAATATATCTGTAACAAAACGTTCCGTGCCTGAAAAGGAAAAAAACGGAACCCTCACAGGATCACTTGTTTGTCCGTCTGTCCGTCCTTCCGTCCGTCCGTCTGTCAGTCTGTCTGTCAAGACCCTTTGTCTCGGTAACGCGTAAAGGTGCCAAGTTGAAATTAATACCACATACAAAAACCTGCGGTCTCTTAAAGCTGTGAAAAAACTAAACCTCTATGTCAACGCAATAAAAAAAAAGATACGGCTGTTTATGTCGCAATTCCCATACATTTTCAATGGTAATCAAAATCTATATGGTACTCCCCGCTGACCTAGAATAACGCAATTTGATAAAAAGCAAAAGCTTGTAGCCCCTTATTCGTGTTGCACCTGCGAGCGTGGGCCGCCATTTTGTTGTCAACAAAATTACTACACTTTTAGCTTGGAAGGCCCATCTGCCTCGAGCCACTTGTTTATCTATGTGACGGGCTCGGGCAGCCCTAATCTAAACAAATGACTTTAATTACGCAAAGTCGGGCTAATTGCTTTACAACTAGCGGTTTTACCTAATTAACTTTAGCTAAGCGGTAAGCCACTTTTTATAAACTCTTATTTAATTATACAATATATTATGTGAGGGTCATATTCTGGAAGAAAAATTATAAACATTTGGTATTTGGTTGCTCTGATTTGTTAATGTATTTACGAGTAGGTATTTTAATGGATGAAGAATAATAAATAGTTATGTAGGTACCTAAGTAGTAGAATGACTGTTAAGCTGGATGTGTTTGGGTACATTTTCATACAAGACTTGCATATTTATGACGCATTTGCTGAATATTTTTGTGCTTTATTTTGTAAATGATATTAAATTTTTTGGCTAAAGTTGATATAATATAAGTAGTTCCGTGGAGTATGGGACGGGTGCTGGTGTCGGATGCATCTCCACTGAACTTCTGCGAGGGCTGCGGCAGCGGCAGAGGCGGCAGAGAAAGCAAAGGTGGGAAAGTACAGTGGTCTCGGCGCCGAATATAATTTTGTTCCTTTCGGCATCGAGACCTTTGGTCTAGAAATGTTGCCAGCGTCCTCGGTACCATGTCGCAGGGGCCTGTTTATAGATTTATTTTAGCTTTTATTTAGTTCTATTTTAGATTTATCTAGTTTTATATTAGTTTTAGTTTAGGTACTTATAGCTTAAATTTTTTGTTATGTGTACAACGGGATATGGCCAAGGAACATCAGGGGTGTTGTGCCTTGGACATTTTTCCCTCTTTTTTTCGTCGACGTAGCTTATCAAAATAGACATACCAATCCTTTTGTTTCGTATTATATTGAATAGTTTATTAATCTATCTTATGGTATTCACCTAAGTTACAGTTTTGCGGTTTTTCATTTTTTTTCTAAAAATCATTAAAGAAAAAACTGACCGGGATAGAACATGTTCCTATGATATGACATCTAATTCAATTTATATATTAATTTAATATGTCTAATACTCACGGGAGATTTCTATTTAAAATATTCCGTGAGGCCTACGATCGCCTAAAGCGGTGAAAATGGAACATTTTGACGAAGTCCTGGTGGACGCCAGTAACTATTAATTAAATATTTGTTGTTCCTTCCAGATTAAACCTCAATCGGTTTATTAAACAATTAAGTAAAGATTGGAGAAATCGCGGCTCTCAGCTTAATTGAGATCGGGAGAATAATCGAGATGTCTATCGGGAAACCATTACGGAAACATCGCTCAGCCCGTGTTGCCAACCTACCAACTTAGGTGCTTCATTTTGCATATTTAGAAGACGAAGCACACAAAATTGGCCGATTGGCAACTTTTTTATCCTATGGCAAAATAAATATACTAAATAAAAAATTTTTTTTATGTTTTAAGTTAAGTTTTTAAAGTTTTATGTATATCGTCGCCTAGTACCCATAGTACAATCTTTGCTTCGTTTGGCGCTTGGTTGATCTGTGTTAGATTGTCTCCAAATATGGTAAAAAAATGATACTAAACATATACTTTAAGTTTTGGGTATCGGTTTAGCTCCAATATTGGCTGAGCTTCGTGACTAGTTTCATTTCTGCTGGCTGCTGCATATCTTGGAGACAAACAAGGATTTCGATAAAAAAACTGAACTGAAATTGTTTCACCCGTTCGCGGGTTTCGGGGTTAACACACGTTAATATGTATTATAATGATTTTATTACATTTTAACAACATTTTGACTCCTATCACGCATCTTTCAAAATTCCAAGATGGTAACACTGGCTCGTAGGCGCCGTGTCCAATAAAAAGTAAAGCCTAACTTTTTTCTTGTTTGCGTGTGGGTGGGCACTCTAAAAGTTGTGTATTTCTATTTAAATTTGTGCCCCAACTTTGTGTAGGTTTATTATTTCTACACAAAATCAAAAGTTAAGGGCATATTAAAAACAAAATGGCTCATTACACAATATATACCTACTATACATAGTTCTGTTGTAGGTACTAGAGTATGATAATTTTGGTCAACCGCGGACTGCTTAGAAACTGATTAGTATTATATCGAATTTAAACAATCGTGAGACATAATATAATAAATTACAGAAAGCCCTTACGTATTTTTAGTCACTACGCGCGACATATTTCGGAATACTTAGGATTCAATTGCAAAATTTATTCTAGATAGAAAATAATGATTAATTGACCGAGCAGGCGCGAATCGTCTCTACTTCAGCTTCGGCAAAAATGCTTTCTTTCGCTGTCCAGTTCATCTTCTTTTAAATATGTCACATTTTTTAATCGATTCTCAAGAGAGGAACAAAAATGTTTTATTTTTGACGAAACTTATTGAAATTTTTCGAGCTAGCTGTTCACCTTTTGAAAAACATTCCACCGACTCATTCACCACTTCCATTCTTTAATATAAGTCGTAGGTATATAAAGCAAAGCTAATAAAACGTTAACAAATAAATTCCCCTCACGTTAAAACCTATTAACAGCCACGCCGCACAATATAATGTTGTATAACAAGAAAGTTGTTACAGAGGGAAACGGGGCAACAGCAGAGTAGCAACAGGTGTTGGCAACCCTCCGCTAGAGGTCAAGGTCAGGTCTGTTAATATTACTGTAACTACCGAGCTGTAGCTACGTGTATTACCGGCCATATACGTTCGAGCAATCCGTGAGATCTTCATAGTGAATATGTCTGTCGGGCATCAGCCAGACTTTCCCATACAACACCAAATTCACATGCATTACGGGGAGTGTTCCGAGGAATTGTTCGGATTAATCCCTGCCGCTTCTTTCCGCCATCGCCCTACGCGACATTTTTTCCACTCTCACCATTTAGATGGTTGGTAGTCCTCAACTGTGCGCTTTTCCCGAAACTTCCTGCCTCGCACAGCTAAACTGTGGAACGAACTGTTGCCAGCGGTGTTTCCGGACCGATACGACCTTCAAACCTTCAAGAAAAAAGCGTACCACCCCACCCCACCCCACCTTAAAGGCTGGCAACGCACTTGCGACACCTCTGGTGTTGCGGGTGTCCATGGACGACATTAATCGCTTACCATCAGGCGATTCGTTTGCTCGTTTGCCACTTATAGCATTAAAAAAAACTATATCTATTTATATGTAATTTCAGGGTATAAAATGGCATAATTGACAAGGGTCCATTGTGCGTAGTCGGCACACACATTTACAAACTTGATTCTGAAGAATCATGTAAAAGGAAAACTCTCACATATACTCCAATATATCAAGTTACCCGGTAATAAGCAGGGTCGGAGGTATATAAAGCCTATTCATCTTAGTTAGTGGGACTTGCGGTGCGAGAGAAAAGGTCAGATGACCGCCGTTAGCTCACTTTTAAGCAGAGGAGATTTTGAACTTTTGAACCACGATATTGTCTTCTGTTACCGCGATTGTTATTCATTGAAATTGAACACTTTAGAACGGATTAATCGCCACCCAGTAAAAACGAGTGCTGTAAAGGGCTCGAAACGTAGGGTCATGGTGTTAATAAACGCGATTAATCCGTTCTAAAGTGTTTAATTTTTTGAACCACGCTTGAAACTTTTTCAATGGTTTATATTAACCTTTACGAACGGTGACTATATCCGCAACATAGTTTCAACGCCAACAACGGATTAATCCGTCACAGTCACAGGCCAAAGAAGCAACATAGATTTTAAAGCACTTGCATATAGTTCAACCTCCTGGATCCTGGAGGTATCGATTCTGCCAAAACTTATATGTATTGAAAAAATCGATTAAGACTTCTGTCTTAGCCACACTGATCGCTGATTGGTCATCTGAGACTCAGATGTATATTTTATTCGGTTGCCACCTTCGTAAACGTTGTACATATGTGTGCAAAATTGTTAAGCTGGTTTGACATTTCACAGGAGATTTTTGAAAATCTTATGTCCTCAAGCGAGGACCGGGGATTCAGGAGGATAACTTCAGGTTTGACACATGCATCTGTGAAGTGGCGTATGAGTTACAGCTCTTGTGTTTAACACTGCAAAGAAGTTGATAATATTAGCCGTTGCCAGCGCCTTTATCGGCATAGAAGTAAATAGAACTTTCAACCCAGTTTCTTCCTTAGTCCAATTAAATCCTTGCTTAGTTGAGTTTCCCGACTTTTTAAGTATGTTTAATTGTTTATACCAAATTAAAGGTTCTACCTGACACGTACCTTACCATGTCTTAACGCGATTCAGTTGACGACCTAAACTGAGTCGCTTCCATACAACTGAGCCCAAACTGAACCTACACTGAATCGCGTTAAGACGTCACGGTAAGGCCCCCGGAACAGTTTATGATGGGCCTTATCTCTTTTAATACGTTTATACGATTATAGATATTTAAAAAAATCTGCTCTTCTGGGGGCTGTGTAGGCGAGTCATCGACTGCCGGAAATAAAGTGCGATGCTCTCTCATATACATTACAAGACTTGAGGACAGCCATTTTTATTTATTGTTGTTCCAATTTTTCTCCCCCGCATAAATGGCAGACTTTATGCTCATCGAAAATGACAGACATTGCCAGTAATGGTTACATAATCAAAGCGTTATCTATGCTCTAAGTAATAAGTCTTACCCTCCAGGTTTTCCCAATTACAACTAAACCTTCGTTCAAATTACTGGAAATCCAACAAAGACTCCAACCGTTCATTAACGCCCTCTGACGCCTCGTCTCCCCAAATCCCATTAAAGCGTTAAAGCTCGTTAAAGAAAAACCTGATACGAAATTGTAACAGCTATTATTAACATGTATGTAATAATATACGTAATTGCTTGAATGTAATGGAAATATAAATAGCTTTTAATTTCCCGTTAAGGACATTTAGGGCAATGTAGTATAAAGGTGGTATTTATTTTTATTAGCCGTATTATACTACATTCGCGACAGAGACGTGAAAATAATGAAGCCACTATGAGATTCCAACTTTTAAAATATGATTTCGATATGATACTACTCTCAGCAGCTTGCTGGTCAGGGTTCCGTAGCCAAAATGGTAAAATCCTTACAGTTTCGTCATGTCCGCCTATCCGTATGTCACTGGTATTTTCCTCAGTAATTTTAACGCATATTATATAACGGATTTTTTGCAAGAGGTATTGTGCCGCTACGTTGTGTTGCATATAAATTTTGAAAAAAATAATATTGAGTAGGCACCCCATAATGTAACTCTAAAAACATTTTTTATTGCAAATATCTACTTGAGGCACATGATTCTATAGGTAAGTATGTATAAGTAACTTTCAGGTTTCCTAAAGACGAATTCGATTCGCTGAATATTTCAGAAATAATCGCTAGAACATCTAAAAAAGTTTGTCTCCTTCTCTATTTTTTGAATGGGTGGTCCAAAACTATTAAAAAAATTTCAGAAACATAGGACGTAATACGAACTTATCACGAAATTCTTCGCAAAAAAACCATTTATATAAAAACAATGTAAGTGACTTGATGTTTTCAAGGCACTTAAGCTCGTTTGCTGGCTCTTATCGTACGAAGGTGCAGGAGCATCCTTGATGCGTGGCCCGACACGCACTTGGCCGGTTTTGTTAATATGTAAGTGCAAGCTATGAGCACTATGAGTAAAATAATTTTTAAATAATAATGCACAATTAAGGTACCTAACGATTAAGTAAGGTTTTAAAACTGCTGAATTTTGAAACTTAATTACTGCTACATGTAGCAATGTAAGGGTTTAACGACAATTTGTCACGAAATAAGTAGCATGAAACCTGGAGCGGTATTCAGATCATAAAATCTTGATTTGATATGGTAATGACGAAGTCGCTTACTGGTACTCGATACACACACAAAATAACGAAACCAGTTAAAATTTTCAAGTTAGAATCGGCTTCCCTTTTGTCACGGTTGAAGGATCCGACCACGTTAGGGTTAACAATGTGTTCCCGGGATTATTCCCTCGGGTATATTGCGAATGCCCTCGTTTCCGGGAATATTTCATAACACGAAGGGGCTTAGAAAATTATATGGGTGATTATCATATAACATGATGAGATTCAATATATTAATATTTAAATGTATGAAAAAAAAACCTCAATTAATTAAAACCCATTCGGTGCCAATCACGACACGTAGTCGTTACATATACGCGCCATTTTCGCTACAAAGCGAGAAATTCATGTTATGCTACGACGTAGCGCTACGAGAAATCCTTAGTGGTGAACGAGTTAAGTCGAAATTTAAAACAAACTAATTAAAAGTATGCTGAGTGTTCATGAATAAGAAATGATTTTTGTATTTTTTTTAGTGCTCCGTACAAAACTTCTTTTTTAAATATTTGTTTAATAATTTTAGGTGTAAAGTCGCTCGGCGTATTGGATGTCAAAATGATTATGAAATACAAGTAAATACAAATTGGACCTTTAATTTTCTCCACTCTAATAAATCACAACACTATCAAGTTAGCTATTAATTTGTTTTAAGTATCAAGTACAAAGAAATCTGGCGTGTCATGTTAAAACCGCTTAGGACAGAATTGCTTGGACCCCCAGAATGGAAAGTATACAGGGTCAAAACTAGGGTACGCAAACCGGTTACATACATTAAATTGGCTTAAATGTTTTTTTTTGCAACCGTATGTCACCTGTTTGTGAATTAACACAAACCCATATTTTAATTACACTGCAGTACACTTCCACTGATTTAATACCTCAAGTCAGATACACGAAACATGAGTGACCAAAAAGAGATCTTACTTTAAGAACGTACAAAATACCATTTAACAATAGTTTAACAGCAATTTCCTTTTAGCCAAATTCCCAATCAGTGTTTCATTATCTAAATTCATATTAAAACCAAATGTTACGCACCAATCATCACCCAAGCATTGCATCCACACACACAACAACATTGCAAACACTTACCTTGTTGTCTACAACATTTATGGGAAACGCTTATTGTCGTGCGCTTCGAGCGAATCCGGGAAGACAACTGAATGTTCCCGACGTGCGCGGACCATGCGCAGTTCACGGGTTAATTCACTAGTATAAACGTTACCTTCGAGAGATCCAATACTTTTGAATCCCTAGTTTTTCAGCAATTGCTCCCAAGTAGGGGTCTCCCTAAACTGGACGGCCCACTCGATAACAACTTTAAAAAACCAGATGCTTGAGCTATGATTGTTGTTTCTTTTTAAGAGTCAAACGATCAGTTTATAATGGTTTCAAATGCCGTCAGTTTGACTGTTTGAGGAATAGGAGAAAGGTTCCGTACAGGGGTTCCGTTGGAACCTGGCTTTTGAATGGGGGCGGAGGGGGGTTACATAACGCGCGGATCGATCGGCGCGGTTTGCAGAAAGGCTCTATTCAGACGTGTACTGATGTATTGAGATTAGATTGAGTCGTTGTGTCTATTTCAAAATAATGGCATTACCTACTTAAAATTTTATTTGCGATGTAGACTATCGGACGGCAAAAAATAAGGCTATAGGTACTGTATATGATCATAAATCTGACCATAGAATACATGCCGTCCTTTTCTTGACGTTGGAGAAAAAGGAAGGCGTATTGACCTATGATCAAGCATATACGTTACTGTAATACTGGACTTTAGACTAGTCAAATGTAAAAATACGGGGCACACTCTTCTTAGTTGTACACTCTTGCCAGATTGGTCTTGGTCATCGTTGTGAATCACGATGAGTGATGATCTTTGTAAAGCGGCGCCATTCGTCGCGGACTGCAGCCTCACCGGTACAATCGTAAACCGAGCACTTAGTCGCGGCCTTGATCTGATCTGTCCATCTCCATTGGTGATCTACCGCGTGGCCTGGTACCTGCAACTTTTTCCTGCACTACAAGACGCTCTATGGAGTTATATGGCGACGAGATTATGGCCGGAGAAGGTCAAAATGCGTGACTCCACTGTGGTTGATAGGCGCTGTCTGATGCCGACTTCTCTCAATATTGAGTCATTTGTACGAAACTCTGTCCATGACACTCCTAGCATCCGTCTCCAGCACCACATCTCCAGCGCGTCAACCTCCTTCTCAGTTTCACGAAGAGTCCATGTCTCCGACGCATAGAGGAACATGGGAAATATTAGGCAATATTTCCCATGTTCTGTTTGCCAATTTCAATATTTGCCAGTCTGTTTTTCGTGGTCTTGGTAATGTTCCTATTACCCCAAATCTTTTTCATTTTGTCCAAAGCACACATCTTTTTTTTTTATCTTAAGATCTACGAGCAGTTATTACATCGTATACCTACATTCATTAGATCAGTCAAAGTAAACATTCAGTGATGCATAACTAATCAAAGGTATACACAGCATTCAATAGTGAAAACAGTGCAAAAGTGTGAATTGCTAAAAACTAAATTACTTAAATTATATACTTAATACTACTATGCGTTATTAAATTATGATTTTCTGAACCTGGGCAATGAGTCGAAATGAATATCACAGCAGTGGCTGTAGGTACTTGTTGAGCAATACGAGTATACACAGTCCAGGGAGAGGTGAGTTAGCTCCTAGGACGACTTTTCTAAATATATGAGACAGCGGGTCTATTGTGTTTCTGGGATATCTATATGACTATATTATTAAATTGATTGCTTCTGTTACATGCAACACCCGGAATAAGTACGTAAGAGTGTGTGACGCTCCTAATATTAGATTGATATTATACTTTTTTGTGCAGAATAACGCAGTAAATGTCCCATAACCTAAAGGTTTTACATTGTATGGGTTCAGAAGGCGCTTGCTTCATTATTGTATGTAAGCCTGTGTGTCTTGCATACACTTTACCTATTGGAAAGCGGTTTATTGCAACAGTTGCCTTCATTTCGTTAAGAGCTTTTGTAAATTGGTCTGAATGGCTGGTTTTTATGGTCTTTGTGTGGAATCGTTTTAGTTTGATATGTCTGTGAGGTTTTTTTTTGTCGAAAAACATATGATAATAAATTGAAAAATAAATATTTTATTTTAATTAGATAGAAGTTAACATTATTATGAATATTACAGGAAAAATATAATATATCCCTATCTTAATTTTCGACAAACCGAATATTTGGCCTATCTCTAGCATGTTGCCTTCAGAAACAGACAAGCCGTAAGTTTTTTGAGCCATTGTTCACCACCCTAGAAGTAGCAACATTGCACAGATTACAAAATTCTAGTCTCAACAGCTACATTGTCTACGAAGTTATAAAGCGCTAAGAGCAACATTAAATCTTGAATGCCCACTTATAAGAGCTGTATATACCGCCAACACTGTTGACTGGCCATTTATGACCCCTATAACAACTGTATAAGGTCTAAGTTAGTTAAGGTTTTTGTAAGTGTTATATGAGTTGTATAAAATAAAAAGTATCTTATCTTTATTGCGCTCTGTTTGCTACGAGGGTCTACGCCGTAGCACTCGCGTAGAGGTCCTGTAGCCCAGTGATGTTTGGAAGTGAGAACACGAATAATTGCATTTCGGTTAAGGTTACACGAGTCATTTTTCATACAAAATAGTTTTAATTTTTTGCTGGCAATTTTTTTTTCTAAATGGGTAATTTTCATGTGTTTTTTTTATTTGGAATCGCGAGCTTTTTCACACTTATACTACTAAAGCATAAAGTTCAACTTTTGTCATTTCGATGACGTGGCGCCTGAGTGACAGCTTTTGTGTGTGACATGGCGTCGAAAAAAATTTGTAGTATGTAGGTAGATATTTTTATTGAGCGTTAGTGAAATTCTGTCGTAAACTGCGAGTAATTTAATGTTAAATTACCATAAACGCATAAATCAGGAAACATAGAAGTACCAGTGCTCGACGTTGCACCAGTATTCGACATGTGCACTTTATGTGAAGGTCATATCAGGTTAAATTTTAACAACGAAGATTTTTCGATAGTCGAATATAAACCTTGTTAGTTTGAAATAAAGTGCCCATGTCGAATACTGGTGCAGGTCGAGCACTGGTACTTTACTGAACATATTCATTGAATTTTGAAGCCCCGGTGTATTCTTACACTTGAAATTGATGTGAGCAATAAAAGTATAAAACAGCACGCTTGGGATTCAGCGTTAGCTTGAGAAATAGGCGTTATTTCTGTAAACAACTTTGAAAATGGATTTTACCGTTGAAACCTGTAATTTTTATACCAATAATATTTTATAGAATCTTAAAGCATTTTTGGGAAAAATAAGAGAGGCAATATATTTAAATTTACCTATATTGTAAAAAAATGTTTCAAAAGCATTAAGTAAATAATAAGCATTAATTTAGGAATAAAACTCACGTATGGAGAACTTCAAACATAATTATCAAGCGTTGAATAACGTTCGCGATGACACGAGCGGGCGTACTGCGTCGCGCTTCTCTGCGCGCGCCGCCCTCGACGACCCGTTGAGGATGATCCTGTATCGGTGTCCCGAGATCGCTCGATTGCAGATTTGTTGGTTAATGTAAACGGCAGCAAGTATATTGAACTCACTGTGTCCACTACACTGTCACTACCTACAATGAACTTTTGACTGCAGAATTTGATGATATTAAATAATATTTTAAACGGGTCACTTACGTAATTTAGTCGATTTTCGCTCGATATGTTTCGTTCTTTACGGAGAACGTCATCAGGAGTGACCACCCGCGACAGAGGCAAGTCGTCTGCGGGCTGCATGTCGAGCGAAAATCGACTAAATTACGTGAGTGACACGTTTTAAATATTATTTAATATGTTCGAGTTTCACGAGAGTTTTATAGAATTCCATGGTTTACAATTTCAGTTTAAAAAAAAACGGTCCAGCAGCTCACAAACTCAATCTCAGTAACTGACATTTCAACTGTTGAAATAATGTAGAGCGAAATATATACTTAATACTCGTATGATAAATAAATAAACATTATAGTCAGACGAACCAAGGCTGCAGTTAGAACTTTTTTTAATTTATATGCCTCCCTATTTTTTTCATATCGACTATAAATATTATGGGACAATCTTACACAATTCGACCTAGTCCCACAGTAAGCTCAATAAGGCTTAAGGACATTGATATAATTATATAATAGATAAATACTTAAATACATAGAAAACATCCATAACTCTGGAACAAATATTCGCATAAATACACAAATAAATGGATTAGAAGGCAGAGTCACTACCAACTAGGCAGGGAGGCCGTTAAAATTATATTCGTATACTTACATTCTTATTTTAACCTACGCAGTTGGGTGGGACTTAGGATCCATGTTAAGTAAAAGAGGTTTCAAGAAAAACATGTCACTAAAGTGATATTTCATCCTTAACTTAAATAGTCTTCTCCATTATACTACGAATACCTAAGGGTTATTTTAGAATTTAATAATATACCTAACTCCGTTGCGTCTTGATAGTATACAAGGTTTGGAAGGTGCTTAGAGGGCCCAAAACCGGGAGGAAAGGAAAACTCTGGAAGAGGCCTTTACTTCGAAAGGGCGTTCTGGTAGCTAATATCTAGGAATCACCACATTCGGCAATAATAGTTATACAACGTGTTTTTGAGTAATTGCTTTAAATTCAAGGGTGCATTTTTTAACTTAAATTAAGTTTATTTCTCAAAGACACCAGTATTCTAATTAGCTCCATCTAGAAAATAACTACTAATTTAATTTTATCTCATATGGGATTTGCATGTGTGTAAACGGAGTACGAGTATTCGACATGACATTGATGTGTCATAGTTGTCACTTACTTAATAAAGTCAATTCTAATGCCCGTTTTACATTAGCGGTTGATGCAACATGTAATTATTTTGTATGAGGAATTAAAAAAATAAAAATTAAAGAATTTAATAAAACTAACTATGCCATTCTGTTTCCTTAATTGTACCAAGTCACATGACGAAGTTAAAGCAAATGCTCAAGAACACTCTGTCATCATCATCATCATCATTTCAGCCGAAAGACGTCCACTGCTGGACATAGGCCTCCCCCAAAGATTTCCACAATGACCGGTCCTGCGCCACCCGCATCCAGCGGACTCCTGCGACCTTCACCAGCTCACACTCACAGCTTCACACTCTGTATAAGTATAAAATGCCAAAGCATGTTAAATTAGATACATATAACTAGTTTTAGGGAACTAATTATTATTTTTGTTTTTCTTGTATATTGTTAAGTGTAAATCAGGGAGCTATGTACATCGAAATTAAAGCCTTTTTTATTTTTTGTTTTATTTTTAGTATACAAGGTGTAACAGAAATGCTGGTAATATTTTTTTGGGCGTAATCAGTATGGTGTTCACGAGACCTATTCGAACGTGTTTAAGTGACATTTTGATGCGAACTTCAGTGGAAATGATCGATATGACATGATAATGACGTAGGGAATATGAAGTGGATATGTCAAATGTCAGTTTAGCATGTTCGAATAGGCCTCCTGATTAGGATAAAGTATGAAAATTTTATTTTAGAAGAAAAAAACTAGGGAGACCTCGTCCTAATAGTACTCTAATTTTTTTCGCGCTAATATTGTGTATCTTTGCGCTAATCTCGTGTTTTTTAGTATTATTTTCATCTCTATAATATATATACCAGAGTTTCCTTATTTCCATTATCAATTTGGCAGATCATCATTTTCCTAAAAATATTCCTAAGTACCTAACCTTAGATGGATCAGCAGTATATTTTTGAACCCTGTATATTTTTCGGAATAAAACGATCCTAATTACGCATTTTTCAATTAATTGCCGGGAGTATTATTTTAGGACGCCTACTGATATCCTAAAATAGCATATTATCGTGACATCTGTATTCTACCCACCAAAGTAACATGGCGGACTAGTGTGGTCCAACTTTGTATGGAGAAAAAAAAAATGTATATATCTTTACCTCCACAAAGCTTCGTTTATTCTATTATGAAAAAGTAATCTGTGTATCAAATTTGAACTCATTTGCTATTGATTTAGTGGTCGATCAGATTATTGTTTTTTTTTTTCTATAGGGATGACGACTAGGTTGAAAGACTATTATTCTAATTAGTCCATCAGTTAGATTATCCAAAATTATTAAACACGCATTTTTTCCTTTTTCAAGATAACGAAAATTGACAAAGATGAAGAGCGTCATAGTTCCGTGGTGGGGGCTGGTGACGTCACCATTAGGTAAGAATTGTACCAAACTGTGGCGTCACGCGAAACTTTAATGCACTGTATTTCCGTCGTTTTTAATTTGGCGAAGAAGAGAAAAATACGTGTTGAATATTATTTAATAATCTCTTTCCATCGGGCGGGCCGTAGGCTTGTTTGCCACCAAATGTTAAATTAAAAATCGGCTCCGTCTACGTTCTTTGAAATATGATGGATAACAACATATTTTTTGCAGTATTAAAATACATAGTATTTCTTAATAAACATGAATTAGGTGTTGTCAACTATATGTATAACCTTGTTCGATTCCTCTGGAGGCATTCAATTGTTCCGGCGTGTTCATCGCAATTTCAATCAGAAGGGATTCCCGCCCGAATGGGTACGTGCTTCATGGCGATATTGCTTCGATTCTACTCAGTAAAAGTCGAGTTAAAACATCGATTATATACCTAAAAGTCTACAACTAATGTGATTTACCAACGAGTATAAATAATAGATTGTAAGCAAAGGGCATAAAGTGACCCATTATAGCAGTCGAGGATAAAATGATCACGGAAAGAATCACGTGATAGCTCGGAGCCCTCGGATGTCACGTGACGCTTTCTGTAGACACCGACAGATCGTCCCGTCCCGTCCTGTCCCGTTCTAGTGTGAGTCACCCCTTATCCTATTACCCATGTCACGAAGGATAACGGTCTAGTTACTAGGCTTGCGTTGAATAAACTAAATAAATATAAACATTGAAGATCTCAAGGAAAATAAACATCGGAGAAAAGAATGCGACAGACAGCGAGAATAATATTCACTTAGGTGAAAATGTTTCTGGAAAGCTCACAGATTTTTCATTCAAGAGAAAGAAGCATACTCACTCAGTTGCCTCTTGTATTTGTAATTAATACAAGTAGACGTGAGCAGAATTAAACCCACGGTTTGAGTAATTGATAAGCTGTTGTTGTCTAGGTAAACGTTGTCCACGTCTTCTGAATCATTCTGTATATATCTTTTGATTGCGTTGAATTAGAGATTTTTTCACGGCGTGATGGAGCCACAGGCGTAAGCCTTGGTATTTATTTGGTACCAATTATTTTCAATTTCAAAACTGTATTTCTGACAAAAATAGTCTTGACAGACATTAAAGTGATATTCGTTCACCGGTCACACTGAAAGAGAAAATAGGTAGGTACATAAGAACAGTTTTTGCCGTAAGGAAAGACGTACGAAAGTTTGAAACCTGTACAATAATGCAATCAAATCGGATATCATTACCACCAAGTTATTGGAAAGGTTCCGAGATAATGCTTCACAAAGCCCTCGCGAAGCACTTAGCATTCATTTTAATGAATACAATCGATTGGAGCATTTCCTTTCAGTCAGGCTCGTATGCAGACGCTAACTTCATTGTAGGGAAGGGTGAGGTAATACGATCCCATGGGGTAAAATGATACCTCGCCGTATACAAGTGACAACTAACGCCATCCCCGCATCCCTACCAGTTGCCTCTCCGAGTGTCATGGCGGTGTGAGCACTTAGCGTGATTTTATTAAAATATAATTAAAAAGTGTAGCTCTGATCTTTGAATGTTAATATTATGATCGATATATTTAAACTTTGTGTTTGAGGCAAAATTATCCCTCGTCACGTGTATGACATGATCCCTGGAATCATATTACCCCAGTAGCAAAACACCCTACAAAAACTTCCTAAATGAGGTAACGAAATAGAAAAGAAATAATTGGTATACAACAAAAGTAATAATAAAGGAAAAGGTATAAAAAGGCAAAATATTTATCAATAAGATTTTTCAGAAGACGTTCCTTAACTTTTCCCCACGGATCATTTTACATATAAGTGTGTATAAAATGATCCTTTACTAAAATTTTACAAAAAACTTTAATACAAAAAAACTATGTACATGTTAGGAAAAATAAATATGCAGTTACAAAGGTAAGTAAATTCACTACTCTCAACAATTAAAATCTTGCGTTTTTGCCTTCAACTTTGGCCACAGCTACAGTTTTTGTCTAAACGGGATCGTTATACCTTACTCTTTCCTACTTAGTGTTGGCTTTCTCTTTAAGTTTATACTGAACACAATTATTATTTTTAAAACCTGCGACATTATAAATTAAAGCACACCTTTGTGCGTACCATGAGTTGTTTTCGATTGCGACTGCGGCATTCGAAAGTATGTTCGTCTCACTCCTAACACTACTCTGGCATGATAAGCACACTTATAACTAAACTACCAACGCTCCAGGCAGACAGACCAATCGATATGCGCTATACATATAACGAAGTGCTCCTTTAAGGGATTATTTTCCTTTAGATGTGCGATATTTCTAACGTAAATATACCTATTTTGTCACCACGAAAAGGAAAACATATAAAAAGACTACTCTTAAAGAAAATCGTAAAAAATCTATCAGATAGCATTACCACCACACCACCAAGTTATTATGAGGGTTCCGAGATAACGCTATTAGCTTCACAAAGAGCCCGCGGAGCACTTACTGGAAGCATTAATTCCAGTGAATACAATTCATTGAGCATTTCTTTCAATGCGGACGCAGAAAAAATCTTCACAACCGTGAGGTGTACAATCTCAGGAATTATTTCCTTAACAACGAGTGTGGGATGCATCGTGATCGTGATGTGGTGGCATTAGACAAGAATCTCACACTGCTCTCCTTGGCAACCGATAACTAGCGCATACCTGTGGTATTAAGCACCGGGGACCGCAAGACGGTATGGAAGAGCAAAGAGCTAAACAGGCGGTTCTATAAGTGTTTGTTCCCTCTTTAAGGTTATCCTAAAGTCAGACTACATTTTTTCGACTCTATAAATAATGGCATCTTTTTACCATTTTTCTGGGGTTTTGCAACGGCTAGTGGTGTCCGCTTGGCAAACGAATCTAAAGGTTTTCTCGAGCGCTTTTTACGAATGCGACGACACAAGAAACTATTGGGGCCTACCTATGGATTGAATCTGGCTGCTTCCCTATACTTATTTATCGGAAGATTCACTAATGAACGCTGGTTCTACCACGGTTTTTTTTTCAATCCAAGCTCCCGATTTTTCGGTGATGTTACAACCGCCATAGTTCACTGTGGTAAGATCTTATGGTTGTTAGTTAGAATGTCATAAAACCGCGAAAAAAAGGGCTATCGGAAGATAGCATATATATAGACATTTAGATAGAAGATATTTCGTACCTAAGTTCGAAGTTCCGAAACACAGATTTGGGTTGGGATACCTTCAGATTTAAGACAATCGATCGAACCCCGTACCTACCTATTAAATCCCATACCTTTTGCCATAATATATTAATGTACTTACACAGCTACAATTATTGTAAAATATCTACAACCTTCAGAAATACTATTTCCATTTTCCCCGCCATAAAGACTTACCTTTTTGACAAGGGTCAAACAAGATACATGTTAAAGGAAAACTTGATGTCGTGAAATATTAAAATACCTACTCGAATAGTGAAAATGTAAGTAGGCACTTAAATATTCTAGATATTTACGAACTAAATACTTTCATTTAATCACCGATTCAAGTTAAATACTATGCCTATTTAAAATAAATACTATCTTTCTCAAGTTTAACAACGTATTGAGACATGAATGAAAGCTCTGAATCAATAACAATTTAAGATCAATTCAAAATGAAATGACTTATAGTCAGACAGCCAGCGAGCACAGTAACAGGATAGAGAGCATCACACTGTCTTTTTCTTACGCTAGTATTACCACCCCGAAAAAAGGGATGGATATAGTTTTTTTTGTCCTACTGTTACTCCGCTCGCTGGCTTGTCAGACTATATTATCCATTTTATATATCTGGAAAAAGAAAAAACAAAACAATACCTACTGCTGACTCACGAGAAAAATGTATAAGTAGGTACTACTTAATAACTTACAAAAAGGAATATTTTATGCAAAACAATGTCCGTGAGAGCAATTTTTAACAAAAGACATACCTAGGAACGACCTCGTTATTACACCCTCTTTATTACATTCGGACCTTTTGTTGAATAAAATCTGAATTAATAATAAAGTTTATAGTCATTTAGCAGATCTAGAACGTCTATTCTTTATTCTTCCTACGAAACAATTCGTTAATTGTGTATAATTGCACGCCTTTTGTAAAAAAATGTGCTGGTTTTTAGAAAAAGCTATCACTTTGGCAATTGTTGATAAAGAACATTTCTAAGCGAATCTTCATGGCATTGGCGTCTTATGGACAACCGATGAAGTGGTACCATTTACTAAATATAGACACAAATGATTAAATATAAAATTTATTCAATAAAACTGTGAACAATGAACGTCAAATAAATCCTTTGTTGAAGCCTGAAAGAAAAGGTGACGGCAAAGTCAAAGTATTATAATTTTAAGACATTATGAAACCCTCGTGGAGTCTTTTATATGGCTTAGTCTAACTTTTAGTATATTATTATAGTTTAATAACTTCTATTGAAAGACTATGTGTATGATAGATTGCTGTTTTTGTAAACATCCCTTCAATTAAACAATTCATGACCTCGGCCGGGACTCAAAACCCGCGCCACTGAGATACCAGCTCATCGCTCTTTCAACTGAGCTATGGAGACATACACCTATACATATTAACACATGTGTATGCATATCTATATAATACAGCCTCCAATAGGTAAAATAACACTAATAACATTCAGCCTAAGGTATATAAATATGTCGTATCAGTGAACCAGCCAGGCGTGCGATAGCTGCTCGATCACACGCACCGAGATAATGTCTGTAACTGGCAGACTCCACTATTCGCGGGTTAAGTCTTCAGAGAATAGCGGGATACAATATTGAGTGTACAAACGTGATGCATTTGACCATTTTACATTGTATGGCAGGTCAATCAGTCCACTGCTGGACGTAGGCCTCCCCAAGGGTGCGCCACAAAGTACGTCATTCGTGACACTCATCAAACCACTACCAGCTACCTTTCTCAAGTCATCGGTCCACCTGGCAGGGCGTCCCACACCACGTTTGCCGAGGCGTGCCCATTTGAGAACCCTCCAAAGCTCATCGGTTCTGCGACAGACGTGGCCAGCCTACTGCCACTTCAGCTTGCAACACCTATGGACCATGTCCATTACTTTGGTATTGTGCAAGATAGTCATGGATAGTATGGCAGGTACTTCAATCAAATTTTCAAAGATCTAGAATGCAATGCACTACCAATTTGTTAGATGAGTCAAATATATTGTCAGGCACAAAATTGGTTTCTTAGCATTTTCAGAAGTATTATGTAAACTTTCACGATTTTCACACATAAATTTACTAAAACGGGGCTTAATCGTGTAGAAACTTTGAAAACAAACATCCCGAGGTTGGGTCGGAGGATTGTTTTCAAAGTTTCTACTCAATTAAGCCCCGTTTAAGTTATAAAGTATTAATTATGACTCTCATATGGAAAGGGACGATCTGTCCGTTTCTATAGAAAACGTCACGTGACATCCGAGGGCTCCAAACTATATTAAAATACTTATATCGGGTTACTCACGTTAATAAAGTGGAAAATAGCTCGACATGTTTCGGAACAGTCCCGAACAGAGTTCAGTCAGTGAGTCAGGCTCCGAGCTATCACGTGATTCTTTCTATAGACATTGACATCATCCCGACCCGTCCCTTTCTAGGGTGAGTCATCATCCCTTAGAAGAATCGTATTTCCTAAGGGACTTCTCGTGAGATGCTTCACGTATAAGTCTACCGTGTAACTAAACGATTGGAAAAAATATGATGCTGCTTTTTGACATACTTAAGTAAAAACATGAATCATGAATTTCCTCCTTGGAGGTGATAGGCATTTCTTGGGGTTAATAAATTAATGTATTTGCTTACCAATATATACACACATTCCCTTACTTAGAAGTTCTGTCGCTCTCGAAACGACGGATGTTTGTTTTGAAAGTTTTACTCGATTTAAAGATTTATTTATTTATTTTATTTTTTATTCAATAAATTTCACAGCATTACAGAAATCCAAGGCACTGTGAAGTCAAGAATACAATATTGTATATACATAAATAAAAATTAATTATTAATGTTGATGACTCACACGATGTGATTCTTTCCATATAAATTGACAGATCGTCCCGTCCCGTCCCGTGCTACTGTGAGTCATCCTTAAGCTGTGTTTTAGCAAATATACAATGGATATGTAGCTGCATATTATCAAGTATTCTGATTAGAATATTTAAAGGTTCCATTTGAGTGCAGTGGCGTTTGGCAGAGCAAATGTTATAATGACGCGCACTACACACGACTTGTTTCCATATTTGTGATTGTTTTTGGTAAAAGGCTTTATTGATAGGCTTTAGGTTAATTTCTGAATGAATCTTTACAGTA
Source organism: Lathronympha strigana (assembly GCA_949128165.1). Taxonomy (NCBI): domain Eukaryota; kingdom Metazoa; phylum Arthropoda; class Insecta; order Lepidoptera; family Tortricidae; genus Lathronympha; species Lathronympha strigana. The sequence goes on from OX421904.1 coordinate 2,018,862, forward strand.
CATATGGTCCTACATTACCGCACTAGTGCGATAATGAGCACTTTATGTGCCTATGTAAAAGATTCAAAGGGACAACTGTAAAAGGTTGTAGGATACACGTGCGAAGAGGTAATTCGCAACTCGTGTCGATTTAAAACATTCCCTTCGGTCGTGTTTTATTATATCGCTATTCATTACGAATCTCCTCCCTTTCGCGCTTGTATCGTAATTTACTATTATTACATACGCTCAGCGCCATCGCCTTGTGGAATATTTCAGTAAAAAGGATCACATTTGTATCGGACCTCGTTAAGATGTATACATGCGAAGACATGCTGCACATGCAGAACCGCGTGTACACAGAACACACTCGCTGGGGCCTGTCCTTAGTTGGCGCGGTCGGTAGGATGTCATTTTAATAAAGTACTTACTTAATGTATGAGATATTATTTTTATACGAGTTTAAGCTACATGGTCATTTACATTATAATTACTATTTAAAACGAAATAATTACCATGCATATTTGTTTTTTCGAGCTCTCAATATTTCGGCACCTTTCGAGATTTTGCTATTTTCGCTATTTTAGCTATCGTAGAAAAACTAGCGTATGCAACAGCTCATAATAGGTTCTTTAAACTCTCGGGTCTATTATTAAAAAACTACGTCGTCTCGTTTTATAACGGCGACCCTCGAGTTTTAAGAACCCTTATTATATCACTGTTGCATAAACTAATTACTATAATTATTGTATTTATTATTTATTTATTTAAACTTTATTGCACAATTATATTAAAGTACAAGTGGCGGGCTTAACGCCTTTAGGCATTCTCTACCTCCTCCGCCTATTCTCTTTATATGTAGTATTACTAAAATTAATTGTATTTTTAGTTGTCTCTTGTAACTTGTGCGGAACAATTAGACTTCATATACATTCGTAAATATTACATGTAGGTTTTATACGTGTCTGAACAACGAAATACCTTATTATTCAACATTTTGCTAAAATATTTATTTCTCGTTGGGTTTGTACGTAGCTTGGCAAATACTGGAAGATATGGATATTAAAATAAGTTTACTTCGGTTTCTTTTGATGTTTCTCGTGCTAAAATGGTTACTCGTATTTTCTGGGATTTACCGCGTTTTAAGAAGTAGCACATACCTACTTCAAAGGCCTGTAAAGTAAGAAGTATCTCAGATATCGTGTAATTGTCGTCCGAAGCAAACTGAGGTCGAATAACATGTGACCTGAAGCTTTTTAAGTTACTGGCCAAGGTCTGTACACTATTTTTCTGCTTGACGCAGTCGGCAAGCGGCGAAATTTGTTTTGCGTAGCGGCCTGCGATTGGCTGCTTACCGGCCAGAGGGTAGAATAAATTAATATTCTGATCATATTTATCTCTAATAAATAAAATTCGAATAAATACATAATATTTTTTTATTTTTGTATTTAAAAACATCAATAACGACAATGCTGACATTTTTTTCTTATAACTAAATATACCGAGGGTATGTCCTTAATATTTATTCTACGTTCATATTATAATAAATTAAATTACAATTAAATGTAAATTACATATTAGTAGGTACTTATAATATCAATGGCATTGCAGATCTTTTGTTTTCACATACTATTTATAATTATTAGATATAAAATCTACGTTTTCTACGGCAAGGTGTATGAATTTATTAAATGATAAAAATTAAAAATGTATACAAATTAGTAAAGTTAAAACTTTAAGGCGAATACAATATTTTTTGTAAAAAAAAATATCACTGTTAAAACACTTGCTTTTGTACCTAAGCCGATGGCTTTTGTACTTCAATGTACCACATATTTTCTAAACATAATAATGGCACTTGCTGACTATAAAATAATTAGTATTACGATTGTAAAGCATCCGGGCCGGCGGGCTGTTAGCATAGCCTAAAAATAGTTAGCACTAACTAAAAATAAAACCTTTTTTTTTCTCTATTAATCAATCCCGCTTGTCTATTTTTTGTAAGTTGTATGTACTAATTATTAACCAGGCACGCGCAAAGGATGTTGAAGTCCCATGTCCTGTAACTTGAATTACATGACATAAGTTAAACAAGTGAAAATTGTATTGAAATGGTAAAGGTGTTTAACGTCAAGCCACCAAATATTTTCAGAATAAACGCAAATTCGACCCTAATATAGACACTGCACTATAACTATTTTAAAAATCAAACGCTTTTATAACTCCTCATTCGGGTCCTCAGCATCAGCCAGTTTGATGAGACCAATGAAACTCTTCTCCGGCTCCATCAAAGAGTGTCGGTCGCCCCCAGTATTCCTGACGGCCAGTCTGTCACCAGCTTTCAAGAACAAAGCGGCGGCTGAGAAGCAGGAATTTGGCTTTTCCAGGGGTTCGCTAGAGTGAGCCGACTGCGCGCATTGGAGGAGCGTCTCTCTCCCTTCCACATCGGCGTTGGTGCGGTGCAGAACCCAGGAGATTATGTCGTGGGTATCCAGGTAGTAGATCTGTGGGAAATTGATACAGTTATTCTGATATAAAGAGCGATAGAGTCAGTCTATGCTAAGTTTACTAGATTTTGATAGCACAGAATGTGAAAGTGTTAAGTAAACGACAATTTCATAGAAGTTTGACGTTTAAAATAACATTTTAAAGTTTGACAGTTCATTTGCTGGGCAGAAATAACGTGGTTTGATTCTAGTGGCTCAGCGGTAAGAGCGTACGACTTTCAATTGGAAGGTTGCGGGTTGAGTTCCGAAAAACTCATTGGTAAGAGCAATGAGTTTGACGACCGGTTGGCTTAGTTGGTAGTGACCCTGCCTGCTATGCCGATGGTCCTGGGTTCGAATCCCGGTAAGGGCATTTATTTGTGTGATGAACACAGATATTTGTTCCTGAGTCATGGATGTTTTCTATGTATTTGTATATTATATATATCGTTGCCTGAGTACCCGTAACACAAGCCTTATTGAGCTTACTGCGGGACTTAGTCAATTTGTGTAAGGTCCTGTAATATTTATTTATTTATTCATTTAATGAGTGTTCGGAAGTTATGTACGAAATATCATTTGATATTTACTAATCGCTTTTCGGTGAAGGAAAACATAGTGAGGAAACCAAACTTATCCCAATAAGGCCTGGTTTACTCTCGGGGTTGGAGGGTCTGATGGCAGTCGCTTTCGTAAAAGTAGGGCTTAAGCCAGATCTTGGGATTAGTTTCCAAAGCGGACCTCAGGCTCCCTGAGCCACGGCTCACGAATAAGACGTGAAAACGCAAGGAACAAGATGAGTCCGATATAGAGGCCTCACGGGAGACAACTAGAAACTAGTGCAAATGAGATTAGTTCAAGGCTCGCTGGACTCCGAGAATAGGTGTGTTAGATTATACAGGATGCCCTTAGACAAAGCCGACATGTATAGTGCCGTTCAAAAGTGCATGGGCAATTTATGAAAGAATGACGAAAATGTTTTGACATAAGCTGTAAATTTACATGTTTATTTTATATTTATTTCTTTGGTGAACAATGGTGTTTGGGACCTTTGGGAGGCGTACGTGGAGCCGAAGCCTACACCCCTTTTGACAATTTAATGAAATTTATAGGGGTACACCGAGCGGATGTTGCACCAGCATCAGTCATGGGACGCACGCAGAGGCAGCACCCGCCTAGCCAGGGTGTATAGACTATTGAGATTTAATGGAATCTAAAATATACTGGACTATTAGGTGAAGGTGGTGGACTAAACACTGGGTTATAGAAAATAAAATTGGACGTCTGATTGTTGAAAAATGTCATAATTACTGAAAATTTACGCCCTGACGTGATGTGTCACTAATATCCGATTGTCAAAATCACTGCCAAATACAGCATGTTGTTTTGTTGTTGATTATTGGATATATCTTTATTTAGGAAATTATAATTGTTATTTTTTGGTATAACTAAAAATGTATCTAATTTATAGTATTAGTGTGCCCTATTTGATTTCAGGGTTTGTGCAATGGCTGAGGATACCCTGTATTATTCCAGCTGAAGTTAGCCTTTGGGTACCCGTTTACAAAATACTTAGAATGGTTTCCATTTTATCATGTCATGCATCGGTCTCGCTCTTACAAACTCGTTAGAAAGCGACAGCTAATGTGACACGATAAAAGCACGTTAATTTTAAGCCAACTGCTTGGAATAGTTTTTTATCGTTCCTTAGTGTGTATAACCATCTGCGTTTAGATAACAGGGTGCGTAGCCAAGATGCCAATCGCTCACGCTCAGTCGCTAACGAAACGCAACTGTCATTGTCACACTAATAAGGAAGAGTGATAGAGAGAGGTAGCTACGATACGTTATTAAGCGTGAGCGATTGGCATCTTGGCTACGCACGCAGGTATCGTAGGGACACTTTTATCACATGAGGTTAGCCAAATAACTAGGAGTTTAGCGTTTTTTACGAACCCCGATTGGCGCAAGCGGTTCTAAGAGGGTACGTAATTGACATTTTATTGTATTGTAGGTACACGCCGGTATCCCTCACGTGAACGTGCCCCTTGTTGGTGAGTGGGGCGCGGGTGTACAGTGGGGGGACATCATTCATCAATAGTAGATTACATACCAAGGCCGTTTAAGTGGGAAATGCCTCGGATGTCATGTAATTGTCGGCCGAGGCGAAGCCAAGGTCGACTAACATGTGATCCGAGGCTTTCCCATTTACCGGCCGAGGTTTGTATACTATTTTTCTGTCCGACGGAGCCGGCAGGCGGCAATTTAGTTTTGCGTAAAGTGGCGCTTACCGGCCGGAGGACTGAAAAGTCTCTTACCTGAACATAGACAAGGTACACGCCGGTGTCCCTCACGTGAACGTGTCCCTTGCTGGTGAGAGTGGGGCGCGGGTGGGGGGAGTTCATGGTCCACGGCGCAGGATACCACACGTTGTGGGGGGCGTCGTGCGCTACGCGGACTAAGCCGTTGCCTGGAATAAATTAACAACAAAACAAATAAGCACTCGTAAACTGTAGTAGTAGTACTGCCCAGACCAGAACTGCGTAGCCACATTTTGTTTAATAATGTTGGTAGCACGGTAATAGTACACGGGCGGTACAAGAATTACGAACTCGTGCTAAAATTAATCCCTCATCTTCGACTCGGGCTTAAATTCACACTCGTCCGTAACATCTTGTTTAATGCCCTTAATACATACAATGTTTTTCATCACATTTGCGAGGAAATAAATAAACTTTCTAGGCAGATAAAGAAACAATATTTTTAGCGGTAGTTGCATAGTCCACATTACTCCGGAGTGAGCGGCGACCACGTGCGGCGAGCGCGTGGGGGGCAAGTACTCCGGGACTCCGGGCGGGTGGTCAAGTAGTATTAGAATCCTTAAAAAATACCACCAACTGATAAATGATAATATACCCCAAAATGCTTACTTGGGCCTACGAATGCCCTATTTTTAATGAACTCCAGCTACGGTCCTGGTATCACTTTGCGGCTGTTGATAAGGTTAATTTCTAAGCGAATCTTTATAGCACATGAGCGCCATATTGACAACCAAGAAATTGGTCCCGTTTGCCAAAAAGCATCAACTTTACATTATTTTCTAAGATCAATAAAGATTTACGTCTTACATTTTTAACTTTTTTGCCAAGTTTTTCGTTTACGTTCTGCTTTTCTAATTAAGGCTTAACAAACTGTACTCTGACTTATAACGTATCGTATGTATAATTTAAATTTAAATTTTAGTTTTATAATATTGTCTGTTAGGGATTTTAATTGACTGTTTACATACAAATTCTACATTGTGTACTAACCAAATATGGATGTAAAAGTATGTAAATATGGATGTGAAATAAAGTTATTCATTCATTCATTTATTCAAATGCCCCTTTTAACTACAACCCCAGCAGAATAAATATTTGTTTAGTTTATTGTCCCCCTACAGCGCCACAACCTCCCCCCTCAACTCCTCATTACTTTTCTAATGGTTGTTTTGCTACAACTAACGACTTGCTTGTTTGTCCAGCTATTTTTAAATTGCTCTGGGGAAAGAAATTATTTTCCATTATAATGTCAGTACATTTCAATTAGCTGTGGATTAAAACTAACTGCTTGATGATTTTCTTTAACTAGTGGTTCGCCCGGAATGTGAACTCCCGACCCCTATATTTAGGCAACCCCTTGAGTGATTCGACTCATATTTTAACCTCAGATACTATTTATCTCATTTTCATCTATCGACCTGCCAAATTTCACGACGATTCGGTCTAGCGATGAAAAAGTTTGGAAAAAATCCGTTTTTTCCCATCCGCCACAGATACAGATAAATACTTAATACAAATTCCTACTACATATTTTTAACATGCTATACTATAATGATGAACACTATGGAAACTGTTCTTTCAGCAGTTGCTTACGCAGCATCCGCTTAAACGCACTCTTGCTTGGGGCTTGTCTTATATAAAGAGGAAGCGAAGAGGAAAAGAGGAGGAGCTTTTAAGTCACCTTTATAGTGCTCGTGTACCGCCGGGTTGAGATGGCTGGTGTTGCCATGGAAGTGAGCCGCCACGAACGGCCGTCGTCCCTCCTGCCAACAAATACATTTTATATCAAATACAAATACAACAAATACTAAATCATTTATTCGTGGCAATAAAAAAGAAAAACAAATAAATATAAAAATAAACAATTAAAAACAGTTTACCACGAAATGGTCTCGCCTCAGCTTGCTTACCCGAAAGTAAGCGCTGGTCTTCCGGCGATACCATTTACGGGACACTCTATCAGCTGTTGCGAGCAAAATTCGTAAATATAAATAGATTTAGAATTTAGTAGGTAACCGGAGAAAAAAGAGCTGACAGATTCATCGCTCAATGCATAAGCATTGCAATTTGTCAGCGACGAAATGCTGCCAGCTCTTTTTCAACATACCTCTTAGAATTAAGTGTTTTGTTTTGTAATATTTTTAATTAAGTATTCTTATGTGCCTATCTAATTAATAAATAAATTACCAGAGATTTCGAAAAGAGAACTAAATGATATAAAAATTGTATAACTACTTAAAGAATCCTCAGTTTGGCCTCTGATGGTGTTGGTCATTTTATTTAGTATATTATGACATCTATTTAATTTTATTACTTAAAGAATGTTTAATAAATCATTGTTATTATTCTGTTAGCGAATATTATACTAAACCAAATATTTTATACTAAATTATACTAAAAAAAACAAACACCAATGTTGGAGAGATAAGAGAACTGTTACGTGTCTTTTACTTCTTGAAAGTGAACAGTAACCAAATGTTTGATAGAGAAATTTTATCCTGAATAATAATGCTATCGATTAGTATAATAAATAAAATAGCGAGTGTTTGTTTTATGTAATTTTAGTTGGTTGGAGTCCCGGGCGAGGCCAGCGAGTTTTAGAAAAACTTTGAATGCAGTATTGTTTCTTTTTAAAAATAAAGGACTGTCTCCCATAAGTAAAATGAGCCAGCTGAAGGATTTTAAGGTAGTTTCCCTCCAGGGCCGGACTTACCTTTCCACACTGTACTGTATGTATACGTCTTTGGCGTTGAAAATGTTAAATTATGCTTTATCGGGCTTACTGCGCGGTTAAGTGAATAATACCCGTCTTTTTTTATTTATTAAATATTTTTGCTTGGTGAGACATCGATGGTGGTAAATAATAATAGTGGTAATATAAAAGCACTTAGATTTTAAACCAAAAAGGAATGTTATAATAATGATATATCTGTCTACCAATTTAATATACTAACAATTTTATAACCAAAACATGAAAGCATATTAAATATCTCTCACAATGATAATAGGCAACTTAGTAAATGTAACTTAAACATGCCTCAGCCAGACACGTGTAATATATTGTGAGACCATTTTGTGTTATAACTTAAATAAGATGTTTAACCGCGCTCCGCTGAGCGCAGACTTAGGTTATTAAACTCTGGCCAACAATATACAATGTACCTAGTTACTAGCAAGTTGCTTGTATGGACTTATACATGGTTTGAGGTTGCATGAAACTTCATCCACGTGAAACTAACAATAGTAAATAATTCATTACAAAACTTAGAATAGCCGAGGGATAACCATTGCTGACGAAATATCTTTGTTTAAGGCAAAAATGGAGGACTTTTGCTAAAACTTTCTACTTTTAATACTTAAGTTACCCACGTGTCTTTCATATAAATGCAAATAATATTATAAATATAAATACACAATATAATTGTGGTTATTGATCATCATTTATTGAATATTAAGTTGAATACAATACGATATTTTATTTATAAGGGTAGGTTGTGACGATAAGCAAAAATAATATAAAATAAGTACTTTAAGCAAAAACAAGAAAAACACGACGTTAGTCCAAAAAGGTATTTACATTACATATTAACATTATATACAGTGTGTATTTTTAATATTACGTCAGCGTTAGTGCTACGAAACGATAATATTGCAAATAGAACTTACTTTTTAACTACCTATATATTTTTTCCGTATAAAATAATTTAGCACGCAATGTATCGCTACATTGTCTTACTGTCGTGCCGAGACAACTGTTGCAAGTCAGAAGTGATAACTTATAACTGCTTTCAAATAAGTGTACGAAAATGAAATAAAAATTAATTACGCTTTAGTGGTTAAGACTAGGGCTCGCGGTCGTGTCCGTGATTCGTGAACCCGTAGCCGTACGCCCGGGTTCGTGATTCACTGCTACGGTTTTCTGGTCCGTTCCGCACGTGAAGTTCGGCTACGTGAAATTAGGGTACGTGAATCCGTGTAGATGCGTGTAGGCGTGATCACGGCTTCACGTACTTTAAGAACACGCCCGTTCGGTCCGCCCGCGACCTTGAGTGAAGATACGATGCGGTCTCTAAGAGCTACGAATAAAAATGTATCGTGTGTTTTTTATTCATAGCTCTAATTCCGTTTCATTACTTTTGAATTAAAATTTATTTCCAATAGTAAGGCCTTTTAAATATTAAGTAAGTAATAAATGAAAAGAACCAAATAATAAATACATTGAATAGCTACTTTAATAAACGGGTTGCTAAAATAACCCAACTTCTCTTCATTGTTAAATAGTAACACTAATCATACATTAACAATAACAAAACAAAAAATAACGAAACATCAACAAAAATAACTTTAAATTCACAGCTGAATTATAAATTGAAGATTTGTGATGTCAGGAGTAACTAATGACAATGAATGCGAAAGAAAAATTCTAAACTCCAGATTAAATAAAAAAATACCACGAATTTGTAAAACAAAACATCGCGGTCACTTCTTTCAACTTCACGAACAAAGGGTAAAGCCCAAAGCTACTTATGCATATTGTTTGTTTCATTGTAATAAGTCGCTTGCAAATCTTATTATCTTTGTTTGCACGTGCAACTGCACTTCTTATCTACAAAAAAAACCCGGTAGGTTGGCTTAGCTTGTTAGTCATACAATAAAACACTCTAATAATAGTACCTATGTCATTATTACCTTCAATCTAGAAATAAATAGTACTCTTTAATGTGCCGAAATAGTCCAGAAAGCCTAGTATAAAAATTGTACGACATTAACTTCTCGACCGCGTTAGCGTATCGAGGGGTCAAAATATGAAAGTTGCCGGATGATTTAAATAAACGACAAACATAATTTGAACTCTCGATACGCTAACGCGAACAGCGCTGGCTATATGAGCCCTGGCTATAGGAGCCCTAAGCTTAACGAATATTCATGTTAATTCTTTTTCGCCTATGAATACTTGGTTAACATGTAAATCTGACATTTTGTTTTGTGTCACAGATATAATTTGCTTTTTGAGTAATTAGATAATGTGTGGTAAATATTTTCATTTTGGATTGTTTTGAAGAAAAGAATATTCGAGACTAAACGCGTAACTGTGTTGTATTTAGGATAGTATTTTTGGTGTGGAAACGTTGTTTGTGTCACTTCCGTCCTCTGTAATCCTATGCAATGTCACAGTATTCCAAATCACTCAAATAGTACATTGTGATACACGTGTGCTATGATGGTCATTATACACGAGTCGATATTGTGCGCGCGAGCTAAAAGCGAGTGCGCAATAAGGAAGCCGATGTGTACACCATGCACACACGTTTCATACGACATTTTTCAACACACATGTAAGTAAAAATCAAAATTTTATTCGTGTTTATTAACTTTTGTTAAATACGTTAACTTAATTGTCAGAATGCTTTAATTATAAATGGCATATGAGTTTGACTGACCTTTATAGACTACATGAAGCTTCTTGCGATGCCTTTTCGACGTCGGTTGATAACAATACTTTATATTTTCAACTAATAGATCCACTTAAGGCCCAAACATCACAAATAAGTAGGTATATTTATCACTACATCAACTAGATTTTCATGGTAACACTCGCGTTTTGCGGTTCCAGAGATTTCATCCACATATTGTTATAGTTTTACTTCTAATTCTCTTTTTGTTGCGTTTTATCATAATAATTAAGCGAGAAGACGGTCACAAATGTTTTATGTAAACAATTTACCGCGGCGCGCCATTGGAGCGCATTTTTTTCGAATCGCGTTACGCGCGCATATTTGAAGCAAAGGCCCGCCAAACAGCCAAAATAAAAAATGTTGTAATTTATGTTTAAAGCACTAATTATTGTAAATAATGAATAATTTAATAAAATTGTACATATATCATATAATTCTGAAAGTTTTAATCCATGTATTCAACTAAATATAATAACAAAATATATATATATATATATATATATATATTTTGTTATTATATATATATATATATATATATATATATATATATATAATAACAAAAAAACATAAGCTATTATGCGACTAAAAATAGTGTAAGTACTTGTTTGAAAAAAAAAACCTTTTTAATCCGACAACAAATCAAACTGAATTTGATGGGTTTATCTCATTACCACACTAGTTCAATAATATAATGAGAAAGTACGCGTGTTTAATATCTTGGATTATGAGCCTAAAAGTGGTAAGATAAGAACCTCGTTACGAGCAAGTGTGTTGAAAAGATTATTCGAGTTAAAAAGAATACCTAAGTTACCACCAAATACCTAACATGAACCAAATTATTGCTATTAGGACTGAGAAATGGTTTAGAAACTATATGTTAAATAAGCAACATGAATATTCTTAAAAACTTGAAAAGTGATCGATGTCGGACTAAAAGTCCGAAACTGATAAGAACTGCAGCTGCGTACTTTTTTTTCTGTGGCCCCGTACATGTTTTTGTTGAATTTGTTTACCTGTATTACCTTTATCATACCTACCGATGATTTGCAGAATTTTACCCTTTTGTTTCTTAGGATTAGGGTTGCCTTCTTTATATTTAGGCTTCGTTATATTATTTGATAGTACAAAGGTTTTACTAGTACGTTTCATTCATTACATTAATACTTAACAGAAAAAAAGTCTCTTGGTTTAATAATAACAACCAGTAGCACAGTGTTGCTTAAGTTCATAATTATAATGATATCTACTAGGGAGTTTTACACCTTATATTTATATAAGTGCAATTCAACGGGCATGTCGCTAGTTTTGACTAAAATCAATAGCTGGTTATACATAAAACAGAATATCCCCATAAATTACTTAGATATAACTATTATATTCATGCAAAAAATAAAATCTAAGTTTAATTCACAAGTAAATGTTTGTCCGTTCGTCCCGTATTCAATATACTAAGTGGTAACTCAATTCAATAATACCTTAGTCCTTATTTATTTATCTCCGGGGCGTGTCGAACCTACGAGACGTGCGATAAGTACCCAACGGAACCGAGCCCGAACCTCCGCGCACGAACGCAGTACGGGCTACGTATCATGGCGTGTCACGTGAATCCGTACACGAACGTACGTACGTACGTACGAGGTACGTACCTTGGCGTGTTCGTGAAATTCGTGATCTTAGTACCGCCGGGCTTAAGAACACGTAGCTACGGATCGGCGTACATCACGGATATCAGGAGCCCTAGTTAAGACTGACTTAAAATTACCTCGCAATATCGGTTCATAGTATTAAAACATAGGTGTAAGGTTCATAATATTGGTTACGTTTAAGGTAATATTCAAAACACAGGCTAGGTATAAAGGATAATTATATTTTATAATTACTATTTAAAACGATTTAATTATTTAAATTAATTTAAATTTTGAACGGAATTTACATTCCTAATTGTAGGTACTTGCAAACTAAACTTAATTGGGTTAAAAAAGTGTCACTATAAACGATTTCAACTTGCTTTTTATATAAATAACCCAGTTTCAGAGCATAAGAGACGAAAATCCCGTTATAGAAAACAAACCCAATTTTCGTGAACAATATAACGAAACATATAACATTATCTTTTGATCCTTCGGAGTTAATTTAACGTTCTACTAAACATTAACCCGAGCGAAAGGAATTGTCTTAAGGTGAAGTGAGTTCAGAGTAAGGTAAAGTGGATGTCAAATAAACCAAAAAATATTTAAGAATGTTTCTTTTTCATGCCAGAACATGTTTTCTATAGTTATAAAAGACTCAATTTAATTAATTTGTATTTAAAATTCAAACAGCTCTAGACTGGAATTCTTTGACTTGAATATTTAAACCATTAAGTATTCCCTTATTCTTCATTTAATATTTAACGAAAATATATGTAGTGTTTTTTTATATTATGTTTAAGGGAATAACATAAATAACAAGTAGCAAACGTCCGCGTTGCGCTGTTCTTTACTTAAAAATACAAATACAAATGACAAATACAAATATACTAATATCTATTCCATAAAACACAACATGGCGGCCCGGTAAGCGAAAAATCGTCTTGTGTAAGGGAGGCTCCGCTGCTCTTCCCTTAGTCAATAAATGTAATAGGTATAACATTTCAGGAAACATTCTTACTACGCGGTACATTTTACAAGTCTTACTCGTAGCTGGCTACACCTTAAGGTATAATTTATAGCAACCGTCCGTCTGTCTGTCAAGACCCTTTATCTCGGAAACGTGTGAAGGTAGCAAGGTGTAATTGAAACCAATCAAAAGATATGCCCGTTTATGTCGCATTTCCCACACATTTGTAATGGGAATCAAAATGTCTAGGCTACTTCCCGTAGAGCTAGAATCACGAAATTTGGTATAAGGCAAGAGCTTGTAGCACAAGTAAAGGAAAAAAATCCGAAAACCGTATATTTGCCGTACACTGAGAGTTCCACGCCACTAATATTATTTTTTGTAACATTCTAACTACCTTCCCTATAATTTCCTTGTTAGTCACGAAACTGCGCTGGAATTTAAATATGTTTCCAACTATGAATGAAATGTACCACAACGCAGCAGCGTAACCCACCTGTAGTCACCTGCAATACTGACGTCAGCGGCTGTCAACGTGTTTATTAGTGGCGTTGACGTCACTCTTACGAAACTGTGCTTATTATTAAAACTTTCGAGTTTTTTCCTCATTGCCCTGCTCATAAAAAACTGGCGATCCCAGGTCAGGTTCCTATTTAGTGCAGCAAATTTCAATCGCGATTCAACGTGGTAACGCCAGTAGCATTTTTGGCACATTTACGGCGGGTACCTGTCGGCCCTAGCTTAAACCCTAGCGTAAATGTATAGTCGTAGATTTTTATTCTAATTATTTTTAAATTACGTGTATTGTTTTTTAAAGTTGTGTTTCTGTTGAATAAATTTATTTGTTTCTAGTAAAAAAAATATCTTGCTTTTCATTTCCAATGCGAGAAAAGAAATAGTCTCATTTAAAATGGTATAGAGTCAAACCAACGTTATCTTATCCAATTAAATGAACGGTCAAACTTTAAAGTATTATTTTAAACGTCAAACTTCAATGAAATTATGACGTTTACTAAACACTTTCACAGTATGTGTAATCAAAAACTATGCATTAATTTTAATTAACACCAAAACAAGTTATGGCCGTCATGACATCACTGGAGACACCATTTTTGGTTAGTTGGCAATATTTAATTTTGGCATTTGCGAATGTGACAGCCAGCTGTCAGTTACGTTGTCTTGGGAGACACCTCGGGACCGACTCACTTTGTTTTTGTTCCACTATGGACCAGGCTAAAACCGATTAGTAAGTAGTTATTCAGCTAGTGTTTGACTATCCTACCTTATTTACAAGGCAATATCGTCGCCGCCGCCGGCATGCTTCATTAATGAACACTGCAGTGTACCCCGAAAGCCTCAAATAACGCCAGGCCTACTACCGCGAAGATCGAGCAAGCGAAAATCTACATCTCTCTCTCTCTATTGTACTTGCGAGCGACACTATTCGAGCGAAAGTGATTACACGAAAATTTTGAATTGATCCACGTTCGGGGCAGAGGAATAATTATAGAAACAGGCTGGGGTTTCATAAACGTCTGAAAGCTGTGAAACAATTATGTGTACAATTTATACATCTATGTATTACTAGTTTTTCAAGGCAAGGGAAGGTCGAGGGTAAAAAATCTCGTGGGCGCTCTCCAAGACGATGGACAGACCTCATCAAGTCCGTCACACACTGCAGCATAAACGAGAATTCTCACTTTTTAACTATAAAACTCTCGTGAGACTCGAACATATTAAATAATTTTTAATACGGGTCACTCGCGTAATTTAGTCGATTTTCGCTCCACATTCTCACTCCTCCAAACATAGAGCTACATGGCGTCGCATCACAAGAGAAGCGGTGGCAAAAGACTCAACCTAGACATGACCCCAACCACTCTGCCAAGAGGGCACGACTACGTAGAGAGTTTTTCAATTCCGTGTAAATTTGATATATGGTATGCGTGGCGTCCTTTAACGTTCCTATAGGCCCAGCGGAGTGATAGTAATTTATCGACAACATTGCAACGAAGTTCTTACTCCGTGACTTTCCAATCACTCTGACCGTGCCTCTACATGATCGGGCTCTCGGCCGAATGTTTCGGCCATGTTAGTACACGATAATTCGAGACAGACTATATAGAGAAAATGTAAGCCAGACCAGAGACAATTTAAGTACTTTTTCAGGTAGTTTGGTTGAGTTAAAAGGTGTCTTAAATAATTTCACTTCGGGTGAAGCTATTTAAAAAGTGTCTTAAATAGTTTCAATAACCAAAGCTATTTAAAACACAGTTTAACTCACTGAAACTACCTGAAAAAGCTTAAATTGTCTATGGTCTGGCTTAAACTTTATCTATATAGTCTGTCTCGAATGAGCTTGTACTAGGGTGGGCCGAATCATTCGGCCGAGAGCCCGAGCATGTAGAAGCACCATGACATTCAGATGTTTTTTTTATTTTATTCAAATGATTGTCATTTTGGCAAAGGCATTTTGGCATAGTAATTAAGTTCTTAGCTTTTCAGACAAACTAGGTTCTTAAACTAAAAATTGAAATGGATACTCACATCATTGCTGTTCCTGGCCGTCCTGGAGACCGTGTGCTGGAAGTTGAACATCTTGGGTGAGTCCAAACCGGAGAACTTCTTCGTCTTACGGCGGAGACTAAAAACAAAAGAAAACTCATTTGAATTGTTGAGGAGAAAATATACTCGTATTTAGAGTACTAAAATGCTCATTAAAATGTTTCGCACAAGAAAAAGGTGTCATATCACATTTGCCCTTTGCCATTTCTTGTTATTTTGAGTGTCGTTAATTAACATCATACTTCCTTTCCAACTTATTTTTGTTCTTCTGAAGGTCCCACCTTCAGTGTAATTATAAGTTTCTTATAGAACAACAAGCATCTACCTATATGACAAATCAGTAACTGATATTACAAATCAGTAACGAGAGAAAAATATGTTAGTATGTGAATTTGTCCGAAATATTTAAAAGCTTTTATTGTAGACGAGTATGGGATTGATCAAAAAACTGGTTATGCTGCTTTTCTTTTTAAAACCGTATCTTTAAAATAACAATCATTAACAATCGCGGTAACAGAAGACAATATTTCGTATCTTTAAAGTTTAAACTCTTTTACATATTAAAACGACCATAATATAGTCTTATGATGCTTATTTACAAAAGAGGGTTGTATGAATTGGCTTTTAATTTAGATATCGTCACGATTATTTATTTCAAATAAAAGCTCCTAAATCAATTGCCTGCCTTCGTCCCTTGCATTTCAGCGGTTGTTTTGCTTGTGACAAAGAAAATGCAGCGGGGCTGAATGCAGTTTGGAGGAGCTTAAATCTAGGGGCAACTATAAGTCTTTTAAGTTGTGTGTTCCTGCAATCTACTTCAATAAGTGTATGTCTGCGGATGTCTGGCCCGAGAATGCAAGAGTAAAAATGTGGTTTTTTCGAAAACAAAGAGCAGAAGCCTAGAATCCAGCGCAACCCAGTCAATATCCCTTCACTCAATATCACTTATCAGAATGTCAGAGGACTTAACACCAAGCTGAGAAGTTTCAGGCAAAATGTCCTTGCCCATGAATGTGATATTATCGCTGTCACTGAGTCGTGGTTATCTGATTCAGTCGAAGACTCAGAGCTTGTAGGATGCGACTGGAGCGTTATTCGTCGAGATCGCGCCGACGGACGAAGAGGAGGTGGTGTCTTGGTGACGGCGCGACCTGGAATTGATCTGCGTCGTTTACCTGACCTTGAAACGACGAGCGGTGAAGATTTGTGGGTATCGTTTATGGTGGAGGACACATTATTCAATCTGTGCGTGGTGTACATCCCACCTAATGCCGCTGAAAATGAGTACATGCGATTTTTCCACAAAATCGAGTCAATCATTGAGTCGATAGCCGGTGTCGTAATAATTGTCGGGGATCTCAACTTGAACCCTAACCATACCTCAATTAGTATCTTAAGTTACTACTGTTATTTTACTACTGTTTGTAATTTGAAAGAGATGAACGAAGTTGAGAATATGTATGGCGGAGTGTTAGATGTGGTGCTGGTGCGTGGGCGTGGGGGTGGGGTATCTGTAATGGAAATTAAAGAGGGTGGACTAGTTCCGTATCCCGATGCGTACCATCCTCCGCTAGAGATCTCTGTTCCTTGTGTTGATGCCAAGAATGATACTGCCAAGCTGCAACCAAGCAATGTTGACTCGAAACTTGATTGGAACTACCCCAAAGGAAACTATACACTCCTCTGCCAACTGATCTCTGAAGTGTCTTGGGAAGAAGTTCTTGAAAGTCGCGATGTCAGCACTGCTTTGGTGCGCTTTTATAATACAATATACAAGCTGTTCGATATTTGCATACCTAGGAAACTAAGATCTGATAAAGTACGCAGACGTTATCCAATATGGTTTACAGCCGATTTAATAAAGGACATCAGGCATAAAGCTCATCTTCATCGTGAATGGAAACGAACAGGTGACAGTGCGATATATGACGATTTTTCTAGGCTAAGGGCAGCTGTAAAATCGAAAACCACAGTATCCTATGAGAATTATGTGCGGCATATCCAAAGCAAGATAGCTTGCGAACCTAGGGCGTTTTGGCAACATGTGAGCAGTCTAAAATCCAAAGGAGGATTTGAACCGCAGGTCAATTATGAGGGGAAAATGCACGAAGGGGTTGAAGCAGCTCAGGCCTTCTCAAACTTTTTTTCTAGCGTTTTTCTTCCGTCTGAACCTCTCCTTGACTTTGATAGCATCATCCGTAACGACTCAACTTGTAATGCAAACTACATAAATGTACATGAGATATCCCTTGCTGATTTAAAAATTGGTATAGCTCATTTAAAACCTCAGAGCTCCCCTGGCCCTGATGGCATACCTGCATTTGTTATCAAGGGATGTAAGGAATGGCTAACTGGCCCACTACTTCACATCTTCAACTTGGTTCTTGGTTCTGGCGAGTATCCGTGTCAATGGAAGATTACGCGAGTACGCCCCATCCCAAAATCGAGTGAAACGTCCGAGGTCGAGAATTACCGCCCTATAGCCATTCTATCTTCAATTGCAAAAGTGTTTGAGTCAATCGTAAATAGACTTGTCGCATCCCAAGTAAAACCTTACCTTTGTGATTCTCAGCACGGTTTCAGGCCTAAGAGATCTGTCGAGACGAACCTGTTAACTCTGGTTGACTCCGTCTCTGAGCATTTAGATAAGGGAATACAAGTTGACGTGCTGTACTTTGACTTTAAGAAGGCTTTCGATCGCGTGGATAATGACATACTGTTGAGCAAACTATGTAGCGTTGGCTTCTCGCCGAAGCTGCTCCGGTTGTTTGCCAGTTATCTGCGCGATCGACAGCAGTACGTGCAGCACGGTTGCTTCGTATCGAAGCCCTACCACACACGTTCCGGAGTCAGTCAGGGTTCGATTTTAGGTCCGTTTCTCTTTGGCCTAATGATATCTGACTTAGCTGCAGTCCCGAAGCACGCCAGGTGTTTATTATATGCTGACGACCTAAAGCTCATTTATGGAGTGCAGCAGTTGTCCGACTGTGCGTCTTTGCAGGAGGATATTGATCGCCTTTATCAGTGGAGCTTTAAAAACAAGCTTCTTTTCAACAATTTGAAGTGCTCCGTGATGACTTTTAGCCGTGCCAATAGTCCTATATTCGCTCAATACCTGCTAGGTCCTGATCCCATAACTCGGGTACAGTCTATACGAGATTTGGGTGTCATCCTCGATACGCAGCTCAACTTTCATGAGCATATTAAAGCCTTGGCAAAAAATTGCTATCGGAGGTTGGGTTTTGTAGTTCGGAATGCGCAAGATTTCGATAACGTCAGGGCTATTAAATTAGTGTACACTGCGTTAGTCCGGAGTAAACTCGAATCCGCATCGGTCATTTGGAACCCGCATGAGGACAAGTACATCTTGCTTCTGGAAAAAATCCAGAAAGCCTTTCTGCGATTCTTATACAAAAAGACTCACGGGTATTACCCATATTTGTACCCGACAAAGTTCCTGCTTGGCGTTTTAGGGTTTAATTCCTTAGAGGTGAGGCGCAACTATGGGCTCTTAACTATTGCTTGTAATATTCTACGGGGGAACTCGGATTGCCCAGAACTGGTTACACAGCTCGTACGCCTGTTCGTTCCATCTATAGCTAAGGCCCAATTTAATTTTCGACCACGAAGTCGTCACCTATTAGATGTGCCTAAAACACGCACTGTGTCCCATGGCAAATCACCACTTGTCCGCGCTCTACGATATACTAATGCGCTCCTCGCATCAGCACCGGAATGTGATGTATTTGCAAGTAGTTGGATGGATCTGTGTAAAGAATGTATGAAGTTCTGTGAGGCGATGGATAAGCGTGAATCTACTGTCTTGTATTAGTTTTGTTCTCACATTTGTTCTGTTTTGTGTTTTCTTGACTGTATTATGTACCTAGTTGTATAAATAATGCATGTACATCATAAATTTCGCAGTGTATTAGTTCGCTGTAATGCTGTGTAAATTTTTTGAAACAATAAAAAAAAAAAATAAAAAAATCCGACAAAAATAATTAATGTAATAAATACAAGTTTATTTGACGTTTTTGCTTTCGTGTTTTCCCTCGTGTATTGCTAAAGGGAAAACACGGCATATCGGCCTTTGAATTCGATATAAAAGCATATCATATCAATATTGACATAGGACTGTGGGTCTTTTAGATGTAAGTACCTAAAATATTTTTTCTCTCCGCGTTTGAATATGTTTTGTTATTAGGTTATTACCTACTTACAAAATATTACTTATTTTTAGCCATGACCGGAGATGGCAGGCTATAAGCGTAGGTACAGAATGTAAATAGGCTAGACGACTAAAAAAATCAATTTAATCTCTCTATCACATCACTTTACGTACTTTTTCTTTTGTTCGTCAAGTCAAAAATGACAAATTAAATAGTTTCGCGTGACGCCACAACTTGGTACATCTTACCTAATAGTGACGTGGCTGGCTTTCGGATTGATACGCACGCTTACCAGCTTTCTACTGGGCCACCGACGGTCGCCAAGTTGCATAACTTTATTAGTTTAGTTCCCACCACTTAAAACTTCCTAAAAGTAAGAAAAGAGCGCTAGTTTCAAAAGCACCTAATTAGTATTAACTTCAGACTTAAACGTTGTCTGAGCTGTTATAAGAAAGGTTAAATAAAACAGTGTAACAGCTAGAAGTTTTGATTAAGTATTGTTTGTGCTCTGTGATAACTCTTAAAGGAATGTCGGGAAAAAAGTCAGTTGTTACGTTAGGTGCAGTTTTGCTGATAGCAATTTTTCAATCAAATTTAAAATCATGGAGAATTTAAAAGCATGGAAATATACCTGTAGCTTTACCTATAGTCCATAATAAAACGTTCAATGCAGGCAGTGGCAGTATAGATAAAGATAGAGTTCGGTATGCTTGCCGCAGTTCACATTGGATGAACCAAATCTGCAATAGAACGATTCCGGGATTCCGAGACAGGACTATCCTCAACCAGTTTTTTTATCGAGAGCGCTGCGCGGCAAGACGGAGCACAGTACGCCTGCCTGCAGCGTCGCGTACGATACTCGACGCTTGATAATGGCACCCTATGATGTCCGAAACAAGTCGCGCGTAGTGACTAAAAATGTCATTCGTAATTAAACACAAGCAAATGTATGTAATCGTCCTGATTGCAACATATCACTATCCTATATCATGGAAGTCGTCTCACTGTTCATGTTCGGTAAGCATCTATATCATGTTCGGTAAGCATCTATATCCTATATCATGGAAGTCGTCTCACTGTTCATGTTCGGCAAGCATCTATAATTCTAGGCTGTCTGGTTCCCATCTAAGTGACAAAAAAACCCCAAAAATCTTCGCAGGCAGATCGTGGAGAAGCGAGATGTCCGTCACCGTCAAGTATCCTACGTAATTAAAAAAAATGCTTTTATTCCCGTTCCAAAAATAATCTTATTTCGCGTTCCAAAAAAACTGCCCATGCACTTGTGAACGCGTGTACTGTCATTTATTTTATTTTTATTACATACCTATTTTCACCTATAAAACATACTTACACGTTGTTAAAACTAATATCGAATAAAAATTATATAATCTAAATTAGAGCCTGCAGCGTTTAAAAATATCTGAGCATCAAATATTTGTGAGTACGGTGACTGCTCTGGTGTATCTGATGTCAACTAGATTTGTAAAAAATGGAGGTGTCCCTCATAATGGCCGCCAGGTAACAAGGGTTGAAAATAGACAACATGTATTCATGTCAGGGGTAGGATACAATTTCACACTCATTTTTAAAACAGGCTTGTTTCTGGGGAATAATAATATTAGATTGGTAACCAAGAGGAAAAAGGCACCTATATCAGTCGAGGTATTTCAATAGTCCGAGTTAAACACTACTTTTCATATAGAAAGAAAAATAGAGGTGTAGTTATAAAATATATCTTAACATAACCTTGTAGTATGAAAGTCTTTAAGAAACTTATGTATTCGGAAAATAAATATTACAATAGGATTGGTACTAGGCATCCGTTTTAAACTAATTTTTTATTGCAATCAGTATAACTTAAGAAAACATGGGGGGAAAAGCCCTGGAGTGGATCTTATTGTTTTCCACACACAGGTTAACAATGACCTACTTTCAGAGCATGAAATATTAAAAAAAGTTATTGTATTTTGTCCGTCGAACAGGTAGACGACATAAAATGTAGGATGCGTATTATTTGTTTCGCGAATCAAATAAAAATGTCAAAGATCGGGAGTAGGGACTTATTGGGATGTCACTAAGCCGTAAGCAGTTTTCCCTCAATTGGTCGAAGATTAAATGGAACAGATCCCATAGATAAATAAGTTCGCGTTTGTACAAACGATATACTGTGTTATTTTCCTTGTGTTGTGGTTGTCTATTTGAAGATAACGACGAATAAACAAAAACTTAATGAAGATACGTTTTTTTTGCTTTGCCCACGCTTTGCCGGTCTTTCCACGAACCAAAACTCAAATCCAAACCACCAAAACAAATACCAACACGTGGTCGGGAAAAGCTTTGATAAAGATAAGTTACGTAAATAGTTGCTTTTACATATGTATTACTTTTATTCGACAGAACTAAATCCTATTATACTTAGTTGTAATATTATTCTAGAAACTCGTTGCTTGTGGTAATAGCGAAGAGTCTAGCCTTCACGGTATTGACAGGGCGTCAATTCTCACATCCTTGCAATCTAATTGAAAATTATTAACGTAAATTGTGCGTGCCGTAATCATACTAGCATTCAATAAGTCATAGTACTAAAGTACAGAAGCTTCTCTTTCCTACATTTGACGTTTAGCTTGTCACGCATGCAAATGTCAAGATGACATTAACATTAGGGTTGTCACCATGCTGTCAGATGCGTATGGTGGTACAACAATTTGTATAAACATACATAAATAGGAACAAAATATGTATCGGAACATTATTTGTATTCTAAGAACACGTTTTTATTGATTATTTTATAATTTAAACTTTCGTGAATACTGATATTAAATTGCAACGATTAAAACTCACGTATTTTTATCACAATAGGCGTGACATATTTCGACTGCATCGGGCAGTCATCGTCGGACAGACAGAGTGATGTTGTCACCTTCCCGAGTGATGCCCGAACCGCGAAGGTGAAAAACGCAGAGCGATCTGACCTGTGTTCAGAGAGGTCGTGGGTTCGAATCCGGCTCGACGCGAGGAATTTTTTCCATTTTTTGTCATTACATTTTGGTTTTTGTACGTAATGTTTACGGAAAAGTCTACATTCAACTTATTTAAAAAGAAATACTTAAGCTCAAATAAGCAAAATCAGCTCGTCTCTAATGTAATACGTACTAAATTTGATACGAATTTATTTGTTTCTCTTAGAATAGAGGTGATTTAATGTGATGGCTATACCCATAATGTATCTCAAGTCTTTTGTGTCTATCAAGTCCGGTCTATTTCTACGTCGTATCTTAATGGAAAACCTGTGGCACTTTCGACGTTTGGATATGAAGGTAATATAGTACATTAAGTAGGGAAAATGTATCACTTAACAGTGTATTGTGGGAGTATACATGACAAGAGATTGGCATGAGCAAGAAATGTGTTTTAATGACATGAAAACAGGACAATAACAGGACAAATGTTGGTGGCCCCGCGGTAAAACTTGCGACATTCAATCCGAATGTCACGGGTTCAATTACCGGTTCGTACCAATGAGTTTTTTGGAACTCACGCACGAACTATTTGATATTTACTAACCGCTGTTCGGTAAAGGAAAACATCACGAGGAACTCGGACTAATCCTAATAAGGCCTAGTTTACACTAGGTTGGAAGGTCAGAGGGCCTACCACTAGCATCCAAAATTGTCATTGACGAAAAAAACCTCTTTTTCACTCCAAAAAGTAAGTGTGACAGAGAGGGAGATACACATTTTCGACCGAACAATCGAAAAACCGTGTGATCGTGTGTATACTTTCTACCTAGAACGTCCAACACTACATGGCGACCCTGCCAGCTGGGCTGCTGGAGCAGCTTTTGTGTTCCTGACTTCTGAGAAGCTTCAACGAAGACCACCTGCATCCACCATTTCCTTATTCACACAAAGCCACATGACGAAGTTAAAGCAAATGCTCAAGAACACCCTGTAGCTTCAGAATTATAATATTATAATATTATTTCATTAATAATAGTACATTACGATACGATGCGATAGAATAAAACACGACCGTAGGGAATGTTTTAAATCGACATGAATTGCGAATTACCTATTCACACATGTATCGTACGACGTGTTACCCTTACGTATGGCCCTTTGAATTTTTGACATAGGCACATAAAGCGCTCATAATCGCACTAGTGCGGTAATATAGCACCATATGTACTGTTATATGTTAGTTACGATACGACCGGTGTCCTAACGATAGGTAATATAAACGTAACATTAAACTGGAGTGAACATGTCTCAGCTATCTCTAGAACTGAAATTAAATTTAAATATAGCTCGTTTAATTCTGATGGGGACTATGACAGGTGCTATGTCGTACTATTTATGGGATCCTAGCGTACGGCTTTTGCCACAGTTCATAGCCTGGGGTCCACATCACAACTAATCCACGATTAAGGATGAGTCACACGAGCACGGGACGGGCCGGGACGGGAAAAATCTGTCAATTTCTATAGAAAGAATCATGTGATAGCAAGGAGCCCTCGGATGTCACGTGACGCTTTACTGTAGAAATTGACAGATTTTCCCATCCCGTCCCGTGAATTATCCTTTAGGCCTAGACGCTAGTTTTACGAAAGCCATTTGAGCTTCCAACCTAGAGGGTAAACTTGGCCTTATTGGGATTTATTGTTGTGGTTTTCTGTAACAATTTCTTCTTGATATTTTCCTTCACCAAAAAGTGATGTTTTTGATATTCGTAGGTATTTAAGTTCCGAAATCACTAGTATATAGAACTAGCATCGATAATTGAGTTTATCGATATAGGAAGTCCCTACCTGTCAAGAAAATTTGCCCCACCGATTCCTACGTCTGCATATGACACAAAAAACCTAATATCGTTGCATGCTTCCATGGCGACAATATGGCAATTTACACAACTGTTTGTACGACTTATTGCCAATAAAGCAGCTGCCACGAACACGCTTGCGTGCAACTGCGATAATTGGCACAATTGCTTATTATTGGTTATCAATATTCGCTTTACAATTACTGTAGAGGGCATTATGTTGTTTAGTTTTCTTCGACTGAATATCAACCTACTATACTACCTACCAATACAAAAAATAAACCGACTTCAAAAAGTAAAAAATAAAATATTTCTCTTTAAATGCGCTACCAAATGATACGTTTAAAGTTGATACTCTTTAGTTAAAAAGTTTTGTTTTTAATTTCACTCACTAATAAGGAGAGGTAGCTGCGATACGTTATTATGCGTGAGCGATTGGCATCATGGCTACGCACGCAGGACTTACCTAGAACACTGACATTGTAGTGTGCTTACCATGAGTGGTACGTAGAAAGTATCTCCGTCTCGCTCCTACCACTCAAAAATCAAAATATTTATTTTTCAAGTAGGCATGTTACAGTGCACTTTTGAACGTCGAACTACCCTGGATGGAGAGAGACGGGCATACTTTGGAATACCGCAGTCACTATCGATTACGGTAACGTACATCTCCTGGTAAGCACATAGGTATAAACGGTTTGATTGACATTTACGCGCGCACCGGCGAACCGCGTGACGCCCGGTTGATATGATAATATAATATGTCACCGCACTGCGTCACTTCATCAGCCCATCACGTGCCTTTGTCCACGTACACAACCTTAGTTATCGGTAAAGACTTACCTATCTTCAGGTTTGGTGATGACAGCGTCGTTGGCGTTGGAGTCGGGAAAAACACTTCTCTTGTCCCGCGACACAGACTCGTCTCTTAAATTCGGGGTCTCTGCTGGTCAAAAATATGTTTTTTTTAAACCAGATTTCATCAAAAACTAATGGTGATTATGGCACTGGAAGTTAGCTTTCATTGCATTCGTATTGTTCATGTACTATAGCGTTCAAAAGTGCATTGGCAATTTATGAATGGGTTAATTCATAAACTGTACGTGTGTGAACAACCAGGAGGGCAAGCATGGTTGCCATTTTGTCGACTATCACGTCGTGCGTCACTTTCGCAAATACATATTTGTTAGAAAGTGACAGGCACGGTGATAGTCGATAATAAGACGACCATAATAGACTAGCAGATTTCATCAAAAACTAAAATGGTGATTATGGTACTGGAAGTTAGCTTTCATTGCATTCCATGTACTATTGCGTTCAAAATTGCATGGGCAGTTTATGAATTTAGTCATTCATAAATTGCTCATGCACTTTTGAACGTGTGTGTACGAATATATGTATATCAAAACTTTACATTATCAATAGTCATAACACAAGAATGCCACGCCAGTATCTCGCCCCCACAAAAACAACTGTCATTCTCCGAACCGAACATCATCCGAACCGTTAGAAAATGACAAGAGTCTTTTTCGACCGCGATTTATTATTGCAGCACTTGTGCTAACACAGAACCACCATTTTGGAAGATACTAAACAAATGTAAGCAATTGTTGTTGTGTTGTCACTGGTTCCCAGCCCTGCTCACCGGGGGCCTTGGTCACTTTTTCTGTAGTATATGACATCTCTTTTAATTTATAAGATATACTTAAGTTAATCTATAATAAAGATATTCCAAAAGTTGCGATTTAAGTCCTGAGTGTGCAGGCACCCCAGAAACTATTCTGTCTCAAGCAATAACTCTATTTCCATCACGATTCTGAGAAATTATAATTGGAATTCCTTGTTTGAAACCTTATTGCGACTCGAAACTTTGTCTTTGGCAAAAGGACTTTCTATGGTTCTATATTAGGTATAAAAGCAGGGAAAACTCTTGCTGAAAAGTTTGCCTCGAATATTTCTCGTGTTTTCTTTAATGGTTAAAGTAACAAGTTTGCGTGGAGGCAATATATTCGAGACTTTGTAGGGGTGCTTGCGAAGTCTTTGAGATTATTTACACATTTATAGCCGAGTCACAAGTTCTGAAAGTATTAATCTGTATGTAACAAAATTAAATGTACATGGTAAATATCTCGTTTTAAATAGTAATTACATATAATGTAGCTATTTAAGTAGAATCACATTAACTACCAACGACATATTTAAATTTAAATCCAGGGTCCCAAGATACAGGTTACAGGCTCAGCCTAGTTTGCGGTCTCATCCCAACATTTAATGTATTTTTGTATTATGTGTAAGAATAACAAATAAATATTTACAGTGTAAACTGTATACAATAATCGAAGTTCACAAAAAGGGAAACTAAAGACTGCAGCTTGAATTAGTAGAACCCAGAACATTCTCCGAACCATTTCAGAATGTTTTAGATCTATTAATTACTGAATAGATTTTAAAAGGACATGCTTTTGTCCCTGCGTTCCAATTAACCCCTCGAAGTATATTTTATACCTGTCTTGTCAGTCCGTTCAGCAAGCGATGCAAGTACAAGTGTAGTGTATAATGACTTTCGTATTTTCTCGGAAAAAGTCTAATTTGTTACTTCAATCTACCTCGGTACTTTTAGTTCTGACACTGATTGAAATAGCTTGACACTTTCGGGCAAACACCCGTGAATATACGAAGCAAAATTATTCTGTGTTTGGTGTATGTTCAAAAGTTTTCCATAAGTCCTGGCTTTCAACAAACCCTTTCAAATACCACAGTTTGTACCTGTGACGCGCGAGTCGAGTCCGTTCAGCATGCGGTGGATCTGGTGGATGTTAGACGGATGATCTGACGGCGTCCGCTTTTGCCCCTGCGTCACAACTGACCCCAGCATGTCTTCCTGTTTCAAGTGCACCATGTTTGTCTGGCCATTCTGTAAAAAAAAACATTTATAATTACCCGGGTTTTACATAGTAAAAGAAAACCCAGGTTGCACTCCCTAGTAGAGACACAAGTTATATGACCTATGTTTACAAGTCTTAGCTGACAACAACGAAGCTGTTGAGAGAACGATAATCCTTTTACGACTACCGGTTGGCGTAGTTGGTAGTAACCCTGCCTGCTAAGCCGAGGGTCCTGGGTTCGAATCCCGGTAAGGACATTTATTTGTGTGATGAACATAGATATTTGTTCCTGAGTTGGATGTTTTCTATGTACCTATTTGTATATTATATATATCGTTGTCTGAGTACCCGTAACACAAGCCTTATTGAGCTTACTGCGGGACTTAGTCAATTTGTGTAAGAATGTCCTGTAATATTTATTAATTTATTATTATTTATTTATTTTACCAGTGTTGCCGATGTTAGGTCACATACATGTCTGAGGCTTTGCCTTACCATGACGTCTTAACGCGATTCAGTTGTCGACCTAAACTGAGTGGTTTCCATACAACGGAGCCTAAAGTGAACCTAAACTGAATCGCGTTGAGACGTCATGCATGGTAGGGCCCCTGAATATCCAATAAATTGGTAAATATAAAGAACTTACTTAGCTTACCATCAGGCGATTCGTTTGCTCGTTTGCCCCCTATAGCATAAAAAAAACTTGTATTCTGAATTCAACATTAAAATTTATCCTGAACTTGAATACCGCAGACACAAAGCGAACTACATTTATATACTACCTTTGACTTTACATTTATTTTACAATGTTAGTTGTACACAAAGTCTACATAGAGAGATTTTAATATTAGATATACCTACATATTGTACAGAGTTCGTGACCTTAAAATTTGAACGCAAAAGTTACCTACCATTCGCGCGTTAGTGTTTGTATTATGTTATCTCGGTAACTTGAGGAAAATTTTGTTCTCGTCTCATGTCAATACGCGAGTTCATTTTAATATTAATATAGGCGTGATTTGAAATTATGTTTTTTTTTTAAATGAACCTAACATATAAACGAGAAAGTGGTATATTTTACTAAAAACGATCACATACACCAACTCTTCGGTCACCAGTAACATCAACCAGACGTTTCGCGATTACTACGAAAAACTTGCATGCGCTGGGACCCCATGGATCAAGAGTTTCGACTATTGTACCTAATACATTGTCGCATAACGACGTAACATTGGATTTGGACGGAATGTGTCTGTCACAATACGGAAAAACAAAATTGTTTTGCTATTGAAGAGGTAGCGTATTGCAGTGCGTGTAAGTTACATTTCAAGACGAGATATTGTTTAAGATAGGAATCCAAAACATTAGATTCAAAATTAATTTCAACCTCTTTTTTACAACCCGTATAACATTACTAAAAAGGGTAACATTTAATTTGATTTCACTAATGGAAACTGGACATTTTGTGTACAATCTTGGACAAACTTATATGTAAAAGCTGGGGTTGGCGAGCCCGACTTTCAGTTGGGAAGCCAATAGGATGCCCAAACTGGTGCTTTTCATAACTTTATTATACGACGCGCGACGTCGGTAGAAAACGTCTTCCACACAAGTTTACCCTAGTCCATGGAAGCCTGCAAATCCAGGCGCCATACTCCCACGAACCCTTAAAAACTTTTACCTGCACTCTTTTATAAAAAGCTTTACCAATGCCAAGTTCTTTGAGGTTTTTATAATGCTTGTAGCATATAAAATTAACTATAAAATCAAGTTGTTATTTAAAAATGCTTGGTTATTGTCACAAAACTGACCACCGACGTTTTTTAACAACGCACGCTATTGGGTACACTTTTGTCTGAAAACGTCTGTTACCAGGTGGAAACATAATGAAAGATCGGGCTTTCAACGAGCTTATAAGCCTCATTCAGGGAGGATTATCGATAACGCTAATTCCTTCCAAGTCAGAGCTTTGGAAAGGGCCGCATATACTCGACGTTTGCGGTGTTGGAATTGTTTGTGACAAGATAATTCATTTGTTTTACTAAGTGCCACTTACGACGATCGAGATTCATCATCATCATAAATTTAAGAGCCTTGCTCTTGTCGGTAGAGTAAACGCCACTCGGGTCTTGTTTCTGCAACTGTTTTGAGTTCCTGGTACGTCGCTACTTTAACTTTCTCTTTGACTTGATCTAAAAACGCCCGTCTTGGCCTTCCCCTCTCTCTTCTTTTTTCAATTTTGCCTAACCAATTAACCGATGTTAATTCTCAAGTCCAATCCCCAGTGGGTGCAAGTTGCCCTTAATGGCTGTTTTAACCGACTTCTGAAAAAGGAGGAGGTTCTCAATTAAGAACTCAATTAGAACGTATAAAAAAGTAAAATAGTACCTTGGGCCTCCTTTTGTCATAATCCTGATACCAGTATCCGCTCTCCTCGTCATCATCCCCATAATCCTCGTCGTCTACATCGTCTTCCAAGTCCTCCGTGTCATCCTCCAGCACTGTCAGGTCTTTCAGCTTGCCCATAGCTTCAGAGTCTTTGGAGACTGGGCCTTCTTCGCCGTCTGCGTATATCTGAAACAATGAAAAACAAATTGAACGAGCGAACTGAAAACTGAGGTCTCCGAATGGACTGGGACCACATAGACATTAAGGATGACTCACTCTAGGACGCGACGGGTCGGGACGGGACGATCTGTCAATCTCTATAGAAAGAATCACGTGATAGCTCGGTAACCTCGGAGATCACGTGACGTTTTCCATAGAAACTGACAGCTCGTCCCGGATCGGATCGGACCGGATCGAATTGGTGTGAGTCATCCTTTAGTTGGCTAACGTCGGATGGTGCAGGAGGCACCAGGTCACGTATATACCATATCCGCAAGTATAAACATACTCAAGGACTACGCAATTAAATCAAATTATTTCATGAAACGGGAAAATAGTTACACATTTTTTCATCACTCCTAAAAACTATGGGTCTTGCAAGTACCCCTAGCTTATATACCTCTCTATATATTAAGACGTACTTCATGCATATTTTCCTCAGCTTTATTCAGATTTTCTAATTATCTCGAAGCATTTTCATAATAAGCAAAGCCTTTGACATCAAAAGACTTAGCCGTCTTTTCTTTACTAAAGAAAATTTTCAAGCGAATAGAGTACAGTCAAGTGCAAAAATATATAGGTGTCTAAAAAATAGTCTCATTTATATGTATCTACCGATGTTCTTATCACAGCTGAATAAGCGCTGGGACATACCTATTTTCGACCGACTTGAAAATTACAAAAAAGGAGGTTCTCAATTATTGTGTTTTTTTTGCTACCTCAGAACTCCGTTAATAATGAACTGATTTAAAAAAAATCTTATCTGAAAGTAGATGACTGCAGTTTGGTCTCATTTTTTTTAAAATTTTTTCTGATGATGGGATCCATAAGGAATTCAGGGTATTAAACAAATGTGTAAGGTGATTTGGGTGCTTTATTAAGAATCTTGAGCATTTATTTATGAAAACTATCAATTTGGTGAAGTAGAGCTGATGATGAAGACCAGGGATAGCATAGGGTTCTATTTGATTATACTTCAGATCTAATGATGGAATATAATCCATGAGACATTAACAAAGCTTCTCAATTTTCAAAGGTGATTAACTAAAACTAACTCAAACTCTAAATTTCACCGGAAAGGCCAATTGAAGTCGGTTTTTTTCCCTTAAAATAGTAATGTTTTGCCCCAACACGGAGAATAAAAATCTAGTTACCTTTACCGGATTTATTGTTGTAGGTACGAGTTACTTAAAAGCTACAAAGAGAAGTTTTTTTTCGTTTGAGCAGCATACAGGGTGCCCGTACAGTAAACCAAGTGATTAATACAGTGCGGGTGGGTTTTGTTTTTGAATACAACAGGATGGTTTGTTTTTTTTACATGTATGTGACGAACATTTTTTTTACTTTAATTCTAGTATTAACAGCAATAAGAGTAAAACGATATAGACGTCACTAAAAAAAACAAGTTTTTTCTCCGTGAAAATTTTGTCCTTGACTGCGTATAGTTCTAGTAGCTATAGTACCTACAGTTTCGGTAAAAACGTAAAAAGCAATATATTTAGGATAATGTGTTTATTTATTTAGGATATGTCAGGAGATAAAGTATTCCTGAATTTGTGATATAATACGTGTGGCTGAAAGGGTTATCAATCTTCGTAATGGATGACATGAAATTGCTGACAAAGCGTTTTTCGTTAAAAATGCGACCTTGCTTTGGCAAGAGAGACCTCAGTGTGGTCACACTCGGAAAGTTATTTGCAACAGTATGATCGACCTCGATAAACTTACAAGACGATTGCATTTGCGCTTAGTTTCAAACTTCTAAGGAATTTAGAACAGCGCACCAAGGGGGAAGTATTGGAAACTTCTGAATACCTACCATACAAATTATGACTTATCGAATGCGACTCATACTAGAGCTTCTGTAGCTACTGCTAGGTAAAGTCTTAAACCCTTAGATGCATGATTTAAATATTTTTCTTAGGAAAAATATATGTTATAAATTGAAAAAGATTGAAAGAAAAAATAAACATCAATGAAAACATTTATTACATGTAGTAAGTGATTTGATTCGTGCTTAACAATTGTTTACAAATATATGTTTTGGGAAAATGCATTTAAAGTACCCAGAGGGTCAAAAAATTAAAAAATAGTACTTAATCAACTTTTTTATTCATATATATTTTTTAAAATACACGATATCTAATTCGATACTCCATGCAAAAACCTTTAAAAAATCAGCAATTATCGTAAATGTAATACTTTTACGCCAATTGCCAAATTCAAATTACGGCCCTAAAATTACTGTGGATGAAACTTCATAAAACAATTTGAACTTGGTTTAGAACACAAAAATACTTTATATTTACGACAATTTATACTGGCCAATAGTTTGCAACCCGACATACGACATTTTATCCTTTTAGAGCCCTATTTGATTGTGTGAATATCCAACAAACCGCACATCTCGTGACGGCCCGAATTTAACAACATTTCGTTTGGAGGCGTTTTACTCAAACAACAATCCTGTATTTTATTGTTTGTTTTATCGGAACACTCCTGTAGAAGTACAAAAAGCCCATTCACAATGTCAAAGCACAAGCAAAGCCTTAGAAAATTCTAGGAAAACAAAAACTTGCGTATGGTTTTATCGCAGAAAATGAAAATTTGCATGGAGTATTGTTTTTGATGTAAAGGAAAAAGACGTTATTGTATGGAGTATCACTTTTAATATCGACAAAAAACTAAGTTTATTACCGGAACCAGCACAAATATATCAAAAATTTGTTAAATAGAAATACCAATCTCCCTTGTAACAATTTTTCCAGTTGAAGATATCACTTGATGTGCCAGATATTCAAAGACAAACTGTGAATTTCATTAGTTGATAAAAAATGGCTACCTTGTTTAAAATTTAGACATAACGTAACGTAAATAAATACGTTCGTCTATGGCTGCTTATTGTTTTTTGTAAGTATTTGAGCTAAGGTTGCGTACTTCAGCCCAAAATAGCGTAATTATAAAAAGATAATATAAAGTCCGAGAAGCAATCAAGCGCAGTAACAGTAGGTTAGAGAGAATCAACTTTACACAGTGCAATTAAAAAGTATCACTTCAGCACTAACATAGAAAGAATACATACGAAAAAGAGCGGATAATGTAAGCGTAAATTAATAAAACGATGTTTTGCATTCCAATATTTAACAATTAATCTGTATTAACCCGTGTAACCGTTGAGTTACCGGCGCTTTGGGTCTATACACAATTAACACTTGAAACTTCATACGCCACTTGGAACTTCAACTATCCATATCCTTTGTAGTCGTGATACTCTTCATTAAGAGCCCCGTACATAAATGTGTCCGATTCAGCTCAATTTTTTGCCATGAGTTTTCATAGTTACAAAAACAATTGAACATATTTTAATACAAAAATTAAGAGATAATTTCAATTTGAATGGAATAAATAATATTGTCTTCTGTTTATTGTGTTTTGTTGGAATAAATAAAAAAGTTTACCAAAATTGTTGTCAGTTTTTGAAATATCCACCATTTTCTAAAAGCTGTTTGACCATTTTTTGTTGAGCTAATAATAACTATTCGCTTAAATTATATTTCATGATTTAACCAAACAAGAATCTAGGACAACAACATGTTTGACATGCGTGTTGTTGACAGAATGAGTAGACTTTGAAACAATGGAACACCCACGCTTGTCATGTTTCAGTAAAATTTCCGGGACATTCGATACGTTAAATACCATAGTAAAATTACGTATACCACTCATTTTTAGTCACTTTTTAGTTTTAGTAGTTTTAGTGACATGTTTCGTCGCGCACAGTTGTTGACGCTTGATAATGGTATCATAAGATGTCCGAAACATGCCGTGCATACTGACTAAAAATACGTGTTAATGTTATCCGTAATTTTATTATAATATTAATACGTCTCACGATAGTTTAAATGCGTTAAAAATAATTAAAAAAGTAATAAAATTGAGTAATTCACACATTAAAAGCGATTTCCCTGAAACATGCGTACCTGTGCACTTTCTCAAAATAGTGTATCCACATTAAATTGCAACGGTTAACACTCACGTATTTTTATTACAATAGGTGTAACATGTTTCGACTGCATCGGGCAGTCATCGTCGGACAGACAGAGTGGTGTTGTTACCGCGGCTCGGGCATCAGCAAAATTCACTCGCGGTAATCCTCATTGGATAGGTACACTATTTTGAGAAAGCGCCCAGGTACGTATTTTTCAAGGAAATCTCTTGTAATATCTGTGTATTCTACTAATTTTCACTATCTGAAAATGCACACCTACCTATTGTCACTTTGATTTAAAAATACAACCTGCAAGACATTTTTACTAACATAAGACTTTTTTGGTATAAGAAATGCAGGTGGTATAATTTTTTTTTACGTAACCAGCGGGGCTAAGATGCCAAGCTGATATCCTGATAATTGCTGGATAAGACGATAGTTTGTCGGCACGTTCTGACAATTTCTGATAGTTTTAAACAGTTCTGTCAAACGTTTTTGCATTTGGCAGCTGTCACCGTCGCGCTATCCGTGCAACTTGTCAGTTTATCAACTTATAGCATTGTCTTATGACATTCGTGGATAACCATCTTAGGCCCGCTGAATATTAAATATATTTCACGATATTCTCACTGGCTCTATTGAAGTCTGAAAGCCAGAATAATGCCGCTGGACATGAGATATGACGTGGATATCAGTTCACTTTAACACTCACATTGTCGACATTATTGCTCTTCTATAAAAAGCGCTGTATTTTCCAAGAACACGAGCAATGAATATATTTTTACTACCAGTGATATTGGACACAGAGTGCATCTTAAATATATAACATATTATATCCGTAATGACGCGCACATACTTTATAGGACGCATATAAAAAGTATTAATTATTTTTTCTCCTAACTAGCTCGGAATGCGCTCTATCCTTTAAAACTAGCGGAGAATAACGCATTTTATCCACTAGTGAGGAAAGTAATATGACCTTGCACTAATTCCTATGATTCACCAACCGTATAAGTGAGACCTGTATGGCCGCAGTAAATATGCGCAATCGGAGGTCACATCTTTAAATAGCTCATTTCTCTTGTTTTTTTAACCACTACCAATTTTTTTTGTACTTAACAACTAAACCGCACAACTCGTGGAGGCCCGTTGTCGTGGGGCTTGTTTCTGCGTAGTTTGACCTTCGGGCATTTAAAAATACCCATATATCCTATCCTACCTACCATTAGGGCAAATCCATCCATACTTCCATACTAATATTATAAATCATAGACCTCTAACCAGATGGGAGGACGATATAAAGAAGCTTGCTGGCCCTCTCTGGATGAGAGAAACAACAGATCGGGCAATGTGGAAGAAAATTAGAGAGGCGTATGCCCAACAGTGGGCGAATAGACGCTGAAGAAGAAGAAGAAGATTATAAATGGGAAAATGTGTGTGTCTGTTTGTTTGTTTGTCCGTCTTTAACGGCAAAACGGAGCCACGAATCGAAGTTATTTTTTAAGGGGATATAGTTGAAAGGATGGAGAGTGACATAGGCTGCTTTTGGTTTTTCTAACGCGAGCAAAAGATAACGGGATCAATCTAATCGCAATGGGCACGCGAAACATAAAAGGTGATAGTAGGCGGACTATATGGATGAGTTGAAAACAGCAATTATCTTTTTTTTAGTTGAAAGCTTTTACCAGGTACTCATTTAATTACTCATGTATTTAACTAAGAATCATGTTTATAAATTCAATGTTACGAAGTTCTGACCAAAAATATGTAAAAAAGGAAGTATGTTTGAAAAATAAAAGTATCAAGGCTTTTGTTAATCGTGTTTTCACGTTTACCAGTTTGAAGGAAACATGTTGATGTTTTACATATGTAAATATCAAGTTCTTAGTTGTTATTAATATTGAGATCTAGACTTCTGAATGATAACAATTTGACCACTGTGGCCTATTAAGCGTTTGGAAAGTATGGGATTTGACAGCTAACTCCAGGGTCGTAGGTTAGCCCAGGTTAACGTGAGTGGCCCTAATTGAATCAGCAAAAATATACGTTGAACATTACGATCTCCTAACCAATAATACAGATCGTAAATCGTGAATCTCGTAAAGATTAACACGCAGTAGCCTCGCCCCCGATCGAGATATAACGTTGATTCATTTATTTTTAAATCGTTATTAATTCTGAGGTTTCGTTGGGGTATTTTGTTTTGAACGCGCTTCGACTTTCATGTTGTAGAATTTCTGTTTCTCCGTTTGAAATAATATAAAATGGCATTATTATTATATTATGAAGCCAGTTTTTGACTAAAACCATAGAAAATCATACAAGACTAATACTTATTTATAAGCAGTGTTACGTCCAATTTTCGCGAACTCTTTTTATGAATTACTTTTGATTTTTTTGAAATGATAGTAATAAATCAACTTTTTCCTCAGCTAAGTGGTTTGACGAAAATTAATTACATTTGTAGCAGAACAGCTAAGCCCTTAAGATAGACGTTAGCCGCGTACTTATCCTTTGAAACCCAACCTAGACAGTAGGGATTTTAAATCATAATGGCTAAGCGTTTATATGATATTACCCTTGTTCAATGCTAACAGACAGGGACATTTATTTTTATTTTTTATTATTAGTAGTAGTATATGCAGCAGTAATATAATAAGGGTTCTTAAAATTCAAGGGTCGCTGTTACAAAACGAGACGTAGACGAGTTTTGTAATAATAGAACCGATAATTTTAAGAACCAATTATGAGCTGTTGCATACACTAGTTTTTCTACGACGGCAAAAATAGCGAAATCTTGAATGGTGGAAGAATGTGAAAGATGTAGGTATGCCCACTATAGAAATTAATAAAAATCAACAGTGCTAATGCTAATATATTGTATGAAAATCCATAGGAGCATCGTTTAGCAGTGTTATAACGTTACGGCTTAAAGTTTCTTGGTAAGTACATAATTACATATACTAATTAATGACGAAGTCTTAATTAAAGATTTTACACAAAGATTTATTTTATCCTTACTTTATACCACATTTTAACAACCAGCTATTTGTCAGTGTAATATGTCGTTAATAATAACTTGTCTATATATGTTTGAGTTAATTAGAAACAAAAAACGAAAAGGTTCGTAAAATTTAATGAACACGAATAACTGTCATTTCGGGAATTGATTTGGTGGAAAACAACCTTTAAGATTAATGTTTACATACTCATTCTGTCAGTCATATGCGTAGTACAAATATATTGTAAAATTACAAGTGTTGATTCTCTCTATGAAAGTTCAACGATCCTTGCCGGCGAAAAACAAAGAAGAGGAGCACGTTGTATATTTATCAGTTGATCCGGTGCCAGCCGAATTCAGCGCGGATGCTATTTACATTCGAAATAAATATTTAAACATGGCGAATAAAAATTTCATTTGTTTGTCATGTATATAGAAACTAGACGTTATTGTTGTGAATTATTGTATGTTTCATTTTCCTCGCTGAAGTGAAGTGAAAAGTTTTGTGTCAAACACGGCTGCAAGGATATTTTACGTCTCGTTTGTTGAAAACTTAACACCTACATACTTTAAGTTTCTACATTACACGGCCTGTAAGATATGGAACACAATGTTTATTTTGCAGATCAAAAGTACCTACATGAAAACCTCTTACCCAACAGAAGAATATTGAGTAATAGTAATTTTTAAATGTCTGGCAAACCCATCTTAACCTTTTTTAAATGTGTTAACAAAATATCCGGATCTCAGTTTCTCTGGACAGCCGTAAAGGAAACCCTACCCGCTCGAAAACAAACCCATACTTCACGCTGTCAAACACTTTTAAATAGCATTTGAAACACAACATCTGGCCGTCATGCGCCAAATTCAATTAAATAAAACCACCTTTTGTTTTTTTCTATCAATATTGGAATTATTCGATAACGTACTTTATTCTGTAGTGAACACGGTTCATGTTTGAAATTAAAGAGTTGACAGCGAAAATTTCATATTGATTCAAAGCCATAAAGATGTATTGAGTGGCGTTTAAAGAATCTGCTTCTGTTTTATGAATGAGCGATGATGTCTGTAAAATTTATTGTGTCTTAATGTCTAGGAGGAGAGAAGATGGGCTATAAAATTAATCTGGTTATTCGGGATGACCTAGTATTATTTTTTTATGCATTTCCTAGCGTTATTCCGGTATTTTGCTACAAAGGGAGCCAGGATTGAACACAGCACTAACCTAACACTTGAGTGTGACCTGTTTGCGTGGCGATGGGCAGCTGTGTTATGAATGTATGAGGTATTGTGACGAGATAGATGACAGGCCGTCCAGTACTTGACCATTGCTATTTCTTTTGTTTTTATCATCTGTATTTTATTGTTGTGCGAATTTTGTAATGATGTTCTAATATATCACTACATTGTATAAAACAAAATCGCTTCCCGCTGTCTGTATGTGCGTATGTATGTATGCTTAAATCTTTAAAACTACGGATTTTGTTACGGTTTTTTTTTATAGATAGAGTGATTCAAGAGGAAGGTTTATATGTATAATTATAACCCGTGCGAAGAAGGGTCGCTAGTTTATAAATAAATAAATAATAGAAAATGGCGACGATATTTCCTTGATTCTAATCTTGCGTCTTTGCTTGAAATCTGAATTTGATCTCAAAGCATTCTAGCAGAACTATATTTCCTGAAGCATCTAAAACTTACCTAAGACCAAATTTTCCTTTTACCCTTCTCTCGATGTGACAAGCTGTGTCGCAAAACATTTGTATCCCTTTAAATCTATACCTCATCTACCGTCATCATTCTTAAACCAACCTTAAATATTCCCCATAAGGTTCACTTTCCAAAACAAAGATATGGTAATAAAAGCCTGTTAATAGATGTTTCAATCTAGATATCAGTCAGACGATCTTAGTTGATTTATTGTCGGATGAACATCTAACTGGCCGCTCGCAAATCATGCAATCTAAATGTACTTTGATAAATTAATAAATTAAAGGCACGCGGCTAACCTATATTTGAATGACATTTGCCAGATGAACTTTATCCGACAGACTTAGTACTCGTATGTATGTAGTACGAGTAGGTATCAGTTTCTGCCCGCAACTTTGTAAGTATTTAAAATTAAACTTCTCTCTCTGGCATTTAATAAAGGAATAATAGCTTATTTAATAAATAGAAACGTAAAAAACAAACAACATCTAAAACGAATTAAAAGTTAGCCCTAAAGAACCTACGTACTAAAGAGAGCCCCCATTTACAGTAGGTACAGTACAGTTGATGGTTATGTCTTCAATAGTATAGGCCGGGCGCATGTTTTATATTGATTATTATTTACTTTAACTCGTATTTAATTCGAAACTGCGATTAATATTCCCATTCAAGGCCGTATTCATCGCCGCTCGCAACTATAAGGAACAAGGCCGACAATTGTGTACATATTGATTCCCAACGCTGAAGCTCATTATATTTAGAACCAGGAAGATATAATCTCGGATATTACCATGGCGACTATCTTTGAGCGGCATTATTATATTTGGGGGTACTGGGTATTGTAGTCTAAGAGCTACGGAAATAGGTAATCCATTTATAGAGCCACGTAACCCCTCTAGTTAGTGTGCCATAATATGATTAGCTATTAATTAATCCATGCCCTGGCAGTTTTTCAGCGGTGGGTGTGACAATTGCTCTTTGTCGTAGCCTGGCGGGTGTAATCGACTGCATTGCATCACACACGATTTTGAAGGTCTACTCTGATCAAAATGTATAGGCCCAGATATCTATAATGCACTTTGGCACCTTTGACATCACCTGGCATTAACTTTTCCCCTAATACGCCTGGCAATGTTATATTCGAATTGAATAGGTAGATAATTAGCTATTATATCACACCATACTCAGAGCTCTATAAATTGCACACCTTCAACTGATTTTACAACCCCTTTGTTGCCCATCCACTCTCAAAGGTTAGGCATTATACGCCTATTCAATTGGTTTAATTGGAATCCGAGTAATTACTTTAGATGTTTAGAAAATATTGTTTTTGTAAATTTCATGACCCCGGGGTCAAGCAAACTTTGATATTTAAAAAAAACTACAAGCCGTAGCGATGTCGGAGTTTCAGTCTCAAAGCCTTGTCAAGTAGGATTTTGCAAAAAAACCAAGATGAGACAAAATTGGGGTTCTTAATACACCGTGAGGCGCCCGGATTATAATACTTAATGATAATATGGCACACAAACAAGAGGGGTATTGTGGCTCTATAAATTGCATGCCTATTTCCGTAGCTAGCTCTCCGTCTCGTCCGGCGTAAACAGACCTGTGCTTCTAAGGTAAAATATTTTGAATTATATGAATAAGCATACACAGGTTTAAAAAAAGAACTATCCGGGAAACCATAGACATCTTGGAACAATTCATCGTATCAATTGTTCCACAATTTCTCATACGAAAACCATTTCTTTAAAACTATACTAGAAGGGATGCGAGAGAAATAAGCCAGCCATATAATGTTCAGGTTTTCCGTCAGATGCCCATAGTGTACCCACTATGGGCATCCAAATTTACCATACATTAGCGGGTCATATACGCTCAGCTTGCCTACCACGAACATCGAAAATTGGCATTGAGGGGGAAAACCTCTTTGTCACTCCAATATGCAAGTGTGACAGAGATGGATACACAAATCCGCTATCGTTCGATTTTCGTGGTATAGGCCCAGGCATATCCGCTGGATCTGCCAATAAATTTATGGTAAATTTATCTGGCGGATGCCCGGCAGACAATTCTTCTGAAGTGACTACAGTAAAGGATGACTCACACTAGGACGGGACGGGACAGGACGAGACGGGACGGGACTGGACGGGGCGGGACGGGGCCGGACGGGGCGGGGCGGGGCGGGACGGGACGGGACGGGGCGGGATGGGGCGGAGTGGGTCGGGGTGGGGCGGTCTGACAATTTCTATAGAAATAATCACGTGATAGCTCGGAGCTCTCGGATGCCACGTGACATTTTCTATAAAAACTGACGGATCGTCCCGTCTCGCCCGCGTCTCCCGTAGTGTGATTCATCCCTGATTCGTGCATTCGCTGTCGGAAAAACACCATTTGGTAAACGAAACTTCTGATGACGAGCTTTTAATTAACGGTATTTTATTAATACCTCTGTTTTTTCAGAAATATTTTCCTATTCGAGGTTAAATAATATGACACACACCCGACTCATAATTTGTTTCATTAGGCAATACCGCCACTATAGATATCGAGTTTATTTTAAGTTATTTTTCGCTTATATTGTGGTTTCAATTCCATTGTTACTAATTACCGAATAATTGAGTGAGTCAGTTGTATTGGCTTCAGAATGAACTTTGAAATGCAAAATAAACAATACTTAGTTTATACTGAATAGCTACGACTTTTAGTAATTCGATTCACGATGCCAAAGACATGCAGTGATGGGTTTTTGTTTTTAAAAGTCCCCCCTTTTGTGGAATTTCTTTTAGCGAAATTATTGAATACTATCATCAATATTAATTGATCAGGATTGAGAAAAAAACCGGCCAAGAGCATGTCGGGCCACGCTCAGTGTAGGGTTCCGTAGTTAACCGTCCGTCACAATAAGCAAACCTAGGAGTTTATTAGATACCATGACCCCATAATTAGCAAAAAGGAGTAACTTCGCAGCAAGCACTTACGACTATGATATGACTTTTGCAAAAAAAAAGTATGTTCAAAATTCAAAAATTATAAAAGAAAACTTGAAACTCTTTAAATAACTCTTATTTCATGATTTATTTCATAATTTTTGGGCTAGTGGTTTAAAAGTTAGAGGCTCCAACGCAATTTTTTTACTATGGACCCATTACTCGTATTTCCGAAAATATTCAAAAATGTTTTGCTAAATCCCTATTATTATTTGAATACCAACAGACAGACCGACATGGCGAAACTATATTTGATTACGGAACCCTAAAAAGAACACCTGAATGGAATGTTTTATGTAGCTGAAGGTCATAAATTCAGGGGCATGAAGGCGTGACGTTCTCCAAAGAACGTGTAGCAAAATCTAATTTTCTCGAAATTGGGATAATATTGACATTTAACCTTTTGCGGAAGTGCCTTTTTAATATATGATGTAAACGTTATTACTGGCATACTTGTCATAAAGTATACTATACTTATAGTATAGTAAGATATAGACAAAAAAAGAGATGCTAAATTTATAAACTGTGTTTAATGGCCGTTCTACACAATGGGCCATGAAATTGGTGGGTATTGCACACGTTTCGTAATATTTTAATTTTTTATTAAAGTACTATAAGTATATAAATTATAAATTGAATTAAATGTCATACACTAAAGAAAAATACCAACACCATCGGAGGCCAAGCCGAGGATCGAACTCGGGTCTTCAGCCATAACCATTAGGCCACGGGCGTCTTGCCTGTTACAAAGATTGCATATACTCGAGAATTTCGCCAATACATAAAACATTCTACTTATTCAGGTGTTCTTTTTTAGGGTTCCGTAGTCAACTATAGTTTCGCCATGTTGGTCTGTCTGTTGGTCTGCCCGTTCTGTTGGTATTCGAAAAATAATGGGAGCTTGGCAAAAACATTTTTGAATATTTTCGGAAATATTAGCTACGAATATATAATTTAAACTTTCGTGAGTCAGACTGACATCAAATTGCGACGGTTAACACTCACGTATTTTTATCACAATAGGCATCAGTGCTGCCCGAGCCGCGAAGGTGACAACACCACTCTGTCTGTCCAACGATGACTGCCCGATGCAGTCGAAATATGTCATGCCTATTGTGATAAAAATACGTGAGTGTTAACCGTTGCAATTTAATATTGCCAATGTCAAAATCAATAGTATAGTATATTGCCACTTGGGTGACGTTGTAGGGTAATTAATTGGCCTCGCTATTTGTTAAGTTTATAGCTATAAGACTTAACAGATAGTTTCTCAGGGCGCCGAGATCCCAGGGCTGCTGCATAATGACTAAAAGCGTGGTTGAACGCGTTTCAGGATTAATTCTTCATTAGCTGCATACTACTTCGTTAGTTAACTGCACAATTAGCTATCAATATTACACATTAAACAACGTTTAGCAGACAAAAAATCTAAAATGTATTATAGAGACGCCCTCGCCATCTTGAGTATCAACCGGAAGCCCCTATATTTATCAACTATTTAGTTCTTGACATTTGAAGATGAAGTGCCATACCGCGCGGCGTCGCGTCGTAATGTCACCGCGTCGCACTGCGTCGCCATCGCCTACTTTCGCCCATGTAGTAGTATGTCGCCTAAATACGTCACGGCGAAAACGACGAACGTTACGATAAGACGATATAAGAGCAACCATCCCACAGGAACGTATCGATATGCGACGCCTAACAAGCACGTACAATATTAGCTACCTTCAGTTATCAATGATAAATTATACACATGAATTACGAATTCCGCAGACGAGAACCACCTGCCACTGATGTAACTCGAAATTCAAAATTGCGTTAACCCACATACCGGCCCGAAATAACCGCGTGCAGCGTGCAACGTCATATTCACATGCAAATACTGGCTGAAAACGTTATTCATCGCCTGTTTAAATGTCAACAGAAAAGATAAAACAATTTATTTTTATTCCATATTTGAATGTTGTAAGCTTCTCAGCCAGTTTGAGTCGGAATTATTAAGTGAATTTTCATTTTATTTTGGATCTGTGCCAAGTTCCATTTCGTTCAGAAATTTACCTAACCATATTCAAATATTCTTGAATACTGGGTGGGGTTCTCTGTTTTCAATGGTATATATAGTGAATAGAGTCCGTCTACTCTAGATTTGCCCAGACTTTACATTGTTTTAGATGCAAAAAGAACAATAACAACTTCAAAGTACTTTTGTCATGTAAAAGTCCTTCAACCTTTTTTGTAACCTTAGCACACTATAAATCGTAATGAAAATTGGTTTAAACGTGGCGTGGGATTCAATCAGTCTAGAATTAGCGGGGGAGATTACAGAATTAAGTGGAGGAATTGGAGCCGACCCGCACCTACGGGCACATTCGGCTTAACGAGCTCTAACAAGCCTTATCTGGCAGTTGGACAATGGCACGTGTTTAGGGGATTTAAAAAAAAATGTTAAATTGGTAGGAAAGAATTCGGCTTACGGAGTTTCTGATACGACCTTGCGACCGTTGATGATGATACTTATGTAGTAGAGATAGTATGTAGATATTTATGTATTCTGTGGCATTAGTTTTTAAGACTTAACAGTCTGATGACTCGTGTGTTATGTAAATGCTTTAATGTAATGATATTGTCTTCTGTTACCGCGATTGTTATTCATTAAAGTTAAACAATTTAGAACGGATCAATCGCGTTAATTAACACCATGATCCTACGTTTCGAGCCCTTTACAGCACTCGTTTTCACAGGGTTAAGGTGGTGGTGAGGGTGGATGATGGTGGTGGTAAGATGGTGGTCATGGTGTTAATAAACGCGATTAATCCGTTCTAAACGACATATAAACAAAATATATTTTTTAATTTGGTCTTTTATTGTAAGGTACTTATGTATTTTGCATGTATCTAGTCCGGTAAATAAAAAATAAACAAATATATCGTTTATTCAAGAAAATAAACCCAATCAAACAAGCTCTTCTTATCTGCCTAACTGTAAGACAGTTTTTTGACAGCTATGCTAAGTTTGACAGATTTTTATAGCATGGACTAGAAAAGTATTAAGTAATCGCCATAATTTCATAAAAGTTTGAAAAACACTTTAAAGTTTGGCAGTTAATTTGCTTGGAAGAGTAAAAGAATAAATGTAAAAGAATCGAGCGAAAGATGAATACTTTCAACACATTCTATATTTTTTTATTAACAGTTAACCCCATTCTACCATCGGACTTCTAGACGCACGGCCGGACTCCACCCTTACTTGGTAGACATTCCACT
This sequence comes from Lathronympha strigana, assembly GCA_949128165.1. NCBI lineage: Eukaryota > Metazoa > Arthropoda > Insecta > Lepidoptera > Tortricidae > Lathronympha > Lathronympha strigana. The sequence goes on from OX421904.1 coordinate 2,063,698, forward strand.
AATTCGCACGAAGCGCTTTGCTTCTTCTTTTCTTATGCGCTCTGCCAAGGAGTGGAATTCTCTGCCGGCGTCTATATTTCCGTGCACATATAACCCGACAGCCTTCAAATCAAGGGTGAACAGGCACCTTCTGGGCGAGCTCGCTCCATCGTAGGCCACGTCTTTGCTTTCGGCTAGTCTGTGGCCAAGAGTAAGCTCATTTGTTATAAAAAAAAAATGGTTAAAAAGATTGCTGTGACGCCATTTTATATTATTATTCTACCTCACAAGAAATTATAAGTCCATTTTTTTATATTCACTATTTTCGAGTTTGCGTTCGCCATTTTGTTGTAATCTTTCCTTGAAGTTGCCCAGACTATATCTTACCATTGGTTTAACATAGCATCCTAGACGGTTTGTTTGTAAACTTATTAGCGTAACTACTTCGACATAAGACCCAAAGGGTGTAAGCGCCGTCACGTGTTCAACTGAACCAATAGCACTTTTATGGTTTGACAATAATTCTTGACACCGAAGGATATAGAGAGTCAAACTGTATTTTTTTAAAGTAATAATTAATAAAGTTAGAATAAACAAGAGAATTTAAAATAGAGAGCACAGGAAATGAAAAGATCTTTGACAACGACTTTTAAATAAAACATTTCTACTACAGCACTTCTATCTGACAATTAGATGACTGATATCGATATTAAAAAAATATGGTACATTATAACGTTGTCTATGATATTCCATAAGAACACTGCTCCTATGGATTTTCATACGATATATGAGCACTGTTGTTGTTTTTTTTTTAATTTCTATAGTGGGCTCAATCTTCCCTATTCTGCCACGTTTCTATATTTTGCTTTTTACGCTATTTTAGCTGTCATAGAAAAACTAGCTAATGCAACAGCTAATAATTGGTTCTTAAAACTCTTATTACTCGTATATCACTGTTGCATAAACTACTATAAAAAAATTACGGATAGGTACAGTAGGTACAATCACGGACTGCGACGCATCGAGACTGTTAAGACGCATCTTGCATGCAGTGGCCAACATCTGTGCGCATCCATCCTCCAATGATATTTCTGTACCGACCCACAATAGTTATTTATTATACAAGGGGGCAAAGTTGTTGTTTAACTCTCGGGCTTATATTGAGACCCGAGCAAGCGAAAGATTCCAAAATTGAGCCACGAGCGTAGCGAGTGGTTCAATAACTGGAATCTTGAGCTTTACGAGGGTCTCAAGGCACGAGAGTTGAACAAACTTTGCCGCCGAGTGTAATACAACATTTTTCCCCTCACTATTGCGAGGAAAATACAGACTAAATATTATTTATAAATCTTATCCACATGTAAGTTATCTTGAAGAAACCATCAAAAATCAATTTCAAAATTTGTCATACAGTAAGTACGCTCGCGCTCCTGATACTTAGATATTGCCAACAGCTTACCAAGTGCGGGATAAGACATTATCACATGACCAATTTAAGGTGTGACCTCCGATTGCGCATATTTACTATGGGCATATAGGACTCACTTATACTGGACTGGTGGTAAGTGATAGGAATTAGATTACTTTGCCCCACATGTGGATAAAATGCGTTTTTCCACGCTAGTTTTAAAGGACAAAACAGCGCTTTCCGAGCTAGTGAGGGGAAAAAGGATTTTGAGTAGGTAAGTTTGTCATTTTGTCACGACTGCGGTACACTGGTAAACAAAAACAATTTTTTGCAACTGATTGACCAAACTCTATGATAGTCGACGAATAGACGAAACACGTGAAAGTATCACAAAACATGAAAAGAAAAACGTTGGTCACCAAAATTTGACACATATGCAGGTAATGAACACTAAATATTGTCAGTTTTTTATTGTTCAGCTAAATTAGGGGCGCGGTTCGACCTCATCTGCTTTGCTAAGCAAATCATTTTAAAAAGTGTCGATGTGTCGCTGCCCCTTATTTACTTACGTGTAACAATTTAATTTATTTACCCCCGGTGCGTACCATTTAACGTGAATGTGTCTGTCTAATTAAAATAATACCTAATATGAATACCATTAGATCTCGGTCACCAGGTGAGAATGAATAGGATAGTTAGGATAGTAGGATGATTTTAAGTATACTCCTCGCAGTAGTCGCAGTAAATAAATTGATTCAATTCATTAATAATACAAAAAAAAACTGTCATATCACTACAAAACGCACAAAATAAAACGAAAAAAAGAAATAAATTGACTATTTAAAAAAAGAACCAGGAAAAGATCTTCGGTACCGGTTCTTTCGGAACCATGAAATTATATGCGAAAACTATATATTTCTTTCTTAGTCCCACCAAAATTGGTGTCTTTGAAGCCGTCATGACGGCCATACCTTGTTTTGTTGAATCATAAACAACAATCCCTCTAGTGAATCGACAATCTAGTGTTCTGCTGTGGCACGTATAACAAAAATGCTGGTAATTTCATTAAACTAAAATAGTATTTTTTACATCATTTGTAGGCCGAAGCAAACACACTGGCGTTTACGCCCTTCTCGTGCTAAGGTTGTAAATTAAGGTCGGAGCCGAGGCGGAGCCCAGGACTTCCTAGGCGCAAATCATTATTAACTGGAACTAGAAAACAAAGAACAAGGCCATCTATTGAAGAACGTTGAAATCACAGGTTTACCCGAGAACAACAGCGAAAACTTACAGCAAATTGTAAGCACAATCTGTGTTAAATTAGGCGTCGAGCTCGAACCTCGTGACGTGGACGACGTGCGACGTGTGGGCCAGCGCGGCGGTACGGGCGGAGCAGACGGCGCGGGCGGCGCAGGCAGAGCAGGCGGGGCAACAGGCGCGGGCGGCGGTGAGCGGCCGCGGCCTGTCGTACTGACGCTGACGCGACGTGTACCGCGTGACCAAATTCTGAGCGCCGCCAGAGTGCGCCGCCACCTCACTACCGACATGTTGGAGTTTCCCGGGAACCCTCGGCGTGTGTTCATAAATGAACACCTTACAAAGGCGAATAGGATTCTTTTCAGTAAAGCTCGAGCTGCCGGAGCTCAACTTAACTTTAAATTCGTATGGACCTCAAATGGTACCATCTACATGCGTCGCTCTGAAAAAAGTTCGATGGTACGAATCTCTTCGGAAGCAGTGCTAGAAAAGCTGTACAAAGGATCAGCACCTAATAGTCAGACTGAGCCATTTCAGCACCTGTCTAATTAATAGCAGCTTCACAAATGTACTAGTTTTTATAGTATTTTTCGTAACTACTACCTTTTTCGATCTCATGCATTATATAATAGTTTTATATATAAGCTCTATGTTCCTGTCACTTTTTAGGTCTCATATAAATCTGTCTCAGGCAATTTTAAGTCAACACTCGTTAGTTATGTGCATACAAATATTCATTCAATGGTTTTGTCAAAATGTTTCAATACCCAAGGTATGGTGCCAGTGCTGCCACATTAGACTCTTTTATTTAAACACGCGGATTAATCTTTCACTTTCTCTCTAATATGGACAGTATAAATATAGCAAACGATCTAGATTCTTTGAATGTACCATGTTATGAAGTTCTGGGCCCAAAAGTATTCAATACTATTTTCAAACAAAAGAACGCTTTTAAAATTTTGACGTACAATATACGCAGTATTAATAAAAATTTTGACCAATTCCTGTTAACATTACACAGAACAGAGATTGAGTTCGACGTCCTAGTCCTAACCGAGTGTAGATTACAGGATTCCCCAATGTTTGATCAAATCCCGGGATACTCATCGTATCACACCACACATAACATTAATCAAAATGGCGGCGTCATAATATTTGTCAAAGACCACTGGAACGTCACGGTTTCAGAGCCCCGTTTTAATGAAGCCTGTTGCCTTTTGATAGATATTCCGGATCATGGCTCAATTTTAGGTTTTTACAGATCCCCCTCTTTTAGATACACTACCAATTTTCTACTCGATCTGGAAAACACTCTTAACACTCTTAATAATGTAACTCAGCTAATCGTTACGGGTGACTTAAATATTGACATTCTCTCAGATAACCCGTGCGCCAACGTATCTGAATACCTATGTCTTCTTGCAGAACATGGCCTCGCAGCCGCTATCACTTTACCTACGCGCGACAAGGCATGTCTGGATCACATATTCATTAGATCTAAACATCTAGCAACTGGTGCGGTATGTGAACTAAACATAACCGATCACAAAGCAGCGGCTATCGAAATTTCTTCGCCTTTATGTTTTAATACCAAGCGAAACAGAACTAAAACTGTAATAGATCATGAAGGTGTCACCTCGAGTCTTGCATTAACAGACTGGCGCGAAGTTTTAAATGAATCCGATGTAAACATCGCAACAAACACTTTTATGACGGTTTTACAGAATGTCGTTGAATTGAACTCTAAAACAATAAGGATTACCCGATCAAAATTTACCCTTAAACCTTGGATGACTTCTGGACTCCTACGCTGTGCCCTACACCGTGATAGGCTACATCTTAAATCGAAACAGTTCCCCAATGACGCAGTATTGCAACTAACTTACAAACGTTATAGAAACTTCTGCAATGATCTCTTTAAAAAATTGAAAGAACAGCATGAAAAACACGAACTTTCCTCTAATAACCATAACACAAAGAAACTGTGGAACGTTGTTAAAATATCTGTAATATAAATAAACAAAACACTATACCCATCGAACTCATATCCACGCCTAATCCAGAAGAGTCTCTCAATTCTGTAAATACTTTCTTTTCATCCGTTGGTCAAAACCTTGCAACTCATATTATTTCTGAAAATGGGGAATCAGAAGAAGACCTGGTCAATAAGATTGGGTTGAGTGGCAGTACCGACAAATCTTTCTTTATGCAGCCTACTGATCCTAGCGAAATCGAAAATATCATCATGCATTTAAAAGACGATAGCGCGCCAGGGCCAGATGGTATAGATAACAATCTTTTGAAGTGTATTAAAAATACTATTATTATTCCCATAGCTCACATTTATAATTTAAGTCTTAGCTCTGGCTGTTTTCCGGACCGATGGAAGTTAGCATCCGTCGCGCCTATCCATAAACAGGGTCCAAAAAATATTCCTGGAAACTATAGGCCAATTTCCTTACTTAGTACTTTCTCCAAAATTTTAGAAAAATTGGTTAATAGCAGATTAGTTCAGTACCTAGAGAATTTCGGTCTTTTATCTGATCGTCAATTTGGTTTCAGACAGAACCGTTCCACTGAAGATGCCACTTTACTCCTTACTAACCTCGTGTCATCTTACCTAGACAATGACCTGAAATGTATTGGCGTCTTCTTGGATTTATCCAAAGCGTTTGATACAGTATCAATTCCAATTTTGCTCCGCAAACTACAAAACTTAGGTGTGCGCGGTGTCCCTCTGTCGTGGTTTGAAAGTTACCTGTCTGAGAGGAGGCAATATGTCCGAGTGGGCTCTTTTAAAAGTACTATTGATCATATTAATTTCGGCGTCCCTCAAGGAAGCATCCTCGGTCCTACTCTCTTCATAATATATATTAATGATATCCTAAAATTAAACATCGCTAACTCAGAAACAATCTGTTATGCCGACGACACAGTTTTACTTTTTAATGAAATAAGTTGGGAAAGTACTTTAGCTACGGCAGAAAAAGGTCTTAAAAAGGTATCAGAATGGTTACGGGACCATCTTTTAACCTTAAACAGTGATAAAACAAATTACTTATGTTTCCATAAATCAGCCCAATCAAAACCTCCTTCCGACCCTGAACTAAAAATTCATACTTGCACAGTTTTTCCCTCTAATCCTTGCACCTGTGATTCTATCAAAAACACAAATGAAATAAAGTATTTAGGTATTGTAGTAGACGCTAAACTTTCTTTTAAAAATCATATTTTCAAATTAGCAAACCGAATCAGAAAATCGATTTATATCTTCAAAAAGCTTAGAAACTCTGCAGATGAATCTTTATTGAAAATGGTATACATTTCATTAAGCCAGTCGGTCATAAGTTACTGTATTCCAACATGGGGCAGTGCGGCTAAGACCACTATGATAGAACTCGAAAGAGCGCAACGATCTGTTCTTAAAGTAATGCATAAGAAACCTTTCCGATACCCAACCACTGCACTCTATGCCCAAGCTCAAGTTCTATCCGTCCGAAAATTATATTTACACAAAACTGCCTTAGGAACACACAAAGCTTCTAAACGATTGCCTAACTACAACATCTTACTTCAGAAACGCGTATTCAAATTGCCGATTCCTAGAGTTAATTCCACCTTTGGGAAACGTTTTGGGGATTATATCAGAAATACTACCTACAATACCATACTGAAACGCTGCCAACTGCAAGACTGCACAATCTTTGAAGCTAAAAAACTCTTGTACAAATTTTTGATTTCTCTTGACTATGCCGAGACAGAGAACATTTTCAACTAGAGGTTGAAATCTTTGTTTTTAATATATATTGTATTCGTATTTTTTAGTTTTAAGTTTGCTTTACCTAATTGTAGCTAATTCAAATGTCATTGGTTCACCGCGATACAGGCGAAGCCTAGTGCGGAGACCTTGTTAAATCCTGTAAAACATTTTTGCTAAATAAAGTTATTTGTATTTGTATTTGTATTTGTATTTGGTTTAATTTGTCCAATGGATTCCTCCCGTAATGGTGATTGGGTACAAAGGTTGGTTTACCGACGGCCAGAATGGAATTTTATTTGTGTGATACTAGGTAAAAAGCTGTGAATATGTCTTGTAGGAGTGCTTCTTAGTGTCACTTGCACCACCTGGGGTTAGCCACATAACCCGGAGTTAAGCGTTTTTTTGTATATATTTAAATTTATATTATATTTATATTTATTATAATCATATTGGAGGAGGGTAGATCGGCGCGTACGCGATAGCAAGCTTATGCTGTGCTCTGTGTCCCAAAAATAGTTAAAAGTGTTTTCAGTGAAATTTTCCAGCAAAATATTATGATATACAGTTACATACGTGAACAATAGTGTTTTCCGAACAAAATAATAACAAAAAAGTGTTAATCTAACATAAAAAAATTTTAAACAGTTTATTTCCTACCCCCCAAATTTGAAATTTAAACCAATCTAATTGTATTATAAGACAAATTCTATTAAATTAACTCCCAAAATCAATCATGAAGTGCATTAAATGCGGCAAATCAAGTGGTGCCAAGTGTATCATCATTGGTTGCGACTCTTGTTCGGCCAAACTTTGCCAAGGATGTGCGGGACTTTCACCGACAGAAGTGCGCGTGTTTGAGCTAAAAACAGTTCAAAGAGTGGTTCAATTCCTATGCATGGATTGCAAGAAAGCGATGCGTGAGTTACCACGTATTCTCCAGTCAATTCAGCAACTCCAAGAGCAAGTTGAGAGTCTAAAAAGACGCAATGACATTGCAAGTCGGGAGGAGGTCATTCAAGAGTTGCTCGATCGTAAAAGGCGCGCCAAAAACGTCATAGTCTTTAATGTACCCGAGAGTTCCTCAAATCAACCTGAAGAAAGGAATCTTCATGATGTGAAGGAATGTGAAAAAATTGTGGCTACTATTTCTGAGGAGGTCAAAATGTCCGGGGTCAAGGTCGTGCGTCTCGGGCGCCCGGGAATTGATTCATCCAAACCTAGACCTACAAAAATCATATTCACCAACAAATATGACGCGCTAAAAGTTCTTAAAAATAAGAGCAAGCACTCCAATGGCAAGAACATCAGGTCTGACCAAACACCTATGCAACAGGAGTACTTGAAAATGCTACGCACCGATTTGGATGAGCGCTGTAAGGAAGGAGAGGAAAATCTGACAATTAAATTTATAAATGGTTGCCCTAAAATAATCACTGTACCAAAAAACCACCCTGCGGACCCCGCTCAACCACAGGACCCTGCAAACTAAACAATTCAATTCTACCAATCCTGAACAATGTCATTATTTACACTAACTCGTGCTCGTTATTACCCAAATTTGATTTATTTCATACTCGTGTACTTATGTGCAAACCTAAGCCGATTATCATAGCTGTGACTGAAACATGGTTTAATGCAAATACACCCAACAACCTAGTGAGTATACCGGGATATGATCTGTACAGGAAGGACCGTTGTGACCGAAGAGGCGGGGGCGTTGCTGTATACGTGGCTCAGGAGGTATGTGGAGTGCAAATACTAGCAAAGTTAATTACCAACTACTCTTGCCTTCGATCTATAGACACATTATGGTTGAATATAACATTGAATAATTATTCCTTCGTATTTGCTTGTATCTATCGTCCAGAGGATTCTTGTATAAATGACGAGATACTGTTGCTAAATGATATTGACTCAGCCTCTACATCGACGAACGTCATCATTACCGGGGATTTCAATTACCGTGACATAACTTGGCCACTAACAAGCGTTCAGCATAGTGATAATAGAAGAGAGTTTAAGTTCGAAGAAATGTTTGTACAAAGCAATTTGTACCAGCTAGTTCATAAACCTACTCGCCACCGGGAGGGCAACCGTCCATCCCTCATAGATCTGGTCATGACTAACGACGAAAATCTGATTACATCAATTGAGCATCAACCACCTGTGGGGAAATCTGACCATGATTTTCTGCAACTAACAATGCAATTGGAAAACAATAACATATCAAATCAAATTTCAAAATTAACCAGAAAAAATTATTTAAAATCGGACACAGATAGTATAGATTCAAGTCTGTACGGATGCAACCTCTCGAATCTAGTAAGTACACATAGCACAACGAGCTGTAAATGGGAAGCATTTGAATCCACCGTCCTTGAGGTTACAAACAAACACACACCGAACTCAAGGCCACCACGTAAGCCATCACACAAACCATGGATTGACAAAAATATAAAACAAAAAATACAGGATAAACGGAAGGCATGGGATAGATACTTACTTACAGGACGACAAAATGATTATATACATTACAGAAAACTGAATAACGTACTTTTAAATTTAACTAGAAAATCTAGAGCTGAGTATGAGTGCCGGATCTTAAACCTCGGGCCAAAGGCCTTTTATGCCTACATTAGAAAGCAACTTTGCACAAAAGTCTCAATCCCACGTATTATGCAAGACGGATACAACACGGTTACAAGTGAGGTAGATATCGCAAACGCACTAGCCAAACGGTTTGAAAAAAACTATGTTAAGGAGCCTAATGACACGTTTCCGGCTATTGCAACGCAGCGAATTCAGGATTCCTTGTGTGACGTCATCATCACCGAAGATAAGGTTTTGAACAAACTAAAGAAGTTACGCGAAGATACTTCAATGGGCCCTCACGGTATTCCAGCAGTTGTGCTAAAGAAGTGTAGAGCCAATTTTAACTATAAAACTCTCGTGAGACTCGAACATATTAAATAATATTTAAAACGGGTCACTCACGTAATTTAGTCGATTTTCGCTCGACATGTATGCTGATGACGTTCTTCGTAAAGAACGAAACATGTCGAGCGAAAATCGACTAAATTACGTGAGTGACCCGTTTTAAATATTATTTAATAAGTGTAGAGCCATTTTGGCACCGCTTACGCACATCATGAATGAGTCATTTCTTACATCAACCGTACCGCAGAAGTGGAAAAATGCCCTTGTGACACCTATCTACAAAAAAGGAGACAGACTTAACCCCAATAATTATAGGCCAATAAGTCTTACTTGTCTTGCCGTTAAGCTAATGGAAGGTATTATAAACGACGAAATCCGGCTATTCTTAGACAAAAATCACATTATTGTCGACCAACAACATGGTTTCATGAAGAAAAGATCCACCATCACCAACCTACTTTCCTGTGTCAAGGTCTGGTCAAACCATCTGGATAATGCAAAACCAGTAGATGTTGTATACCTCGACTACGAGAAAGCCTTCGACAGAGTGCCACATCGTAGACTTCTAGCTAAACTGGAACACTTTGGAATAAGAGGAAAGCTTCTACAATGGATAGAATCATTTCTCAAAGACAGAAAATTCAGAGTGCGGATCGCTGATAGTGTTTCTAGCGAGTTTGACGTATGGAGCGGCGTACCGCAAGGATCAGTTATCTCTACCACCATGTTCAGCATATATGTCACGGATTTGCAGTCCACCATCGAATCTACATTCAGTTTCTTCGCGGATGACTCTAAGCTGTTTGTTAACCCCCTAACAGACCACAGTAAACTACAATCGGATTTGCACAGAATTAGGGACTGGTGCCTTGATTGGCTTATCAACCTCAATGAAGCTAAATGCACAGTACTCCATTTGCATAAAAAGAACCCAAAATTGTCCTATCTTTTAAACAATGTACAGTTAGCAGCAGTTACAACGCAACAAGACCTGGGAGTCCTTATATCCAATGACCTCAAGTGGGAACCTCACATCTGCCAAATGGTAAAAAAAGCGAATTCTATTGTGTATATAATTAGAAGAGCATTTCGTATCCTCACTCCCGAAGTAATGGTAAAGATTTACAAGACATATATCAGACCTATCTTAGAGTACGGCTTCCAGTTATGGAATCCATACTTCAAAAAAGATATAGAAATGATTGAGCGAGTACAACGTAGATTTACCAAGATTCCAGCACAGCTAAAATCATTATCGTATGAGGAAAGATTGGAGAAGTTGGGTTTGACGACACTAGAAAAGAGGCGCGAACGAGGAGACATGATCGAGACCTTTAAAATCATAAAAGGATATTACGACTGCCCCGAACTGAGCGACCTGTTCACCAGACACTCTAACACGCGCACGCGAGGACACAGCTTGAAGTTATCAACTACCAAATATAAAACCAACATCGGCAAAAACTTTTTCCCAAACCGAATAGTTAAGGCGTGGAACAAATTACCCTCCCAAGTTGTGAATTCTACAAGTGTCAACCAATTTAAAAATAGACTGGACAAATTATCATAAATAGTGAAACCGTGCTAAGTGAACTATGATTTAGACGTATCAGCATCAGCTGCCTGTCTAAAATGAAATAATAATAAATAATAATAATAATATTTATGTAACATTACAGTTTAACCAAGGCGTTACAAGATTCAGACTTAACTACTTAACTACATACCTTAAACTAGCCTTAATCTATGAGGAATTTGACAGCTCAATTCAGAGTTAGCGGCTAACTTTCGGTGGTGCAAGTGGACCTTAGAGAGCCACGCCACGAGCCACATAACACAGAGTTAAGCGTTTTTTTGTATAGAATTTTCCAGTTTAACTCCGAGTTAGCGGCTAACCCTAGGGAGTGCAATTGTACCTAAGAGAGATAAACCGCGACGGAAAAAGCTAAATTTGACATGCTAAGGTAAGAATTATTGCTTACATGATGTTGGGTTTATCGATACATAACCTAGCTTTTGACACATGAAGTGGCCATCTAGCGAGCTAAATAACGGCAGTTCCTTAATCGGCCACAACGAATGGGAGCTACCGTATTGTCGCTCACCAGGCGGCGCCATTCATGCATAGGTCCTGTGTCAGTATGAGAGAATTGTCAAAGTGACGTTTGAAATGTTCCCGCAGGACCCACGTTCCACTAGCGCCCCTAGCGGAAAGTCGACTGGCGGTAATCCTCATTAGACTTCGGGGCTGGTACCTCGAAAATCGAACGATTGCGACTGATCTCCAACTCTGTCACACTTGCATATTAGAGTGATAAAGAGGTTTTTCGTGCCAATTTTCGATGTTCGTGGTAGGCGTGTAGAAGGCCTACCACGAAGCACTTTGTTCGTTCGTTCGTCTATATCCCTCTATTGCTCTCACATATTCGAGAGAGGTAGAAACCTCTTTGTCACTCCAATATGCAAGTGTGACAGAGATGGAGATACAAATCCGGAATCGTTCTATTTTCGTGGTATAGGCCCAGGCCAGGACACAATATGATTCATTCTAACTAATCCCTGTGGCATGACCACTAAGTAGAACGGAAGCTGACTCAAGTCTAATAAAAACGTCTAACTTTAAAGACGATTTGTCATTATATCCAGTTTAAATGAGATTTGCTTGTACAGGTAATGTATTATTATTGTGACAGTTGGACAGTTTAAAGAATAAATTAAATTTAAATTTTAGGGTTCCGTAACAAAATGATAGTAGTTTTAACGTGGGTGCAACTAAAATAAGCAGTCGAGTTTCCATTAGGGTGTGCAAACTGGTTTTTATTTGTATAAAATTTCGGTTCATAACCGGTTATTAACCGGTTTTTTTCATACAATTAAAAACCGGGTTGCACACCCTATTTATATGAAGATAAGATATAAGAATTGTATATGAAGAGTCCTAATATTACAATAGGATTTTATTTATAATTTATATGGATCATGCGCGTTTACGTTGTATGGTCCTTGACATATGTCAAAAGGTGGTTCTTAGACCTCACAAAGTGTAGAGACGGATTGTCGTTTGTTACTCAAGAAGGCGATGGCGTCTCTGGAATTCTTTTTTGTTTGCAAAATGATGTTTAATGTGTAACTTTGATAGCTAATTGTGCAGTAAAGTAACGAAGCAGTATACAGGTGTTGAAGAATTAATCCTGAAACGAGTTCAGTCACTCCTTTAGTCATCAAGCGACAATCCCGGGATCTTGTCCCCTGAGAAACTATATTTTAAGTCTTAGCTATAAACTTAACATATAGCGAGGCCAATTACCGAACAACGTCGCCCAAGTGGCAATATACTATTCTATTTATATAATATACTGAAATATTGATAATACGTGACATTGGCAAATTTTACCAACTCTCGGACAGAAGCTATTATTTAAAAGAAGAAGAAAGTGTAGACTGCTAATGTGTTATTTTAAATGTCAAACTTTTATGAATGATGAAGTTTACTTAACACTTTCTTCAATCTCTTGCTATCAAAATCGAGGCTAACATGCTTAGGCGGACTCCAGTATGTTTGTTCCTTCACGTGAAACGGGTGAGTGTTTTTGGAATAAATTTGGCACATATGTAGATTATAATATAATATAACCGGGATCCTGCCTTTTCGTCGAATTTAATATTGTCGACTTGCCAAGCAACTTTTCGTCGATGTTTCATTTGGCATATCAACGTTTATATAATTATTATTTGCCAACTAGGTTAGATTAGGATTGGAATATGATATTCCGCGAAAGATACCGAAATAATTAGTAGGGAAATTAAAATTTGGCAAACATTTTTTGTCAATACAATAGTAACCCAATATAGCCATAATAATAATAAGTAGGCGTAGGGATGTGACGACCCCATCGCCCACTGGTTTCGACCGGTGCAATCAGTCAACGCAGGGCAGCTTGTGGCGAGCTGTTGGGGAGTAGCGACACCACGTACCTGAGCGCTCCTGGTGGACTCCGTCGTCCGACGAAGTCCTCCGCCTCTGGCTTGCCTTAACCGGCCGTCCAGAGTGGGGTCGCGAGAGCTGTGTTCTCGAGGGTAGATGTGGAAACCTAAGTGGCGAGTTGGCTATATGTTTAAAGTCCAGTGACACCTCTCTACCCCCAGCCCTCATACCGGTGTTGCCCTCGAGCCATCTTAGATGTCGCTTTTTGTGGGGGCCCATCTTATGTGGGCGAGTCACCGTCTGCCAGAAATAAAATTGATTACCATTTTGTTAGGCAGACGTCCGATTTTATTCTCCATAACCCAGTATTTAGTCCAGCACTTTCACCTAATAGTCCAGTATATTTTAGATTCCATTAAATCTCAATAGTCTTAACACCCTCGCGGGTGCTGCCTCTGCGTGCGTCCCATGACTCGGGCAGGTGCAACATCCGCTCGGTGTACCCCTTACATTTCATTAAATTGTCGAAAGGGCCTCTGCGTGTTGGCTTCGGCTCCGCGTACGCCTCCCAAAGGTCCGGAACACCATTGTTCCGTGATGGGAAAGACATACAAATAATAATAATAAATATTACAGGACATTCTTACACAAATTGACTAAGTCCCGCAGTAAGCTCAATAAGGCTTGTGTTACGGGTACTCAGACAACGATATATATAATATACAAATACATAAATACATTGAAAACATCCATGACTGAGGAACAAATATCTGTGTTCATCACACAAATAAATGCCCTTACCGGGATTCGAACCCAGGACCATCGGCATAGCAGGCAGGGTCACTACCAACTAAGCCAACCGGTCGTCTAAATCGTCGGTGGGCATACATACCTATACAAAAAATACGTGTGGCACTCGGGGACTGCCGCGGTAAAGCTATTGCATATCATTTTTTATCAACTTATGCAATTATAATTATTTATTTATTTTATTCATGCAGTATTTCTTTTTCTTTGATATTAATTCAAGTTACACTTTTTGAGCGTGGTGACCGATAAGAAAACAAATTTTTCTATTATTAAATAAATAAAAAGTTAATATTGTTTAAAATGTTTTTATTATTTTACAATACATGTGGGTTTTATTATCTTACAGTAGCTGTTGGTTATTCAGGAATATTTATCATTGAAACTATAGGTTTATGATAACTGAAATAAGAAACATAAGTTTGCGACTTAATATCCTCTAAATACCTAGAAAATACCGCGTCAATGGTGGTCCCATATTTTGTTGTGGACTCTTGTGGATCATTATTCATTTTCAAATTCAATGTTTTTGATAGAAAAGTTGTCAACCGCTCTGATTTTTTATCAGCGAAGTTAATGTTGAAATCGCCAGCCAAGATAAATTTATTACCATTTGTACCAAGTATTTTCGACCCTTCTTCAGTGTACTCCAGTAAAGTGCGATGAATAAAATGCTCTACCTCGTCCAATTTTGGATTCGGAGAAATGTAAATTGCTACCATAACTATTTGTAGGCCATTTCTAAGTTTGCATAAGCACGCACAAATATCTCCAACAACTGAGCGCCTAACATTAACATCGCTAACGTGTGCAATATTTATTTCAATATTCGGAGTCATAATATTAGTAATATCATTTTCATTTTGGTAAATAGCTACCCCACCTTTTGAAACAGTATCTCGTTTGAACTGAACAATACAATTAAAATTAGATATTTCAATCGGATTATCATGCGTCATGCAAGTTTCTGTAAGAAGTAACATATTTGTTTGTCTCGTAACTGAATCTTGTAAATCGTATTTATGACTATTTAGACTTTGGCAGTTGAAAGCCATTATTGAAATGCCATTCCTATTACTAATGAAATCTAATACACTTTGAGCTATCGTCTGAACACTATTTAAAGACAGTCTTTTGAATTCTTGCAACAAAAATGCAGTCGATGTAGCTTGCTTTCGATTATGATAAAACTTGAATGTAGAATTATCGTTTTTTGTCGTGATATACAATTTTTCAATATTAGTCACCCGAGAGAGCGCAACATAAACGAGTTCCTGAGAATGTGCTTTACTATACTCATATACTATTTCGTCAAAAGTTCCACCTTGCGACTTATGTATAGTTAGAGCAAGAGCTGAAGTTAATGGAAAATGTTTGCGTTTGGCTATACATTTTCTATCCGATGTTAATGAAATATTTGCTGTTCGTAATTCAATGGGAACAGCGAGATTGCCAACTCTGTTTTGCACTGCTAGAGTGGCTGCTTTTTGCCTTTTTTTCCTACCCACTATATCTGAACCACAAAATTCCAGCCAAACTCTTATTAATGTGTTACTTTCATCAAATTCTAGATGTACCAATTTCCCAACAGCACCATTGCACAAACCATCAGAAACGTCGATGTTAGTTGTAATAACATAACCTAACTACACGATGAATACTCACTTTGGCAACGAAACTTTCTCTGCTTGTGCGTCCGAAGCTTCATTTTCAGAAGAGCGATTCTTTCGTTTTAAGTTCTTAAGTCTTTCTTTCCTTTTAAGTGCTTGTTCTTCTAAGCCTCCGGCACTTTCACCTAGTTCCATGATAATCATTATATGGTACTAATTATTTGATATAGTTAGAACTCTAATATATATAGTAAGTAATGACAACTATCACTTCACCTCGAATCCTAAGAAACGATACTAAAGAACAGTTTTTATTTATAATTTTATACTATAAACAGCACAAACAGCGTACACTGAACATTCGCCAACATTCATTACTGTCAAGTTTGTCAATGTCAAATATGACATCAATATGCGTGAGCGTGAGGTTTTTTCTTTACGGAATTTCTGGATTCGGTCCCCGCGCTCAAGGCCCGCGATAGAAGTTCTTATGCCAATGAAATTTCCACTTTATTTCGTTGTGCACTAACGTGCTAAATTCACAAATTTAAAATGGTACTTAGTACGACTTTGCATTTGCACTAAGGTATCGATTAAAAAAACAAAACGATTCGCAGTCTAAATAAAAAATTAGGCGCCTTTTGCCTTTAATTCGATCCAGCCAGTATATTATATTTAACATATTTGATTTTGGCGGGACTAAAATAATAGTGTTTATTTTGACGTTTGACATCGCCGTATCTCTGGTAATAAGAGCTACTGTCCTCAATATTTTGTATAGAATATGACACTTAGAGACATTCGTTTGGAGATATATCCTTTCCCCGATAAAGAACTTTGTAACAAAGTGAATAAAGTCGGTTTTGGTCCGTCGGAGTGGGGAGCGTCAGGTTTTTTTTCGTTACGGAATTTCTGGATTCGGTCCCCGCGCTCAAGGCCCGCGATAGAAGCTATGCAATAGCTTAAAAAGATAATAATAATGTTGTTCCCTAACGGTTTTGGATCTAACCCGAGAGACCCAATATGGATCGGCAACGCGCATGACACTAGAGTTGCAGGCGGCCATAGGCAACGGTGACCGCTTTCCATCAGGCGGGCCGTATGCTAGTTTACCACCGACGTGGTATTAAAAAGGATATAGGTAAGCATTTTGACGCGAACAACGTCGCGGGTCAGGCAAGATCCACATATGTTTTAAGATTTCTTTGATTTTTCTAAAGTATCTCCTGGAGTGTGTACAGAATATCTGGTTCAGAAGGCCTAGTATAAGTTGTACGACATTAACTCCTCGACCGCGTTAGCGTATCGGGAGTTCAAATTATGTTTGCCGTTTATTTAAATCATCCGGCAACTTTCATATTTTGACCCCTCGATACGCTAACGCGGTCGAGGAGTTAATGTCGTACAACTTTTATACTAGGCCTTCTGAAGGCCTAGTATAAAAATTTTACGACACTAACTCCTCGACCGCGTTAGCGTATCGGGAGTTCAAATTATGTTTGCCGTTTATTTAAATCATCCGGCAACTTTCATATTTTGACCCCTCGATACGCTAACGCGGTCGAGGAGTTAATGTCGTACAACTTTTATACTAGGCCTTCAGTTGAACGATGCCTCGGTTATACTCGTATCTCGCGAAATAATTTCATATAGCCCTCGGCTATTGTAAACAATTTCAAAAGTAAGTAGGGCTAAGTCAAACGTTTAGGGCAGCCTTTATTTTTACTTAGATATTTGAAAGGATATTATGTTAAAATAGGAGTTACATTATAATGATGATGCAGCCTATATGCCCACTGCTGGGCACAGCAAGCAAATTAACTGTCAAACTTTAAGTGGTATTTTAAACGTTATACATAAATTTATTACGTCACGTCTACTGTTTCACAGTCTGTGCCAAAGTTTATGAAACTTAGCATAGATGGACTCTATGACATAAAATTAATTCTGGGTAATATTAAACAAAACTGGCTAACAAAAGAAGCATTTTATGACTATCCTAGAATATGACAATTATTTAATTAAATTGAATGCAAATCCTAATATTTATGCCTAATCTTAATTTTTAATTTTATATAATGTGTTATTTTAATCTTTAATTGTAATTTACATGATTTATTTGACATTCTTATTTCATTTTAAATTTATTTTTGACATGTAAAATTGTGTAATTTTATGAATAAATGAATATGAATATGAATAATGACAGATTCTCTGTTTCGTACGGAATGTGTAAAACGACGAAGAGTAAATCAAATGTGAAATATATATACATACATATATATATACATATATATATGTACATACCGTTAATAATCGTTTGTTCTCATCTTTCATTGTGATATTAGTTAGTATTTGTTTTGAAAGGCCAAAGTTTAACACAGCTTTTCTGAGTTTTATCAATAAATTTGATAGAATTCCTATATCTCAACTAGGTAAGTAGGGTTTTATCTACTGAACTTTATTGTATTACAATAAAGTGGTTCGAAATTTTACTTGGCCTGAGAATATTTCGACAAGAGACTGAACAAATACTTCTAACCAAATATTATGAGATGAGAGAGCAAAGAGCCTTTATTTTATCTAACTATTTACGAAAGTATCTAAGGCCTGAGTTATTCGGCGACGAGGAAAATGAAGGCTTGGGAAATCTTTAAAAGCAAAAGGAAAGTAGGTTACTTAATGAAAGTCCAGACATTTTGATGAGATAAAAATGAGATGAAATAGTAGATTACGTACCGAGGCCTGTAAAGTAAGAAATGTCTCAGATCTCGTGTAATTGTCGGCCGAAGCAACGCTGAGGTCGACAAAAATGACTGTGATATGAGGCTTTCTTATTTACTGGCTAAGGTCAGTACACTATTTTTCTGCTCGAGGCTGTCGGCAAGCGGCGCATTTGTTTAGCGTAGCGGCCTGCAATTGGCTACTTGCCGGCCGGAGAGCAGAAAATAATAATTTATTGTGCCCAATTTGATATGTGTCTAGTAGCCTATTGTAAAAGCTTCTAAACGCGCTATATCACAGGGTAGAATGAAGATAAATAGACAGGGTCTATCGTGACTACGGCACTACGCCCGGTAACAGACAATGTTACGTAGAACTTAAGATAATTTTAACCAATATATTTCTTGTACCAATATATAATCGAACACGGTCTGTGCCTCACTGAAAATCGTTCTAATATACTTAGACCGGGTTACTCACGTCTATAAAGTCGAAAATAGCTCGACATGTTTCGAGACGGTCCGCGCCCCATAATCATGAGTGAGAAGCGCTTGCGGCGATTGCTCTGCTAAGTATATTAATATGTTTAATACTCACGGGAGTTTTCTATTTAAAATTGTTCTAATTTATGTAGGCACATAAAAATACTGTAAATATTTGCAAAACATCAAAGGCCGACTGAAATGTTTGCTGAAATTGATTAAATTATTTATTTGTATAGGACGGGTTTATTGACGTGGCAGGGTGGCAATGAGAGTTCTTTTTCAGTTTTGAGGTGTCAGAAGGTGACGCCAGTGATCACGTGGTTGGTACATTATGTCCGCAGAATATTATTTACAATACAATACAAATACTTTTTACTGAACATCTGAAAAAGGCAATACAGAGAATACAACGAACAAAATATGAGTTGAACCACAGGCGGTATTTAATAATATGTTTCGCGACATAAACCCTCAAGAATCCAATATGTTTTCATTATCTCCCCGTATTACCAATAATAGTAAACGTGTATAATCTTAGATTTATAAAGCCTAGATATAAAGGGTAATAGGTACGTTTTTGGGGCTCTACCAAATGTCTCGGAGAGAAAAAGGTATTTCAGTAACGATCCTAGATTTCTAGGTATTATTATTCTAAATACCTATCAATATTTCTAGTAATATTGCTTTAAGTACAATAAATAATAAATGAAAATGCGAGGCACATTATTTTTTCTACTTCCTAAGAAAAATATTTCACATTAAACGAACAAAAAAACGAATGAAATATTCAGGAACAAAACTGAACTTTTACATTTATTTATCCTTCGGGCTATGAAATTATTTCTAGGAAATAAATGATGGGAAAACAAGTTCATCTTTAGTAATTCTCGGTATTACAGATAACTTGTTAGAAATATATTATAATAAGTTACAATAAAAATTTGCCAAAACATGAAATTACCTACTAACTGAAAATGGATTACAATTTACTAAATTATAACATAATCCTGAATTTAAAAAAAATATATCAAATTTTTTCCTGTAGTGATAAGAAATATTTATATTAAGAAACTAAACTAAAGTTACAATAAAATAAACTATTACTAAAATTTAATATATACAGTAAATATAATGGCACTTGCTGGTGGACTTGGGTCTCAAAATTAAAACTTTTCGAGTCTTCTAGAACGTGTTTATTATTTTCACTATTTTTCACCCAAACTCTCGCTTCTTTTTATCTTTTTACAAAGTTTTCCCTCACCGCCCCCGCGGCGCTGCTAGTCGTTACGCATCCGATCGCGCAGCTATTTAAAAGTGTAATGTTACATTTAAATTCATTGTTTAGACAAAGAAATCAAGTTTTAAACACTATTTCAATTAACTGAGCTATTTAACTAAACATTTGGATATTTCCCATTTAGAATGAACTTTAAAAAAGACTTGACTTCAAGACTTGTTGTTATATCGTACACTAGCGACCCGCCCCGGATTCTTGAATCACTCTAGTAGTAGTTTTAAAGATTTAAGCATACATACATACAGACAGCGGGAAGCGACTTTGTATAATGTAGTGATGGTGATATATATACCATCACCATCACTACATATATATATTTTTTCTGTAATGTTTATCTTTTTAAGGATTATCCCCAGTTGTGGCAATACATGTTTTTTTTTTAATTATATATCATACAATCATACATACCTACCGCAATACCAACTACGAGGGCTAATCAATTGAATATCGTCTCATAAATCTCATGGTGGTAGCGAGATTACTATCGAAACACGCAGTCGCTATCAAGTCTGATTTCGTAAAACTCATCGTAAACACAAATCAATCTAAGTCGGCCCGTCATCTCCGTCTGGGCTTAAGGGGGATTAAGGGGGAAGTTACGAACAAACCTTTTTTTTCCAATAAAGGTTCACCAAACTGCCTGTCAAAGTTTTCTAGATTTGATCGCTATGAAAATGTATATTATTATCAGTGTGCAGTTGACTACATGAACATATTTAACTACAGTATGACTCATAATCACTTCAGTAATCATCAATAATAATCACAGACTAGCAATAGATATGTAGTACCACCGAATTAGAAGTATCACCAAATTATGCGAGTTTACTCTACAGTAAGAAATAGTAGCGTTTTCCCAAGTAGAGCATACTAATTTCCTTTTCATTAGTTTAAATTTGCATTATCCACTAGTCAGAGTTTAATTTGCTTCTCACTTTGTTAATTACTTCAATGATTAGATTAGATTAGATTAGATTAGATTATTTATTTCATGAAAGACAATAACATAATAAATTTACATCACAGTACAGATATTCGAATTGCTATCATGATCGTCAAAAACAAATAAAAATAAAGACTGATTCATACATGTCAACTAATAATCAAGTAAAATAAGTACAATCTAAGCTACAATATGGACTATATGTCATTACAAATTACTATTAAAGTAAGTAGTTAATACTTACAAATCAAAATAATAATATAATATAATAAATTTAATTTAAATTTAAAATAATGTAGAAATAATCAAATTCAAATAATAATAATATTATCTCTCAATGAGAATCATCAATGTACAAAATATAAATATAATCAATAAAAATCAATAAAAATGTTTTATTTAACAAACAACTCGTTTACATATTGTACCTCCCAAGTTCCCAACTAAGAATTTTAGTACTAAGAATTTTAATGTACTAAGGCTGCGTTTTACCAAATTTTTATTCGGAGAATAACGCTTACTCTGTAGATAGTAACGTCAAATTACTATGGGATTTTGACATTAGTATCAAAGAGTAAGCGTTAATCTTGGTTAAAAAACTTAAAAAGTTTGGTCAAATCCAGCCTAATTATACCGACATGTCACATGTAATTCCAGGCCAGATCTCAGTCCAAAGAGTAGCGCTTTGCGTGCAAGAATACAAGAAGAAGCACACGGAGAGCGTGGAACGCGTTTTTGGAGGAAGCCATCGTGCGGCGCGAGCTGGCCGACAACTTCTGCTTCTACAACGAGATCTTTGTCTTTAGTATACGATATCTATTTCAATTTATAATTTATATATAGTAGTGTTACTACTTTAATAACAAATCAAAAGTTTTATTTATGAGATGATTTTGTCTATACATAGTCTTGCGTTTGACTGTAAATACAATTGTACATATGTGTACCTCTGTCACTTCAATGTGGTCTGAAAGCATAGTGTTCATTGCTCTGAAAGTGGGTCATTGTTAACCTATGAGGCGGGTGGAAAATGCTACTTTTCCACACAAACCACAGATTTGGTTGGACTCGGTCCAACCGATCTCTCTGGAGCGCAAACTCAGAAGGAGTATTCCAGAGTAGTAAATATCGTGTTGTCGCGGAAGGGTCCTGGATTTCCCCAGGCTACCATCCCACTTCACAGTCCGTACGCACCAAATTTCAGTGCATGGAGCCCCTGCCAGGTTAAAAAAAAGCTACTTTTCCGCCCTAGGGCATTTTACTTTCAGTATGCAGTTTTTCTGAAGTTTTACTTATTGCAATAAAAAAAATCAGTTTAAAGTGGATGCTTTCTATGATTTTCATTCTGATATTTATTTCCCGAGTCCATAAATGACAAAATGATATCTAATTACCCAGTAGCCCAGATTACAATGGATATAGACTTGTTTACCTTCGTCTAGTTTACTAAATGACATAATTAAGCTACAATCTTAAATTTAAATTACAACCGGGCATCAATGAGCCCGTAATAACACCGTGACGCGAGCTCGGGAGTGATTGCCGTAAATATAGACCGGCGGAAGTTTACAAACCCTTTCCTTGGACGACCGCCAGGCGACCATTTCAATGCAAATGTACGAAGTATTCGAATTGAGCTGGCCTCATTTAATAGTCTAACGGCCTTGCACCATCCAGGGTTAGCTAAATCTATGAATTAACTCCGGGTTAGCGATTATTTAGGAATTTCGCGTACACTAATATGAAGAACCTTTCAATGGCGATGTTTTAAAATGTTTTTTGGGAGCAGCACGATTACCATGTACACACGCGCTCATAAGTGCATGGGCAATTTATGAATGAATTCATTCATAAACTGCCCATGCAATTCTGAACGCGATAGTACATCGAAAATTCACTCTAATATGCAAGTGACAGAGATGGATATACAAATCCGCTATCGTTCTATTTTCGTAGTACTAGCCCTGTTTTGGTCTGCTTTACGAACGAGCGAGATGTAAACAATAACGAAAATAATATTACTTTTCATCACACTTGCTCGGTAATGGTGTTATAACGCGCAGGCGTATAGAGCGGTTAGAGCCGATTTAGTCCCCTCGGGAGTTATGAATTTTAGTACAATATAACTCCCGAGGGAGTTATGAGTTTAGTTTTAAAATATTGTACGTCATTTCACTTCAGACTAAGGAGGTTTTGCATCAGCTAAGGCTTATTTCAAATCTTGAAACTTGGCTATAAATCAACTTTACTGTGTATTATTCAACTTTAATAAATAGATTCATTTGTATATTTGTTTTTTCCCTTACAAGTGTGATGAAAAACATTGTATGCATCACGGTCGGTAAGAGAATTACAAACTCGAGTCATTATAAGCCCTCCGCCTGCTGCGTGGGGCTTCTAACAGACTCTCGTTTGTAATCCTGTACTTACCTCCCTAGATGCACAATGTAGGTACTATTGCTATTCCGTCAAACGTTCTAGTCAATTAGTGCCCGTTATACTTACTTGCGTATTTTTTTAATGCAATTAATGTTCCCACCCTCCCGCCGCAAAAAATTAATACGCAAATGAATATGACAAACCATCATCAATAATACAAAACTCGACACGTTTTTCGCCTCTCTACGAGGCATCCTCAGGAGATGAAGAGATGTGGTTCTGGCGTTCGAGAAGTGAATATTATCGCTATCGAATTCGCGCAGTCACTATCGAGTAGTCACGCAGAACAGTGTGCGTACCATGAGTTGCATTCGAATTTCGAATGAAGTTTCACGCAACTGTATTCGATATGCGAGTACAGCGCTCGAAAGTATGTCCGTCTCGCTCCTACGTATCGCGACATACCCCCGAACGCCGCAGTTGCTTTCGAATACGTACGGTAACTGACACACTGATTCCTTGACTATGTTAGAATTACTCATGTGCCGACGGAAACTTTCCAATATTGCGAAATATTTCGCATAGGAAAGTTTCAGAAACTTCTCACATTTTTGTATGGGGATTGAAACTTTCTGCAACGTAAAATGGAAGTTTCTTAAATTTCTGTGTAATTTTCAAGAAATTTCCTAGAATTTTTCCAACTTTTTGGAAACTTTCCGCAACTTGCACATCTGTACTTAGAATGCCAAATTATCTTTCAATAATATCATGCTTTTTAACAGTTTGCTGTTATTGTTGACTGTTGGCTGTAAATATACGGTTTTAGTTTTCGAATGCTACTCTATTTCCGTGGAATTAGTATAATAAACAAGCAGTAAACGAGAATAATTTACGAGTTTCAATGTATGTATGTTTAATCAAAACAAAGTTATAGGAATATTTTCACGGATACCTATTTTAAAATAGACTAGGTACATAGACTAGGTACATATCGAGAGGTTTTTGATAACTTCATTTAAGGGTTTTACAACAATACAATACAATACAATAACTCTTTATTGCACCTCAAAACAACAAAAATAACATAAACTGGTATAGCTCACACGTGAAAAGAGGCAAACAACAGGCGATCTTATCGCTTTGGCTTTGGGTTTTGTTTATTTTCCAAAAAAATAACGAAATCATGAAATTATCAAAACAAAAAAACTTCTTTCCATTATTATTAAATTTTTACTGTTATGAAAAAAACGTTGTTCACTTTATTCATTCTATTTTCTAACTCCCAGTGGATCACCGAATATTAAAAGTTTGGTATGGCGGGCGTTTGGCGTACTGGGGCATTACCATGACGTCTTAACGCGATTCAATTTAGAACCTAAACTGAGTCGCTACCATACAACTGAGCTCATATCATTAGCCCGCAATAATGCGCTCAAAAATCGCATATAAAGACCCCCATAATAATAAACTTTTTGTTACAAAAATTTCTTATCTGTGAAAATGTTATTATAGCTAAATAATATTATCGATTTCGATAATGTTTTTTTTTTTCAAACTAGTGCACGATTCTAGAATATTTTGCAAAGTACTCTCAAGTATTTGCAACTCGCAAAAGCGCAGGCGAAGACAATGTCATTCTAAAGAATCTAAAGCAATTCGTGGTAAAGGCTCTGATGGCACTGTCATAATATATTAGAATATTGGTATCGTTATTGAGTACTTAATGGTTGAAAATACCTCTATTTTTACGTGTCCCAATACCTGCACATTACCAAATAGACTTTTATGCGTTTTCAAGCACCATACGAGCGTTTAAGAGCACTGGCCGTTAAACATTAATGGTTCTCTCAGTTTTATATACTTTTAACAACTTCAAAGGTAGTTTACTGTGAATTATGACTTGTTAAAAGCATATTTTTAACGAATTAAGTAGTTCGTTAGAGTGTGATAAAGCAAAGAGGGTTGTAATCAGTGATGCGTTAAGGGATTTTATGATGATAGTGAAAAATACATTTATTTTCAAAATATATACAGTAAGTGTAACTTACCTAACTACCTCTGCCTACCTTAAATCTCAAATAGTCTTATCTTCCATGTGTATATATAATATAATATACGTTTTGAAATCATTGGGCCTTACATCTTCTTCCTGGGCGAATTTGATTTTGTTGTCGTTTTTTTTTCGCGTCAGATTTGAATGAAATTTGGTAGGTAGGAAGAGTTCCTTATTCTCTTCATGATAGACTCAATGTCCCAGTATGTCCCACATTTTTTTCCACTGAGTTACAAAATCGTATGGGATTTACGTTACTCAGTGGGAAATTTAGTACAAATTTTTGTCGCACATTGGGATTTCGTATTATATCTAACGTAGAACAAGGAAGTCCACTAAATTTCATACACATCTGACGCGAAGAAAAAAACGACAACAAAATAAAAATAAATGCCCTCCTAGCTTTTTCCCGGCTTATGCCAGGGCTCATTCCAAGATTAGGCGTAGGCACTAGTTTTACTGAAACGACTGCCATCTAACTTTCCAAACCAGAGGGTAAACTAGGCCTTATTGGGATTAGCCCGGTTCGTCACGACGTTTTCCTTCACCGAAAAGCGATTGGTAAATATCAAATTATATTTCGTACTTAAGTTCCTTTTGGCACGAGCCGGGGTTTGAACCTGGGACCTTCGGGTTGAAAATCGCACGCTCTTACCGCTGGGCCACCAACGAATTCCTCAACAAATTCCTCGAACCGACTACAATGAATTTTTCAGACTGTTGAACCAGCGCCAAAATATCCATCTTCTGTGAAACCTAAATGTAGAGATGCATTGTCAACAGTTACATAAAATTCGTACTAATCCTGAGTGATAGTATTTTCACGTTGGATTTGCAACTAAACGTTTTTTTTAATAATAGATAGTGATAAACAAGCATACGGCCCGCCTGATGGTAAGCGATCACTGTAGCCTATGGACGTCTGCAACTCCAGGTGTGTTACATGCGCGACATGGGTGTTGCATGTTAAAGTGTGACATGGGGAGAATAGGGGATCCAAATTTCGTGACGTCACATACAAAATTTAATAAATAATATGAATAATCTAATAAAGTGAGCCGCTATGGACCCAAGCTGATTAAGATTGATAATTAGATTGTATTGTGTTGACTGTATCAATAGTATGTATGTATTTTTATTTTACGCTACATGCGTTAGCACCTTCTCCGCATGTCACATCGGTCGAACCTCACGTGCAGCCGGAGCGGCAGCCGAAACACAAGCCGCGCTAAAGCGCAAGAAATACGCTCCTCTCGGCTCTAGTTACTATTTCGTTCCTTTTGCGGTTGAAACGGCGGGCTGCTGGGGTGCTGATGCAAAACGTTTTATCCGCGACATGGGCCGCCGACTCAGGCAGAAGGGCGAAGACCCGCGCTCAGAGTCGTTCCTAGTGCAAAGGCTGTCCATAATTATACAACGCGGCAATGCCGCTAGCATTATGGGCACTTTTGCACCTGGAACGGCGGGGAGCGAGATGTAAATATATATATATATTTTTTTAAAGTAGTTTATATTTATTTGGAAATAAATCTTTTTTTATTTTAAACTGGGTATAATACAAACCTCTTTTGTAAGTGCTGTTTTATTATTAAAAATTACTAAATATGTAACGTCACACCTGGAGCGGGGGTAGTGCAATGTGACCACGTGTAACAAAAGCCTTCCCCTTTGGTCAAAATATCATAAAATTATTGTGACGTAATTAATGGATGGGTACTACACGAGTCTAACAACGCTAACGCTATAGAACCAGCTTGATAATCCTAGCAATAACTAGAAATGAACACGGATATTCTTATCAATGGACACTGTCTCCAGTGTCTAGTTCACATATTACACAACTCTTATCTAGTCGCTAATACTCTTATTTTAAAATGACGTATCTTGGAAGGAAATAACAAAGTCACGTGTTTCGTGTACATGCGGTCTGACTATGCTTTTGGCTACCTGCCAAAGATGGAAGATCACGCAATAGACGTAAAAAGTTAGTCATTAAAGTAGGTAAAGGGATTCCATTAGAGATAAGAGTGAGATTATAGATAATCAGGCAGGTATGACCAATGTCGCTAATTCTACTATTCCGTCTAATGATCGCCTGCGTTTAATCTAAGCACATTTCGCAGCTGCTACAGATGTGCAAGTTGCGGAAAGTTTCCAAAAAGTTGGAAATCTTCTAGGAAATTTCTTGAAAGTTACACAGAAATTTGAGAAACTTCCATTTTACGTTGCGGAAAGTTTCAATCCCCGTACAAAAATGTGAGAAATTTCTGAAACTTTCCCATGCGAAAATTTTCGAAATATTGGAAAGTTTCTGTCGGCACATCAGCAGCAGCTGCTGACTTAATCGCCAGATGGACAGGATAACCTGTGTCTCTACCAGCTGCTATAGATTTCTGTTAGCTGTCACTGCTAATATCGGCACCATGAGTACCTAACCTATAAAATTGACAAATGGTTTCGTCAAATTCGACAGCGACTCTCGAATTTAGTCTCACTGTCAAAGTTCTGCTGCTTATCGACTGAGTTGGCAGCTGTGTACTGTGATTATATTCAACGCAGGAGAGCAGCATTAGACGGAATATTCCATATGACGGAATTATGCGCATTGACTAGCCAAATCAATCATTTATGGGTTACTTGGGTTAACTTTGAGTTACTTCAATAAACATAATATATACAGTAAGTGTAAATTACCTAACTACCTACCTCTACCTACCTTAAATCTAAAGTAGGTCCTTGAGGCATTGTACCTAGGATGCTGGCGGCATTTCCTCGTTGTATCGCAATGCTGATACGTTGTGCGAGGAAGCCACCAGCTCTTCGGTCACCAGTAACATCAACCAGACGTTTCGCGATTTCTACGAAAAATTTGCGTGCGCTGGGACCCCATGGACCAAGAGTTTCGACCCCGAATGGTACAAAAAGGTACTCTCTGCCCAGGCTCTTATATTTATTACGTTTTAAAATTTCGGCGCATTCAGCCGCTCCGCCCGCTTTTACATTAGTTCGTTGGAGATGGGACGGCGCCAGCGTGTCTACACAGGTAGCATCCCACACTAGCATCCGTCCCAAACTCCAAGGAACCAAGGACACCCCATCAGGTCTCTATATATAAACTATCTAATAAACTAGATTTTTTGAACCAAAAAATTAACCTAATATTTAAAATTAATGGAGTTTCCTATGCAGTAATTACGTATAATTATTATATTATTATCCCGAAAACCTAATTTCCAGAATATCACATTTACGCTGTACACCATACTATTGTCAACAACGAAAGATGATCGTGGCCCAATTATATTGTAAACATGATTAACTAAAGTAGGTATAATTAAAGTTTCAGAGTAACCTTCCTTATCGCGGTTAAAGACGAGGAATGCAAAACATCACGATTACTGACAGTGATTACTGCTAGTGCACTTTTATCTACACAAATTGTATGCTTAGTTATTTTTTTTTTTTATGATTATAGACCAATAATATGCGTCGTCATTATCTTTGACAATATCTTACGTGATAAACAGAAACTTATTTCTGCCCTTTTGGCAGTATTGGTGCGTTGAATGCAGAATTTTTTATCAGAGTAAACATTTCCTTTTGCTTTTCAAACAAGCCGAGTTTTGAAACGGCGACCCTCAAATTTTAAGAACCAATTATGAGCCCCATACTCTAGTTTTTCTACGACGGGACAGGACGGGGCGGGACGGGAAAATCTGTCAATTTCTATAGAAAGAATCACGTGATAGCTCGGAATCCAATATATGCTCAAATAGAACAACAATAGAGGCTTAATTCTTGTTGTAAGTCCCTACGTAGTCACTGTTTTTAGGGTTCCGTACCCAACGGGTAAACCCTATTACTAAGGCTCCAGCGTCCGTCTGTCACCAGGCTGTATCTCAAGAACCGTGATAGTTAGACAGTTGCAATTTTCACAGATTATATTTATATTAACGGCCTCCTAGCCTAGTTAGTAGTGACCCTGCCTAAAAAGTAGGAGGTCCCGGGTTCGAATCCTGGTCAGGGCATTTATATGTGTTTATAACGAATATTTGTTCCTGAGTTATGGATGTTTTCTATGTATTTATATGTATCTATCTATTATATATATCGTGGTCTAGTACCCATAACACAAGCCTTATTGAGCTTACCGTGGGACTAGGTCGATTTGTGTACGATTGCCCCTAAATATTTATTTATTTTAATGTTTATATTGCCGCTATAACACCAAATACGAAACAGCGGGATAAAACAGGTGGTTAAGGGGGCTCCCATACAAAAAACGTGTTTTTTTTGCCGTTTTAAAAAATAATGGTATGGAACCTTTTTGCGCGAGTCCGACTCGCACTTGGCCGGTTTTTATTTTTATTTTTCGCTTGTTTACATTTCCGTCCAAGTTAATCCCAGCTTTACAGTTGACGGCAAACTTATCTAAGATCAAGTTAACACGTAGAGGAGACGCCGGCGCCGGTCACCGTTTTTGTTGACATTATAACTTGTTTGCGAAACCTGTTCCATCGGTGAGGTTACATAATGTCAGCACAATAGTTTATAGCATCGAGACAGCAGCCTTGAACTTCGGCTTGTAAAGGATACTTCTAATTTATTCGTCTGGAAAGGCTAAAATTTGTGATGCTGCGTTTGAGGAACATGTTTTAATCTAGAGTTTGAAAACAGAAAGTGTGTCAAATTTTTAGTGATCATCAGACCCTGACCAATGACAATACCAACTGTGAGGTTAAAGGATGACTTACACTAGGACGGGGCGAGATGGGGCGGTCCGATCCGTCAATTTCTATAGAAATAATCACGTGATAGTTCGGAGCGCTTGGATGTCACGTGACGTTTTCAATACAAACTGACATATGGGCCCAGTAGGGTCACGTCTAGGGTGTGCAAACCGGTTTTTATTTGTATGGTATTTCGTTTAATAACCGGTTATTAACCGGTTTTTCCATACATTTAAAAACCGGTTTGCACACCCTAGTCACGTCCTGGCCCGTTCTTGTGTGAGTCATTCCTTAACCTTACTTTTACACTACATAGTATAAAACAAGCTTCCCGCTGTCTGTATGTATGTATGTATGCTTAAATGATTAAAACTACGCAACGAATTATTATGCGGTTTTTTAAAGATAGAGTGATTCAAGAGGAAGGTTTATATGTATAATACATGCATATTATAGTACTTAGTGAAACACTGATAATACCCGTGCGAAGCCTGGTAGGTCGCTATTTAAGAGAAACACGTCTTCAAGAAATCAGAAAACATTAAAAAAGAAACAGAAAACAAGAACAAGTATTTCATCGAATTAATACCTACTATTTTAAGTTTGACCCCACTTGGAAATACCCGTATTTGGAGTTTCTTATCAGAGTGACGAAATTTAATATTAAAGCAAACATTGTTATTGTTATTAACCAGACCGTATTAAAATGATTCGTCTATTTGATGAGTAGGTACTCGTCCATCTACACCGCAATATTGTTTGTCTCATTACTCTTATTAGTAATATTGATAATTAATAATACTGAGTAATTATATGAATTGAGGGATAATGAAGTAATATGTGTATAGGATTATTTTATTCCTTTTCAGTTAGGTATATGATTAATAGTGTGTCATAGAATGGTTTTACCGAATTAGCTATACATTGTGATCGCATAGGCGTACTGTCCCGCAATGTGTTAATAATATACCTATAAATTATAAATGGGAAGAGATATCATATACTACAGAAAAAGTGACCAAGGCCTCCAGTGAGCAGAAGGCCTAGTATAAAAATTGTACGACATTAACTTCTCGACTGCGTTAGCATACGAGGGGTCAAAATATGAAAGTTGCCGGATGATTTAAATATACGGCAAACATAATTTGAACTCTCGATACGCTAACGCGATCGAGAAGTAAGTGTCGTGTCGTACAACTTTTATACTAGGCCTTCTGGGCTGGGACCACCGGGAACCTTGGTCACTTTTTCTGTAGTATATGACATCTCTAATTTATAATTTATATACCGGGTGTTTCCTGTAACAGGAGCTATAAATTCGTAGGTAGTCCTCGCCAAACTGAACAACGTTTACTCAGCGACTTTTAAAAATAACGTCTGTTTTGATTTTTATTACCTACACTTTAAAGTTTGTTAGACGACGCAGTGTACTGCGAATTTTGTTATTTTGGAACTATGACAAGAGACGTCAATTAGGCTGATGTTAACGTACATTGAAAATACTATTTATTATGTATGAAAAAGTGAAAACCTACAGAGAACAGTATTTTTCAAAGTTGCTGAACAAAAGTTGTAAGGTTTGAGAAGCACTACCTACGATTAAATTTATTGCCCTACAGGAAACACCCGGTATAGTAATGTGCCTACTTAAAACATGAATCATAACATTTATTATTTAATAATAAATGATTTAATTCATGCTTTACAATTGTAATATGTATACCTATATTCGAGTCTCACGAGAGTTTCAAAAGTTGAAACCTACTTGAATCTCATGAGATTTCGTGATCAGTCTCTGCTATGTTCAGTACGGTCAAGGTATACGACATTGGCCACCACGATTTTGAATGTAGAAATCTCGTCAACGCACTGTTATTGCATCTTGCTCGAACTTGCCGGTGGAAGCGGGATGTAACTGTAGATAACGTGTCGAAATCTATAGCAACTCATGGTAGTCAATTTAAGTCCTTTGGGCTTAAATTTAAATTTAAGCCTAATAATTTAAAATTATGCACCTCTAAAGTACATGTGATATATCCGTCTCGCTCCTACCATGGCAGGATACTCTGGCAGGAGTGAGATGGACATATCCCCGAACGCCGCAGTCGTTATCGAATAAGGCCACATATAACTTATGGTAATACCCCAGGAAAGATACTTGACAGACATTAAATTATAATAGCTTGATTTTCTAAATTACTTACGTTCGAATGGGATACCTATTTATAGATAATAATATGCAAAAATCCTACAAACTTTTCTTCCGGAAGTAAAAGTAAAAAAAACTTTAACTAAGTCGATTTTTTTAAATGTACTGTACCAAATATTTTTTTCGTATGTGAACAAGACGGCATATTTGTCTGCTATGTGTTAAAATTAACGTAAAATAATTAAATCTACAAAATGTACGGCGCGGGTGATAGATGTGTTATTTTACTAGAAACAAATGGTAATCGGTAGAAAATGACCCTGACCTATTTTTAACTACAAATAACATATACTTATACGTAAAAATCTTAGAAGAAAACGATTAAAACATGTGTGTACAGTCGGTGCCCTGACATAAGTACCCACCCGCGCTACGCGCTTGCATATGTGGGGTGGATACTTATGTGAGGGCACCGACTGTACATATTTGTGACAATTTGAATGTAACGATATTTTCTTGGATTTTGTTGCCTACATAATACAAGACTCATGATATATCCGTTAAATTAAAAAATCAGCTATTATTAATTTTCCCAAATAATTCAAATTTCAGTTCAATGACTGGATTATCAGCACACATGTCACCTAAACTTGTTAGAATGTGGCTACGGTGGCAGGATCTTAAGAGGCATGCAACCACAGCGTGCGTCTCACTCCGTAATCACCGTACTTATACGGTGTTTATTTGCAGTAAGACGTGCGCGTACGCAGCAATTACCAGTAATGATGCTATTATTGAACTGCTCACAGTTCCAGGCAAGACTTTTAAAAAGGCTTAAGTATAATCAAAGAAGAAGCAAAATTTAAACAAAAGTGTACGATATAGACCTTTAATTAATAAACTCTGTTTTACGTTTGACTTAACCAATTAAAAACAATTGTAAAGCATGAATTAAATCATTTAATATTTATAATAAATGTTCTGATTCATGTTTTTAAGTAAGCACACTAATATATATAAATTATAAATTGAAAGAGATGTCATATACTACAGAAAAAGTGACCATGATCCCCGGTGAGCAGGGCTAAGATCGAACCAGCGACCTCCTGCTTTCGCGGCAGACGCCCTAACCACTATCCCTACCCCAGCCCTGCTCACCGGGGACCGTGGTTACTTTTTCTGTACTATATGACATCTCTTTCTATTATATGTGGACTAATTAAAACACATATATTTAAAATAAAATATATATAAAGCAGATCAATTTACAGCACAAGAAAAACAAGAATCGAATGTCAACCACCATGTCAAACGACATTGTCATTGTGGAGTCGGCCAGGATTAAAACTAAGAAGGTTTACAGTTGGCACATTGAAATAAACCTCTAACACGCCCTCTTAATCTTGAACGACTTCCAGCAAGTCCTGAACAAATGACTTATGCTTACAATACAGCAATGCCTTTGTGAGCACATCAGCAGTCATCTGCTCGGTAGGCATATAAGACAACTCAATTACCTTATTATCTACAGCCTCGCGAATATAGTGATATCTAATGTCCACATGCTTGGAGCGTTTGTGAAATACTGGATTATTGGCCAGCTTAGCAGCAGACTGGTTATCACTATACAGCGTAACAGTATTACAACAACCCGATAACTCAGCAAGAATCGCACGAACGTATACCGCTTCTTTGGCAGCTTCAGATAAAGCAATGTACTCCGCCTCGGTAGACGAAAGTGCGATACAAGATTGTTTATAACAACCCCAGGAAATAACATTCCTACCTAACCTAAACATATATCCCGTGTAAGATTTACGATCTTCTCCGTTAGCCCAATCGGCATCAGTAAACCCAAACACACGAAATTTTTCATTTCTGATATTTTTCCTGTACACAAGACCTAAATTCATTGTGCCTTTTAAGTAACGCAATACACGTTTAGCCGCAGCAAAATGTTCCGCCGTGTAGCAACTGTTATACTGACTTAGAAAACTTGCGGCAAATGAAATGTCAGGTCTAGTGGTCACAGACAAGTACATCAAGCAGCCTATTAACTCCTGATATGGTAGACTAGTATCGTGTGCAGCGCTGTCAAAAAACTTCAGACCTACATCTAAGGGCGTCTTGGCGACTTTACAGTCACTCATACCGAAACGTTCAAGCACCTTTTCGATATAATTTTTCTGACTCAGCTTCAACTCACTACTAGTGCGATCTACTTTAATACCTAGCATATGTTTCACTTCACCTAAATCTTTAATAGTAAAGTGACACTTCAGTGACGTTTTCAACTTCTTTGCAAGCTCGTCACAATTGTAAAAAATAAAAAAATCGTCTACATAAAGTGCGATAATAATGGTTCGCTCACCCACTCGACGACTGAAGATACAACTCTCGTGCTTGCTCTGCGTGAACTTCTCTGCGAGTAAAACTTCCTTTACCTTATCATACCAGGCACGAGATGCCTGCTTTAATCCATACACGGCTTTCTTGAGTCTATATACTTTATGCTCATTGCCAGGTTTTATAAACCCTTCCGGCTGTGACATGTAAATTTCCTCACTCAAATCGCCATTCAAGAAGGCTGTTTTAATGTCTAGGTGATCAATCTTCAGATCTAACTCTACAGCAAGAGACAGCAATATTCTCAACGAACTATGTCGTACAACAGGAGAGTACGTATCCATGTAGTCAATCCCGAACTTCTGGGTGAATCCTTTCGCAACCAATCGCGCTCTATAACATGCTATTTTACCATTTGCGTCGCGTTTAATTTTGAATAGCCACCGATTTTTAACAATATTCTTATCCGATGGTCTATCAACAAGCTCCCAAGCCTCATGTCTATTAAATGAATCTATTTCATCTTGCATAGCTTGTTTCCACAGCTTGCTGTCACTCGATTGCATTGCCTCTTTGACAGTTGTCGGCTCACATGCTTCTACTTCGAGCGCAGACATTATATTGCATTTTGCATTCAATCTTGGCCGTAAATTATAGGCTGGTCCGTCATCGCGTGACTCTTTTTGCGCTCCACCTGTATCAATAGATGAACTCGGCATCTGCTCGTCCGCCTCAAGCCAAAATTCAGGTGTCGGCTTCTCCGCCTCAACCTGAACCTCTATATTGCGTAGCGATGGCATCTCCGCCTCAAGCTCAACATCAGGCTGATCTTCTGTGTAGAAATCTTCAACAACAGCTCCGTCGTCACTTACAGGGAAGAATATCTCCACTGACCGTTTTCTGACTGCACCTGGAAAAATTGTTTCGTTAAAAATAACATCACGACTACGAAAAACTACCTTCTTTACCAAATCGTACAGCCTATATCCATTACTCTCATAGCCAAGAAAGATACAACTCTTGCTTTTTGGATCCAGCTTATTACGCTTCACTTTGTCAATGTGAGCATAAGCTTCGCAGCCAAACACACGTAAGTGTTTCAAGCTAACCTTTTTGCCTGTCCAGGCCTCCTCAGGAGTTTTTCCCGAGAGCCTTTTCGAAGGCGACACATTTATCAAATATGCTGCCGTGTCCGCAGCTTCAGCCCAAAATCTATGATCTAAACGTGACGTGTACAACAGACATCTTACTTTTTCCAGGAGAGTGCGGTTCAGACGCTCAGCAGCACCGTTAGATTGGGGACTATAAGGCACTGTCACCTGATGGACTATTCCCTTACCTTTGAAAAAATTCTCAAGTTCTCTGTTCACGTATTCGGTCCCGTTGTCAGACCTCAGGGCTTTCACTTTATCACCAGTTTGAGTTTCGACCAGGTTAATAAAGTGTTTAATGTGTTGACTCACCTCACTTTTATGCTTCAGGAAATACACAAACACCTTCCTCGTGTGATCATCCAAGAATGTCAGGATGTACTTCTTGCCATTCAGCGAATTCACCGGCAGCGGGCCACATAAATCAGAATGGATAAGATCCAACCTCTTTGCAGCCACAGACTTCTCAGGATTGCTGATGAAAGGGAAACGCGCTTGTTTGCCTTTCAAACAAACCTCACATGCAACATCTTTACAAGGGTCGTCCTGAAAACTAATATCATTAGCAAGTCCCTGCCTCAAAAGCTTCATATTGTTGCCACTTAAATGGCCAAGCCGCTGATGCCAAGTTGCAGTGCTAATAGTAGTATTCGCCCTTAGACTGCAGGTCTGAAGTTTGTACACACCTCCTACGTCATTTGCCTTAATAAAAACATCGCTTGACATGAAAATTGTACAACCAGTAGTATCAAAATTAACAGAACTACCATTCTTTATCAATTGAGAAACATAAATAAGATTAACTGACAGTTTAGGTACATACAGCACGTTAGTTAACATCGCATTATTCGACAACTTAACATTACCTATACCTGTGCACTGAAGTTTATCTCCACTAGCAATGGTGACATATCCACCCTGCGATCTGACATCTGTCAGTAAATCGCGCCTGCCAGTCATGTGAGTCGTACATCCCGAGTCTACATACCACGAAGAATCAGAGTCCGCTTCAGTACTATATGCCGACAAATCACAGTATCCTAAACAACCAGTCTCGATCCGACAGTATTTCTTAAGATGACCTTTTTGCTTGCATTTCCAGCACCACGGTTCTCTTTTACGACCAGTAGCATTCTTCGCTATAGACTCTTCCTTGTGCTGTTGCGCATTTCTCGTCTTGGAGTCACTCGCAGTAGCGCCTTTTCTCATCGAAGAAAAACACTCACTCGAATCTCCACGAGTAGTCCACCGTTGATCCTGCAGCAGTTTAGATTTGACCATATCAGACGTAATGACAGCTCCCGAATGCTCTAGTGCCATGATCATGGGCTCGTATTCTGTCGGTAAACCTTTGAGCATCAGCGCACCAAGAAACTCATCATCAACTGGTTTTTTCATGTTCGCCAATTGCTGTGCTAGCGACAAAATCTCATTGACGTAAGCTTCCATGCTGTTGAAGTTCTCTAGCTTGACAGCGCACAAGTTCTGTAGTGTTCGCACTCTCGAACCAAGACCCTTGTCATCATATGCACGTTCCAGTGCATTCCAGGCGTCTTTCGCCGTTTCCGCTGACATCAAATGAGAAAAACAAGACTTCTCAACGCTCAAGCAAATTTTGGATTTTGCTTTTTCGTCACATCGTTTCCTCACTTCAGGCTTTGTAGTGTCATCCTTATCGTAACCACTTATGCTGATCCATAAATTGTCGTGTATCAGAGCATTTTTCATTATAAATTTCCACACGACATAATTTTCACGTCCACGTAATTTTTCGTGCGAGAAATTATTATTTGAACTCTCCGACATATTTACTATAACGGTAAAACTATTTACGCTGGACCATAACCTATTATATGTGGACTAATTAAAACACATATATTTAAAATAAAATATATATAAAGCAGATCAATTTACAGCACAAGAAAAACAAGAATCGAATGTCAACCACCATGTCAAACGACATTGTCATTGTGGAGTCGGCCAGGATTAAAACTAAGAAGGTTTACAGTTGGCACATTGAAATAAACCTCTAACACTTTCAATTTACAATTAAACACAGTATACGTATAAGTACAGTATAAGAACACGGGCCTTACCATGGCATCTTAGAGTCTTAACGCGATTCAGTTTAAGTTCAGTTTAGGCTCAGTTGTATGGAAACGACTCAGTTTAGTTCGTCAACTGAATCGCGTTAAGACGTCATGACGTCTTAACGCCTTACCATGGTAAGATACCCCAGATACCTATAAGAAATCGACATTGAATTGAAAATAGTACTAAAAGTTATAGTGTCGGAATGTTTTTATTATGCCGGTCTTAATCACGCCCTTTCGTTAGTAAGTAAGTAGGCAATGACAACAATAATATCTAAACCTAAGCTTAATAAGTTAGTCTTCCTAATTTGTAACTTTGTCTGTCAAAAGCCTGGACAAGCACAAAACACACACAAGGGAGCAAACTTATTGTTTACCTGAGTAAGTGAATTCCAAATTGGAACCAAGAATAGTGTGCAAAAACTGTAGGTGCCTATTTAAAAGTCCTATTTTCACTTTGATGGCGGATAAAAAGCGAAAAAAATATTATCTAAAGTCTTTAAATCAAAGGGGCCAATGTTTTTCCAACTATTTGCAATAAAGTAAAAGGTGATGACGATGACCCATTCAGAGATTCAATTTAAAGCGCAGATGTTTTTGTTGGCTTATTTTGTTATCAAACGAGTCATTTATAGAACACAAACAAGCCGGTTTTGGGTCACGCAATGTCACAGTGTGGAGTTTAATGGATGAAATGTGTTTGAGCTCATTAGGTCAATATATGTTCCACTGCGAGTTCCGGAGAGTGGTTATTCTATGACATGTTTAGACGGGCCGCTTTTTTCTACTTTTTTATAATGTATTTTCATAACACACAGTATATGCGTTAATGTTAATACGTTACATATGGTTGCACTGCAAACTATGAAACTGTTTTATGGCAGATAATTGAGGGTGAAGCCACACGACGGTAATATTTTCTGTTTTGAGCGGGAGAATACCGTAAAACTATCCAACTATGATCTAAAATCTGTTATCTTTGAGAAATATCACATATATATTTCGAGACATACAATAAGAAACGATTTGAAGTGTATACCCAGCTTTACGGCTATCTTATCTAAGATCAAGCCAACACGCTTGTAATGCTCGTATTATGTAACGCTAAAACGGCCGCTATTCCGAACACGTCGACGACTAGAACTTGTTCTATACCTTATGTGACAGTGAACTGACATAACTCAAAGATAATTACTTCGTTTATCACTATTATCCATTAATGTAGGTACCTAAGTAACCTAAGTTACAAATGTTTTATGTGTGTGTTTCCGTGGCAACATAGCTCCTCAACAGGTACAATTAAACATTAATTTTAGTGCGTTTTCTTAATCGTAAGCTTTGTTTTTCTTAGTCATGTTTTATTGACACCGGTTTAACCGTCTTTAAGACATTTAACATAAAACCAGTTCCAGTTTTTTTTTCTATTCCACTGTATTCGGGGAGATTTAATTCATACTTCATATCGTTCGTGAGTGTAACATCGCCATCAATCGAACTTCCTAACAATGTACACAAATCGCCATATTGATTGTAATAACCTCACTTTTATGTTTTTAATGAAACCTCCGAGATTAAGTTATTTATCTTACGTTTTGTATGTTACAATAATATGATCATATCAGTGGTGAACGTCTTCAGTGGTGTTTGATGAAGTAGTGTGAAAATATAAAGAGAAACAGTAACAAATCATGTGATATTTTGTTTACATCGTTTGTAAGTTCTATGGACGGCGATTTAATCCCGTGCAATTGTATACCCAGCTTTACTGCAATCTTATCTTAGATCAAGCCAACACGCTTGTAATGATCGTAAGTATTATGTAAAGCGCGTAATGAATGGTATTCCGAACACGTCTCGGCTTCTAGTACTTACTTGTCCTTCGACGCCTTCTATGACAATGAACTGAAATAAATCTTGCTTTGTTTATTAGTGAAGGATTGAGTTTTTTTTTATACTACGACGGTGACAAACAAGCATACGGCTCGCCTGATGGTAAACGGTCACCGTAGTCTATGGACGCCTGCAACTCCAGTGGTGTTACATGCGCGTTGCTGACCCTTTAAAAAAAGGAGGATTCGCTGTGTTGACAGCGAAAGTGACAAGCTGTCAACAAAATGAATCCTCTTAGAGCTCTGGCGACCTTACTCACCAACAGAAACACAACACTATGAGTAGGGTCTAGTGTTATTAAACTGCGGTTTTCTGTAAGGTGGAGGTACTTCCCCAGATGGGGTATGCTCAAGATTTGAGCGAGACGACATTAGGTACCTACACTAAACGATATGCATCCGCTGTGCCCATACCTCTCTTAAAGGTGAGCGATAAAACGGTACCTACGTACAGATAATTAGGTGTCATCATAATGATGATCGCTTTATACCTATAGTAGGGTATTCTCCCGGCAATGGGGCTTCACACTAAATATCCTGAAAGTCTCAAAAGAACCGAAAAGTCCGGTACTCCTACAGAACCCAGTTTCGGGAGCAAACTCTAAGCTATGTCGAGACAGACAAGTGTCACACAACATAATCCTTTAATCCGTTAAAGGGTAAAATTACAATAAAAACCTAGTTAAGGATTACCTACTCACACTAGATCGGGCCGGGACGAGACGTGAAAACCCTATAACATAATACCTACAGTCACGTCTATAAATATCTATACACTTCGGAACTTTTATTACAGGGGAAGAAAGGTCAAAATTGAATACAGATGAGGTTGATATTTATGAAGCTGACCGTTTCTAAGTAATCGATTCGACCTAGCAGAGCAATTCGATATACCTACGTTGACATGACATAGATATCATGATTAAAAAACATGTTCGTCTAGATCTAGCTTAATGAATGTTCAAGACACAAGCTAGCTTGGCAATTATTAGTTTAGGCGTGTGTCTTCAATTATTTTTCAGTGGACTCTATTTCCCAAGTAATAAAGGTTACGGCTAGCAACGCCAAGCAAAACAATTTTGTATGCACAAAAAATCCTAAGGGTCAATTTGTCAAACTATTGTTTGTTTTTTGCCTCCCAAGGAAACCCTGCGTTGTAAAATATCTATAACAAAAAGTGTCGTCTACCTGTCTGTTTTAAAAGAAAGGATGGGATCGAACTTAGTGTTTTAAGGGAAACGAAGTCTGGTTGAAGTCAGACGAGCGTAAAATTCCATACAAAAAGTTTGATTTACATGGACGCATGAGTTGCCAGCCGAAACAGGGTTTTTGTATGAAACCGAATGCAGCAGAAATTACGCGACCAAAATTCTGCCGCTCACAACAGTACTCATACTCATACTCATACTCATTTATTTATAATAGTATTACATATTACACGTCAAACTGGAAAAATACAAAATCGATTACTACATACCACAAGGTTAATTAAATACAATATTAAATTAAAGAAGGGATAATCAAATAAAATTAGAATCAGTATGCCTAACCATGAGTACGTAACAGTACCGTAGTCGATAGCGACTGTGCAATTCGAAAGCATGTCCGTCTCGCTCCTACCACTACTCTACATACTTTTGAATCGCGCAGTCGCTATTGCCCTACTTGTGGTATTGCCCTACTTAAAGTTTTACGCTCGTCTGGCGTTAAAGCGGCAATTTTGGTCAAAAATACTGAGTAATATAAAGTATTTTGAACTTGAGCACCTACCGGACCGACTGGGCTAAAGTCCTGTTGTGTGAAGTATACGGGACATAGTCCCTGACTCCCTGTCCGTTACCCCGGCAACTAGGGCCACAGAATAAGTAATAGTACTAAAGTACAGAAGCCTCCCTTTCCTACATTTGACGTTTAGCTTGTCAAGCATGCAAATGTCAAGATGACATTAACATTAGGGTTATCATGCTGTCAGGTGCGTATGGTGGTACAACAATTTCTATAAACATATAAATAGGAACAAAATATGTATCGGAACATTATTTGTATTAAACACGTTGTTATTGTTTATTGGTATTAATTTGACCAAGTATAAATTAGTGCGGTGTTTGAAAAATATAAATATATCTGATCGCACGCGTGAGGTAATGCGCGTTGCGACAACCCTGACAGTTTATGCCACCCGTAGGCGGAAGATTTTGTGGCAACGCGTAGTTAGAGTTACAGCCTTACACCCCCCTGCTAGGGCCTAGTTGACGGTCGACGATATATCGGCACACAGTATCTATATTTTGATTTCTATGCCTCAGCAGTAAGAGTAAAGAGATATCAGAGATATTTAGTTGCATATTAAAGAATGTGTATGATGAGCTGATGACCTTACACGCATTATATCGGGTTGCCTTGAGCAATATCATGTTCCTAGACGTCTAAGCTGTCGTGTTACATTTATATCGCTGGGGCAGAAAGGTTTATATGTAAGGATTCACTGCAGGTATTTGCGTTTTGCCTCTCGCTCGCACCGAAGCAAAATTTAACTGGTGCGAACTCAAGTCTCAAACACCCGAAGTGTTGCTGTTACGGCTTAACGCAAACATAACAGAAATCGTCCGTGGTTATATCTTTCAAACCCGATTACACTTTAGGGATAAAAGATCAATCTTCTAAGTTTGAAGGTTTAGGCTATGTGTTGTCAGCCAGTCTCTATATACTTGTAACACGGCTGTTTTACTTATATACTCATACTGTATTGTTTAGTTTTAAGTTTGCTACCTGACCCTAACAAATGTAAATGTTTTGAGCTGAAAGCTGTCTGATTAGATTTTTTTTTGTTTTTTTATAGTAGCAGTATAGTTTACTTACTACTTCAGTAAATTGGAAGGGAGTCTTTGCTGTCTTCGCTGAAAAGAATACCTTACATACATGAAAGAACTGTCAAAAAATCACGTTTCAATGTTGGTAAAAAAGGAGAACAACCCAACTAACTCAAATGCACAACTTGTAATGCTTTTGAGTTAGTTGACCTGCGATACAGGCGAAACCTAGTCTCTGTAAAATTCGGTTTAATATCTCTCAGGATACCACTTTGATAAAGTTTACTGGAAACCATAGTTATTATTACTGTAAAACCCATTTGAAAATCAAGTAGGTATTATTATATGTTTCACCCATACGTAATCTTGAGTTACAAACGTTACAAAAAATTTTTAAAATCGTACACGAGTACGACTTGACTCTGTGGGTGGTCGCTCCTGATGACATTCTTCGTAAAGAACGAAACATGTCGAGCGAAAATCGACTAAATTACGCGAGTGGCCCGTTTTAATTATTATTTAATATGCTCGAGTTTCACGAGAGTTTTATAGTTAAAATTACAAACGTTAATTGTTGAAATTAAACACTATAGAACGGATTAATCGCGTTGAAGATGATGACTGAGTCATCATCTTAAGCCTGTGAAAACGAGTGTTGGAAAATGCTCGAGACGTAGGGTCATAAGTGTTAATAAACGCGATTAATCCGTTCTAAAGTGTTTAATTTCAATGAATAACAATCGCGGTAACAGAAGACAATATTTAACGTTATTTGTGCTTGTTTTAAGTAATAGGTAGGTACCCATTTTGTCCCTTGTTGATACGGTTCATTTTGAAATGAATTTTTATAACGTTAGTGCCATCGGCAAGCAATAAATTGGTACCTTTTTACTAAAACAATCACATTTATACTATTATAAAATCTACGTCTAATTTAAATATGTAGGTGCCTGCATATTCGAATTACACGTAAATTTTACCAAACATCCAACGTATAGTCAGTTTTTTTTTTTTATATACTACGACGGTGACAAACAAGCATACGGCCCGCCTGATGGTAAGCGGTCACCGTAGCCTATGGACGCCTGCAACTCCAGGGGTGTTACATGCGCGTTGCCGACCCTTTAAAAACTTTAACACTCCTTTTTTGAAGAACCCCATATTGTAGTCCTTCACAGCTGCACAGATATACGACTTCACCTGACTTCTATAATTGGCGCCAATTTTTTCTAAATCTGTCTAATGACACCAAAGTCTCAAGCTTGTAAATTATAGCTACTTAAAGAGAATAATTAATTTTATTTCGGCTCTACGTTTTACAA
This sequence comes from Lathronympha strigana, assembly GCA_949128165.1. Classification (NCBI taxonomy): domain Eukaryota; kingdom Metazoa; phylum Arthropoda; class Insecta; order Lepidoptera; family Tortricidae; genus Lathronympha; species Lathronympha strigana. Next base: position 2,107,752 of record OX421904.1, read on the forward strand.
CCTAAACGTAGATATATTGTAAACAAATAAGGTAAATGCTAAAAAATCCAATGACCATTTGTGCAAACATCGGGCTCTGCGACATACTCGTCTTCTGTTATCGGTAATAGTGTCTGTATTTGTCCAAAATGCATTGTAACCACATTATTAAATCGACATATGTGTGCTATACATACAACCAACAGCAGCAGGCCTACCACGAACATCGAAAATTGGCATTGCCGAAAAAACCTCTTTGTCACTCTAATGCAAGAGTGACAGAGATGGACATACACATCTGCAATTGTTCGATTTTCGTAGTATTAGCCATGATTGATGTAGCTGAGTGAGGTGTTCAAATGATTTTGACACACTCTTATTGCCACTTCAATAAGGTCTTGCCGAGATCATTTAACACCTTAGCTTAGCTACTTCTGCAACTAACTGTACAGTCACCAGCAATAGTATCTCCCGCTATGAAGGCTGCAAAAATATGTGACAGGTTATTATGGCTGCATTAATAAGATTAAGGTTAAGGTTGTCCTGAAAGAGATCGCTTTGCTGCTGTTTACCTCCTTTTGGTTTGCTATATTTTCTGTACACTACCGATTGTTAATTAGGTGTGCAATATAAACTAGGTATTTGTATTTTATTAGTTCAGATATTCTGGCGGCCTTCGTTTGGATATTATTGCCCGTGACTGTACAGTCCACCAATTAGAACCCTAGGCCACTGTAGGACTATGCAAGCACTACTTCATCGTAAATTCAGTGGAAACCTCCGTAATGAAATTATTTGGTGTATTTACGAATATCCGTATAGTATTTTCATGTAACCTTTGGACTCGGAGTATTTGGCAGCCGATTGCAACTTGGAGTTCGTAAACATCTCCTAATTTCGTATGTTTTACTGCCGAGTGGGTGGCAAACGGGACTTTGTAATATAGCGACGATATTTTAAGAACTTACGCTACGTGCCATTGTTTTATTGATCCATTCAACTACATTTAATACTTAATATGCATAGGTAATCACATTCACCTGGCCCACATACTTTTTTGTGCATTTAAAACTGCTTATTGTAAAATTCAGTTTTACTGTGCATAAGAAAACAATATGTCTGTAACCGCGATTATTACTTATTGAAATGAAACACTTAACGTAGGGTCATGGTGTTAATAAACGCGATTATATATATATCCGTTTTTAGTGTTTAATTTCTATATTTTCAATGTAGTATAGTTTAATGCGCATAAAATTATTTCTAGGGGTGCATTGCATTGCATAACAAATTAATGTGGTGGTTTAAAAAAAAAACCGGTGCGACACATGCCGGGTGTAAACATATAGGTATATATCTATATATATATAGGCGGATCTGCCAATTCATGTATGGGAAGTTTGTCTGGTAGATGCCCGGCGGACATACTATGGAGATCTATATGGCCAGCATTTACTTTATAGTAAGTAATTTTCATCCTAATTTAACTTTGTTTTCCTAGTAGTCTAAGTATCACTGTCAGCGAAAACAACAAATACGTTATTTGTATGTTTATTAATTATTTTCTGTTATGTAATAATAACAAAACTTACCGTATCATCATCCAGCATCTTAAAGTCATTGAAATTGCGGTTCACCCTCTGATTGAGCGACTTGATGTTCGCCGTGACAGCTATCATGTTGACAGTCAGCTGATCCACCTCGCTCCTCAGCCTGGCTATCTGCATCTCCCTCACCACCGTCAGGACGGCAAGGGACAGCGCAAGCGCCCCTACGGTCACCACCAGCGCTATGGTACATCCTAGTTTCTTCTTCGGACGGTATTGTATTTCGCCAGTCACTAGGTTTGTAGACATGTCTTTTTCTTTTTTGCTGAGCACTTCTTGGGTATACATGGCTGGAAACACGATTTTTTTTTCACAAACACAGCACAGATCACACGAACATCGCGGTCGGGAGCATGCGATATGCGCGTGCGCGTATGGACGGTCGGGCACGGAATGGCGCCGCGCGTCGAGATGCAATGCAACTTTTTGAGGATACGCGTATAGACGTTAGGTTTGTATGGGACGGTGTGACGGACTAATTAAATATAATTAGTTATCAATGGACAGAGTACAATATTATTTTCCTTTAACAGCTGTTAAAAAGGTCGATGTTTGAGCAGCTTGGGTAGGTACAGGTCATGTGATAGTAATCTAAATAAAAGGACGCAGTATACGAGTACATAGACGTGCGATCGAGTAGGTAAGCGCAATTTGCATTAGGGTAGATGATCCAAAAGATCAACAACCCCCAATAGATGAACGTTGTTCCTAAAAATCCCAATAATTAAATGCAGACGTAGGAATATTTTTTACTAAAACTTTGACATTTTCCCTTCATAGACCATTAAACTTTCAAATAATAGATCAGTGTATGTGATTGTGAGAGCTCACCGAAAATATGCCTGGCGCCTGAGTGGCGCCGAAATCGCCGTTTGTATGGAATTCTTATTAAGAATGACGCTTCAAAATTTAAGGAAATAAATTCGTATAAAATTGAATAATGTTTCTACTGACATGCTGTTGATTGGTAACGATTCTAGACTAATCCCGCTACCCTTTAAGTTATTAATAAAGGCATAATTTAACTTATTTTATTAAATATTAACTGTTGAAGTTATGTTTCCAATATTGTGTGATTTATCCAATAGGTGAACAGCGTTCAACTTTTGGGTAAATGTTCGTTTTTTAAAATACTTGGGCCATTTCGGAACATAATCATTTTTATAAAATTATTGGATAGTTTAAAGAGGATTTGGAATAAATTAATCTAGACTATATGTAGTACAGTATAAAAAAATAAATCTTAGTACAAATTGGTTATAACATACGTAAAAAAATACCAAAGTGAGGTACCTAAGTCGCTTAATCGTTCATTTATTGGTTCCCCTACCCTAGTATAAAACAAAGTCGCTTTCTATGTCCCTATATCCGGATCCCTATGTATGCTTAAATCTTTAAAACTACGCAACGGATTTTGATGCAGTTTTTTTAATAGATAGAGTGATTCAAGAGGAAGGTTTATATGTATAATACATGCATATTATAATAGTGAAACACTAATAATACCCGTGCGAAGCCGGGGCAGGTCGCTAGTTTATGTATACTTAAGTGGGTAGTTAACTAGTTAGAGTTACCTGATATTAGCGTAATTTATTATTAGCCTGTATCTCAGACCAATGATTCTATAGACTAGACAGTAGCGTACACCCGTAAGGGACAGAGATAAAGTAGATCAAAAATAAGTGTTGCCATGTTGACAGAAATTACCCTTATATTTCTGAAATTCCAATTTTGTACCTTGATGGCTACGTAAATTATAGGTTATCTTAAAATTCGAAAAGAAGGTGTCTATATAAGATGAAAATTTAAACAAAAATGTTGCTAATCATTTATTTTTATATAAAAATAACACAGTAGCGTTGTTAACGTAAATACGGCTTTCGAAATACGACTGTACTTAGTTGACTGCCAATTTTGTCGTCCAGTAGCCGCTAACCAAGAATTGCGTATAGCCTCGTCTTGCGGAAACCTAGAAAATAGACAGTTTACATACACATGTCGAATAACATTATTTGTTTACACATAAATTTATCATCTAATTGTACAAACATTTATAATATCAAAATACCTATTACTGTTAAACATTCCGGTTCTGGAACAGGCATCTTCATAGTTATAGTTATAGTCATAGTTTATTACATCCATGGTATACATTGGTCTTACATACTATTCAGTAGCACATGGGCCCTGACCGGGCTATCTTCATTAATTTCTTGTTTAAATATTGCATTTTTATAAATAAAAGACATTTGTGACTCAAACAAAAGTTACACATTTCAATTTTAAGCTTTTGTGAATTGGATCAATTTCCCTAAACTAAGTCACATTTTTCCCCTAAATTATGCCTGTTTTGATCGGGTATCCCTAACAGGATTGCTATGCAGCCAAATTGAAAACCCGTTTTAAGATGGCTGACAGCTGACAATACATGATCTACTGAATTTGGTCGGATATTTCTACATATAATGTTGATTAAATTTTTGTTAATTATCGTATTATCTTCGTTGAAATCGTTTAAATTTACAAGGTCCATAATGTAAATTAATTGTACAATGCTATCATTACATATTAAGTTAAGAGAAAATTGAAAAACATGAAACTTACGTGTGAAAGGTTATGTTCTCATTTCCTTGCTCAGTGCGGCTTTTACAGCCCAATATAGAACAATTTACCATTGTGTACTTGAAATTCAAACACTAAACACTCCGATTTTCACTATGTTTCACAGGAGAAAGGATATTTGTGATAAAATCAGGATAATTTGATATGCGCACTAATGAGTTTGACATATCAACTACTTCTTTGTTTGCCACCAGGGTTGCCAACTCAATTTTTTATTTACCACTAAAGCACAAATTGAAATCCCCTAAAACTGTAGTGATTTTTCGGAAAACCCCCTAAATAAAAAAATTAATGAATATTAAATAAAATTTCTTTATTCAACATTAAGTATCGACATTATTCAGTATCTCTAACATAAAGTCATTAACGCACGACCGTTTACGCCACAGATTTAATATTTTTGGTCAGAAAGGTTGAATGATGGCCTGTCCAGACGGGACTACTAAATGCAATTTGATAGATTGGGAGAAAATTTCGTCCCCGTTAGGATGCCTCTTCTCTTACAAATCACTGTAGCGTAAATCGGAGCGTTTGAGTTCCGATCGTATATTTCTTTTTCAATCGCACACTTGTGAGTTCGAACAATTGAGAGTGGAATGGACTGCAGTATCATTTAATTTTCAGTAATAATTTCGCTTCTCAACACATTTTTCGCTGTCACACATACATGGAATGGGAGAATTAAATATCCCTAAATTTACCCCTAGAAATATTTCACCCCTAAAAAAACCTCACGCGTCTTGTTTACCCCCTAAATCTAGGGGGAAAACCCCTAAGTTGGCACCCCTGTTTGCCACAAACTCGATTGTGGCAGTGGTGAAAAAGTGAAACTATGACAAAGACAAAAAATATGTATCTTTTTCTTTGTCACTCTTATTTAAATTAGCATAATGTCATCTCTTTCGGTAGTGGTATTATTACTTGGTTGTCTAGTCTATAGAATCATTGGTCTGAGGCCTGTATACACTGCTGTAAATCGGTGTGATTCGACTTTAGATGTTTCACTGTAGACATGGAAGCAATCTGTAATAATATCTCTTCTACAAGGATTTAAAATTGAATAAAAGTTTTTGAATCATTTTTTTTTAAGTAGTGACACTACCATATGTAAATTACAAATTGAAAGAGATGCCATAATTATTATACCAAAGAAAAAGTGACCAACGTCAGTAAGCAGGGCAGTTTAAGTAGTTAAAAAACAAAAAAATTGAATCAAAATCAATAAATGTGTTTGTTTTGAGTAAAAGGTACCACTTTCTCGATTATCAATAAGGTCCATTTCTATCTCATTAACGCTTCTTAAGTACTAAAAACAATCATAAATAGAGGCAGCCTACTATAAATCGAGCCCTCCCTCTGTAAAGAAGCTGTGTGGGAAGAGGAAGAGAAGTTGCGGCTTTCGGGTCAAAAAGAGACTCTTGGGCATTGCTTTCTTACCTGATTCGGTATTCATAGTAGATCGTTAACCCAGGGGTGAAAGGCACTCAATGGAGCTACCGTATTGTCGCTCACCAGGCGGCGCCACTCATGTGCCTGTGTCAATATGAGAGAATTGTTAAAGCACTGACGTTTGAAATTTTCCCGCAGGACCCACGTTCCACTAGCGCCCCTAGCGGAAAATCGACTCGCGGTAATCAAGCTATTTTTCGATAGTCCTATAGCCGACGACAAACTTCGTACAGGCATCAGTTCCATATCTATGCTGTGTTAAATTTTTGAAATAAAATAATAATAATAAATAATAATCTATTATGTACATACTCCAAAATCACACACATTCTTGAACAGTTCATACCTAATTGGTGTGGTTTACGTTAAATCGATGGAGTCGAGTTTAAAAATATCTGTGCAGCAGAATGCATAATATGTAAACACTTACACCTTATTGTCAATGTCCTAAGGGTGTTCAGATATTTTTGAAGCCTTAGAATTGCTCATATATTGTCATGAACTCGACTGTACAGTCACCTGCAATAGTATAGGACTATATGAAGGCTGCAAAATAATCTGACACATTCTTGTTTGTACCGCCATAAGAGCGTGTCACATATTTTTGCGGCTTTCATAGCGTCATATACTGGTAGCAGGTGACTGTACAACTGGCAAACACATCCGTTTGGCAGTGTCGTAAAACACGAAGTACCTACACTACAACGCAATTTGACACAGATTGTGAGGGTCATAAATAATGTAAATATTTGACTCCATGTCACACTCGTCGCGATAATGACACATTAAGATAAAATACGAGCGAATGAATGAATGAAATGAGTTTATTCCAGAATAATTCCATATAAAGCTAATAAAAAAATACAGGTTACAATTATAATTAAATAAAACGACCACAGACAATAAATAATATAAATCGGAATCAGATGCTCGGGATTCAGAGGGTTGACAATGTACACATATTCTATTATAATAATAAAACCTGATGTTACGGGCATCAAAAACACACAAAGGTTGTTATGGTGGGAAACCAACCAGGACCAAATGGAGACACATCATAATTCAAATTTTAAATATTTACGGTGTTGAAACAAATCATGGTCTTCAATTTAATCTAACGTACCTAATAGTAGTTTATGTGATTGTATATAATGAAAGGCATTAAAAGCCGAGTGTGGGTAGTAAAAACATCACACGAGTGTTTTAATGCCTAATTATTTCATCCAATCAATCATCTTATACTTATACCCGCTTGATTTATGATATCATACTACAACGCACACTTCCAAGTAGAGCTGTTATCTATAACAGAATGTAACGTCTAATCGAGAGTAAACATTGCGCAAACGCCGATCGGTACATTACATTTCTAGCACAGATGCGCCGCAGTCACAGTACTGGCGCCACTAGTCCAGTACAATAACTGGTTAGATCACGGGCGTAGAGTATCTGCAAACCAAACTGACTCCAGCTCCACTCGCCAGGAAGAGTTACAAGCGGAACTCACGTAGATACAACAATGTAATATCTAATCGACAGTAAAGGATGACTCACACTAGCTCGGGACGGGAAGGGTCGGGACGGGAAAATCTGTCAATTTCTATAGAAATAATCACGTGATAGCTCGAAGACCTCGGGTGTCACGTGACACTTTCTATGGAAATTGAAAGATTTTCCCGTCCCGCCCCGCTGTTCTAGTGTAAGTTATCCTTAAGCATTGCGCAAACGCCGATCGCTTCATTCAATTTCTAGCACAAATGTGCCGGAGACACTCAGACAGGCAGAGTCTCATGTCAAACACCACCAAAGAATATTCTTCAAAGCACTATTGATTCTCGTGACAATTGTCATACAATTTCCTATTTATTGACGGTACATGACGATTTTATTTAAAATATCAATGTGGTGGCCAAGAAGCACGCAGAAATTCAGGATTTTCAGGAATTTTCACACTTGTCAGCGTGGTGAATAACCCCTGTGGTACCTGCAAACCAAACTGATTCCAAATAGGCAACTCTACACAGTTTTTTTTATAGGTAACAGAATGTGACGTCAAATCGCCGATCGCTTCAATACGTTTCTAGCACAGGTGCGCCGAAGACAGTACAATTAGCACGACGAGTACTCTAGAGGTACATATACCAGGTATTTTACTTGTCATCATCATCCACTGGTGAACAAAGGCCTCCGTCCAACGGTTCCCCGCTATTTCAATCAAGATACGCCGTGTTATTGGAGGCCTTCCCGCACCGCATCGTCCGGTACACGGCCGTCACTCAAGAACCCGATTACCTCATCGGTGGTCTCTCGACCTGAAGGCCTACCACGAACCACGAATGAAGTTTCACCTCTCTGTCGCACTTGAGTGAAAAATCTCAAGTGCGAAAGGGAGGCATACTTTCGTTCGCGGTTCGTGGTAGGCGCTCTGAGTACGAGCAAGTTGCCACTTGAGTTTATCTTTGGGCTATTTCGGAATTCCAGTCTGCTTACCACGACTTTGAAATCTACTGTAGAAATCTATAGTCTCTAGTGTCTGCTTCAACGGACTGTCAGTGCATCTTTCTCGCACTTATGAGTGGAAGCGGGATGCAACTGTAGATAACGTCTAGAAATCTAAAGTAACTCGCCGTATATCGAATTCGATAAACTACTATGTTTTTACATTATAAATTGATCAAAACGGGGCTTAATCGTGTACAAAATTTGAAAACAAACCTCCGACGTTTCAAGGGCGACATGGTCCCCGTCAATTTATAATGTGTGAAAATAGTGAAAGTTTAAATAAGTACTATGTTTTTATTATATTAATAACGCCTTGCTAAGCTAAGGTATTTTTTTGCCGAAAACTCTAAGCCAACAGTTTAGAGTTTTCGGCAAAAAATATTACCTAAGACTAATAATTAGAATTAGACGCTAAGATTAGCGTTTTCAGCAAACGATTGTCATCTTGGCTAAAGCCCCTGTTATTGTACTGGCGGCAATACATACGCTGCGCGTGAGACGCTGCGTCTGCACTCACAATTAGAGCGCCAACCATAGCCATTAGCCGCGCCCGGCCCTTTGGTTGTCTTGTACGCGAAGTGGTACCCGTAATCGTGCAAAAATATGAACTTTCGTATGCCCACAGGTTTTAAGTCCCGTCCAGACGGGACAATGAACAGGTCAGGCTTAGGTACTCTACATCTCTCACCGAGCTCAGATCAACTCAGCCACATACAGCCGCTAGAAAATTGGTGGTTAGAGTCCGTATAAAAGGCAGCCAAATAATCGGCAGCCCAATAATTCGTGTCCATTTTTTTGGTTGCGGATTATTGGGTTGCTAATTATTGTACTGCAAAAACTGTGGCTTCGGATTATTGGCCCGCTACCGAGCTTGTCCGACCCGATAAAAGGCAGCCCAATAATCGGCGACCAAATAATTGGCGACCACGATGTACATGGATTATTGGGCTGCCGATTATTGGCCTGCTGCGAGATTGCTCGACCCAAGAAAAGGCAACCCAATAATCGGCGACCCAATAATCCATGTACATCGTGGTCGCCAAATATTGGGGCGCCGATTATTGGGCTGCCTTTTCGCGGGATGCGAAAAAAGTCGGTTCTTGATGTTAGGTCGCAGTTCTACCTAACACTCCTCCTCGCTTCGCTCGTCGTCGTACCTAAACCGACCTGCCTTAACATTCGATCTAAGGAGTCTGTATAAAAAGCAGACAAATAATCGGCAGCCCAATAATTCGTGTCCATTTTTTTGGTTGCGGATTATTGGGTTGCCGATTATTGTATTGCAAAAACTGTGGCTTCGGATTATTGGCCCGCTACCGAGCTTGTCCGACCCGATAAAAGGCAGCCCAATAATCGGCGACCCAATAATTGGCGACCACGATGTACATGGATTATTGGGCTGCCGATTATTGGCCCGCTTCGAGATTGCTCGACCCAAGAAAAGGCAGCCCAATAATCGGCGACCCAATAATCCATGTACATCGTGGTCGCCAATTATTGGGTCGCCGATTATTGGGCTGCCTTTTCGCGGGATGCGGATTAGTGGCACCCGTTGTACACAATCGTGTTGAAAGCCTGACGCCTGATCAAATTGGCCAATTTGATTGTCGCGTCTGGAGGGGCCTTTACTTATATATGGAATGATTGTTGCATCTCATGGTAGAGAGTTAGATACCATTTGTAGGAAGAGTTTATTGAGCATCCTTCGTGCTTAAAATATACCTAAAAATAAGACTAAATATGGCAGATTGGCGGCAAAATTTGTACAGCTTCGAATGTTTGTTAATAACTATATCTTGACTTGACACTATAAATAAGGAACCCACCAACAACATTACATGTAAAAAAAAATGTCAGTTACATAAAAGCTTGTAAAATGCACATATCTCGCTTCGCAGTTCTTTTGTTGCAAAAAAGTTTTGAAATGTAAATTTGAAACAAGTCGGTCATTTTAGTCAGTACCGCCAGTACCGGGTGTGTCCGTACGTAGAACTCGACTTCCACTGACTTGCCTATTTTTCAAATCGTGATTAGAAAGATAGCATTAAAAAAAATAAGGTTTAAATAAAAATACCTAGTAATAGACTACATGACTAATTTAGCGTTGTCGGTGTTTTCTTAAGCACTTTTCTTCGGAAAAGCCATAAATTAGGTGAAGTAGACCTGATTATGAAAACCAGGGGGTGGCATATGGAACTTCACATGTTTAAGCTGATAATTCTGAGCTCCGCCGTTTGATTTAGCTAATTATTTTTTGTTTATTAGTAGTACTGCGTTACTCACACTACCTGCTTACCAATTAACTGAAGAAAAATAAAAGCTTTTTAACAAAAAAATAAAACCGGCCTCAAAATGTGAAAAATAAAATGATTAAGTACATTATTTGCTGTAAGGTTCGGAAAGGATGAGTCATTAAACAAATGGAGGTAACACCACATAGCGCTACCTTGTAAATATACATTTTATTTTTTTACTTTTTGAAGTCTGTTTTATTTTTGTTAAAATGTTTTTATTGTTATTTGTTATGTATGTATGTTTAGCGATAATAGAGAACACTCCGAGCTCCGTTGCCCGATTTCAGTGATTTTTGTGTTCGAAGTACGTAGTAGAAGTAAGTACGTCTGATGGAGACCAAGGATATAATGGAGACCTTCATCACATACATCCGATTTAGTCAATTCTTTTTTTTTTCTTGAAAAGGATTCCCCTCCAATTGGTGCCATAGAAATTTTGTGCAGACCTGATGATGGGATCCGTAATCAGTAATTTAGTGAAGTAGACCTGATGAAGAAGACCAGGGGTGGCATGTGGAACTTCAGATACATAAGCTGATAATTCCGAGATCCGCCGACTGTTTTTTTTTTTATCATTAGTAGTACTGCGTTACTCATACTAGTACCTAGTATACCTACATAAAAATAAAAAACTTTTAACAAAAAAGATCCGACTTCAAAAAGTAAAAAATAAAATAAATTTATTTTTATTTGAGCTACCAACTGATAAAAATTTACGTTTGAGGTCGGTGCCAAAATAAATAGATACACTGCTGGTAAGTAATACACTTCATCGATCTCTGAAAAAAACACAGTAATTGGTTTTAAATCTATGAGTCTCTGTATGATATGGCTATGCAAATGCCATGCAAATGTACATCAAATGTCATCTTATAATAAATGTGAAAGTAACTCCGTACATTTGCCACTTTTTGAATGAAACGCTAAGTAAAAATAGCAGCCATACAGAATAAAGTGAAAATTTTCTAAGTCTAGTTAGAACTGCGACTTCCTACGAAAACGAACGGCTATATGCGGCTTGCGAACTTTTTGACACATTTTATAGAAAAGTTTAAAAAACTGGGATGACATGCATTCTTAACCGATTGCAACCGATCTTAACAGATAGCATTGTGGCTTGGCAAGTTGGCACCGACTTCAAACGTATCAGTTGGTAACGCAAATAAAAATTAACACATTTTACTTTTTGAAATCAGATGTTTTAAAAGTTTTTATTCCTAAGTTCAAATTGCATTTAATATCTTCTTATAGTAAGTAACACTTTATTGTACACAAACACAGTTTTTAATAGGTACAGTGGCTTAAAAAATAACGTAGTTGTTTGCGTAGCATGCGGAAAGGTCGTTACATCTAAATATTTAGGTTTTCAATCGTATTACACAAATGTTTTTCTAAAAATATATTATCAATAAATTTGGGGTCGAAACTCTAGGTCCAGTGCACGCAAGATTTTTGTAGAAATCGCTGGTGACTTCCTCGCACAACGCAACGTATCAGCATTGCGATACAACGAGGAAATCCAGCATCCTAGGTAAAATGCCTCAAGGACCTATTTTAGATTTAAAGTAGGTAGAGGTAGGTAGGTAAGTTACACTTACTGTACACTTTTTGAAACAAAAATGATTATCCATTGCAAAAAAATTTTTGTTAAGAGTATTTGACAATGCAAATATTTGATACATGGACATTTTCTGGAAAATGTATTGCTTCATTAAGATGTTCCTATGCGTAAAGATGTTCCTATGCGTGCAAGTGCCATTTTTATTACTTGTTTGATCTTACTTGCATATGTATCATTTTTATTTTCCCAAATCTTCGACCAAACGGTTTGCAATAATTACACTGTATGCCCAGTTGCATCAAAATGTAGATTAACCTTGCGCCATTGGGTCAGTAACTTTCCGATGTCTGGCGGGAACCGTTATTTCACTGACAACCGGCGACGTTACCTTTGGCCGAAAAGTTTTCTCGTATTCACTATGCCATTTAAAAATACTTCGAGCTGTTGTCACTGAATCTTGAACGACACTTTTCTGAAGTTTTTTTGTGGTCGTAATTATTTTAATTCTGGATTTGTATCTTAATTTCACAGGCATTGTCTTAGCTTTGCTTGCTGGTGCTAGTGTTAGGAATATTAAAAGGTGATCCGGGTTTTTGATTGTAGATCTACTGACCGGGAGATTTCGAGTAGCATTGACGGGAGATATATACTGAAGCTGGGTCGTTTGTAACCGATGTCTTTTCCCCGAGGGCATATACATGTAAGGTCTTTTTACTCTTGTACTATTCGATTGAAAGAGATGTGCTTTTCGCGAAATGTTCTGAGGCAAATGCTTGTTAATAGCTTCCAAAATCTGTTTCACAAGTCGCGTAAAATTAGATTTGTTATGCCTCGAAGATGAAATATGCTTTGAATTATTTTTAGATGGCTTGTTCAAATATTTGTCGACTTCCAATTTCGCTTCCTGGAATCTTGGCCACTTTTTTCTAATGAGATTTTCGTAACCAACTACAGGTTTTGATTTGAAACTTCTGTTTTGCCGAACCTTTGATAGCCTGCCGTAAAGTTTGGAATTCACGTTGAAATTTTTTATACTTTCGTCGGGCTCTGAGTTATATTGGCTTTCTAAAATTGAATCTTTGTGTAAGGGGAACATGAACCGATCGTTCTTGTTTCTCGTGGCAAGGCCATCATCGGACTGTGGATTATTTTTTCCATTGCTAGATTTATATTTTCGCGACTTACAGTTTGACTTGCTTTTGGGTTTGTTCGCCGATTTTTTATGCTTTCCTTCAGATGTTTTAATATCTTTGCTTTTAATTAGATCTGGAAGGACGAACTCGCAAGAAAATTTGTCGCCTGATTGGCACTCAAACGTCTTCCCTATTTCTTTAAGGACGGGAGTTCCTGGAATTCTCTCTGAGTCTAATTCCTCGGGTTCCATGCTAGTTTTGTTTGGACCAAACAATCGTCGTAGTAGCGTCATGATATGAGCATTGGCAGCATAAATGGAGAGCAATGTAGATAAATCTGGAGCTTTCGTAGCCTTGATAGAATTCTCGTCACCAGATGGTGACGAGAATTCAATTTCTTCAACATCTCCAGTTCCAGAACTGTGCACACTTTGAAACAAAAAAATAATTAGAACGATATAGATATACATTTTAAAAATATACGACTTGTCTCAAAGACATTAGTACAAGTAGTGAGGTGTAGTAAGAAAATCGTTATATTCACGCGAGTTCGCATAACAATGTAAGTTATATCATCTTGTTAAACTAGTGAGTAGTACGCCGGGTGAAGCGGGGACAGAAAGGTCGCCATAAAAAAAATCTAGCTATCAGAAGATTGCTGTAAAAATCACGTAATAAACAAATATGTTTGTATGTAGGTTTGCGTATTTATTGCAGATACCAAAAAGCATAAACCTATGGGGGTTAGAGTCAGTCTATGCTAAGTTTCCCAGATTTTGGTAACACAGAATGTGAAAGTGTTAAGTAAACGTCATAATTTCATAGAAGTTTGACGTTTAAAATAACACTTTCAAGTTTGACAGTTCATTTGCTGAGAAAAGATAACGTGGTTTGACTCTATCAGCATCAGCCCCGAAGACGTAAGTTGTGCCATCCGTACGGTCTTATCATGAAGTCTTAGCGCGATTCAGTTGACGACCTCAAATCGTTGTGAATTTTGGTAGGTGGTTAAATTAGATATATTTTTTAAGTTTGAATATACGAGCCAAAGCGGTCAAGGGCTTGCTGAGATATAGGTAATCGCAAGTTTACGTTCGGGGCGACCCAATGTTTTATTTCGGATGTATGCAATAAATGAATATTTACTGCCTACTTTATGAGTGTGAGCAAATTGTACAGTATGAGTTGAGTATGAGTTAATTATAACTCCCTAACTTCCCCTGCCTATTCAATTCATAATGATAACATATGAGTCACCGTTATGAAACAATTAGTAACACAAATAAATCGTCGTATCTATCTGCAACTATTAGTACATTACCTCACCTCGAGACTGGGAAATTAAAAATTGCTAGCCAGATTTCCCATCTTCTATATCGACCTTGTGTCCCTTGTATTACGATTTTAAAAAACAATATGCCATACCCTCCAAATCCAAAGATACTTACCACAAACCACCCAAAAAAAAGAGCATTACAGATAACAGGAACCCGTGGCGATTTTCATCTGAAATACCCATAGTCCCATACAAATAAAGCCATAAAAAAAACTAATATAGCTATAAAAATGCAAATAACTTTGAAGAAATTTGGGCGGACGGTAAGTTCATAATTATTTTATTGATTTTACTATAGTACTATAGACTTTTCATGCGAAAGTCGACACTGGTTGCAGTTGCAGTATAACCCGGGGCCGTTGTATGGAAGCGAGTCAGTTTAGGTTGTCAACAGAATCGCGTTAAGACGTCATGGTAAGGCCTCTGCAATTTATTTTCAGTGTTTTGGGCTGAAAGAAATTGATTTAGGGGATACGCGTTATTAATTTCTGAAAATCGTAAAATAAGGGACACTCAGGACAGATCGAGTGTATTCCTGTGTCTTACAAGTTAGAAGTCGAACGTGGGATATGGTTTCATTTCAAGTCACTTTTTCTGTCACGATATTGACACATTATAAATTTACTCCGGGACCACGCGGGCAATGTCGCCCTTGATACGTAGGTTAGTTTTAAAAGTTTTATAGGATTAAGGCCCGTTTTATGTATAATGGGTTCAAGCGTTGACTGACTGGCATGGCAACGTCTATCATTTCCTAAACAAAAAAGTCTTCTTCTCTTAAATAATGGCTTCTGTCCGAGTGTTGGACAATTTTGCCAGTGTCACGTATTATCAATATTTTGAGTAAATATATATAATATAATAATAAATATAATAGTATAATGCCACTGGGGCGACGTTGTTCGGTAATTGCCTCGCTATATGTTAAGTTTATTGCTATAAGACTCAAAATATAGTTTCTCAGGGGGCCAAGATCCCGGGATTGCCGCTTGATGACTAAAGGAGTGACTGAACTCGTTTCAGGATTAATTCTTCATTAGCTGCTTCGTTAGTTTACTGCACATTAGATATTAATATTACACATTAAACAACATTTTGCAAACAAAAAACTATTCCAGAGACGTTATTGCCATCTTGAGTAACAAACGACAGTCTACAAAAAAGTCTGCCATTTTTTGCGGGGGAGGGACACATACAGCTTATTGTACATAACGTACACATAGCTATGTCAGATAAACCTCAGTCCATTCAATGCTTATCAAACTATGTTATACCCATTTGGCAGAGGGATGCCTGTCAATTACTCCTCCATCTGATGGACTTCCTTGGATTGTATTGTTTTCTTACAGATTAGTACTAGTCTGTACGTATAACATAGGATCTAACGGTTTTTTTACTCAAATTTTATATGGACCATAAGTATCAGAAACAAATACATTGAATTGAATATTCCACGAAATCTAATCCACAGCATTTTAGCGCCACTTGCGCCTCTCAGGATTAGCCACATAACCCGGAGTTAAATGTTTTTTTTTTGTACAGAATTTGAACTGGACGGAATTTGGACTGAACCCTTGGTGGCGCAAGTAGTTACCGGTTAACTCCCGCTAACCCTGGTAAAGGAAGTTGCTCTTATTGGAGACTCCCACGACTTCCTGTGACCACTGAACGAATAAAAGTTTTTTGGATGTCGAGTATTTGATCATAACGCCTGAAGTATTTCTTGTAGCAAACCTACGCGATACACATTGCTATTAAGCCACTATGCTCCGTACGTATAAGTTATTTTGTGCTCATTTCATAGGCCGTTATTACACTATAATATAACTATCATCTATGAACATATCATGATCATATGTAGGTATTAACATTTTAACTATAAAACTCTCGTGAGACTCGAACATATTAAATAATATATAAAGCGGGTCACTCACGGGTCAATCGACTAAATTACGTGAGTGACCCGTTTTAAATATTATTTAAAAGGTATTAACATCATGATATTACACAGCGATCATATCATGATTATAGTATAATATCAAATTCAAATTCAAATTTTTATTTGTCAGAATACAGTAACAATTGGTCTTATACTAAAAACATTAAAAAAAATCTGTGTATTCAGCATGCAAGCATGCATACAAATATTGATTCAAGGTAACCTAAAATATTTACAATAATTCAATATATATAGAATGTCAATATTACATATTATAACTAGTACAATGTCATCGGATCCTTAAAATCGGCCATACCTGTTATATATATCGTTGTCTAGTACCCATAACACAAGCCTTATTAAGCTTACCGTGGGACTAGGTGAATGTGTGTAAGATTGTCTCATAATATTAATTATTCATTTATACTAAACGTGAGGTCATAGACAAGCCGTCGTGCGTATTTAGGTAGAGTCAAACCACGTTATCTTTTCTCAGCAAATTTAATGAACTGTCAAACTTGAAAGTGTTATTTTAAACGTCAAACTTCTATGAAATTATGTTGTCTACTTAACACTTTCACATTCTGTGCTATCAAAATCTAGGAAACTTAGACGGACTCTATGTCGATCACATCCGGCTACAAGCGGAAGAGCGGATATCATGCGTGACGAAACAAAAACAATACAATGCACCATTACCCGTAGGCATTTGACGCCTACTCACTCATGCACAAACAGTAATACAACATAAATGATTTATTTATTAATTCCTACAACATACTTTTTACATTGTATGAGTACCTACGCATTCATTGATTGGGTACATCCCTGTACCCTTTGGTCAGTTTTGGTGCAATAGGTTAAAATATTTTTTCCCCTCACTAGCTCGGAAAGCGCTGTTTTGTCCTTTAAAAACTAGCGTGGTAAAACGCATTTTATCCACATGTGGGGAAAGTAATTTGAGATTATTCTAATTCCAATCACTTACCACCCGCCCTATACCTAAGTGAGTTCTATATACTCATAGTAAATATGCGCAATCGGAGGTCACACCTTAAATTGGTCAAGTCTTATCCCGCACTTGATAAGCTGTTGGCAATATCTAAATACCAGGTGGGTACTCTATGACAAATTTTGAAATTGAATTTTGAATGGTTTCTTCAAGATAACTAACATGTGGATAAGATTTGTAATCGTATGAAGTCTTTATTTTCCAAACTTTGTTCAACTCTCGTGTCTTGAGGCCCTCGTAAAGCTCGAGATTCCAGTTATTGAACCCGATATATAAGCCCGAGAGTTGAACACAACCTTTCCCACTTGAATAATAAATAACTATTGATCTCGAATGCTCCGTTAAAAAATATATTTAGAAAACCTCATCTAGGACAAAATATAAAAGTTGGTATTGAAGTGCATGTTGCTTTTACCCTAAACCTATTTACTCTGCCTGTTTCTATTTTACACAAACAAATGACTATGACTATGACTGCCGATAAGTATGACCAATGATCATGTTGGAATTGGATGTGGCATGTGGAAATTAAACGACTGAAACGCCATCTGTATTGCGTTTGCGCGATTATCCTCATAAGTAAACCAACTATACAGTTTTCTAAGAGTTTAGTTCTTTTTAAGATTAGATAGATAACGGTAAAATAAATGTTGTCTACGTTTATTACTACTACTGTAAAAATGTTTGCATGCTGTTCATTAACAGCTGGAGAAGGCTGGACAATTGTAAACTTTATAACCGTTTATATACTATGTACCCTTTTCTGCAAATTAACCATTATTATTCTTATTCATTCATTAGTTATGAGTCCGCCGCGAAAGCAGGAGGTCGCTGGTTCGATCCCAACCCTCACGGCTAGGTCACTTTTTCTGTAGTAGGTAGGGTAGGGGAACCAATAAATGAACGATTAAGCGACTTACCTCACTTTGGTATTTTTTTTACGTATGTTATTACCAATTTTCACTAAGATTTATTTTTTTATACAATACTACATATAGTCTAGTTTAGATTAAACTATTCCAAACCCTCTTTAAACTATCCAATATTTTTATAAAAATGATTATGTTCCGAAATGGCCCATTTTCCCCTGAACATGAACAAAGTGCCCTAACTCTGAACATTTTTACCCCAAAAGATGAACCAGTAAAAATGCAAAAGGGAGTACCCTAATTATGAACAGCTGGGCACCAATAGATGAACGGTAGTATAGAAAGACGAATAAATTTAGTTCGTTCAAGTTTTGGGCACGATGTTGAAATGAACTAAGAAAAGTAACACAATCGTTCATGTATTGGAATGGAATGCAGCCTAATAGATGAACTAGTAAATTCTCTTAGTTCATGTTTTAGGTATAGTTTCATCCAGTGAACAGTCCCGTTTCCATACTAAAATATGCCCCGTAATAATTGAGTTAAACAAGGAAAGTTCCGTTCATCTTTTAGTCAAAAAATCAAGGAACAGCAAACTAGAAATTTAAGATATAAATGGACTTTCTACCGTTACCGTTAGGATTTATATAAGTATTTCAAAAAACTAACATTTACCCAAAAGTTGAACGTTGTTCAGCTATTGGATAAATCACACAATATTGGAACCATAACTGGAACAATTAATATTTAATAAAATAAGTTAAATTATGACTTTATTAATAACGTAAAGGTTAGCGGGATTAGTCTAGAATCGTTACCAAGCAAAAGCATGTCAGTAGAAACATTATTGAATTTTATACGAATTTATTTTCTTAAATTTTGAAGCGCCATTCTTAATAAGAATTCCATACAAACGGCGATTACGGCGCGAGGCATATTTTCGGTGAGCTCTCACAACTACATACACTGATCTATTATTTAAAAGTTTAAAGGTCTGTGAAGGGTAAATGTTAAAGTTTTAGTAAAAAATATTCCTAAGCTTGTAAAGTACGTCAGGATTAAATTATTGGGATTTTTAGGAACAACGTTCATCTATTGGGGGTTGTTCATCTTTTGGATCCTCTAATTCCTCTACCCTATATGACATCTCGTTCAATTTATAATTTCATCAGTTATTTCAGTCGTCTCTAGAAAATATTAAAATTAGATTACTTATTTCCATTGTTGACGTTATGGTGAAGAAAATAACAGGCAATTTTTAAATAGTTTTCCTAAAATTTCCACGGCTTTTCTAATCCTATAGCACTAGTATGGGAAGGCAACTGGAACAGTCCTGCTAGACAAGCCACGCGCAGCTTAATACTAAACGCCTACAGCTAATATCGCTGCAACTATTTGCTGACTCAGGTTTATAGTGAACTCTTCATTTATTTCTTAGTATTCGTTCTTAACAAACACTGAGTGCAGACAGGATATGTTACGATACGTAATGATTGTTATGAGAAAGTATTGTGTGAACTGATTTTAGGCAAACCGTTGATTATAAAGAAAGAAAGAAAGTAAGAAATTATTTATTTGGTTTAAAAACATTACAAGGTAAAGGATAAACAAGTTACAGCTACTTAAAGCATGAGCCACAAGTGTACCACGACACTGGTTTTCAGGGCATCCACTTTATTATACTAGAGGTTGTTAGACGAACTGAAATTAGACGCACGATGTTTGTTCAGGCATTGTAATCTTTTAATATGAGGGTGGGTCGATGTCGAGCGAATTCGGCGGTAGATGTAAAAAACTAAGACTGTCACCTTAACTCGGGCGTTGGCTGCAACGCATGTTACGTGTCTCGTACATTATATTCTTAAATCGGTATTTCGGTGAATTTGGTGGATAAACTGTTTGTGTATAGTGCATACTGAGCTCCCAAGGTCAAGGAAGTGCTGGCCAGCTGAAGAAAGACCGGAATCTACGAGTGTCACGGCCGTCAGCTCAGGTTAGTGCCTATCCCATATTGATTGATTGCAATGCCTGTCCCAAAGTTTTAATTCGCCAGAGAATCTAGGACCAGCTGAGTAATCGAAGGGTTCATGCGTGAACATAAATTTTGGTCCTTCGAACCGGATAGGTTTTCATTATAAGGCGTGTTAGCTTAGGGCAGCCATTTTCTAACGGTAATTTCTTTGTTCTGCGTTAACTTTGCCCTGTTATTTCTTATACATATTTTGGTTTCAATTCGTCGGTCTGAGCTAATTATAATGGCAAAAGTTTTCGAAAGTAAATTTAAAGTCAAATTTGATTGGTTTAAAAATAGCTTGCAAATGATAAGTAGCAAAAGTTATAGTTCGTCCGTAGTATCGGTACGGTTACGTAAGTTGGAGGACTATTTTAATGCGTTAACGGAAGCGTATGAAAATATATTATGTGCGGGTCTGAGCGAGGATGTAGTTACTAGTTACGATGAAAAGTATAAAGAGGCCACGGATGCCTACAACCAGCTAGACGCGCTGGCCGCGGCTTATCCCAGCTTGGATGGTACCCACTTGCCCACGGAAAGCGTTGCCTCATCACGGCTTCCACGGATTAATTTAACATCCTTTGATGGCGACGTATTTTCATGGACAAGTTTTATAAGCCTATTTACTTCGCTAGTGTTATCGCGCAGAGATATATCGAAAACGGAAAAATTCCATTACTTATTTTCTAACTTAGAAAAGGAACCACAAACGCTTATAAGGCACCTGCCAATGATAGATAGCTCCTTAGATACGGCTATGGACATATTAAGGGGTCGTTACGAAAATAAGCGATTGCAGGCGGATTCTTACATTTCTCGGATTTTACATTTACCGGTTCTTAACAAATGTTTGGGCCTCAGGGCTAAAATCTTAAATCCGTTATTAGAATCGACACGGGCGCTGAGCAATCTTGGACTTCCAGTAGAACAATGGAGTTACATGTTATTACACATAAGCTTAACTAAGCTTCCTTTGGATATTAAAACGCGGTTTGAACAAAAATACGGCGGTAATAACTTGGAATTGCCTACTTTCGATCAGTTAATGGATTTTTTGCAAAATGAGTGCAGATTAATAGACACGGCTTCGGCAGAACCTGTACTTCCTGGTCCTGAACCCGCGCGCAAACCCGCGCGCACGGTACACAATGCGACGGAGCGTAATAACAATAATCATAAGTCGGAATGGTCTAATACACGCTACAACAATTCAGGTAAGATTTCAAACTGCGCTTATTGTCAATTATCGGGACACAATATAAATAGTTGTTATAAGTTTGCGGACATGTCTAATCACAATCGTAAAGATTGGGTCAAAAATAACGGTTTATGTTTCCGATGCTTTGGAAATCATGCGGCGGCAGCGTGCACGCGTCAAGTACCTTGTAATAGGTGCGGTAATGTCGGGCACAACAAGTTACTTTGTACAATGTCGATTGCGCGCTTAGACTCGTCTGCAGATAATGAGCAACGTCCGCGGCACGCAATGGCCGTTTCACAACGCACGGATAACGTAGGTAGGCGGTCGCCAAACGTGCGCTATTGTGACGATCGAATTCATCGATCGCCCGGTACATCGGAAAATTGCGTAGATAACCGTATGCGCAAATTGATGAATAGTTATGAGCAGGATAATGCGTCTAGTAACTTATCTGAGCGAAATGATCGGCGGAGATCGGAATCGGATAAGCGGGAGTCGGGCCCGTCAAATCCTAGGGAAACAAGGAGTTCGACTATTTATCGCGAGTCGCGCCCTCAGCATAGCAATCAACTATAGCAATTACAGTATAGTAATGTCGCCTCGGTTCCACAATTAGTGAAACATGTTATATTGCCCACGGTTGTTGTAGAAGTCAAATCGGCTATTGGAAATTTCGTTCAAATTTTGGCTCTGTTAGATTTAGGAAGTCAAACTACGTTAATTCGAGGTGATTTAGTAGCATATTTGGGATTAAAGCGACATTACAGTAATACACCTCTTACGGTTGTCGGCGAGATGTCGTGCAATGACGGCACTCACATTGCTGAGTTTTATTTTAAATCGGATAAATCGGGTAAATGTTTATTATCGGCTACGGCGGTCATACTAAAAAAACTTACAACTTACTTAGCAGAACGGTTACGGTTTTTATCGGCAAAAATTAAGCTCTCGGGCGGTGATCATGATATGAAACATATTGACATAATCTTCGGATGTGACATTTTAGGGCAAATCTTGACCGGTGAAATAGTCGTTCTGGGTTCGGGTGGTCCCTATGCTTTAGGTACGATTTTTGATTTTGCGGTTTTCGGTCCGGTGCGGTCGGCGGATAATTACGATTCGGAAACGGCTGTTGACAATACTTATGTCGGCCTTACACTTATTGAAACTGTTGAAAAGTTCTGGCGGTGCGAGGAACCACCGGCCTCAACAATAATTAATCCAGCAGATTTAGATTGCGAAAATTTGTTTGTGACAACTACGTCGCGGGGCGTAGATGGTAAATATACGGTTCGGCTACCATTAATAACGGATCACCAGCGGCTAGGTGATTCCATGGAAATTGCATTACGGCGCTTCTTAGCTATAGAACGTCGTATGAAACGGCAACCGGAATATCGGGATAAATATATTAAATTTATGTCGGAATATTTAGAACTCGGTCACATGGCGGTTTCAAATTACTTTAACAAATTACAAGAACATTACTTCCTGGCACACCACGGAGTGTTCAAAAATTCGGGCGATAAGAAAATTCGTGTTGTTTTCGACGGTAGTGTTCAGACAACAACGGGCGTATCATTAAATGATTGTTTATACTCCGGGCCACGATTACAAAGCGACATTACCCAAATCATAATTCATTTTCGGCTACCACGGTTTGTCTTTACCACAGATGTAAAGATGATGTTTAGACAAACGTGGCTACATGCGGATGATCGGAAATATCAACTTATATTCTGGCGGTCTTCACCTGACGAACCATTGCTTATCTATGAACTAATGACAAATACTTACGGTCTTAAATCGAGTCCTTATGTCGCTATTCGATGTTTGCATCAATTAGCTAATGATGAGCAGAGTACGTATCCTCGTGCGTCTGAATTGCTGCGAAATAATAGAAGTTAAGTTAGGTTTATGTAGATGATCTCAACGGAGGAGCTGATACATTAGAAGACGCGCTCTCTTTAAGAGACGAGCTTGTATCGCTCATGAGTACGGCGGGGTACGAACTACGGAAATGGGCATCTAATGATACAAAACTTTTAGATGGTTTACCACTAGACCATCTTGAGACTCCTCGTTCGTTTGATCCTGATGTGGACGCTTCTGGTTTTGTTAAGGTTTTGGGGATTCAATGGGATCCAAAATATGACGTGTTCACTTACCGTTTAAGTTTACCGGACCCAGGAGTAATTACCCGGCGAAGCATCCTATCCTTAGCGGCGCGGCTATACGATCCTCTAGGATGGGTCTCTCCGGTGGTATTTAAAATTAAATTATTATTGCAATCTCTTCTCGGTACCTTTGATAACTCACGCAGGGTCGAATGGGATACTCCCGTACCGTCAGATATACAACAAAATTGGCATGCGATCCTAGGGGATTTACCTAATTTGCGAAAGATATCAATACCTAGGTGCTTAAAATTAGACCCAAATGCCAAATATACCATGCACGGATTTTCTGACGGTTCATCACTCGGTTTTTCGGCTGCGGTTTATTTACGTTCGGTAGGCGCCGACGGAACGGTTCTCGTGCGACTACTCATGGCAAAGTCCCGTTTAGCCCCATTGAGGACAAAACGAACTATTCCTAAAATGGAATTGAATGGCGCGGTTTTATTAACCACTCTTATTAACCATGTTGCCTCCTCGCTGGAGCGCGACATTAGGTTAAATGAAGTGATTGCATGGTGTGATAGTACAATAGTCTTGGCATGGTTAAAAACCCCACCGCATAAACTACAGGTGTATGAAGGAAACCGGGTTTCACAAATAATAACGACTAAAACTAGTATGAAATGGCGGCACGTTCCCAGTGAACTAAATTGCGCAGATGTCGCATCTCGCGGGTCCACGGCGGCCGAGTTGCTGCATCACCCGCTGTGGTGGGAGCCGCGGTGGTTGAGCGATGCACCTGCACATTGGCCTGACGACTGTTCTACTCCCCAACCGGATACATTACCCGGTCTAAGAGCTAACACGGTACTTGTTTCGACTGTATCAGATTCGGATTTTAACCTGGTCGATCGGTTCAGCTCGTTTGAAAAGCTAATAAATGTTACGGCTTACTTATTACGGTTTATTCGAAATTGTAAAAACAAGGATAAAATTGTCAGTACTCATATATCGGTTTCGGAGCGTAGGGACGCTATTACCCACTTAATACGGCTAGTTCAAGAACAACATTATAAATCGGAGATATTATCATTACGGGAAAATAAACTTATAAAAAATTCATTACGGCGGTTGCATCTATTTCTTGATGAGAACAATTTAGTTCGGGTCGGTGGCAGGATTGATGCCTCCGAGCTGCCCTACGACGCGCGGCATCCTATCTTATTACCTGGCAAACATCGGTTTACGGAACTATTGGTGACCTACTATCACAAGGTATACTGCCACGTAGGAGCAAATACATTGGAATCAATTTTATCGTGGACATACTGGATAGTCAATGCTCGGCAAATCACGAGGAGTATCACTTTCAAATGTATACCGTGTTATAAAACCCGTCCGCGACCAGTACAACCTTTCATGGCGGATCTACCCGCCGATCGAGTGAAATGCACTCGGGCATTTCTTGGCACGGCAACAGATTTTGGGGGTCCATTTTATATAAAATCCAGCGACCTTCGGAACGCAAAAATACAGAAATGCTTCCTCTGCATTTTCGTTTGTTTGAGTACCAAGGCGGTTCACTTGGAAGGTGTCAGCCAACTGACAGTTGAAGCGTTCGTGGCCGCACTTACGCGTTTTGTCTCTCGGCGAGGACTTCCCAATTTATTACGGTCAGATTGTGGTACTAACTACACAGGTACTAATAAATACTTAAAGGACTTGTATTCCTTTCTACGTTATAATCAACTTGAAATTGACAAAGAATGTGTTAAACGCGAGATTAGGTGGCTTTTTAACGCACCTTCAAGTCCAAACCACGGTGGCTTATTCGAAGCGGCGATTAAGTCTGCAAAAACACACGCTAAGCGCGTGCTAGGTGAGGCTCGGCTCACATATGAACAACTTACCACGTTTTTCACGAAAGTCGAAGCCGTGATGAACTCAAGACCGTTATGCCCTCTAAGTTCGGATCCGGCCGATTTAAATGTTTTGACACCGGGTAGCTTTTTAATCGGCGAACCTTTGGTAGCCCTCCCAGAGTACCCGCTCACGGAAATTAAGGAATCCCGCTTATCTCGATTTCAACGAATACAGAAGATGACTCAACATTTTTGGGTTCGGTTTAAAAATGAGTACCTTCATACGCTTCAGCAACGCTATAAATGGACCTCTTATACGGAACCCCCTAAAGTTAACGATCTTGTTTTAATTAAGGAAGATAACTTGGTCACTCTTCACTGGAAGCGTGGACGCATAGTTAAGTTACTACCTGGGAAGGATGGGGTTATTCGCGTTGCGGAAGTAAAAACACAAAATGGTGTCTTATTGAGACCCATTTCTAAACTCTGTAGGCTACCTGTAGAAACTTAGGAACCAAGGAAACCTTGGTTAGGCGGGGGGATGTTCAGGCATTGTAATCTTTTAATATGAGGGTGGGTCGATGTCGAGCGAATTCGGCGGTAGATGTAAAAAACTAAGACTGTCACCTTAACTCGGGCGTTGGCTGCAACGCATGTTACGTGTCTCGTACATTATATTCTTAAATCGGTATTTCGGTGAATTTGGTGGATAAACTGTTTGTGTATAGTGCATACTGAGCTCCCAAGGTCAAGGAAGTGCTGGCCAGCTGAAGAAAGACCGGAATCTACGAGTGTCACGGCCGTCAGCTCAGGTTAGTGCCTATCCCATATTGATTGATTGCAATGCCTGTCCCAAAGTTTTAATTCGCCAGAGAATCTAGGACCAGCTGAGTAATCGAAGGGTTCATGCGTGAACACCTTCACCGAAAAGCGATTAGTAAATATTTTGTACGTAAGTTCCGAAATAATTATTGGTACTGGCCGGGGTTTGAACCCGCGACCTTCGGATGGATAGTCGCACGATCTTTGACCACCAACGTTCCTTGATAAGATACAATAAGAACAAATCGTGCATCCCGGCCAAACTATTAAGTCTGAGATTTATTTTAAGAACAGCTCCGAGCCCTTTAAGATAATTATTATTCTTTAGCTAGACTAAAACGGGTATTACATGGAGCAATCCGTCGCGGCCAATTATAGCCCGACTGCCCTTCCCTACCCTCCCTCGACTCCCTAGGGGCTCATCCATTAATTACGTCACACGAATTTCATGACATTTTGACCCTTCCCTCCCCCTTGTCAAACGCCGTCCCAAATTTCAATGAAAAAAAATCAAAATAGCACTTTCAAAAGAGCTTTTTATTATACCCAATTTAAAATATAACTATACAATCAACACAAAACAAATGAATTAACAATCTTAATCAGCTGTCCGTGGTGTAGGGGCCTCCTCCTTCGAATTATTGATTACCAAATTTACAGGAATATTTTTTTTTTTTGTATATGACGTCACGAAATTTGGAACCCCTCCCTCCCCCTTGTCACAACGTGTCACACTTTGTAGACAACCCCTCCCTCCCCCCCTCCCCTCCCCTCCCTCCCCCCTCCCCTCCCTCCCTATATCCTCCCTATACGTGTGACGTGATTAATTTATGAGCCCTAGGTTCCCTCTCGTCCATTACACAGGCCGAGGCGACAAATTGGCCCAGAAAAAACGTGTCATGTAATACTAGCTTAAACTATTGCTTTGTTTCAAACTCAACCAAGGTCGCACAAACAAAACAAATTCCTGTTTAGAAATCTGAAATCCAACCTAAGCCTTGAGCTAATTGGGTGGCCTTGGTGGCGAGCTAGCGTCTTTTAAGGAGTGATATCATCTGCGATACGCCGATGCCATCTGCCATGTGGCTTTTATAATCGTTACTCTAATGTACCTCAGTGATGTAATATATTATAAATAGAAAGAGATGTCATAACTACAGAAAAAGCGACCAAGGCCCCCAGTGCCCAGGGCTGGGATCGAACCAGCGACCTCCTGCTTTCGAGGCAGAAAGCAGCAGGAGGAAAAGCTGAATCTGTAAAGAACAAGTAAATGAAAAATGTTAATTAAATCATTTATTTTCAACATACGTGTATATACAGTAAGTGTAACTTGCTACCTACTACCTACCTCTACCTACCTTAAATGTTCATTGAACTGTGAAGTAGTTGTCAGACAGACAGACCTACGGACGGCGAAACCATAAGGGTTCCTATTTACTCTTACTAGGGAACCCTAAAAAACAAATGCGAAATTTGCTTTTTGCTGCGTTGTAGAGTAGGTAGTAAGAAGTCTAGACACTGAAGACCTCTAGACCGAGTATCCCGGGTCATATCGGACTAAATATCAGATGGTCAATGCTCGATGGTAAGATAGTAGGTATCCATGTTATCGCCCGTCCTTGAGTACTTACCTTACACATGAATCTTGATAGTAAACTGCAATCATTAATGATTCATCATGAACGAAAAAATACACTCATTTAGGTCGAGGTCGAGTAGACTCATTTAAATAGCTTGTTTCTAGGGTTCCTTACCTCAAAACGGAACCCTTATAGGAACACTTTGTTGTCCATCAGTCCGTCCGTTTATCTGTCAAGACCCTTAATCTCAGGAACGCACAGAGGTAGAAAGGTTTTTCCCATGTGCTACAGGTACGAAATTACAATGACTTCACAGTTCGCAATGGATCTACGTGATGTGGTACATGTTCTGTATTGTCATGATCCAAGCAAATTTTCCGTTCAATCAATACGCCTTTTCGCCGTAATCATTGACGTCCTATACAGCTAATCAACACGCAGTTCCGTTCACTCATTCACCTAACCTACTTACTATCGCGGATCAAAACAAACGTTCACAGGAACGCGTAAAAACAGTTCCACGTGTTCCACGCAACAACATCAACATACAACGTGGGAAAAGGTTACAAGTAACAAGTAGCTATTGCAATCGCTTAGGCCCATATTACATTATCAAATATATTTGATCAAGATCATAGATCTTACACACTCTACATTCTACAGCATCAAATATCTTTGATCATAGATCTACCGGTTGTTGCCTGTAACAAGAGCAATAAATTTAATCGTAGGTAATCCTCGCCAAGCTGAACAACGTTTGTTCATCAGCGACTTTTAAAAATAACGTGCGTTTTGATTTTTATTACACAGTTTATAATGATTATATTTTTTCATCACACTTGCTCGGTAATGGTGTTATAACCCGCAGACGTATAGAGCGGTAAGAGCCGATTTAGTCCCCTCGGGAGTTAAGGATTTTAGTACAATATAACTCCCGAGGGAGTTAAGAGTTTAGTTTTAAAATATCGTACGTCATTTCACTTCAGACTAAGGAGGTTTTGCATCAGCTAAGGCTTATTTCAAATCTTAAAATTTGGCTGTTAACCAACTTTACTGTATATTAAACTTCAACGGAATATTTATCAGCATTTTATTAAATATTTTATTATTATTTCACTGATTATTTCAATTATTTCAAGAGTTTTGAATATCGGTACAATCTGGCAGCATGACTTAGCAAGTTCTAAAACTAAACGCAGTTCTTAGTAATTATCTGTGGAATGTAAAAAACTTGACAATATCATTTGTTTTATTGTCGGTCGTCCATCGTTGATTTTTAAAAGCTTCGAAGTGCGTTTTCCCTTACAAGTGTGATGAAAAACATTGTATGCATCACGGTCGGTAAGAGGATTACAAACTCGAGTCATTAAAAGCCCTCCGCCTGCTGCGTCGGGCTTCTAACAGACTCTCGTTAGTAACCCTGTACTTACCTCCCTAGATGCACAAATGTTCCAGGCAACTCCCGATATGGTATACTTAATAGGTAGTTTACCATATCGGGAGTGCCCTGCCTACGAAGGAGGTCCCGGGTTCGAATTCTGGTCAGGGCATTTATTTCTGTTTATCACGAATTTCAGGATTGACGCGTTTTAGGATTAATTCTTATTCATTAGCTATATGCACTTCGTTGCACTGTGCCTGTACAATAAGCTATCAGGGTCAAACACAAAACGATGTTCCGAGTCTCTCCAGTGGACTAACCAAAATTTAAGGGTTATAAAACTTGATTTTCTTATTTAAGCCTTATCTACATTAAGGGGTACTTTTCTACGGCATGGTATGATAAAAATCGCAACTACATGTCCACAAGCTGTTAACTATTGACCACAGGGAAAAAAGTATGTGTTCAGCTGAACTGCAGAGCAAATGTTTCGCTCTTTGGCTCGTAAGAAAACCAATATTAATAGTTTAACTTTTTTTATTTGGGAAATAATTTATAATAGCTTACTTTTGTAGGGTAACGGATATATCGTCTAGTATTATGGAGGCAACACAATCCTACAAATTATCGCTAAGTACATGCAAATCGTCACAAATATGTACACACATGTTACAAACGTTTTTCTTGTAAGATTTTTATGTATATATGTTTTTTTAGTCGTTTAAAATGGGTCAGGACCAGTTTCTACCTTTTACCATTTGTTTCTAGCCAAATAACACATCTTCTTCGGTTTCGCTTTTAAAAGATAGAAGACAAATATGTCGTCATGTTCACAAACAAGAAAAATATTGATTATCGACTTAGTCAAGTTTTTTTTTTACTATTTACCTACTTCTGAAAGAAAATTTTGTAGGATTTTTGCATATATTATCTATAAGTAGGTAAATATCACATTTTAACGTAATTTGAGAAAATCAGGCTATTATAATTTAATGTCTGTAAAAACCGTATATTTCCTGGGTTAATATAAGTAGCAGTGGTGGAGTGTCAAAATGTTTTTTGGGCAAGCCCGAACTGATTTGGTCTTGTTCTTTGAGTCGTCAAAAAAAATGCTAGATTGGTTCACGCAACGGAAGCCGGGAGGAATCGAGTTCTATGAATGCTCCGCCACTGATAAGTAAGTAAATTTTGTATGGCGGTAACGGTATATAGATAAGGATTAACTAAGAAAATCAAGCTTTATTAACTCTTAACTTTTGAGTAGGTAGTCCATCGCATCGCATCGGAAATACTCGGAACATCGTTTTGTGTTTGTTAAAATATTATTACTCGATTCTCGATTATTACGAAGAAATCGACAGGATTTATTTTTGAAACAAATTACAAAAAGTCATAAACTTATTTACAATTTGTGCCAAACCATATCAAAAGAAAATGAAGAAGTGATAATGGTATTGGGAACATCTTACACGAAACTTTTTTCACGAGCTCGCCATTCTGAATGGAAATTACTTCAAATTACCAAATATAAAAAGAGATGTACAACTTAGAATAAAATGCCCTCCCCCTCCCTTCTCCTCTGTATTAGATTCTGCAAAGACTGGTTACGAAGTACCACATGTAATACTGGTTTGAATGAGGCGAATGCTCGGCAAGAAATGAAAACTACAGCTGTTGTGTTTTCCGAAAATCGATTAAACGGCGACAAGCTGTCGGGCAGAATCGATTATGCAGAGAGTTTGTACTACGATGTTTGTATACGAGATGGAAGTAGTTTGTGATAAAGGAATTCAAAAGGGTATTTTCGGGTCGTAAACTTTTCGTAAACGTTTTGTCATACCTAGATAAGATAATCCATGCGTTTACGGTTCTTTTTTCAATTTCTTTACTCGTCATGTTTGAACATGCTATAATTTGTCCTAGATATGTGTACTTCTCGACATATTCAATCTCTTTTCCATGGATGAGTATAATATCTTTGGTGTGGTTTGACATAACCTTTTGCCTGGGTATTGTGAGGATTAGGAGGGGGGTGTCTCAATGGCACCAAAATCACAAATGCTATCTTGGGAGGTGTCTCAATGGTACCAAAATCACAAATGCTATCTTGGGAGGTGACTCAGTGGCACCAAAATCACAAATGCTATCTTGGGAGGTGACTCAGTGGCACCAAAATCACAAATGCTATCTTGGGAGGTGACTCAGTGGCACCAAAATCACAAATTTCATACGCGAATGATACCATTCTGGCCGCCAATTAACCGGAAATGATTGACATCCTGGGCAGAATGGCGCATATCAGTCTGGAAATAGGTCTCAATCACAGCAAAACCAAGGTGATGGTTGTGGATCGCAGTAAAAAGCTGCAGCTCCACAGGTGCACTTGGACTTGAAACTCTTGAAACTGGAGGATTTTATGTATCAACAACACCGGTTCATGCGAAAAAGAGATCAAAAACTTTGCGCCTTTGGTTCTCTTTTTCGCAAAGGGTGCGATGGATCAGCGCTGCAGTATATGGAGAAATCGTAATATTTCACACAAGACCAAAGCTTATTTAGGAAATTCCCTGACGTTCTCCATATTTAGCTACGGGGCTGAGATATGGACACTGAAAAAGGCTCACCGCGACCGCGATTCCGCGGACTGCAGTTCGCACAAATACCTATATATCCATGTTACGCGAGTAGGGCTGCCATCTCTTACATATTCACAGTTCTAAAAATCCGAGCCGGACGCTCCCCGGACGGGCTCCAAACTAGGACAAATCCGGGGAAACGGATGGCAGCCCTACTCGAGGTAAGAGGTAAGTATATCTGAGTAAATAAGATTGCACTAGCACGGCCTGATTTGAGAAGTAAAATCACGAAAACTATTAAAATACCTTATACATACATTAATAATAAAAGAGTAGAAAAACCGTGGACTATTATTATATGTATAAGTGATTTTGATATAAGTATAATGAAATTGTGATTTTAATTGCAGACTCAAGTCAAAAGAATAAAGACAGAACCGTTAAAATGTGAACATAAGGCCAATCTTTGCGAATATTTTCTATCGCGCCGATTTTAAAATATTTTTTATTCGCAGTATTAAAAAAGATGCTTAGTTTTTTCTTAAAAACATGATTAAGTCGTTATATCCCCTCAATCTTTACACCGACGCACGCTACCGAGAAGTTACTGTACTCTGAGCTCTGAGGATAACAGATTTGTCGACAACGCCAATCTTAATTGAATACTTTACATTTTTTTAATTGCGTCGACTGGTGCGTGGTAAGTTGGTAATTCAATAAGTCACTGGCCACACTGGCCATCAGTCCTCCCACACTACAAGATAAACTGATGACCAAGTAAATGTCACGGGAATCTGGATGCTGGTAACCTGCGATAGCTCGACGTGGAGTTCACTGGGAGAGTGATATGTATGGAAGTAAAACGACCATTTATTGCAAATGCTGATTTATTACTGGTTTGGCAGGGTGGCCGGCGCAAATGCATAGAGTATACGTCATCACATCATCATCATATCAGCCATAAGACGTCCACTGCTGAACATAGGCCTCCCCTTTGGACCTCCATATGTACCGGTTGGAAGCGACCTGCATCCAGCGTCTCCCGGCGACCTTCATAAGGTCATCTGTCCATCTTGTGGGTGGACGTCCTACGCTGCGTTTGCCAAGCCGTGGTCCCACAAGCACTTTTCGACCCCATCGGCCATCTGCTCTGCGTGCAATGTGGCCTACCCATTGCCACATCAGCTTGCTTACCCGGAGGGCTATGTCGGTGACTTTAGTTCGTCTACGGATCTCCTCATTTCTGGTTCGATCACGCAGAGAATAGGCAAGGGGAAGGGTATACGTACCTACGAGTATCTATACTTAGATGTAGGAGCAGGTATATATACATCAGAGAGCCTATTCCAGCAATGAACGTCATTTAGCTGATAATAATGACGATGAAAAACAAAACAGAATCGAATGCTGCACTTGTTTACTCACAAACCTAACGCAAAAACAAGGTCGTTACCGTTAACAATGTAGGCCGATAGGTCCCATTTAAATTGACACCAGCATGCACCTGTCGGCCTCAACTTACGCTATTAAGAAATTTAAGAATCCATCAGCATTTTTTTTACAACCGCGTGAATATGATACGTTCAGCCGCATTAACATGTTTAAGCTGTTTTCTATTTTGAACCTTCGTCCCCGGTAACAAGCTCTGAAATACATATTTATTTACAGACGCGGCTGTACTATGCGTGGCTCGATGACCAATAGCCGTGTTTCGTGCGAAAACGGCGAAAACAACAGTTTGCTATTTGATCTTGTTATTTTTCAAGGAGATCGTCAAATGGGGTAGGTATAGTAGTTTATGCAACAGTTATATAATAAGAACTATTTGATATATGAGGTGTTGCATATGCTAGTTTTTCTACGACAGCTAAAATAGCGAAAAATGCAATACGGGCCCTACGGAAGACCAGCGCTGGCTTCAAAACTAGCATTATGCTGAGTTGGGTCCATTTCGTGATGCACACAACAATTTTGTTTTCCTGTTTTTATTCTTTTATATGTGTTGTGTGTGATCGTCACGAATAAATGATTATTATTTTTGATTCTCATTCAATATTTCGGAAGGTGGCAGAATTTGGAACCATACACAACGTTATAATGTAATATTCATATTCATATTCATTCTTTCGTTTTGAGGGTTCCATATCAAAATAGGAACCCTTAAGGATGACTCACACCAGTCCGATCCGTTCCAATCAGATCCGGGACGATCTGTCAGTTTCTATACAAAACGTCCCGTGACCTCCGAGGGCTCCGACTCCGAGCTATCACGTGATTCTTTCTATAGAAACTGACAAATCGTGCCGAAGGCCTAATATAAAAATTGTACGACATTAACTCCTCGACCGCGTTAGCGTATCGGGAGTTCAAATTATGTTTGCCGTTTATTTAAATCATCAGAAGGCCTAGTATAAAAAATTTACGACACTAACTCCTCGACCGCGTTAGCGTATCGGGAGTTCAAATTATGTTTGCCGTTTATTTAAATCATCAGAAGGCCTAGTATAAAAAATTTACGACACTAACTCCTCGACCGCGTTAGCGTATCGGGAGTTCAAATTATGTTTGCCGTTTATTTAAATAATCCAGCAACTTTCATATTTTGACCCCTCGATACGCTAACGCGGTCGAGGAGTTAATGTCGTACAACTTTTATACTAGGCCTTCAGGCAACTTTTATATTTTGACCCCTCGATACGCTAACGCGGTCGAGGAGTTAATGTCGTACAACTTTTAAACTAGGCCTTCTGGATACCTACCCGGATAACAATGCATTACAGCTTAATTGAGTCGCATATTATGACAGTGGATTTTTCAAATGTCGTAAGAGGCATGTTAAAAGGTAGACTTACAACATTTTAATTATCTACTGTCAATTTCGAGTTTGACAGTTTTTTTTTTTTATACTACGACGGTGACAAACAAGCATACGGCCCGCCTGATGGTAAGCGGTCACCGTAGCCTATGGACGCCTGCAACTCCAGGGGTGTTACATGCGCGTTGCCGACCCTTTAAAAACTTTAAAGGGTCTTTTAAGTTTTTGTACTTCCATGCTTTAGTTATTCTTCCCTGGACTATACAGTGTCCGAGAATCCAGGAAATTTCAGTACCTATGACATAAGTATAGGTAGGGCTGCCATCTGACCGGGTTTCCCCGGATTTGTCCCAGCTTTGGTGCCCGCTCGGGGAGCTTCCGCCCCGGATTTTTAAAACTGTCCGGGATAAACACGGGATTTATAAATTAAAAATTAATTTCTTTCTGTCTGGGGAGAGACCGCGGTTTAAATGAAACGTCCGGGTTGTTTAAGTTTTTTGCCCGGTTTCGGCAATGTACGAGATGGGAGCCCTAAGTAACATAGGCATAGAACCCACTGCACAGAAATACGTCTCACACTTAATTTTTCTACCTATAGGTAGAAAAAATCAAAATCAAGTGTTAGGCAGTCTACTCGTACCGTACCTACATTAGACATTTGAATCTACTACTCACAGACTAAAGGTTAGGTACTCACCTAACGTGACCTAACTACCACTCCACGTGTTGACCATAACAATACATCTTTATTTATACTTTAGCGCTCGTAAAAGTAATTTTATCGCTTTAATGACGTGCGTATAATGTATCAGCAGCTTTGTGTAGCCGGTCGGAGTTCAGAAGCTATTTTATATTGACACCTAGTAGCACGAGTATTGAGTAGGTAAACAACTAAACAATAAAACAATAGTACATTACATACCAAGGCCGTTTAAGTGGGAAATGGCTCGGATCGCATGTAATTGTCGGCCGAGGCGAAGCCGAGGTCGACTAACATGTGATCCGAGGCTTTCCCATTTACCGGCCGAGGTTTGTATACTATTTTTCAGCCCGACGGAGCCGGCAGGCGGCAATTTAGTTTTGCGTAAAGTGGCGCTTACCGGCCGGAGGACTGAAATAGCTATTTATGCAACAAGTGCGGAAAGTTAGTGATTTCCGACGAGTGTCATATTATTCACGAGCGAGCGAAGCGAAGCGAGTGTATAAGCCGACACGAGTAGGAAATCATCTTTACACATGTGTTTCATACAATGTTTTACCATACATTGTGCGAGGAAATAAAAAATCATATCATGACAAAACAATTTAATTGTTACATGACAGTAATTTAATTATTAAAATTATATTATTTTATAGTTATCTACATAGAAAATACTTTTTGTATCAAGATGATAGCGGAGTCCAAAATTTAAAAAAAATTGAAAAGTAAACACACTGCGGCCAATTCGTGCAGAAAAGTGTACTTTTCCGCACGATTTGGCTTCATAGAAAGCGCACTTTTCGAGCACATGCATTGTAAAAGATTGTATTAGCTGGGGTGGGGTCTAACGATCCGATCATTACGTCGGTGGTGAATAAAGGATCACTCACACTAGCACGGGACAGGACGGGGCGGGACGGGAAAATCTGACAATTTCTATAGAAAGAATCACGTGACCAGAGACACGTGATAGCTCGGAGCCCTCGGATGTCACGTGACGTTTTCTATAGAAATTTACAGATTTCCCGTCCCGCCCCGTCCCGTCCCGTGCTAGTGTGAGTCATCCATAAGCCGGCAAAATGATAGGAAGAAGGAAGGTTAGGTCGTACGGCGTTAACAAAAAGAAATGCCTACCTATCAGGAACTTCAGGATTTCAGGAAGTAGGTATATGTATAGAATTTAGAAACATATAATAACATTTTCTACCAACGATGTACAATTACTCAGGAATCACATTACAACTCGCTATTACTCGGAATCTAAATAGCTTAGTTATGACAAGAGAACCAACCTAGATTTCCAATAGTATATACCTACAACTACCCAGTAAATATTGCGTAGATAGGTAACAATATGTAACGTTATGTTTACCTTATTTAATACTAGGTGGTACCCGCGACTTCGTCTGCGCAATATCTTTATAAATTGTAGCCTGTGTTATTCTGATTTATAAGCTATATTATTGTAAAGTTTCATTAAAATCCATTCAGTAGTTTTTACGTGAAAGAGTAACAGACATCCATACAAACTTTCGCATTTATAATATTAGTAGGATTATTGCGAATTTTGCAAAATCCAAGGCCGTAACATTATTAAAATCTATTGTTTATCTTATAATACTTCTGTGATTTGTATTGTTTTCCATATTTCCCAATAAGATAGATATTAGATAGATAGATACAAATTTTTATTCATCCACAACGTCCACAAGCAATAACATCAGCAATAAGTTACTTCGACCATTTTTTTATCGCTACAATGCCCTGCTGTTTGCCATCAGTAATACGCGTACGTCGTACGCTACGTCGTCGGAGTCGTACGCGGAGCCGAAGCCAACACGCAGAGCCCTTTTCGAAAGTTTAATGAAATGTAAGGGGTACACCGAGTGGATGTTGCACCTGCCCGAGTCATGGGACGCACGCAGTGGCAGCACCCGTCAAGGTGTATGGAACTATGGACTATTGAGATATAATGGTATCTAAAATACACTGGGCTATTATGTGAAAGTGATGGACCAACTACTGGGTCTGAGTATAAAACCGGGCGCCTGCCTAACAAAATATACCCATATTATTATCTTTCATTTTAGGTGTCTATAGAAATTAAGTTTGAGGCGAGAATGAAAAGGGTCACCCGTACAGAAAAAGATAGCTACATGAAGAAGATATATATTCTATCATTTCTATCTAAAGCAATCGATCGTCTTTTGTTTTTTCCCGTGTACAAACGGTCTTCCATTTTAGCAGTTTTGCCTTAAAATTGTATCACTGTTCTCCAAAGAATAGGTATTGTCAAAGTTATTGATTTGGTCGTTGATAAAGTACCGTGAAGTTGCCGGGAGATGTTCATTAATTACAAGGGCTCTTGCGGGAAGCCAGCGATGTAAAATATTGCGTTTGAGAATACACAAGACCTATAAACATAAACTACTTAGGTAGGTACTTACAGCGAAGAAATAAGCAGTCTTTTACCTACAGTTTTCTCAGGAAAGTTTCAGAAGTCCTCATCTTAAAAATAAGCATCACGCCCGCTATGGAAATGTAAATAAAATTATTATAATTTTTGTCACTTTTAAGACTTTGGTACCCTGACCACTTAACCAATTATACTTTACTGTTTGCACTTAACTCTGTGTAGGGAGACAGATACATTTACTGGTATTCCTATACACAAGTGTTCCTTTAGGATGTAAATACCTAATCCATATAAAACACATAACTATTATCTACAGTAATTTTTCGCCTTATTCCGCAAAAACGCATGTAAGTAAAATCGCCGTCAATGGAACTTACTAACAATGTAAACAAAAGTCATCACATGTTTTGTCACTGTTTCTCCTTGTATTTTCACACTACGTCATCAAACACCTCTGAAACGATTCACTACTGAAACGGCCGTATTAAGAAAAATAACTTAATCTTAGAGATTTCATTTAAAACTTAAAAGTGAGGTTATTACGATCAATATGACAGTTTTCTTACATTTTAACTGGTTTTACATGCACATTTATACACTAGTAAGTATACAACATTAATTATTCGGTGCATCTCAGGTAGGTAGTAGGGTAGACCGAGACGAAATCACAGGGCGAACTGTATCAAAAGAATATTTCTGCCAAATAAGAAATAAAATGAATGATTAATTAATAATTAATTAGTACCACGTAATGGCTCTGTTCTCCTCGCAGGCCGTGATAGTCACTGCCCTAGGATAAGTTTTTTTTTTATACTACGACGGTGACAAACAAGCATACGGCCCGCTTGATGGTAAGCGGTCACCGTAGCCTATGGACGCCTGCAACTCCAGGGGTGTTACATGCGCGTTGCCGACCCTTTAAAAAAAGGAGGATTCGCTGTGTTGACAGCTAAAGGGGTAAGCTTTGCTCCGTGGGTCCCCAGCTGTCAACACAGTGAATCTTCTTGGAGCTCTGGCGACCTTACTCACCAACAGAAACACAACACTATGAGTAGGGTCTAGTGTTATTAAACTGCGGTTTTCTGTAAGGTACTTCCCCAGGTGGGCTCTGCTCCAGATTTGAGCGAGACGACATTCGTT
Source organism: Lathronympha strigana (assembly GCA_949128165.1). Taxonomy (NCBI): domain Eukaryota; kingdom Metazoa; phylum Arthropoda; class Insecta; order Lepidoptera; family Tortricidae; genus Lathronympha; species Lathronympha strigana. Next base: position 2,146,682 of record OX421904.1, read on the forward strand.
GTGCTGTGCCCTATACCACACTAAACGATATGCATCCGATATCCGCTGTGCCCAAACCTCACTTAAGTAGCCGAATCTCATCTTGATCCAATCCGTCCTGTGACCCGATTCACCTCAGTCTACCCTACCTATATTCTGATACATACTTAATCAAAATCTTACGGTACAATGCAGTATGCAGATGATAAGATGGACAACAAACACTCCGCGCATTTGACACAAAAATAACCTACACCGGTTCTTAACTTTCTTTTAGTGAAAGTGAAATGACTCACTATGATATGTCGTGTGTTATATTTGCAAATATTTGCAAACGGTGAAAACTATCCTGTTAGGCATATGCGGATAGTTTTCACCGTAGACCGCATTTTGAAACCCCTTTTGGGGTTGAATTTCAAAAAATCATGTCTTAGTGTGCACTTGGATAATATTTACATGTAAAAATACACACACTAGTCTCGCTCAGCAGTGCTTGTTGGCAACCCCAACAGAACATAATTTTATATTCATTCACTCTTTCCTTTCATTCACTACTTCCCTCGCTCTTAGAGGTGCGCCATTGCTTGCTGTACTGACTGTGTGTAAAAATGTGATTAAAATAAGTGCCATGTAAATGAAGCTGTTTCCCTTGACTTCGACCTCAACTGCACCAGCCCCATGGCTCCCCTGAACAGTGCTCATGCTGCAAAAAAGTTTTCAAAACAAGTCACTTTAGTCCAAAGAACTCGACCTCCACCGACAAGCGACTTGTCTATTTTATTTGAACTTTGTGTTCCTCTACGATTTGAATATAAGCAAAACGCTGGAAGTTAAGTTCTACTATAAATTGCTTAGGTTTGTTTAAAATGTGAGCTTCTTGTCACACGCTACACGCGACTGGAAACATTAAAGAAAAAAAATCTGCAGACAAAGTAAAAAATCTAGACTCTGGGAACTGGCACAAACACCTTGCCCCTAGCCTTAGACCAACCCAGTTTAAAAAAATATACCTACGTTGCAAGGTGTCCCAGTTAGCGCCGTAAACAACAGGCGACTAACGTCTCCTATTTCCCGAATTAATCAATATCGTAGAAAATGTAAATACTAATAATATTGATGATTTAAACTGCTAAATCATCAATATTATTAGTATTTACATTTAGGTACTGACCTAGGTACTGTTTACGCGCAAGATGTTACATAATTTTGTAGTATAGCGTAGGTAGAAGCGACACTATTGAATATAAATATGAACGATTACATAACATAAAAATAAATGTATACTTAAGTAGTAATTTTTTCCTAATATATTTTGTTGATTATATTAATCTCGTGCCAGTTTAATAGTGACGAAAGTTGTAACCTTGTAAGCTAAACTATACATAGTCAAATTGAAAGTAAGAAGAGTATTTAGGTAGGTACTTTTTAAGCAAGTACCTACTTCTGATTCGCAGCGACATTTTTAATTTTCTGGGTGTACAAAATTAAAAATACAATGAAGTCGGTTTACAACTTACATACAATATTATATTTTATCAAGCAACACGATACCTAGGTACAAATGACGTTTGAAACCAAATCGGAGGCCGAGACTCATTTTGGGTTACTGAGCTTAGAACTTTAGAACTGAGCTAGTACGACGAGGAGAGACGCGGATTGAGAACCAATGAGGATTACCTCCTGGGTCCTGCGCGAACATTTCAAACGTCACTTTACATTTCTCTAGTACTGACACAGGAGTCACAGGACCCACGCATGAGTGGCGCCGCCTGGTGAGCAACAATACGGTAGCTCCCATTGGAACCCTAGGCTGACGCTATAAATCAGATTGTAAGATATCTACCGCGATTTTGACATGGTTCTAGAGTGGCCTAGGGTTCCAATTGGTGGACTGTACGTTCAATCATAAAAGTAGCGAAAGGTAGGCCATTTTATAGTCCCATTAGCCGTTAATATAGCTTTTATCTCCTTTTATTACACATTCTTCTATTAAAATCGCCGTCAATAGAACTTGCAAACAATGTAAACAAAAGGTATCACATGTTTGCACTGTTTCTCCTTCACACTAACTCATCAAACACCACTGATACCATTCACTACTGATATGGTCGTATTATTGTAACATACAAAACGTAAGAATAACTTAATCTTGGAAGATTTCATTTAAAACATAAAAATTAGGTTATTAGCTACGATCAATATAGCGCTTTATTTACATTGTTAGGAAATTGGATTGACAGCGATTTTAGTCCTATTTTCTCAACATTTTTAGTGACAGCAATGATTATCCGATTATAATTATAGTTTGACTTAATTCAGAGAGAGTTATACTGTTTCTAGTCAACTAGGAATCCTTATAGTTTCGCCATGTCTGTTCGTCTGTTCGTCCGTCCGTCCGTGTACGGCTTAGCTCAGGGACCGTTAGTAGTATAACCTGTATAACATAATAAAGCTGTTATTTGGTATAAATATACAAAGCATGCTGACAAACTGGTAAAATAAAAATACGAAAAACCTATAACTTTTAGGGTACCTACTTCCCCATACACGTAAAGTGGGGGTGTTTTTTTTTTTCGTTTCAACTCTAAAGTGTGAGGTATCGTTATAATGTTTCTTAATGCTTTTTTTATGATAATAATGCTTCTTCACAATAATGCCTATTTAGGGTCTAAAGCTGTTTAACATGTGTCCAAATCAGCATTATATTAGCTGTATGTACGTTTATACGGCTACTATAGTGCTTTATTCAAAAATTTCAAAATGCCAGGATACTACAGAAATGCTATAATATGGTCGTTATACTGCTTTGGTGTGTTTGTCAAATAAATATTGTATCTGTAACCGCCATAATCTATAACCGGGCCCTACGATAAACGCTGACAAACCAAATAATAGATGTCAATGAGGTAATTACAATTCCTAGGATGCTATTAAGCAGCTCAATTGTTGTACGTAAACAAATAACATTATTCTATTTAGCTATAAATATCCCACTTACTTACATATTACATGTGAAAACCGGAATGTTTTGATTTGATATTCGAATATTTGTCAGTTTATTTCTTACCTACTAGAAAGAACCCCCCGTTCGTTACGTTCGATGTTTTATTTGTGATGTGTTTTTTTTTCATTCCGCAAAAACAGCTGGAGGGGAGGGGAGAATAAATCGCAGGCAGTAGCTAGTCTATAATATATAGTTTGCTTATCTACACAAATTACATTATTAAACAATAAATCTTAAAGTAGGTACAGATTATAAATACTCTGTTGCGAAAACTTTAGTTAGAGTTTACCATGTTTTGGGAGTAAACGTAGATTGTTATTGAAATAATTAAATCTTGTAAATTTTCCTTCACAAACAACTTACGGGCTACAGACAACAACAAAACATTATTATTCACGTGTTTGAGGAGTAACCGATTAGATACCTATTTTATATCATAGAAATTCTGATAAAAGAAAGCAATTACGATAAAAGAAAGAAATACGCTATTTTTGATATTCATCAATGATCTTCCTTCCTCTGTTACTGATGGGACAATGGTGCTGTTTGCCGATGACACCACCGTGGTAGTCAAAGCGCATACATACTCGGAACTTGAACAAAAAGTAGCGAACACTTGTAATCAACTCCACGGGTGGTTCTCGGCAAATGGGCTCATCCTTAATGTAACGAAGTCGAATGTAATGTTGTTTTCGGCCAGTTCTTCGATAAATACCCCACAAATACAGAGCCCAATACCAAGCTGTAATTCGTGCAGGTTCCTTGGGTTTACCGTCGACACCAAACTTAAGTGGAAAGAGCACGTTAACGTGTTGTGCAACAGGCTGAGTAGCGCTGTATTTGCGCTACGTAAACTAAAGCCCATTGTTTCTGACAAGACACTGCTACAAATCTTCTATTCATACCTCCAATCACTCGTGTCTTACGGTACAATCTTATGGGGCAACTCCACAGAATCAGAGAGGGTGTTCAAATTGCAAAAAAAGGCCCTACGTGTGGTAGCAGGAGTACATCACAGGCACCCATGTCGACAGCTCTTCAAACAATACAACATCATGACGCACTACTCGCTCTATATTTATGAAATAATAATGTACACACGCCGCAATATACACTTATTTAAACGTATAAATATTCCCGGCAGAATAACCCGCCAGACCGGCCGATTACAATCCGTGCCGCGGCGCCTCGCGCTTCTCGACAAAAACCCGCGCGTAGTGGGTCCGGCGTTCTATGAACGTCTACCCGCCACTCTCAAAAACGAACCATCGGATGATGTATTTGGACGCCGGCTAAAGAACTTTTTAACATTAAAAACCTTTTATTCTGTAAAAGAATACACAGAATCAAGAATGTATAATTAGATTATTATTTTATTTTTATTCAGACTTGGGATATTTTGGACATTTTATGTAATTAATATCATGGATTTTATTTTTATTTAAGTTATAATTTGACATTTTTGACATTTTCTAGGTTGTCCTAGCTGTTTATTATGCTGTCTTATTTTGATTATTCTTTATTTACTCCAATGTTTTCACTGTAATTGTTATATGAAAATGATATTGTTATTATTATTACTCTTATTATATGAATATGTGACGATCTTTTTGTGAATGCATTCTATTTTATCTGACGTGTAAAATGCAATGTTAATTTTCAATAAGAAATAAATAAATCAATCAATCAATCAATCAATCAATCAACTTACCTGTTATGAAATTAAACACTTATAAGAACGGATTAATCGCGTTTATTAACACCATGACTGTCCATGACCCTACGTTTCGAGCCCTTTACAGCACTCGTTTTCACAGGGTTGAAATGATGACTCATCATCTTAACCCTGTAAAGGGCTCGAAACGTAGGGTCATGGTGTTAATAAACGCGATTAATCCGTTCATAAGTGTTTAAATTTAATGAATAACAATCGCGGTAACAGAAGACAATATTACCTGTTCTAAATAACGTTTGGGAATACTAACTATTTCCTAAGAATGCTGTCAATGGAACTTCCTAACAATGTAAAGTTGTAAACAAACCGCCATATTGAACATTATAACCTAACTTTTAAGTTTTTAAAGAAATCTTCAAGATTACCTTATTAGTCTTATGTTTTGTATGTTACGATATAATACGACCGTTTCAGTAGTGAATGGTTTCAGTGGTGCTTGATGAGGTAGTGTGAAAATACAAGGAGAAACAGTTACAAAAAATGTGACGCCTATTGTTTACATTGTTAGGCAGTTCCATTAATTGGATAATACGCAAGTAGGTATAACGGTTGGCACTAATTGACTAGCACGTTTGGCGGAATAGCAAAGTAACATTATTTTCAATACAGTTGCTCAAAAAGTGCCCTTTTTTTGGCTGTTTTGCGTGCGCAAAGTTTGTTTTTGCGAACTAGTGCTTTTTACTTTTCCAATCTTTTTAAATTTAGTTGTGTTCCAATTCATGACTGCTTACCGAAGAGTATTATTGTTCGTTAACTTTACCGAGCCGTAATAAAACTAAATACCTACTATTAACGCAATAATATTTAAGATATTGATATTTCATATTTCAATAATTACTTCTTCATCATACTAATGATCATTCATTAAGAATATTAACATTGAAAACAGTTCTTATAAATCTGTGTGTATGAAACGGAACAGAGCCTACGAAACGTCAGTCAAAGTAGGTAGAGGCGTTTTTCAATCAGATAAACATGTTCGAAGGGTTTCTAAGACATGACGATACGATTTGTCACATGCGATTTATTATTTTGTTTATGAGAAATAATTATGAGATTGAAAATGAGAAAGTAAAGAAGATAAGATAAACATTTTGAAGATGTTCTTAATATACCAAATTACAATCGTGTCACGGAAATAATAAAAATACTTTAAATTCGTTCTTATGTAAGTATTTTAATTTTTTTCGCATCTGTATTGAAAAACGTCGTTCGATTCACGTGCGATTTTGTTCTCCTTGTTAACACTATTAGAATTAATTATTATTTTTAAGGAGGAACGTCTGCGAACCATTCCATTTTTTTTAGGAAGAAAGGAAACGTGGAAAAAAAACTATAACCTCGGGCGGGATTCGAACCTACGACTCTGGGATACACGCCCATCTCTCAGCCAACTAAGCTACCGAGAACAATACCGTGGCCCCGTGGGATATGGTGGAGAAATTTGGAAATGAATTTTTTTCACTTTTCCTTTCTCTCTTAGATTCTGGTAAATTGTCCAAGTTGTCCCATATAGTTTTAAATTTTTATTTATTTAATACAATCTAGTTTAACGAATTCCAATAATTTCTTAATTGAGCATTAATAGAAATGCCTTTAAAACCAGATTAAGTACGTCCAAAAAAATCCGTAAAGATTATGATGGTTAATTAATGAATAAATATAAGTAAGCTGATCATTCAGATTTTTTAGACTCATATTGTTTTATTATATTATACCTCGATCGCTTATTGGTGCGCGCGTGTATTTTTAACACCTAAGAACTTACATACGAAACACCATAAATTGCATAACATAAAATCATTAGGTGCCTTAATCGAGAATACACTTTTTCTCGGAAACCGCTTTCGCCGTTCCACATTTGAAATGATTCGAACGCCAGTGACGCCGGTAACGGTCAACCTACTTCAGGATAACGTTCCGCTAAAAGGAGACGAAACAAGTGAATGACCTTACGGAGATGTCCTAGATTTGGTACTTACGTATTGTTAGAGATTTGGTGCTTATTCTTTTAACGGGACACGTACAATAATTTATTTTGCCATTGCTTACTGTGTTATGCTGCGAATCCAATGATAATTTAAAAATACGACAGATTTTTAGAATGTTGTACATTTTAACCTTAATAAATTACACACCCGAGGATCACAGGCACTATTCCCCATCCGTAACAGGATGGGTGTCAATCCCGAGCGGCGTCCCTCAGGGGTCCATACTCGGACCATTATTATTTAATATATTTGTCAATGACATTGGTAAGTGTTTTTATTATTCCAAACTTCTTTGCTTTGCGGATGATATGAAAGTTTTCTCAAAGGTTAAGTCTTATCAAGATTCAATGTTATTGCAGTCTGATCTAGTACGACTGGATGAGTACTGCAATGTAAACAAATTAGAACTAAATCCCTCAAAATGCTTCACGATAACTTTTTCGCGTCAACGTAACATAATGCCGACATCCTATAAAATAAAGGGTCAGCTCCTTGAGAAAAAAACTAATATGAGGGATCTGGGTGTCACTCACGATTCTAAACTTATATTTGATAAACACATTGATAGTACTATTAGTGGAGCACTTAAGGCGCTATTAGGTTTTATAATCCGCAATTCTTTATATTTCACCCAAGCTAAAACTCTTAAAGTGCTTTATTGTGCCTACGTGAGGAGCAAACTAGAGTATGCGTCACAAGTCTGGAACCCATGCTATAATACCTATATAGATCGAATTGAACGCGTTCAGCAAAAGTTTATTAAATATTTATGCTTCAAACTGAAACAGCCCTATAGTTCGTCCAATTACTTAAATATCTGTAAGAATCATCACCTAGTACCCTTGCAAAAAAGGCGTGAAATAGCAGACATAACTTTCTTTTTAAACATCACCAGTGGCGTTACTAATTGTCCGGAACTGCTTAGTAAGATTTCTTTTAACACCCCCTCTCGTTCTAAAAGGTAACATCCCCCTGTATCTGTTAAGACTGCATCATCCAAGTATAGACAAAATAGTTACATGAATCACGCTGGTCGTAAATTGAATGAGTTGTCGAGAGAACTGAATATTGACATATATATTCAACTGTAAGCCTACTAATGTGAGGAATAGTTTGGTTGAGCGGTGGTTTAAGTGAGCGTCCTCTTGTTTTATTTTCGTAACGTGTTTTTTTTTTCTTCTGAATAAAATTTTTTTGTTTACTTATTTACTACATCCTTACTCGTTTTCTATGTATAGTAGCTATCACTATGTGTGGAATTATAGTTATAATTATAAGCCATATACAATTAAGGAACAATAATTTCACGCGCCAATGGTCCAACCTGTTTTATTATGATTATGATGTCCAATCTTTTTATAATTCTTTTTTTTTCTTGTATGTGTGTCTGCGATTGTGTTAGCATTAGTTTTAATTTTGAATATTTTGTGGTTACCTGTGAGATCCTGTAATTGGCTTTCTGTGTATATTTTGGTGTCTATGTTAAGTTTATAGCTGTTGGTTCTCCTTAAATAAATAAATAAATAAGTAACGTCGGAGGTAAGTTTAAAATTAGTATATGGCCTTATCGCACTGCGCCCTGTAGCTGGGCTGTAGAATATGGCTAAATGTGTTAAAAAGGAGTCCTCGGGGTTGTAGACTATACTATTGCAAGGACTGCTGTCGTCCAAAACAAAAGACAGGACCCACACATGCACTAGCGATTTACTACGACCGCTGCACGCTGTGCGATCGCCTTCACTTTCATATCTTTCATTTCAACTCGCTGCGAATCGCTAGTGCGTTAAGGCCCTTATTTAACAGGTTGTAGCAATTTTTATTTCGAATTTCGATATTTTACCACTTGCATCGTAGTCAGGGTCATTGACCTTTTCAGTTGCTGAAGTATCGTTTGTCACTTTCTGTATGTAAATGATCAAGTCAAATTAAAATGTGTATTCATTTATAAATGTTATATTCCCTTCTGTTTTTTTTTTTAATAACAAATGGGCTTACTCTTGTTTGTTTGAGGAACTGAATCCTTTACGTTCTCAGTACCAAGTGCTAATAAATACACACAGCCTACAAGGGTATTTCAATTTGAACGCCTTTGAACGTCTGATATAACACCAAGACTAATAAACTTTACCAAAGTACAGAACACCAAAAATGTTGTGTAATAACTGACTATAAAGCACACCGTAACTGTACTGAGAATGCGTCACGTGTGGTTGTCTGTACCCAAAATAAGGTCATTGACACACATGACGAAGACAAAGTCAGGTATTCTATACAAGCTGGGTGAGCGTACTTATTACTAAATACTGAGTTTGTTCAACTTTCCTGAACTGAGTCATTATTTAAAAACTTAGGATACCTCTTATTACTTGCAGCAGGATTCTTAAACTAAAAAAAATATGGTAAGATATATGCACACCTATATACTTATATAATGACATAGATGTGGACATATTCACAAACTGATGGTCCAAACTTACATACAGGTGCCTTGCTTACTGCGAGAGAGTATGAATGAATGATTTGGGTGAATGTGTATACCTAATTACTTATCTTATGTAAGTACCTAATAGACTGTGAGAATAGACTAGTGTTGTAGAATAACAAGTGTAATTGGTGTAAAACCGTTCTTGCTAATAAATAAATAAATTAATATATCAAAAATACCTATTGCTTAAGAATATGGTCCGACCGAGCCTTTTTTTCGACAGAGATTTTATAATATTTACGAAAAACGCGCATTTTCTAAAAAAAAACGTAATACCTAGTCAACATTAAACTGTTGTCTAATACGAGTATAGCCATCACTAAAACACACAGCCATGGCTTGAAAAAAAAAAGTTATAAGTTGCAATATGTACGATAACACGGTACACTATAATTGCTTAAAATACTGGTGAGTACCCACCAAAATCGCAAAAAGTGTCAAGACGGGAGGTTCGGCCAGGGCCGAGAACCACGGCCCTTTTAGGCCGAGAGCCGACACCGAGATCTCGGCTTGAATTTTGGCCGAGACTACCGTGGCGTAAAAATTAATAATTGTTAGATTTCACTAATACTATACAATTGTATAATGATTATCTACGTAACTTATTTCGCACGTTTTTATTAGAGAAAAATAAAATCGTCCCTTGATTTCTACAAGAGTAATAAAAAAAAATATTTGCTGGAACTTTAGGGTCAACCAAACAAATAAAATGTATTTCTATTATAAAATCCACATTATATGGATTTATCATTAAGTTATTCATTTATTCAAATTTAAAAAATATATAATGGCGACTCCACTGCATTCCTTATGCTAATATGCCACCAGAAGCCTAACCCTAATTATAACGTTGTCTATGGTATTCCATAAGAACACTGCTCCTATGGATTTTCATACAATATATTAGCACTGTTGTTTTTTTTATAGTGGGCATACGACATGTTCCATATTCTGTCACCTTTCGAGATTTTGCTTCTTTCGCTATTTTAGCTGTCGTAGAAAAACTAGCATATGCAACCGCTCATAAACTAAACTCTCGAGTCTATTATTTGCATAAACTACTATATAAGTAACATTTTTAGTTTTATAGTCATTTTTAAGTTAATTTAATTTTTTCTATATTTTTTTTTTCATTGTTAAAGGTATTAATGTTGCCAATAAATACATGGTAACATTTAAAATGTAAAAAATCTGCTGAGTGTTTCTATGACAGACTCATTGTGACTCACATAGACGGTTGTAACAATTTTTCACATAAGACATATTTTTTACTAAGAAATCATATCACAATCACCACACAATTAATAAAATACAGCTAACGCATGTTTTGTCGCACGATGATGACAGGTAATCAGTTTTTCTTCAAATTAATCTAGAATTCTAGTAATCTTAGTACCTAGTTAAAAATATACCTAAACATTTTTTTTATACTGCGTTTGTGTGAAACACTGCTTTTCGTAAACAGTGGCGTAGCGACCTCTGCCTGCACTCAGGGTTCGCGTTATGTTTGGCGCCCCTATAGGGATATTTTTTTTGTTTTTCCAGACCCTTACAGCCCCGGTCGCCACACTCCCGATTATATAATCTACACTAAATATTATGTTAAGGTAGCAGTTTTTTAAGTCATTTTTTTTAAATACTAAGTCGATTGTAAAGAGGTTTTTACCCGCCACTCTACTACCGTGACTGACCTCGACAGATGTAGGTGTCAAATTTCTGCAACTTATCTCAATTAGGTAGCCATCACGTGTGCCAATCACGTTTCTAAAGCAGAAGGAAAAATAACGGTGACAATGACCCAAAACATGCATTCCAATTAACATTTACGACCAAGGTCACAGACCTAGCTACCGGATCTACATCCCATATCATGTGTCAACATAACGTTCTAAATTCAAAAAGTTCCATATTCAAAATGTGTCCGTTCCAAAGAATCATAGTGCAAGCGCGCTTTACGTCGCAAAGCGTCGCATTTAGTATTGTAGGTGTACATCAAATCACGCACATCATCATCGTTTATTATTTATCACCAGATTGACCGACTCACGCGCATATAGCACAAGAAACACGGATGGTGATTGATTCACGTGTATCCACAAGAAACGGAGATACTCGTATTGATTGTTCGATGTGACGTGTGCGTTGCCACTTAAAAGGGCAGTTTTGATTGTCCTGACAAGGACAGTTTTATCAACGTGAAGTGCAGCATCATCGTCGTTGCAGCGATCTTCGTCTTCAACACAGCAGCAGCCAGACGCACTTTTCCACTCGTGTCGACGCGCGCCGCAAGTCATTCCGATTCCGGCAGCCGTTGCGTGAGGTCGTGCTCCGGTGCGCTCTCTCTCAATTGTTGTCGTAATTCGAATTCTTTCCGATCGCTCTGCGCTCTCGCTCTTCTGCTACCCCTCGTGGTAATTTCTCGGAATTACCTCAAGGACAGCTCGGGTGTGTTAGTTCAGACTTTCTCAAGTCTCCAGTAAGACCCGTGCGTCTCGGCCCCTCTGGAAATCCACGCTCGCAGTGGTCGCTCAGTGGATACTCGTTGAAACTGGGTGGGCTAGACACAGTGTGGTGCAATACACCTGGTGACTACCCGTTAGTTCAGACTTCTCAAGCAGTCAGTTTAGACCCGCGAGTCTCTGCCCGTTGAAAAGACCACGCTCTCAGTGGCCGTTAATGGTGGATACTATAACAGTGCCAAACGAAGCCATTGCGGGGTGGATACCACCACGAAGCCCAGTAAACTCACCCCCGTCCGATTCTCCCTCGCTTTAGGTCACATTTAGCCGACTGACACGGCGGACACGTGGACTTTTTGACTCGACTCGACACTTAGGTTCACTAGCTCGCGTGTTAGACTAGTTTTAAGTGCGGTGACTAACAGTAGCATGGACGTACAGGCTGAACTGAGTGCGTTGAGGGCAGAGATGTCCGTACTCCGGGCAAACCTCGAGCGCCAGTCTGCCGAGATCAGCACCCTGCGATCTGAAAATGATCACTTGCGTGCGGCTCTCGGCCAGGGTGACGCCGGGACTAGCTCGGACGCGGCCATGAAACCCGCAACGCAACCGGAAAAGACCACGTGCGTTCCGGCCCCTCAGGCCACCCCGGCGAACACCACGTCCGCCCCAGCCCCTCCGGCTTCCCAGGCCCCTCAGGTCGCTAAGGCTATTCAGGCCAACATGGGACCACCACCGCCGCCGCCGGCGAAGGTGTCTCCCAAGAAGAAGAAAAAAGTAAAGTCCCCGGCTCCTAAGGCCACTCCACCTACCAAAGGTGATTTCTTAAAAACGCCCCCGCCAATAAAGACAGCCGCGTCTGTCTCCTGCTCCCCTCCGGCCCATAAGGCCCGCTCCCCCCCGGACATGATCCTGCGGATATCTCGCTCCCGCTCGCCTAGGAGGCGTTCCTCCGTCCGAGTGAAGCGAGACTCCAAGGGAGTCCGCGAGTTGACCCCCAGACCACTCCTAACGACAAACGGACCAACAGACTCATCAACTGACGACCTCATCAGACTCCTATCAGACACCGACCAGATGGACACGGATACAGACGCGGAGGATTGGCAAACGGCTGGCAGCCGTAAGGGAAAACGTTCTCGGCCAAAGTCTCCGACAGGCACGTCACCGGTCAACAAGACGGCCCGGACTCCCTCCGTCACTGCACCTTCTGTGCAGGCCCCTCCGGCCCTTAGTGCCACTCTGGCAAATGACGGGGGGTCTTTGGCTCCAGATTCAACCCCGGCGTCACCCGGCACCACAGTACACTCTGTACAGGCCCCGTCGGCCAGTAGTGCCCCTCAGGCAAGTGGCGTCGGGCCAACGCCCCCGGGGGTTGACCATAATAGGCTGGACTATTTGACCCTTATTGACGTACACAGATGGACCACTGCCAGGGCGATAGCCCAACAGCGGGGCATAAGTGTGCACAGTACGGATATCCAGACCATGCCCTATTATGCGTTCAGGATCACGGTTCAGGGGTCCAAAAACTACCGTGCCCTGGCCGCTCTCTTCGAGGAGCTAAAACTTGATTTCAACAGGCGCACGCTTCCCGAAGAGAAAGACCACAGGGTCGTCCTCCGAAATGTCCCAAGGGTCTTTTCAGAGGATGAGGTAAAGGCGGACCTTGAGAAACAGGGAATCATAGTGAGGCAAGTGTGTCGTCTTCATCATAAGACGAGAGGCAAGTACGACATCGTACTGGTGAAAACGGCGCCAGACCCGGCTATCCGTCAGGCTCTTCAAGCCATCAAAGAGGTAGTAGGAGTTTCGGTTAGGGTAGAACCTCCCAAAAAGAGGAACTACGTCACGCAGTGCCACAACTGCCAGAGATGGGGCCACAGCGCACGTGGCTGCAACTCTTCCCCCCGGTGTGTTAAGTGCGCTGGCGACCACCCGTCCCGTGATTGCAAGCGGCCCAAAGGATGCAAGGACCCGGAAGGCAGGAGGTGTCGGAACTGCTTGGACCACAAGCTCCCCCAGTTCGCCCACACGGCCAACTGGATGGGATGCCCATGTGTTCCAAAGCGAAAAGACCCCCCCGGCAAACCGAAGTCCTCGCAGACTGGGGGACGTAAGCAAAGCAAGACGCAGGTGGCTCCTCAGGCGAATAACGCACAAGCGTTCCCTGCCCTCCAGGCCGTAGGGTTAGGCGCTCCCGGTAGGACCCCGCCGCCTTCAGCGGCCGCAGCTCCCACTCCGGCGCCCTCAGCGCCCTGGTCTAGGGACCCCCGCTACAGGGGTGCTCCCGCCGTTCAAGCAGGCCGGCCTGCTCAAGCTCCCCTCTCAGGGCCCATATCGGACCTCGGAAGCCTCCTCCAACATCCAGAGTGGAGGAAGCATTACGATAACTATATGGCGTCCATTAGCGCTCGCTATTTCGCTCATTTTTCGGGCCTTCACGTCGCTTCTCACCAGTATGAATAGTACGACCCTCAAGCTTAAACCAAGTTCGCTGACCATTGGCGTGTATAACGCCAATGGTATAAGCCGAATGAAGGATGAGATTACACTCTTTCTTCGCGATCATTCCGTCGATGTTTTTCTAGTGCAGGAAACCTTTTATAAACCGTTTATGAAAAGTTTCCGAATCCCTGGTTATGAGCAGGTTAGAAACGATAGGCTCGAAAATAGGGATAAAGGGGGCACCCTCATATTCTACAAACGTAGCTTACATTGCATAAGTCTCGATCCCCCCCGACTGACAAATATGGAAGCGTCGGTCTGCCGCATATCGATGGATGGTCATCCCCCGATATCGATTGCGTCAACCTACCTTCCACCCCAACGTGACATCATACATTCTGACTTGATTAGTTTAGCGTCCTTAGGCCCCTCGGTCATCGTCGCCGGAGACCTGAATAGTAAACACGTCGAATGGGGATGCGTCGCCGGGAACCCCAACGGAACTAAGCTCAATCACCTTTTGAACGAAGGCCTCCCCTTCGATCTCCTCGTTCCCTTAGAACCAACTCACTACCCGTTTAACGTAAATCACCGACCCGACATACTCGACATAGTACTCCTAAAGAACGTAGGATTAACCCTGCGTTCTATAGAAGTATTAGACAAACTTACATCCGACCACAGGCCAGTCCTTGTGAGACTAGGACCTCACCCCAGTCACGCGGCCCCTACCAGGACACTTGTGGACTGGGAAAAGGTACGCGAAAGTCTCCTAAAGACAGACTCCCCCCTACTTAGAGACATCCCTGACAATATTACCACAACTCAACAGACTGACCAAGCGATCGACTCATTTACCAGTTACCTCAACGCTGTAAAAAGCGAATGCTCAAGGGAGGTGTCGGCCGAGGTAAACCAACGCCGCCCCCTGCCAAGGGAATTGAGAGAGCTGTTAACCAAGAAAAATCGCTTCATCAAAACTTGCTCAAACTTCCCTTCCCCCGAAAACCGGCAAATCCTGAGGGCCTTGAATATCGAGACCAAACAGAGAATTGCAGAGTTTCGGGAGAACGATTTCAGGCAACTGATGGGGGAGATAGGGCCTAGTCACCACGCATACTGGAAACTAGCTCGATCTCTCAAATCGGACGGCCATTGGTCAATTCCCCCCTTGGATCGCCCGGATCACCCGACACCCGCGCTCGAGGACAGTGAGAAAGCTGAATGCCTAGCCAGTAGTTTAGAATCCCAATGTTCGCCTAGCCTCCTGCCTGCCGATGAAGCCCATGTCGAGAGGGTAAATTCAGAGGTGGAAAGGAGATCGCGTCTCCCCGTAACTTCACCCTTAGTACCGGTGTCGGTTAAGGAAGTCAGTGATAGGGTTAGGGCACTCCGCGTAAAGAAGTCACCAGGTGCGGACGGCATATCAAACCGCATGCTGAGGCTTCTACCCGCTCATCTCATCCTCATTCTGGTTGGCATCTTCAATGCCGCCCTGGCCAATAGTCACTTTCCAGCCGCGTGGAAACGTGCAACGGTCATCGGGATCGCGAAGCCGGGAAAACCCCGGTGTTCGCCCGCCTCGTATAGGCCCATCAGCTTACTTAGCTCGCTTGCGAAGCTATATGAGCGCATCATCCTCACCCGAATTCTCAGTTTCACGACTGAAAATTCAATTCTTACTGACGAGCAGTTCGGCTTTAGATCCGGACACTCGAGCGTCCACCAGGTGCACCGCCTCACGGAGCACATAACCTTCGGGTTCTCGCGATTTAAGGGGTTAAAGACTGGTGCGATCTTTCTTGACGTTGCAAAAGCCTTCGACAAGGTCTGGCATAACGGTTTGGTATACAAACTATATCAAATCGGAATGCCGGACAGACTCGTACTCATAATACGAGATTTCCTTACGGACAGAAGCTTTTGCTACCGAATTGAGGGAACGTTATCAGACCCACACCCTATCAGGGCCGGAGTCCCGCAAGGCTCCGTCCTCTCTCCTACGCTCTATTCGTTGTTCACGAACGACTTACCTAGGCACCCGCGTGTCGAACTAGGGTTGTTCGCGGACGACACCGCGCTCTATACGACGCACACTCGCTACGACCTTATTCGGAAATACCTCCAGGATGCAATCTTTGACCTAGGCCAATGGTTTCGTCTTTGGCGTATTGAAGTGAATCCGGATAAGAGCGCAGCGATAATATTCCACCCAACAGACAATATGCCGTTGGACTCGAGGGTGGAACCGGTTCGGCTTTTCGACCAACGCATCCCGTGGGTCAATGAGGTGAAATACCTCGGCGTTACTCTCGATCGTAGACTGACTTTCCTTAGCCACATCCGTAGGGTACGAAGAAATGCGAGCTTCGTACTAGGTAGGCTTGGGGGGATGATCAACAGGTTTAGTAAGATGTCACTTAGAAATAAGCTGACGCTTTACAAGACGTGTGTTCGTCCCATAATGAGTTACTCAAGTGTGGTATTTTCCCACATGAGTAAGGCACGTCTCAAGCCGCCTCAGGTCGTACAGAATCGTTTCCTCCGTAGGGCGACTGGTGCCCCGTGGTACCAGACGAACCTCAGTCTGCACCGCGACATGAAGCTTAACTCCATGTACGGTTTCTTTAAGCAAACTGCTCGGCGTTACTTTGATAACGCCTCCCATCATAGGAATCCACTAGTCAGGAATGCTGCCAATTATTTGCCAACTCCTCCACCACCTCCGGAACTTCTTGCTCACGATTCACTGATTAGGGGTCGCTCAGTCCGGCGACCTAGGCACACACTCACGGACCCGGACGACGAGATCGCAGCCGACTTCGAAAGAAGGCGCGCTGCGATATCGTCGCCCGACGCGCCGCGTACACACCAGCGTCCCCGCCGGCGGGGTCGCCCACCCCGCGACACAGACACATTCAGTCCGTTATCGACCCGGTACCGCCGCGTACCGGATAGCATCAATCCGACCGCGATCGGACCTAGCTGAGTTTCTTGCTGGAATCTTCTCGGCTAGGTTAGGGGTAGCGAACCAGCAATAAAACTCCCAGTAGCTAGTTTTCTTACACACACCTCAGATTTGGTTGGACTCGGTCCAACCGATCTCTCTGGAGCGCAAACTCAGAAGGAGTATTCCAGAGTAGTAAATATCGTGTGATGTCGTGGAAGGGTCCTGGATTTTCCCCAGGCTACCATCCCACTTCACAGTCCGTACGCTCCAAAGCTCAGTGCATGGAGCCCCTGCCAGGTTCAAAAAAAAAAAAAAAAAAAAAAAAAATAAATTCACATTCCGATTCCGGCAGCCGTTGCGTGAGGTCGTGCTCCGGTGCGCTCTCTCTCAATTGTTGTCGTAATTCGAATTCTTTCCGATCGCTCTGCGCTCTCGCTCTTCTGCTTCCCCTCGTGGTAATTTCTCGGAATTACCTCAAGGACAGCTCGGGTGTGTTAGTTCAGACTTTCTCAAGTCTCCAGTAAGACCCGTGCGTCTCGGCCCCTCTGGAAATCCACGCTCGCAGTGGTCGCTCAGTGGATACTCGTTGAAACTGGGTGGGCTAGACACAGTGTGGTGCAATACACCTGGTGACTACCCGTTAGTTCAGACTTCTCAAGCAGTCAGTTTAGACCCGCGAGTCTCTGCCCGTTGAAAAGACCACGCTCTCAGTGGCCGTTAATGGTGGATACTATAACAGTGCCAAACGAAGCCATTGCGGGGTGGATACCACCACGAAGCCCAGTAAACTCACCCCCGTCCGATTCTCCCTCGCTTTAGGTCACATTTAGCCGACTGACACGGCGGACACGTGGACTTTTTGACTCGACTCGACACTTAGGTTCACTAGCTCGCGTGTTAGACTAGTTTTAAGTGCGGTGACTAACAGTAGCATGGACGTACAGGCTGAACTGAGTGCGTTGAGGGCAGAGATGTCCGTACTCCGGGCAAACCTCGAGCGCCAGTCTGCCGAGATCAGCACCCTGCGATCTGAAAATGATCACTTGCGTGCGGCTCTCGGCCAGGGTGACGCCGGGACTAGCCCGGACGCGGCCATGAAACCCGCAACGCAACCGGAAAAGACCACGTGCGTTCCGGCCCCTCAGGCCACCCCGGCAAACACCACGTCCGCCCCAGCTCCTCCGGCTTCCCAGGCCCCTCAGGTCGCTAAGGCTATTCAGGCCAACATGGGACCACCACCGCCGCCGCCGGCGAAGGTGTCTCCCAAGAAGAAGAAAAAAGTAAAGTCCCCGGCTCCTAAGGCCACTCCACCTACCAAAGGTGATTTCTTAAAAACGCCCCCGCCAATAAAGACAGCCGCGTCTGTCTCCTGCTCCCCTCCGGCCCATAAGGCCCGCTCCCCCCCGGACATGATCCTGCGGATATCTCGCTCCCGCTCGCCTAGGAGGCGTTCCTCCGTCCGAGTGAAGCGAGACTCCAAGGGAGTCCGCGAGTTGACCCCCAGACCACTCCTAACGACGAACAGACCAACAGACTCATCAACTGACGACCTCATCAGGCTCCTATCAGACACCGACCAGATGGACACGGATACAGACGCGGAGGATTGGCAAACGGCTGGCAGCCGTAAGGGAAAACGTTCTCGGCCAAAGTCTCCGACAGGCACGTCACCGGTCAACAAGACGGCCCGGACTCCCTCCGTCACTGCACCTTCTGTGCAGGCCCCTCCGGCCCTTAGTGCCACTCTGGCAAATGACGGGGGGTCTTTGGCTCCAGATTCAACCCCGGCGTCACCCGGCACCACAGTACACTCTGTACAGGCCCCGTCGGCCAGTAGTGCCCCTCAGGCAAGTGGCGTCGGGCCAACGCCCCCGGGGGTTGACCATAATAGGCTGGACTATTTGACCCTTATTGATGTACACAGATGGACCACTGCCAGGGCGATAGCCCAACAGCGGGGCATAAGTGTGCACAGTACGGAAATCCAGACCATGCCCTATTATGCGTTCAGGATCACGGTTCAGGGGTCCAAAAACTACCGTGCCCTGGCCGCTCTCTTCGAGGAGCTAAAACTTGACTTCAACAGGCGCACGCTTCCCGAAGAGAAAGACCACAGGGTCATCCTCCGAAATGTCCCAAGGGTCTTTTCAGAGGATGAGGTAAAGGCGGACCTTGAGAAACAGGGAATTATAGTGAGGCAGGTGTGTCGTCTTCATCATAAGACGAGAGGCAAGTACGACATCGTACTGGTGAAAACGGCGCCGGACCCGGCTATCCGTCAGGCTCTTCAAGCCATCAAAGAAGTAGTAGGAGTCTCGGTTAGGGTAGAACCTCCCAAAAAGAGGAACTACGTCACGCAGTGTCACAACTGCCAGAGATGGGGCCACAGCGCACGTGGCTGCAACTCTTCCCCCCGGTGTGTTAAGTGCGCTGGCGACCACCCGTCCCGTGATTGCAAGCGGCCCAAAGGATGCAAGGACCCGGAAGGCAGGAGGTGTCGGAACTGCTTGGACCACAAGCTCCCCCAGTTCGCCCACACGGCCAACTGGATGGGATGCCCATGTGTTCCAAAGCGGAAAGACACCCCCGGCAAACCGAAGTCCTCGCAGACTGGGGGACGTAAGCAAAGCAAGACGCAGGTGGCTCCTCAGGCGAATAACGCACAGGCGTTCCCTGCCCTCCAGGCCGTAGGGTTAGGCGCTCCTGGTAGGACCCCGCCGCCTTCAGCGGCCGCAGCTCCCACTCCGGCGCCCTCAGCGCCCTGGTCTAGGGACCCCCGCTACAGGGGTGCTCCCGCCGTTCAAGCAGGCCGGCCTGCTCAAGCTCCCCTCTCAGGGCCCATATCGGACCTCGGAAGCTTCCTCCAACATCCAGAGTGGAGGAAGCATTACGATAACTATATGGCGTCCATTAGCGCTCGCTATTTCGCTCATTATTCGGGCCTTCACGTCGCTTCTCACCAGTATGAATAGTACGACCCTCAAGCTTAAACCAAGTTCGCTGACCATTGGCGTGTATAACGCCAATGGTATAAGCCGAATGAAGGATGAGATTACACTCTTTCTTCGCGATCATTCCGTCGATGTTTTTCTAGTGCAGGAAACCTTTTATAAACCGTTTATGAAAAGTTTCCGAATCCCTGGTTATGAGCAGGTTAGAAATGATAGGCTCGAAAATAGGGATAAAGGGGGCACCCTCATATTCTACAAACGTAGCTTACATTGCATAAGTCTCGATCCCCCCCGACTGACAAATATGGAAGCGTCGGTCTGCCGCATATCGATGGATGGTCATCCCCCGATATCGATTGCGTCAACCTACCTTCCACCCCAACGTGACATCATACATTCTGACTTGATTAGTTTAGCGTCCTTAGGCCCCTCGGTCATCGTCGCCGGAGACCTGAATAGTAAGCACGTCGAATGGGGATGCGTCGCCGGGAACCCCAACGGAACTAAGCTCAATCACCTTTTGAACGAAGGCCTCCCCTTCGATCTCCTCGTTCCCTTAGAACCAACTCACTACCCGTTTAACGTAAATCACCGACCCGACATACTCGACATAGTACTCCTAAAGAACGTAGGATTAACCCTGCGTTCTATAGAAGTATTAGACAAACTTACATCCGACCACAGGCCAGTCCTTGTGAGACTAGGACCTCACCCCAGTCACGCGGCCCCTACCAGGACACTTGTGGACTGGGAAAAGGTACGCGAAAGTCTCCTAAAGACAGACTCCCCCCTACTTAGAGACATCCCTGACAATATTACCACAACTCAACAGACTGACCAAGCGATCGACTCATTTACCAGTTACCTCAACGCTGTAAAAAGCGAATGCTCAAGGGAGGTGTCGGCCGAGGTAAACCAACGCCGCCCCCTGCCAAGGGAATTGAGAGAGCTGTTAACTAAGAAAAATCGCTTCATCAAAACTTGCTCAAACTTCCCTTCCCCCGAAAACCGGCAAATCCTGAGGGCCTTGAATATCGAGACCAAACAGAGAATTGCAGAGTTTCGGGAGAACGATTTCAGGCAACTGATGGGGGAGATAGGGCCTAGTCACCACGCATACTGGAAACTAGCTCGATCTCTCAAATCGGACGGCCATTGGTCAATTCCCCCCTTGGATCGCCCGGATCACCCGACACCCGCGCTCGAGGACAGTGAGAAAGCTGAATGCCTAGCCAGTAGTTTAGAATCCCAATGTTCGCCTAGCCTCCTGCCTGCCGATGAAGCCCATGTCGAGAGGGTAAATTCAGAGGTGGAAAGGAGATCGCGTCTTCCCGTAACTTCACCCTTAGTACCGGTGTCGGTAAAGGAAGTCAGTGATAGGGTTAGGGCACTCCGCGTAAAGAAGTCACCAGGTGCGGACGGCATATCAAACCGCATGCTGAGGCTTCTACCCGCTCATCTCATCCTCATTCTGGTTGGCATCTTCAATGCCGCCCTGGCCAATAGTCACTTTCCAGCCGCGTGGAAACGTGCAACGGTCATCGGGATCGCGAAGCCGGGAAAACCCCGGCGTTCGCCCGCCTCGTATAGGCCCATCAGCTTACTTAGCTCGCTTGCGAAGCTATATGAGCGCATCATCCTCACCCGAATTCTCAGTTTCACGACTGAAAATTCAATTCTTACTGACGAGCAGTTCGGCTTTAGATCCGGACACTCGAGCGTCCACCAGGTGCACCGCCTCACGGAGCACATAACCTTCGGGTTTTCGCGATTTAGGGGGTTAAAGACTGGTGCGATCTTTCTTGACGTTGCAAAAGCCTTCGACAAGGTCTGGCATAACGGTTTGGTATACAAACTATATCAAATCGGAATGCCGGACAGACTCGTACTCATAATACGAGATTTCCTTACGGACAGAAGCTTTTGCTACCGAATTGAGGGAACGTTATCAGACCCACACCCTATCAGGGCCGGAGTCCCGCAAGGCTCCGTCCTCTCTCCTACGCTCTATTCGTTGTTCACGAACGACTTACCTAGGCACCCGCGTGTCGAACTAGGGTTGTTCGCGGACGACACCGCGCTCTATACGACGCACACTCGCTACGACCTTATTCGGAAATACCTCCAGGATGCAATCTTTGACCTAGGCCAATGGTTTCGTCTTTGGCGTATTGAAGTGAATCCGGATAAGAGCGCAGCGATAATATTCCACCCAACAGACAATATGCCGTTGGACTCGAGGGTGGAACCGGTTCGGCTTTTCGACCAACGCATCCCGTGGGTCAATGAGGTGAAATACCTCGGCGTTACTCTCGATCGTAGACTGACTTTCCTTAGCCACATCCGTAGGGTACGAAGAAATGCGAGCTTCGTACTAGGTAGGCTTGGGGGGATGATCAACAGGTTTAGTAAGATGTCACTTAGAAATAAGCTGACGCTTTACAAGACGTGTGTTCGTCCCATAATGAGTTACTCAAGTGTGGTATTTTCCCACATGAGTAAGGCACGTCTCAAGCCGCTTCAGGTCGTACAGAATCGTTTCCTCCGTAGGGCGACTGGTGCCCCGTGGTACCAGACGAACCTCAGTCTGCACCGCGACATGAAGCTTAACTCCATGTACGGTTTCTTTAAGCAAACTGCTCGGCGTTACTTTGATAACGCCTCCCATCATAGGAATCCACTAGTCAGGAATGCTGCCAATTATTTGCCAACTCCTCCACCACCTCCGGAACTTCTTGCTCACGATTCACTGATTAGGGGTCGCTCAGTCCGGCGACCTAGGCACACACTCACGGACCCGGACGACGAAATCGCAGCCGACTTCGAAAGAAGGCGCGCTGCAATATCGTCGCCCGACGCGCCGCGTACACACCAGCGTCCCCGCCGGCGGGGTCGCCCACCCCGCGACATAGACACATTCAGTCCGTTATCGACCCGGTACCGCCGCGTATCGGATAGCATCAATCCGACCGCGATCGGACCTAGCTGAGTTTCTTGCTGGAATCTTCTCGGCTAGGTTAGGGGTAGCGAACCAGCAATAAAACTCCCAGTAGCTAGTCTTCTTACACACACCTCAGATTTGGTTGGACCCGGTCCAACCGATCTCTCTGGAGCGCAAACTCAGAAGGAGTATTCCAGAGTAGTAAATATCGTGTGATGTCGTGGAAGGGTCCTGGATTTTCCCCAGGCTACCATCCCACTTCACAGTCCGTACGCTCCAAAGCTCAGTGCATGGAGCCCCTGCCAGGTTCAAAAAAAAAAAAAAAAAAAAAAAAAAAAAAAAAAAAAAAAAAAATTCATTCAATCAGCAGACAACCATCGGACTTTATCTTCTCTCCAACCTACAGTGCCTAAAGATCCTACAGTGGTGACCCGACTGAACAAAAAGAGAAGAAATACTGGAAGATGCCGCCAAAAATGGACGAGAACGCCATAACCCAGGAAGGAGCCTCGCAAGTGTCCCAGACGCCAGCCAACACCGTCACATCAGCTGTCGCACACGACGTTGCCGCCATTTCCTTGTCGCTGCGTGTTCCACCGTTTTGGCGCGACCAGCCCGTCCTGTGGTTCTGCAGTTTCGAAGCAGCCACTGCCGAGCTCAAGCGGAGTCAAGCCCAGCTAGCCCAGATGGTCATCGCCCAACTCGACAAAGCTGATATCCAGAACATCAGCGATCTTATATACTCGCCGCCAGAAGACAACTACTACACTGCGATCAAGAACAGACTCATCTCCGTGTATGAAGAAAGCAACAGCGCGCAGACCAAAAAGCTCCTGTCACAAATCGAGCTAGGCGACCAGAAGCCGTCTCAACTCCTACGGCGCATGAAGACGCTCAACAAAGAGAAGTTCCCGGACAGCACCATCCAGATGATGTGGCTCGATCATTTACCGCCACACGTTCGCTCCGTGCTCACCGTCAGCGAAGCCTTCCAAATCAAGACGACGCTGGAGGACCTAGCCCTGCTCGCCGATAAAATGGTCGAGCACACGCCCACTTCATCAGCCCACCACATCGCCGCGATCGCGTCCCCACCCACCATACCTTCGCTACCGTCACCGACGCC
Organism: Lathronympha strigana; assembly: GCA_949128165.1. Lineage (NCBI taxonomy): Eukaryota > Metazoa > Arthropoda > Insecta > Lepidoptera > Tortricidae > Lathronympha > Lathronympha strigana. The sequence goes on from OX421904.1 coordinate 2,170,751, forward strand.
GCAGATGACTTCAACATCCGCACTGTCACAACCAGCCCTCGACACTCATTTCCTCATCGGCGAGATCCGAAAACTGTCGCTGGAAGTCGCCGAACTAAGGTCAAGACCGCGTGAAAACTACAGCCCTCGCCACAGCCGCGGGTACCGCCGATTCCAACCACGTGACCGAAACCGCTCACAGTCGCAAGATCGCAGCCGTGCCAACTCACCAGCTCAAGCTCGCTCGCCGCGACCATACTGCCATTATCACCGACGCTTCGGTATGGACGCCCAGAAATGTTCACCGCCGTGCAACTTCAAGCCAATTCCCTCAATGTCATCGGAAAACTAGATGTAACGTTGGCAGCGGCGGAAACCGGCGTTACACAAACATCACACCGCCTCTTCATACGCGACCGAACCACCAAGCTCGTATTTCTCGTCGACACCGGAGCTAACATCTCGGTCCTGCCAAAAACTCCTGGCATGAAGGCGCAACCTCTGCCATTCCAGCTCTACGCCGCCAATAACACCATAATCGCGACCTACGGCGAGAAATCCCTAGAGCTGGACTTGAATCTACGCCGGCCATTTCGATGGACTTTCATCATCGCTGCAGTTTCCAAACCGATCCTGGGTGCAGATTTCCTCGCTTTCCACAATCTCCTCGTGGACATTCGCAACAGAAGATTAATCGACGGCAAAACCCTGCTATACACGAACGCACAACTCTGTACGTCGAACATACCTACCGTTCGCAGTATAGACGTGAAGCAATCTTACCACAACATCCTTGCCGACTACCCAGGAACAACTCGTCTAACATCCATGAAGCTCAGCCCGAAACACAACGTCGAGCACTTCATCGAAACGACCGGACCTCCACTCCACTGCAGACCTCGTCCGATCGCACCGCACCGCTACGAACTCGTGAAGAAAGAATTCGCCAACATGATGCAACAAGGCTTGTGCAGGCCAAGCAAGAGCCCTTGGGCATCACCTCTTCACGTCGTACCGAAGAAAAACGGCGAATTACGCGTGTGTGGAGACTACAGACGACTCAACGCGATAACGAAGCCGGACAGATACCCAATCCCACGAATACGCGATTTCACCTACCAACTCGCCGGAAAACAAATTTTCTCCACTTTGGACCTCAATCGCGCATATCAACAACTTCCAGTCGCAGAGCAAGACGTAGAGAAGACAGCCATTATAACTCCATTTGGCTTATTCGAATTTCCACGAATGTGTCCCGGACTCAAAAACTGCGGACAAACGTTCCAGCGATTTATCCACGAAGTACTACGCGACCTAGACTTCGTATTCCCATTCGTCGACGACTTACTTGTAGCATCACCCGACGAAGCAACGCACGAGAAGCATCTACGCGACGTGCTGCAACGTCTAGACGACTACGGCATTACAATCAACCCGTCGAAATGCGTATTTGGACAGCCGTCAGTCAAGTTCCTAGGCTACGAAGTTAGCAAAGACGGAATACGACCGCCTACCGAAAAAGTACAAGCAATCATCGACTATCCCAAACCGAAGAATATCGACGAACTACGAAGATTTCTCGGAATGCTGAATTTTTACCGCGAAAACATCAAATACGCCGCGCAAATACAAGCCCCGCTATGCAAGTACCTACACAACGCGAAAAAGCGCGACAAGACCGAAATTGCATGGAACAACGAAGCCGAAGAAGCATTTAACGCGTGCAAAGTGAGCATACAAAACGCCGCTTTGCTCGCGCACCCTTCGCACGAGGCACCGCTAGCGATATTCAGTGACGCAAGCGACAAGGCCGCAGGAGCGTCACTCAACCAATTCATCAACAACGCCTGGCAACCGCTTGGCTATTTTTCCAAGAAGTTCTCCGACGCTCAAACTCGCTACAGCACTTTCGATCGAGAATTACTGGCTATCTACCTCAGCGTGAAACACTTCAGAAAAATGTTCGAAGGAAGAGAACTTATGATATTCACCGACCACAAACCGCTTACGTTTGCATTTACGAAAACAAGTACAAACAACGAATCACCGCGCCGCACCCGTCAGCTGTTGTATATCAGTGAATTCACAACCGATATACGACACGTTCCCGGAAATCAAAACGCTGCCGCCGACGCTCTATCTCGCATCGAAGCCATCGCCTGTCCCTCTCCGATCGACTACAAACTACTAGCGGAAGCGCAAGAGCGAGATAGCAACACTATTCAAACACTCGCACAGCAAGATAACTTATCTATGAAGCAAGTTACAATACCCGGAACGACCGTTAAACTATACTGCGAAACCTCAACCCCGCACTTACGACCTTACGTACCCGAAGAGCATCGCCGCGCCGCATTCAACGCAGTACATAACGTCAGTCATCCCGGAATCAAAACGTCACGAAAACTCGTCGCTCAACGCTACTTTTGGCCCGGTCTAAATGCCGACGTAGGCAAATGGGCAAAAGTATGCATACATTGCCAACGTGCGAAGATTCAACGACACACCGAAAGTCAAAATGCAAGTTTCCCGCCAACGCAAAGATTCGAGCACATACACGCCGATATAGTAGGACCTCTTCCCACCGCCGCCACCGGACATCGATACCTACTAACAATAATCGATCGAGCAACGAGATGGCCCGAAGCCGTACCACTGTGCGAAATCACCGCCGGAGACGTCGCTAAAGCCCTGTACGAAGCTTGGATTTCCCGATTCGGATGCCCTGCTACCATCACCACGGACCAAGGACGTCAATTCGAGAGTCGAGTATTTGCGTCACTCACACGCTTACTCGGCATCGAAAAAACCCGTTCAACGCCTTATCACCCAAAATCGAATGGAATCCTTGAACGTTGGCACAAATATTTAAAGAATGCACTCAAGGCCAGACTACAATCAGAGAAGTCATGGATCGACACAATACCTAGCGTACTTCTCGGAATTCGAGCCGCGCTAAGAACGGACACCGGTGTAAGCGCCGCCCTACTCACTTACGGCTGCAACGTAAGACTACCCGGTGACTTTATTACACCTACGCGCGATGACGTCACAATGGACTCCGATTTCGTCGAACAACTACGAGCAACGATACGAAACCTAACGCCGACGCCGATCACTCCGCATAGCAACAACAAACCTATCTTCGTGCATCGTGACCTTCAAACCTGCGAGCAAGTATTCGTACGAGTCGACGCCGTAAAAAAGCCGTTGCAAGCACCATACGACGGACCCTACCGAGTACTGAAACGCACAGACAAAGTTTTCACCCTACAACTACCTAATCGACAGATAAATATTTCGATCGACCGCCTAAAACCGGCCTACATCATCGCCGACGACACCGACAACGAACAAAATAATAATATACCTACCAGTTCTACAACTACAAGTACATCGAGCCAAACTTCGCAACCAACTTCAACACCTACACAACGTCAACAAGATCCGGAAGACAACAAAAACAACAACCAACAACAGAAAGGAATCCTGAAACAACAAACGGAACCCGACGCAACAAAACCTTCAAGCTTGAAGACAACCAGTCGAGGCCGCACCATTCGCCTGCCGGTACGCTTCGCTTGAGGGGGAACCTGTAGGTGTACATCAAATCACGCACATCATCATCGTTTATTATTTATCACCAGATTGACCGACTCACGCGCATATAGCACAAGAAACACGGATGGTGATTGATTCACGTGTATCCACAAGAAACGGAGATACTCGTATTGATTGTTCGATGTGACGTGTGCGTTGCCACTTAAAAGGGCAGTTTTGATTGTCCTGACAAGGACAGTTTTATCAACGTGAAGTGCAGCATCATCGTCGTTGCAGCGATCTTCGTCTTCAACACAGCAGCAGCCAGACGCAGCGGATCGAGGACGGACGACACGGCGCAGCAGCGACACGTTGTTTACTCCACGGCGGACGTACGGCGAAAGGACGGAATTTTTTTTTTTTTTTTTTTTTTTTTTTTTTTTTTTTTTTTTTTTTTGAACCTGGCAGGGGCTCCATGCACTGAGCTTTGGAGCGTACGGACTGTGAAGTGGGATGGTAGCCTGGGGAAAATCCAGGACCCTTCCACGACATCACACGATATTTACTACTCTGGAATACTCCTTCTGAGTTTGCGCTCCAGAGAGATCGGTTGGACCGAGTCCAACCAAATCTGAGGTGTGTGTAAGAAAACTAGCTACTGGGAGTTTTATTGCTGGTTCGCTACCCCTAACCTAGCCGAGAAGATTCCAGCAAGAAACTCAGCTAGGTCCGATCGCGGTCGGATTGATGCTATCCGGTACGCGGCGGTACCGGGTCGATAACGGACTGAATGTGTCTGTGTCGCGGGGTGGGCGACCCCGCCGGCGGGGACGCTGGTGTGTACGCGGCGCGTCGGGCGACGATATCGCAGCACGCCTTCTTTCGAAGTCGGCTGCGATCTCGTCGTCCGGGTCCGTGAGTGTGTGCCTAGGTCGCCGGACTGAGCGACCCCTAATCAGTGAATCGTGAGCAAGAAGTTCCGGAGGTGGTGGAGGAGTTGGCAAATAATTGGCAGCATTCCTGACTAGTGGATTCCTATGATGGGAGGCGTTATCAAAGTAACGCCGAGCAGTTTGCTTAAAGAAACCGTACATGGAGTTAAGCTTCATGTCGCGGTGCAGACTGAGGTTCGTCTGGTACCACGGGGCACCAGTCGCCCTACGGAGGAAACGATTCTGTACGACCTGAAGCGGCTTGAGACGTGCCTTACTCATGTGGGAAAATACCACACTTGAGTAACTCATTATGGGACGAACACACGTCTTGTAAAGCGTCAGCTTATTTCTAAGTGACATCTTACTAAACCTGTTGATCATCCCCCCAAGCCTACCTAGTACGAAGCTCGCATTTCTTCGTACCCTACGGATGTGGCTAAGGAAAGTCAGTCTACGATCGAGAGTAACGCCGAGGTATTTCACCTCATTGACCCACGGGATGCGTTGGTCGAAAAGCCGAACCGGTTCCACCCTCGAGTCCAACGGCATATTGTCTGTTGGGTGGAATATTATCGCTGCGCTCTTATCCGGATTCACTTCAATACGCCAAAGACGAAACCATTGGCCTAGGTCAAAGATTGCATCCTGGAGGTATTTCCGAATAAGGTCGTAGCGAGTGTGCGTCGTATAGAGCGCGGTGTCGTCCGCGAACAACCCTAGTTCGACACGCGGGTGCCTAGGTAAGTCGTTCGTGAACAACGAATAGAGCGTAGGAGAGAGGACGGAGCCTTGCGGGACTCCGGCCCTGATAGGGTGTGGGTCTGATAACGTTCCCTCAATTCGGTAGCAAAAGCTTCTGTCCGTAAGGAAATCTCGTATTATGAGTACGAGTCTGTCCGGCATTCCGATTTGATATAGTTTGTATACCAAACCGTTATGCCAGACCTTGTCGAAGGCTTTTGCAACGTCAAGAAAGATCGCACCAGTCTTTAACCCCTTAAATCGCGAGAACCCGAAGGTTATGTGCTCCGTGAGGCGGTGCACCTGGTGGACGCTCGAGTGTCCGGATCTAAAGCCGAACTGCTCGTCAGTAAGAATTGAATTTTCAGTCGTGAAACTGAGAATTCGGGTGAGGATGATGCGCTCATATAGCTTCGCAAGCGAGCTAAGTAAGCTGATGGGCCTATACGAGGCGGGCGAACACCGGGGTTTTCCCGGCTTCGCGATCCCGATGACCGTTGCACGTTTCCACGCGGCTGGAAAGTGACTATTGGCCAGGGCGGCATTGAAGATGCCAACCAGAATGAGGATGAGATGAGCGGGTAGAAGCCTCAGCATGCGGTTTGATATGCCGTCCGCACCTGGTGACTTCTTTACGCGGAGTGCCCTAACCCTATCACTGACTTCCTTAACCGACACCGGTACTAAGGGTGAAGTTACGGGGAGACGCGATCTCCTTTCCACCTCTGAATTTACCCTCTCGACATGGGCTTCATCGGCAGGCAGGAGGCTAGGCGAACATTGGGATTCTAAACTACTGGCTAGGCATTCAGCTTTCTCACTGTCCTCGAGCGCGGGTGTCGGGTGATCCGGGCGATCCAAGGGGGGAATTGACCAATGGCCGTCCGATTTGAGAGATCGAGCTAGTTTCCAGTATGCGTGGTGACTAGGCCCTATCTCCCCCATCAGTTGCCTGAAATCGTTCTCCCGAAACTCTGCAATTCTCTGTTTGGTCTCGATATTCAAGGCCCTCAGGATTTGCCGGTTTTCGGGGGAAGGGAAGTTTGAGCAAGTTTTGATGAAGCGATTTTTCTTAGTTAACAGCTCTCTCAATTCCCTTGGCAGGGGGCGGCGTTGGTTTACCTCGGCCGACACCTCCCTTGAGCATTCGCTTTTTACAGCGTTGAGGTAACTGGTAAATGAGTCGATCGCTTGGTCAGTCTGTTGAGTTGTGGTAATATTGTCAGGGATGTCTCTAAGTAGGGGGGAGTCTGTCTTTAGGAGACTTTCGCGTACCTTTTCCCAGTCCACAAGTGTCCTGGTAGGGGCCGCGTGACTGGGGTGAGGTCCTAGTCTCACAAGGACTGGCCTGTGGTCGGATGTAAGTTTGTCTAATACTTCTATAGAACGCAGGGTTAATCCTACGTTCTTTAGGAGTACTATGTCGAGTATGTCGGGTCGGTGATTTACGTTAAACGGGTAGTGAGTTGGTTCTAAGGGAACGAGGAGATCGAAGGGGAGGCCTTCGTTCAAAAGGTGATTGAGCTTAGTTCCGTTGGGGTTCCCGGCGACGCATCCCCATTCGACGTGTTTACTATTCAGGTCTCCGGCGACGATGACCGAGGGGCCTAAGGACGCTAAACTAATCAAGTCAGAATGTATGATGTCACGTTGGGGTGGAAGGTAGGTTGACGCAATCGATATCGGGGGATGACCATCCATCGATATGCGGCAGACCGACGCTTCCATATTTGTCAGTCGGGGGGGATCGAGACTTATGCAATGTAAGCTACGTTTGTAGAATATGAGGGTGCCCCCTTTATCCCTATTTTCGAGCCTATCGTTTCTAACCTGCTCATAACCAGGGATTCGGAAACTTTTCATAAACGGTTTATAAAAGGTTTCCTGCACTAGAAAAACATCGACGGAATGATCGCGAAGAAAGAGTGTAATCTCATCCTTCATTCGGCTTATACCATTGGCGTTATACACGCCAATGGTCAGCGAACTTGGTTTAAGCTTGAGGGTCGTACTATTCATACTGGTGAGAAGCGACGTGAAGGCCCGAAAAATGAGCGAAATAGCGAGCGCTAATGGACGCCATATAGTTATCGTAATGCTTCCTCCACTCTGGATGTTGGAGGAGGCTTCCGAGGTCCGATATGGGCCCTGAGAGGGGAGCTTGAGCAGGCCGGCCTGCTTGAACGGCGGGAGCACCCCTGTAGCGGGGGTCCCTAGACCAGGGCGCTGAGGGCGCCGGAGTGGGAGCTGCGGCCGCTGAAGGCGGCGGGGTCCTACCGGGAGCGCCTAACCCTACGGCCTGGAGGGCAGGGAACGCTTGTGCGTTATTCGCCTGAGGAGCCACCTGCGTCTTGCTTTGGTTACGTCCCCCAGTCTGCGAGGACTTCGGTTTGCCGGGGGGGTCTTTTCGCTTTGGAACACATGGGCATCCCATCCAGTTGGCCGTGTGGGCGAACTGGGGGAGCTTGTGGTCCAAGCAGTTCCGACACCTCCTGCCTTCCGGGTCCTTGCATCCTTTGGGCCGCTTGCAATCACGGGACGGGTGGTCGCCAGCGCACTTAACACACCGGGGGGAAGAGTTGCAGCCACGTGCGCTGTGGCCCCATCTCTGGCAGTTGTGGCACTGCGTGACGTAGTTCCTCTTTTTGGGAGGTTCTACCCTAACCGAAACTCCTACTACCTCTTTGATGGCTTGAAGAGCCTGACGGATAGCCGGGTCTGGCGCCGTTTTCACCAGTACGATGTCGTACTTGCCTCTCGTCTTATGATGAAGACGACACACTTGCCTCACTATGATTCCCTGTTTCTCAAGGTCCGCCTTTACCTCATCCTCTGAAAAGACCCTTGGGACATTTCGGAGGACGACCCTGTGGTCTTTCTCTTCGGGAAGCGTGCGCCTGTTGAAATCAAGTTTTAGCTCCTCGAAGAGAGCGGCCAGGGCACGGTAGTTTTTGGACCCCTGAACCGTGATCCTGAACGCATAATAGGGCATGGTCTGGATATCCGTACTGTGCACACTTATGCCCCGCTGTTGGGCTATCGCCCTGGCAGTGGTCCATCTGTGTACGTCAATAAGGGTCAAATAGTCCAGCCTATTATGGTCAACCCCCGGGGGCGTTGGCCCGACGCCACTTGCCTGAGGGGCACTACTGGCCGACGGGGCCTGTACAGAGTGTACTGTGGTGCCGGGTGACGCCGGGGTTGAATCTGGAGCCAAAGACCCCCCGTCATTTGCCAGAGTGGCACTAAGGGCCGGAGGGGCCTGCACAGAAGGTGCAGTGACGGAGGGAGTCCGGGCCGTCTTGTTGACCGGTGACGTGCCTGTCGGAGACTTTGGCCGAGAACGTTTTCCCTTACGGCTGCCAGCCGTTTGCCAATCCTCCGCGTCTGTATCCGTGTCCATCTGGTCGGTGTCTGATAGGAGTCTGATGAGGTCGTCAGTTGATGAGTCTGTTGGTCCGTTTGTCGTTAGGAGTGGTCTGGGGGTCAACTCGCGGACTCCCTTGGAGTCTCGCTTCACTCGGACGGAGGAACGCCTCCTAGGCGAGCGGGAGCGAGATATCCGCAGGATCATGTCCGGGGGGGAGCGGGCCTCATGGGCCGGAGGGGAGCAGGAGACAGACGCGGCTGTCTTTATTGGCGGGGGCGTTTTTAAGAAATCACCTTTGGTAGGTGGAGTGGCCTTAGGAGCCGGGGACTTTACTTTTTTCTTCTTCTTGGGAGACACCTTCGCCGGCGGCGGCGGTGGTGGTCCCATGTTGGCCTGAATAGCCTTAGCGACCTGAGGGGCCTGGGAAGCCGGAGGGGCTGGGGCGGACGTGGTGTTCGCCGGGGTGGCCTGAGGGGCCGGAACGCACGTGGTCTTTTCCGGTTGCGTTGCGGGTTTCATGGCCGCGTCCGAGCTAGTCCCGGCGTCACCCTGGCCGAGAGCCGCACGCAAGTGATCATTTTCAGATCGCAGGGTGCTGATCTCGGCAGACTGGCGCTCGAGGTTTGCCCGGAGTACGGACATCTCTGCCCTCAACGCACTCAGTTCAGCCTGTACGTCCATGCTACTGTTAGTCACCGCACTTAAAACTAGTCTAACACGCGAGCTAGTGAACCTAAGTGTCGAGTCGAGTCAAAAAGTCCACGTGTCCGCCGTGTCAGTCGGCTAAATGTGACCTAAAGCGAGGGAGAATCGGACGGGGGTGAGTTTACTGGGCTTCGTGGTGGTATCCACCCCGCAATGGCTTCGTTTGGCACTGTTATAGTATCCACCATTAACGGCCACTGAGAGCGTGGTCTTTTCAACGGGCAGAGACTCGCGGGTCTAAACTGACTGCTTGAGAAGTCTGAACTAAAGGGTAGTCACCAGGTGTATTGCACCACACTGTGTCTAGCCCACCCAGTTTCAACGAGTATCCACTGAGCGACCACTGCGAGCGTGGATTTCCAGAGGGGCCGAGACGCACGGGTCTTACTGGAGACTTGAGAAAGTCTGAACTAACACACCCGAGCTGTCCTTGAGGTAATTCCGAGAAATTACCACGAGGGGTAGCAGAAGAGCGAGAGCGCAGAGCGATCGGAAAGAATTCGAATTACGACAACAATTGAGAGAGAGCGCACCGGAGCACGACCTCACGCAACGGCTGCCGGAATCGGAATGAGTGGACGGAATTTTGGCGCGCGTTTATTTTATAGATGCGCGAGCGACCGCTCCCCCGCGCACCCGCGCTTACGTCTCGCGCCCAAGTAGCGCTGTCTCGTTTTTATTGTAAATATCTCTTTCGCACCATAATTATTATTAATTGTTAATTGTATATATAAGTAGGAACATTCTGTAAATAAATTCATTCAATCAGCAGACAACCATCGGACTTTATCTTCTCTCCAACCTACAGTGCCTAAAGATCCTACAGTATTATAATAAAGTAAATAAGGACGTAAGCGCCAACTAAAATAAGGTGACGTTTTAAATACGCCATAAAATCACAACTGTACTTAAGACCTTTTAAATTAATACGGCAGTTCCCGTGCATAGTTGACAGTAGACACCGTGACAATAGCTGCTTCATACATCAGACAAAATATAAGTGTCTAAACTGCAACACCTCTAATATAAATTGACCTCCAGTTCCTTTAAAACTATGAGAACTTATAAACCACGTTTACAATGGATGTTCTACGGAGAAGTAAATGTTGTGAATCAGTTTAAAGTCTTCGTTAAAGAAATGACAAGATTCAACTAAAGCTACTTATACGTTAAGACCTTTTGTTTTAAGTGGGTTCAGTACGAGAACTACGAGATAATATCCGCAAAGTATCGTCTAACTCTAATTACTTGTAATTAAGGCAGCTCATGTTCTACGAGTTGATTCATAAAATTCTTATTGTTATTAGAATGATAAGGATGGCCGAATATTGGTCAAGAACAGACCTTGAACTGATGGCATCGCTTTTATAACTGAGGTTTTCTTCTGGGTTTTATCCGTCTTCCCTACATCCATCAATAATACGTAGTTTAAAAAATAATTATATATCTGTAAAAAAACCGACACCGTCGCAGTTTTGGCCAGTAGCTAATACTGGCTAGGAGAAAAGACTAAATAAATGTGCGTTTCTAGAATATGTGCGTCTCGCTCCTGCCAGAGTAGTGGTAGGAGCGAGACGGCCTTTTTTTTTATTGTTGTTTTTTTGGGCTAATGAAGTTGCCGCGCCGACCAGTTGTGATCTATTGTGGCAGCCCTTTATAAATCATTACTGATTCCCGTTGAGTCCAGAAAGTTCAAAATTTTTTGGGCTGTAACGTTTTTTTTTTCTTTGTGTAGGTATCTCATAAGGTTGCAGTTCGTGCCTACCGAGGGGATACTTCTTTTGTGCATTAGTGGGCTGCAGGGCAGAGGATGTGCATCGCGGTTTCCTCTGTTTCCTGGCAGAACCTGCATGCTGCATCTTTGTTTCTTACCCATTAGAAACATGTGCTTGTTCAACTTGCAATGCCCAGTCAGAATTCTGACCACCGCACAGGCTTTGTACCTCTTGAGCCCTAAGAGCTCTTTAGTGTTTTTGTTGTTGAACCCTATTATTAGAGCTTTCGAGTGTGTGTTTTCTTTTACGGATTTCCACTCTGCGATGGCCCTCATCTTTTCTAGATTGTAGACGGACATACTCTAGAAACGCGCAGTCGCTAACGCCCACAGTTACGTACAACTCAAGGTAAGCACATTGATTACATGGACCTGTCATTAAAAATATTAAAATTATATTAAACATTAGTAATTGTTTTTATTTTCAATACACGTACAAAGAGAAAACTTTCTTTGTTTATTAAGCAAAACTCAAAAGACTGGCCATGCTGCTTAACTGCCAAAAAGGCTCTTCATAAAATCAGCAATCGACATTCGGAAGCTTTTGTTTAGCGTAAACTGATTCATATAGCTAGCAATTCACGCAATAAGTGCACAAAACAGCTGTAAAGGGTGTAAAGTTCTTTTGTGTCTCCAATTACAATCAACAAGAACTGACAGCTCACCGAATTAATATTTTCATCGACTGCATACACGGTAGTTTCAAATGCCATGCGTGAATCAGAGTGACTCATTTTTTTCTTACAATTAAAATGGTCTAATTAACATTTTTTACATAATCATTAACTATTTACGTGTTCAATTTGCAAACGAAGAAGGCAAATACAGAGAAAGTTGATAATTAATGAAGTTCTTTTAATCCGGTTTCGGGTTTGTTTAAGCTGAGCACAGGGTATTATGTGATTAAATTTAAGCCAATACGTCTAAACGAATCGTGTTTCTAGGAAGAGACAGAAAAATATTCAGTATAACCTCAAAATTATAAAATAAACCTAGAGATGATTTTAAAACCATATCCAATAATACTCCACTCATCTTGATCGTTTTTTTTTTTCTATTGAACGATATGGCATCTGATGATCGCCATATTTGAGTTTTGATTACTTGTAACGGTATGCGAGTATATTTGTCAGTTTGTCTGTTATGTTTGTAGCTGTAATAGCATCAGCTAAACATAAATGAGCATGTTTTTCTAAATCAAAAGTCTACTCAGTCAAGGTGGTTCTTGGACAGGTTTCGACTTTTGTGTCAAGTTTATGTCAATGACACTTTACACTTTGTTTTTTTTTTCTTTCGTCCTTTTTACCCTTTTATTTAGACTTAGAATTTTTTTTTTCATAATCCCGACTCCGTGGAGTCTAGAACCACGGCGGCATATACCTACAATGAAAAGGTTAATCTAAAATAGTCTTTAACAAAACGAAAATCATGATCTTTAAAGTTAGAAATAAAAACTCAATGCCTAAGTTGTACTTAATAAATAGTGGAGTGGCAAAAATTATGAACGACTATTTGTTTTTTTTATAGTTTTCATTCCCCACTTCTCCTTTCCCATTTATTTTGATGCTGTAAATGCTGTAATAGACGCAGAGCTCGCTCCGGCAAATTGCAACCACTCGAGCAATTTGGCTTATATATTGATCCTTAATAAACCTCTTTATATCATTTAACAACCTGCTAAATTTCAGCACGAATCGATCAAGGATACTTTTAACTTATTCGTCGAACAAACGCACGTACATACAATCGCGGGATTGTTCCAGACTCGGGAACTCAGTCGCTTCGCTCGCTCGTTTAACGAGCCAGCTGTCGTTGCCCCCTAAATCATATACACGGTGCTCGTGAGCATTGCGAGAGATTTTAACAGAGTATTCCTGAGGCTAAAAGAAACAAGAAATGTCATATGATTTTTGGTCATTTCGACCAAAAACCTTTTTTTTTCTTTTTTTATGTGTTGATACATGGTTAGTAGATTTCATTTATAAAAGGCCCACTCAAAATACAAAAAAAAAATGTTTTTATTGATAGAGCCGAGTTTTGCAAAGACATTAGTGTCACTTTGAAATCGGTCAAAAATCATGTCTCTTAGACTAGACCACATATCCACACTGCATTATCACGTTCCAAAACGTACCGGGTGGTGGTAAAATTATGTTTACTTAAATAAAAATTTCAATTATCTCAGAAACTAGCCCTAATCCAATGCACTTAATATGACATTTTTTGATTCTTTTAGCCTCAGGAATACGTTGTTAAAATTTCTCGCAATGCTCACGGGCACCGTGTATGTATGTAAATCACCAGTTTTCCAGGGCCAGCTCTTATGTCCATACCATACTCGTAAGTTGCGAACATGCCTATCGCATCCCATTTTAGCCCGTGCCCATTGGAATAGTTTTCTAATTTTGTCCTAGTCTGCACCCGCGGATGGCTTGCAGCTGTGCATGCACTTCTTCAATGTGCACGCATTATGTGCATACCGGCATACCACACGCTTCCGATCTGTGGGGGCAGATTGTGGTATCAGGTGCATAGGTGTTGCCGGGTCCTATGAATTCTATGGGTTCTATGTAAGCTACGCCACTGGTAGGTACATGGCCTTAAATGTATAGCTAGAGTGGGTCACTCATGTATGAAGAAAAAAAGTTTCAATATCCCGTAAGGCACAGTATAAAAATGTGTCGTTTTTATGTTTTTAATTTAAATAGTAGGTATCCAAAGTTATTTTGGAATTGGAATTCGTTTTCTGCCTCCGGATCCATCCAATTCAAAGTTTCTATACAAATATTGCTACATTTCTAAGCATATTTACTAATTTAAGTTTTGGCCTTTTCTTTTCAAAGTTTAGGTTAAACTGTATTATATTTTGGGGTGGTTACGACGTGTGTAATAGTATATTGAATGTTACAAAGCTGAATGGCAATAGCTTAACTAAAAACGAGTGCTAACACCAATTCATCGGATTAAGTGATGGAGCAAATCTTAAGGATACCATCAGGAAAGGTCTTAAATTGTTCTCCGTGTCCAGTAGAATCGCTCTAATTTGGTACCTGACTTAATTGCAGTAATAATCAATAAAAGACCACGACGGCTTAAAAATGTAACTTAAAATATGACGAGGTACTAAAGGCGATTTTTGTGGCTTACCTTTCCATACCTGCCGGGCAAGATAACAAATGTAGGTACACAAAGGCCCAGGGCCCCAGGTAATAAGCGTAAAAACGTATTGCTCACATTTTCTGATGTGGAATTTTAACTTGTCTTACTTTGTCACTTGTAATACCACGAGCTAACAATGTTAATTGGTGTTCTAGACATGTTCTCGCCATTATCTTAATGTATCAAGACCTATGCAAACTTTGTAAGGCAGTAGTTTACATTACGAATGCCCGGTTAGATTAAGTAAAGCATATGCAAATAAGTAGGTAAATAATGCATCACACTTATGTGATGAATCATATAATATAGTCTACATTTATTTAGCCCAGGGCTCGTTGTCAATAAAATACAGCCTTGCAAGTTTTCGCTGATACGCACAAATATTATGAGCAACAACAGTTAAAAAGGGATGCGCGGTAGTTTATTTGTATTGTTTGGTTATCAAGCATCCAGCGTAGTCGAAAGCGTACGCTATCTCGGCCACATTCCTCGACCGTTGCCGTCCATTCGCATTCGCTCGCAGTTTGAATTTGGCGCGCGAACGGTAGCCGTCTCCCGTCTCCCGCCATTGACTTGACAGCATAGTTGCCTGCAACCTCGCCTCGCGGACCGCCGCCCGTGCGATGCCCAGAACTTTTCGTTTTATTTTGTTTTTATTTAATTCAGTGGTTCTACCGGACTGGTTTTTATTAAACACAAAGAGACTTTAAGTGTAGTTTAAGTGAACGAACAGTGGCTTTCTAATGGAATAAACAGTGGTTTTATAGTAACGGTATGTATGTTTTTTGTTTTGATTGTGCGACCTCGCGGTTATCGCTGTGCAAAACTTTTTTAACTTGACTTCCTTTGTTTAGGACGCTGCACCCACGCCGGTCATCGTAAGTTGTAGTACGGCGTACTACGATATTTATAATGTTCGACGAAAGAAAACTTAACGTCGAGGGTGTACCCTTGAATTCGGCGTCAGCAGGTGCGGCAAACATATTTCTGAATTCTGGTATAAATACTAAAGCGAAAACCGATGGGACTGTCATTCATCTCAACACAGGTGATTGTCAAATACCTAGGTGTATCACAGGATTTCGTATTTTTTTCCCCGCCATAGTCTAAATCTTAATTTTTTTTAGAAAAACCTGCGGAGGTCGGCGTACATATAAACACGACACTATCAATAGCGTCTTCCAAGAAAATAAAGCTGTTATTCATACTGAACTTTTTATTGAGTGTACTGTGTATGGTCATAAGTAGTTCCATTGCATTTTACTACTGGAATGAGATGATATCTATGAGGAGACAGCTGGAGACTATGAGAGATCAGTTTTTATATCAAAGTGTGAAGGATCATCAAGATAATATTCAGCAGAGTGCTTTAACGTCAGTGAGGGCTTATAAACCTGAGAGGGAGCTGCGGATGGACCAAGTTGAAGAGTCTAAGCCTAGGAGATATTATGTTGAAGACCTGGGTGAAGATATGTTGTTAGTAGACTCAAGCAAGAAGGTAGATAATACAGAGAAGACTGATGTGCCTGTGTTAGGTTTACCAATATTCCAAAAAGGTACTTATTTATTTTTCATTATAAATAAAAATAATAATAAGCCCTCTATATTCTGGATCAGAGACTATTTAGAGAATGTCTCTTAACTTGGCATGCTGGTTGGCAAAGGCCTCCAGCTTCTTCCACTGAGGTCTGTCCTGTCTGACCCTTCTCCAATTTGGACCCACAGTCAGCCAAAGCTCATCCCATCCTCCCATCTGGTAAACTGGTGTCCTTGCCTTCTGATGCCATCCCTGGGGTACCATTCCATGACTTTATTACTCCACTTTCCGGCTTTGTCTCGCATCATGGCCGGCCCATCTCCAATTTTGCTGGTCTATGCGGGCAAGGACATTGGTTACCTTTGTGAATGACCTTAGAGGTCTACGTTCCTTCTATCCTGTAGTTTGTAGCCAGTCATGCTCCTCTCCATTGAACACTTACTAACATGTTATATTATTTCTTTTCCAGAACTTCTAGTCGCTCAATTTAATGGTGCTATGAGAGAAACCCACTTGGGATCAAAATGTAAGTACCAATCATATGTTCATGTAAAATACATCTGGAACTTGAATAGCATTATAGTATTTACAGTGCAAACAAATTTAAATCTTATTCCATAGGCATACAGTTTATATTGTCATAGTACTAAAATGACTGCATCTTAAACCAGTTATTTAATTACCTAGTTATTTCTATTTACCTGCATTTTCCATAAATGCATTCATTCATAGACAACTCACATTACATAATGCTCCTTGTGTTTCTAAGTCCCTCTAGCAATGTCTTAGAGTCTGTATTCGCCTGAATTATTATCAGTGACATATATCAGAAATATGTAGTTAATATGATAATTTATGTGCCAGGATGTGTGTACAATACAAAGCCTGATTATTTGCATTATTATGAACTAATCTTGGATACACTACATGCTGAAATGTGCCTTTTTGCAATGTTAATAAAGATGCAAGTGTAATAGGAGTGAGATGGGCTATCAAGGGAAACAAAAGCAGATGCGTGCAGTTGGAAGCTTATTGCTTTAAAGCTGTGATCACAAGAATTTCATTCTTTATGCAGCTATGTATACATATAGTATGAGGGTCATGCTGAAAGTATTTAGATTCTCAGAAAGTGTATTAATTACCCAACTATATTATCACCTTTCTTAACTCTTTCTGACAATAGTATACATTTTTAGAACAATTGAACCAACCTGAAAAGCTCAAGACCCATTTTTCCTATGTCACTTTTTGTATGCAAATTTTTGATCCTCAGAGTTTTGAATGGAGTCTATTGATATTATAGATTTTATTTAAAAAGTGTTTTGAAAGATTTTTTTTCTCACAAGTCGTTTGGAAGCCTAAAGTAGTCCGAATTTGCTAATATGCATCTTTTTTGTGATGCTCTAATATTTATCACATAAATGCAATTTGAAATTAGATGAAGCTTGTTAAAAGACGTTCATCTCAATACTAATTCATAAGAAAAGTATAATATTTTCAGAAAATAAATGGGTCCTAAATACTGTATGATCTCTAAGTGGGCCAATCTAAATACTTTCAGCACCACGACCCTCGTATTGATCTACTGACTCTAAACCACCTATATTTTATTGCACGTATTTAAGTGATAACCTAGTTAGATTATTGTATTTTTCAGTCCTCCGGCCGGTAAGCGCCACTTTACGCAAAACTAAATTGCCGCCTGCCGGCTCCGTCGGGCAGAAAAATAGTATACAAACCTCGGCCGTTAGATGGGAAAGCCTTGGATCACATGTTAGTCGACCTAGGCTTCGCCTCGGCCGACAATTACATGGGATCCGAGGCATTTCCCACTAAAACGGCCTTGGTATGTAATCTACTATTACGCAATTTTGACGTGTAGAATCAAATCATATTGAGCGTGACTTACGGCAAACATCTAATTAAGTTTGCGAATTTATTTATTTAGGATAACAACAGCCGTAAATATAACTAAGACTTAATAATGCTTACATAATTTAGGGCCAATAACAGTAACGTGTGAATCCCTTATACTATAAAATATTGTCGGCCTAGGCCGGAAACATTATCTTACTTAACATACCTCGCCGCGCTATAATAGTATACTTTCCAAAAAAAATTTATCTAAGTTTCAATTCTCGTGTAGGTATTTGTATGTGAGAAAAGCTCTCATCGCTCTTGTAAGTAATCCCGCAATTACATATTTCCTGTCCCTAAGACAATGTTTAGAAACTCTTATACTCTTATACTCTAATACTCTTCAGACATTATAGAAGCCCGGAATGCGATATTCCCAGTAGCCAATTAGTTCACGACAATTAAAACAACAGACGATGTAATGTGAGCCTTCGTTTTGTTACAAAACCATTGCAAAGCTGCTGTTGGCTAATTGGCCTTAGGCCCATATTACACTGAACCATAGGATCATTTCTGATCATAGATTATACAATCTATGATCAGAAATATGCCTCCCTTTTTCTTAACGTTGGAGAAAAAGGGAGGCATATACAGTGTGTCAATCGAATACGGGCGAACCTCTTAACGGTGGTTAGTATAGGACATAAAAAATGTAATTAGGTAACTTTTAAATGGAATTGCAATTAAAATTTTATACCTATAATTCGGCCCGCAATGTAATGCAAACACACTCGCGTTAAACATTCGTTGACAACTGTCAACGTCAAATTTTTTATAGTACATTGCTGCTGAAAATTTTATTAAAAAATTAATGAAGTATGGGGTCATTATTAAGTGTTACTTAAAAATATGTTTTAATTATTGATAGCACTAATGAATTCTATGTTTGGTTAAATTTATCGCCCGTATTAGACTTACTGTATATCTATGATCAAAGATATTTGATAATGTAATATGCATACAAGGAAAACGTCCATAACTCAGAAACAAATATTCGTGATAAACACACCTTACCAGGATTCGAACCCGGGACCTCCAGCTTCGTAGGCAAGGTCACTACCAACTAGGCTAGATAGGCCGTTATAAGTAACCGTTATAAGTAATTGTAAGTAATTGTTTGATATGATGCCAACGGCTGCATTCTACCACCGCACCGCTCGCCGTCGGCAGGGTGTTCACCCGCATACCCTGGAGCCTAAATGGTCTCGTACCGTGCGGTTTAAGAGGAACTTCCTCCCGCGGACGCTCCGGCTGTGGAATGAGCTCCCTGCCACTGTTTTCCCAAAGGACTACAATATGGGGTTCTTCAAAAAAGGAGTGTTAAAGTTTTTAAAGGGTCGGCAACGCGCATGTAACACCCCTGGAGTTGCAGGCGTCCATAGGCTACGGTGACCGCTTACCATCAGGCGGGCCGTATGCTTGTTTGTCACCGTCGTAGTATAAAAAAAAAAAAACTAACTATAAATTATAGCTAAATCTTCAAAATTTTGAACTGCTCCATCTATGGCGTTAAACTCTACGCATTTCTCCGAAGACAAATTCGATAAAATCGTATTCTGATTTACTGGGTTATTGATTATGGTAAATATTTTAATATATATGGTAAATATGGTAAACTTTTTTGATTGTTATATTGTCTTGTCATTTATAATTTCCTTACGTGCACGACAAGGTGTTTACGAATGGCTGTCAGTTTATCTATTTCTGAGTACAACATTAATCTACGACCTAAAATCGTAAAGCGAAAGACTAAAGACCTATATTTCGATTCTTATCGTTTGTAATCGTCTGATACGTTAATTGCGTAGTTTTTTATACGTTTACCAAAACATTGGGCCATCCGTCAACTTGCATTTGTAATTCCGTAATTCGTAGCAATCTGTTTCGAAGTGTTTCATTTATATCGGGATCCTTAAAAATTTTTATTTGCACTCCTTAATATGTTTGTCATAATGATTATTTGTCCTAAATTCATATGCCCTAACAAAAAAAAATTGAATATTTTGGGGGTAAATTTTGTATAGCTTTGAAATTTTGTTTATAACTATATCTTGGCACTAGAAATAAGGATCTACTGAGGATTCCAACCCAAGCGAACAGACTTTTCTAGCAGCGGTGCTGTGTGGAGTGGAGGGATGTTCGTTATGACAATTGATCGCTTGGGATTCTATCTGTCAATTAGATGACTGACAGCGATAAAAAAACTACACATTACCTATAACGTCGTTGTCTATGGTATTCCAGAAGAACACTGCTGATTGTTTTTTTTTCTATAACAGGCACACGTCTTGTTCCACATTCTGCCACCTTTTGAAGATTTTGATCTGATTTACATTTCGTTTTTGTATATGGCACTTATTATAGGCGTCATTTGTGTAGAAAGCTACAGTGCGTGTTAAATACCGTGGGAAAAATCAAAATGATTCAATGAAAAAATCAATTAAATGCATTGTTATTATTAAAATATGATAAATAAACATATAGTTCAGTCACATCGAAGCGATATCTCTCGCACACATGCTTTTATCTCCTATCCCACTCGAAACAGCAATAATAAACAATGCCAATTAAATCAGTTTAATTGCTAAAGAAACAAGATTAGATAATACTCTACTAACGATATCCCTGAGTACTTTCTAGTAATAGTAGAATGACATCATTAAGAACAAAAAGTAAGCTGATTATGTCCTTCGTTCCTTAGTCACTAATTAGGTCGAATAAAAAGAACCCGGGCAGTTTATTTTGGGTAAAGCTTTTTAATTACCTATTTTTAAACACAACGTCTTATTCCGTTATTACATCGGCACCGGGTGTGTCTTGGTAGCACAGTCGGTAGAGCGATGGGAATGTATCACAAAGTCGCGAGTTCGAGTCGCGGCCGAGGTCATGAGCTTTTCCACTTTTTCTTCTTTCTAAGAAATCCGCGAAGCTGACAACACCACTCTGTCTGTCTGTCCGACGATGACTGCCCGATGCAGTCGAAACATGTCTCTACTCTGTTTTTTTTTATTTTTATTAGTGTTGTCTCACATTTCCTTGTTAGTGTGATATATATACTTTTCCTTTGTATTTTGGAAATATATATATAGTTTATATTATTATTTATCTGGTACGTTGTTGTACATTAGGTGTATTTGTCTACCTCTTTTCATTTTTTCTCTCATCTACTCAAAGGTTAACTGGAAGAGATCCCTTAAAGGGATAAGTTCGCCTTTGTACTTACTGTTTTCCTTTTGTAAATTTTAATTTTTCTGTGTTTTGTACAATAAAGAGTTTACATACATACACATACATGTCACGCCTATTGTGATAAAAGTACGTGAGTGATAACCGTTGCAATTTAATATCAGTATGACTCGCGAAAGTTTAAATTATATATATCGGTACTTTCTGTACATTTACAAGTGTCATTGGCACTTTCAAGTGACTGTAGAAAAACAAAAACACCATGCGACTCATAATACCTAAGTATTTTTGTTAAAACCGAATACCGCGTTGGTTTTACCAGCTTATTGTGTTTTAGCGATCAAACAATAAGAATAACAAAAACAAAACCCAGTCACCACAAACACTGTAGCCAAAGTCATGGTTTCAAATGAAGCCATATTCTGCGTGTATTAATGTTTAGTTACCTATAGTCTGGGAGGTAAATATTTGTGTACTTATACAAAAATATACTTAGGTACGTTTCTTTTTCCTTACAAATTCTATAAAAAAATTAAGTAAAGTCAACTACAAAGATATTAATACAGCCAAAGTGCCAAAAATATGTATACAGGACTTTATTGCCTGAACATTAAAGGTCGTGTATACATTTTGGCACTTTGGCCGTATTCATATCCTTGCTTTGAAGTACCAAGTACCTACTTATTTTTAATTTAATTTTATTTATTTGGGAAACATACAGCACATAATTATACAATAAGGTAAAAAACAGAGTTAAAACATAAGCCAAAACAGTTTCCACTAATAGCTAATACACAATTCCTTTGCTCCGAAACATGTAAAAATAAATAAGTTATTTCAGGTTTAATTTAGTTGATAATGAAAAACATATTTAACATGCATGATTATACGACATGAAAATACAACAATTACAATTTAGAACAGACAAAATTTAATTTAAAATACAATACAAGATACAAACAAGTACAATAAGTGACAACTCGATATAATTTTAATTAAAAGTAATAATAATAACGAAATAGTATAATATAGTATAATATAGTATAATAATATAGTATAATATAGTAATAATATAGTAATAATAATATAGTACCTGAGCGCTCCTGGGGGACTCCGTCGTCCGACCAAGTCCTCCGCCTCTGGCTTGCCTTAACCGGCCGTCCAGAGTGGGGTCGCGAGAGCTGTGTTCTCGAGGGTAGATGTGGAAACCTAAGTGGCGAGTTGGCTATATGTTTAAAGTCCAGTGACACCTCTCTACCCCCAGCCCTCATACCGGTGTTGCCCTCGAGCCATCCTAGATGTCGCTTTTTGTGGGGGCCCATCTTATGTGGGCGAGTCACCGTCTGCCGGAAATAAAATTGATTACCATTTTGTTAGGCAGACGTCCGATTTTTTTCTTCTCTCCATAACCCAGTATTTAGTCCACCACTTTCACCTAATAGTCCAGTATATTTTAGATTCCATTAAATCTCAATAGTCTATACACCCTGGCGGGTGCTGCTTCTGCGTGCGTCCCATGACTCGGGCAGGTGCAACATCCGCTCGGTGTACCCCTTACATTTCATTAAATTGTCGAAAGGGCCTCTGCGTGTTGGCTTCGGCTCCGCGTACGCCTCCCAAAGGTCCGGAACACCATTGTTCCGTGATGGGAAAGACATATAGTATAATAATAATATAGTATAATAATATAGTATAATAATATAGTAGGTATAATAAAAACGAAATAACATGTTATGTTATTATAAATTTTTTTCGATTTTTTTTGGTTTAATGGCAGAAACAAATCTGTTATAATTCGGTTGGAACAAATCAGTGTGTAAATATTTTTTATTGTAAGTATTGCACGCTCGTGCTAAAAATTTATTATTAACATATTTTTTGCGGCTAAAAGGAACAGCTAGCAAAGCGGTGGTTCTTGTACGATATGAAGGACATCTAAATGATACCTTACTCAGGAGGTCTTCGGAATCAATTAAATTATTTAATAATTTATATAAAAATATTACATCCCGCTTTTCTCTTCTTACTTGCAAGGACTCAAAATTGTCATGTGTAAATGATTTAAATTTATATTTCAAACGATTAAGAATTTTTTTCTGGATACTTTCTAATGAATTAATGTGCACCAAGAAGTGGGGGCTCCAAGCTGTAGATGCGTATTCCAAATATGACCTTACATATGCATTATATAAAAGTATTATTGTTGTAGGGTTTTTAAAATCTTTACTTTGCCTAAATATAAAGCCTAACATTTTATAGGCTTTAGATGTAATTTTATTTATGTGTGAAACCAATTGAACTTCGCTGTCTAAATACACCCCCAAATCCTTCACCTCTGAGACTCTTTTAAGTTGTTTGTTTCCAATAGAATAATTAAAGGTTACAGGGGCGGACTTACGCGTAAATGTAATAACTGAACATTTCTCTATGTTCAAATACAAGTTATTTCGTAAACAATAGTAGTTTAGTCTATTAAGGTCATCCTGCAAATTGACACAGTCACTCTCGGACTTCACGAGGGTAAAGATCTTAGTGTCATCAGCATACAATAATACCTTTGAATGTAAAATATATTGAACATAAAACAAAAAGTTTACAGAAAGCTAGTTTCGCATTAAAGTCAATCATCGACAGCAATAAGTACTTAAATAGACTGATAACGCAGAACAATAGTCGTTTAAAAGATGACACACTAGGACAGGACGGGACGGGACGATGTGTCAATTTCTATAGAGAATCACGAAACAGCTGGGAGCCCTCGGAGGTCATTTGACGTTTTATATAGTGGGCTTAAAAATGTGTTCCACTTTTTACCTATAGTTTACCTATCAGTCAAGTTTACTTGTTTTGAATGTTGAAATTAAACACTCTAGAACGAATTAATCGCGTTTATTAACACCATGACCCTACGTTTCGAGCCCTTTACAGCACTCGTTTTCACAAGGTTATGATGACTGAGACAATGCGAATTCTCCCCGTCAATCAAAAATTTCAATGAACAACAATCGCGGAAACAGAAGACAATATTTGTTTTGAATGGCTAAAATCAGTTCGGCACATTTTTTTTTCTGATTTAATTCGGCACTATTTTTGGGTACACTTTTTGAGCAGTAATAACGTCTTTATACTTAAGTATTATAACTTAAAACAAAACGATGTTCGGAATCTTTCCTGGACTATTGAAAAGTTAAGGTATATTTAGATATAATGTATATTATTACATTTTACACTCTTTACTTTGTATTATTCTAAATTCTAAACTGTAATCAAGGGCATTAAATACATATTTAACATAATAACCATTTTAAAGCGACGATTATTACACTTCCGTCTAAATATGTTATTTATACATGTCACCCATAGATAACAGAGTGGATTAGTAGCTCAAGTACGTTGCGCAGTCATTAACGCATAAAAATGGCAACGAGTGTTTCATAAACAATATAATTATGTCTGCCTACTTAACATGGATCCAATTAAAAAAGGGGTTGATTTGAGTACCGCACTCGAGTTCAAAGAGCCTACCACGGGCCACTTCGTTCGTCTATTTGCCTCTTTATTGTTCGAATAAGCAGCTATAGAGAAGGAAATAGACCGAACGAAATAAGTGGTTCGTGGTAAGCCTTTAGAGAGAAGCCATGTAGCAAATCAAGCATATAGTCTGGCAAAACACTTAGGAAAAATCTTTCCTACTGAAACCGTACCCAAAACCCGCCAAGTGTTGGATTGTCTACAAAAACGGCAAAAAAATCACATTGTATGAGAGCGCCTTAAATATTTGTATTATTTCAATTTATTTTAAAGGCTGACACACTAGGACGAGACGGGGCGAGACGGGACGATCTGTCAATTCCTATAGAAAGAATCACGTGATGGCTCGGAGCCCTCGGATGTCACGCGACGTTTCTATAGTAACTGACAGATGGTCCCGTCCCGTCCCTTTCTAGTGTGTCATCCCTTAGTTGAACTTTAACATCGTATTAGAATAATATAAGGTTGACATATCGAAATTCTGCTTTAGTTTGGAGCTTAACCCTTAAATGCATGATGATGCATTTATGACACAGAATCGAGACAAGTGACAGTCAAGTTCTCTTGGAATGTAGACTTTGTCATATCGGCGTAAGTTATAATTTGAAATGAATTTGAAAACCGAATACAAACGGTAAGCGATGTTGCTGTAACAGTAACCATAACCCGGTTAACTGCAAAACCCAATCCCGATAGGGTTTTTGTTTGGGGTTTTCTTTAGGTTACTGTTAACCTTATTATAACAAACGAGTATACTCTTTACGTGTAAGTAAATTAGATTCAATATCTAATAACAGTAGAGGCTGGCATCGGCAAAGACAATTCCGTGTCAACAGTGAACGATAGAAATGTCGTAAAGGACATATAAAAACCTAGTACTTAGGACATTTGTATCTTGCACTGTTTTTTGGGTCCAACAGGTAGAATAACCCAGGTTTGTTTCATAGTTGTCACTTCAATCAATTTTGAACTATAAGCCGTTACACTAGAGTTGTATTAATAATAACAAGCGGTTTCTACGTCTTACACTTTCAAATTAAAGCGAAGACGGCAACGCGACGGCACGTGTTAATAATTTCTTATTTTTCTTCAAATACACAACAACCCGTTAGATTGAACTAGCTTATTTCATCAAATAAAATGTCATCATACCTTACAACTTCAATTCACGTTATAATAAATAAAAATACTTCTATTAATTACGTGAATTTCTTAAGCTTTCGAAAATTAAAAGTGTAGTACTAAACAAAATTGCAATTAATGAAACTGCAACATCATTACGTTTGCTTGCATGTTGTGATTTAAAGTTATTCGTAGTGTTTATTTTGACGGATTTAACTTGTTCAACGAATTTAGTGAATATCTCTTACGAGTCTTACGACTAACGTCGGTAGGTGATATTTTGTTAAGTTATTTAATCAAAACATTCAAAACCATTGTAGTAGGAACGAATAGGAATAAATCGTCTAATACCGCACGTGCAATGATAATTAAACAACTTAGGTAGCCA
Organism: Lathronympha strigana; assembly: GCA_949128165.1. Taxonomy (NCBI): domain Eukaryota; kingdom Metazoa; phylum Arthropoda; class Insecta; order Lepidoptera; family Tortricidae; genus Lathronympha; species Lathronympha strigana. The sequence goes on from OX421904.1 coordinate 2,196,635, forward strand.
AGTTTACAAGTCGGGCTCGCGTGTAATTTAGATCCGAGTATCCGTGGTACTCGTAGAAACAGATCTTAAATACACGCGGACCTAACCCATCCTTATCCGTTACCATAACGTTTTAGGGCATTTTCAAAAATAGGGTACCATTTTCATTTCTTTTTGAATATAGGAAGTTTTGGGTTTTTTGTAACCAGAATCACGAGTACTATTGGAAACAAGAAAAATAGTGTCCCGTTTTTTTTGTCAGCTTTGTAACGCATTTTTTTCATACATTTCGTATCGGCCGTTACAAACCTGACAAAAAATTTTTTTTATGGATAATTGAGGACCCATTTTCATTAAAAGGATGCACTTTTTTCTGAAAATGCCCTTTAACGCAATTCAGTTAAGGTTCAGGTTCAGGTAAGGAACCTGTATTGAGTTGTATGGCAGCGACTCAGTTTAGGCCCTAAACTGAATCACGTTAAGACGTCATGGTAAGGCCCCTTGGCGTGTAAAGTAACAGTGCATGATAATTAAAATAAAAAGTAGGGATACAAACAAAAAATTAGACATACTCGTAGTACATATTATGATCAATGTGAACAACAATCAAAATACAAAATATTCAGCAAAAACAATTCTACAACGATAGTAAAAAATAATATCACACTTTTGTCTTAAATCTTCATAATAGGTAGGTCTTCCCATCACGGAACAATTGTGTTCCGGACCTTTGGGAGGCGTACGCGGAGCCGAAGCCAACACGCTGAGACCCTTTCGACAATTTAATGAAATGTAAGGGGTACACCGAGCGAATGATGCACCTGCCCGAGTTATGGGATGCAGAGGCAGCACCGCCAGGGTGTATAGACTATTGAGATTTAATGGAAACTAAAATATACTGGTCTATTAGGTGAAGGTGGTTGACTAAATACTGTATTATAGAGAATAAAATCAGACGTCTGCCTAACAAAATGGTAATAAATTTAATTTACGGCAAACGGTGACTCGCCCACATAAGATGGGCCCCCACAAAAAGCGACATCTAAGAGAGCTCGAGAGCAACACCAGTATGAGGGCTGGGGGTAGAGAGGTGTCACTAAACTTTGAACATATAGCCAACTCGCCACTTAAGTTTCCACATCTAGTAGGTAGGTAATTATTAGGATTAGCTTTTGGAGCCGACGTGCTCATATTAACAAAGGCTCGTTTATAAAACAAAAAAATGGCCTTGCACGTGCAGACTACGGATACGTATGAGTTGTTGGTAAGGGTATCGTTATAAAAATTATGGCAATTTAAAATGATAATATTGAAAGCAGCTCTAGAAATTCCTGCTTCAAAAACTTTACTTGCATTGTTTTTACTAATTACTCTCATGAGACAATGACATTTAAGTGCACAAAGATGAATACCGACCGAGTGCAGGCTTATTGTTATTGCCCTTATCGGTTCCACATAAAAAATGAATCTCGGCAATGTCTAAGCCGCGATGCGTTATATTATCTTGGTCTGGTATTTTACATTAATATTCTTACAATTTACGTAATCCAGTCAAATTATTATTACACATATTTTGAGTTGATACTTTGTATCCCGATACCTATACCTACTAATTGGTGTCACGGTAAACACTTCCGCTTTTCTATGTTTTCTGTGTGTATGTACACGAATGCATAGAATGAGCAGAAATCTAGATCCTGGATGGCTTTATGGATCTAGGGTGCCATGAAACATTGCTATTAAAGTAATATAAATAGTTAAATACGGTATAAGAGGGCAAGCGTACTGTTGGCTAAAAAGCTATCTCAATGGGCAGCGACAATGTGTAGAAGTTACAAAAATAGTTAAAAACCTTAACAAAACGTATAATTCGCCGTTCATCATTAACACATGCGGCGTGCCATCGGGTAGTATACTAGGGCCGTATTTGTTTTTACTTTACATCACCGATTTACCTGGCGCCACACAAAATGACACTATACTATTTGCAGATGACACAACCATAGTAATTAAAGAAAATACAGATGGTTCTCTAAGAAATATTATTACATGTACCTACATTAACAAATGTAACAAATTGGTTAGAAAATAATAATCTCAAAGTTAACTTAACCAAAACACAACTGGTTTAATTTCAAACTTATAATAGCAAAACCAATTAGATTATCTGCCGATTTTAATGGCGTAAGTACAACTTAATGAAACGGAAAGTGCAGTTTTTCTAGGAATTAAGAATGATAAGTTTTGTAATTGGAAAGCCCATATTAATACCCTTTGTAATAAGCTACATCGATTTAATTATATTTTGTATCGTCTGCGAGCAACCGTCTCTGAGGCGGCAGCAACGGCAGCCTATAACGGTTATGTATCGTCGCAAATCTGTTACGGAATAATAATATGGGGCAACTCATCAGATGCTGATAAGGTTTTCTTAGCCCAAAGAAAGTGTTTACGAGTAAGATCTTTGTGTGGAGCATATTACCTAGATAGTTGCAAGCCATTATTTAAAAAAGTATACTACCCTTGCCATCCTTATATGTATTTGTTATGTGTATATTCGTAAAACATAATATAGAATTGTTTAAAATGAAAGGAAGGGAAAAACGATATAAATACGATCTAAATACCGACACATCAGACATTAAAACTATTTCAAATAATTTTTAAGAAAAAAAAACCGACTTCATTTGGTTCCCGGTAAAAGTGAAATTAAGAATTTGTTTGAGTTAGCCAGTTTACTTTTCAAATATCCAATACACCGCACGTGTACGATTGAAAATTGAGGAGCTTTCTTAATGTCCTAGGGCTTCCATCATTACATTTGAAGTATAATCAAACGGAACTCCCTTGTAGACCTTTAAACAAACAAAATAACAATGTGTTAAATTGGATGACAGACTGTAAATTAACGAGCATATTCATTATGCCATCCCTGGTTATCAACATCAGGTCCACTCCAGCAAAATGATGGCCACAGTAAGAAAATGCCTAAGCTAATTATGAACACCCTCTAATCACAATTAACCTGCCGTTCAAATTTGAAGAGTTCTCTGAATTCTTCTAGAACTCCATCATCAGAATATAAATCAAATCAAAAAGATGAATGTCACAACTAGGATAATAAGTAGAGCTAGGTTTATTAACCAGTTCCACTTTGCGATCCCTGGTCTTCATCATCAGATCCACTTCATCAAAATGTTGGCTCCGCCAAAACACTGTTTTAGTTACTTAAGGAAACCCTCAAATCAGAATGCATGTGCCGTTAAAATTTGAGGAGTTCTCTCAATCCCTCATGAAGCCCATCATCAAAATAGAACTATAATCAAATAGGACTATCTTGAAGGTATTTCTTTACAAAGAAAAGATGAATGTCTCAAATCGGATGATAGAGCTGGGAATTAACAAGCAGTTCCACTTTGCCATCCCTGGTCTTCATCATCAGGTCCACTCCACCAAATTGATGATGTTCGTAAAGAAATGCTCGAGTGTCTTAAGAAACTACCCAAATCATCATGCATGTGCCTTTCAAATTTGAGGAGTTCCCTCAGTTCCTCATGGATCCCATCATCAGAAATGGATTTTGAAAAAAACGGGACCAACCAGGAACCATCTATTTTCAGAAAAAAAAATATTTTTTAAAATCGGACTATAGTCCTGGGAATTACCAAGCAGTTCCACTTTGACATCCCTGGTCTTCATCATCAGGTCCACTCCACCAAATTGATGATGTTCGTAAAGAAATGCTCGAGTGTCTTAAGAAACTACCCAAATCATCATGCATGTGCCTTTCAAATTTGAGGAGTTCCCTCAGTTCCTCATGGATCCCATCATCAGAAATTGATTTTGAAAAAAACGGGACAATCCTGAAACCATCTATATACAGACAAAAAAATATTTTTTAAAATCGGATCATAGTCCTGAGAATTACGAAGCAGTTCCACTTTGCCATCCCTGGTCTTCATCATCAGGTCCACTCCACCAAATTGATGATTTTCGTAAAGAAATGCTCGAGTTTCTTAAAAAATCACCCAAATCAGCATGCATGTGCCTTTCAAATTTGAGGAGTTCCCTCAGTTCCTCATGGATCCCATCATCAGAAATGGATTTTGAAAAAAACGGGACCAACCAGGAACTGTCTACTTCTAGAAAACAAAAAAAAAATTCAAATCGGTTCAGTAATGACGGAGTTATGAGTGAACATCCATTAAAAAAAAAAAAAAAAAAAATAAAAAAAAAAATTCAGTCGAATTGAGAACCTCCTCCTTTTGAAATATTGAAGTCGGTTGAAAATACGTGTGGCACTCGGGGACTGCCGCGGTAAAGCTATTGCATATCATTTTGTATCAACTTATGCAATTATAATTATTTATTTATTTTATTCATGCAGTATTTCTTTTTCTTTGATATTAATTCAAGTTACACTTTTTGAGCGTGGTGACCGATAAGAAAACAAATTTTTCTATTATTTAATAAATAAAAAGTTAATATTGTTTAAAATGTTTTTATTATTTTACAATACATGTGGGTTTTATTATCTTACAGTAGCTGTTGGTTATTCAGGAATATTTATCATTAAAACTATAGGTTTATGATAACTGAAATAAGAAACATAAGTTTGCGACTTAATATCCTCTAAATACCTAGAAAATACCGCTTCAATGGTGGTCCCATATTTTGTTGTAGACTCTTGTGGATCATTATTCATTTTCAAATTCAATGTTTTTGATAGAAAAGTTGTCAACATTATTTTACAATACATGTGGGTTTTATTATCTTACAGTAGCTGTTGGTTATTCAGGAATATTTATCATTGAAACTATAGGTTTATGATAACTGAAATAAGAAACATAAGTTTGCGACTAACATATTTGATTTTGGCGGGACTAAAATAATAGTGTTTATTTTGACGTTTGACATCGCCGTATCTCTGGTAATAAAAGCTACTGTCCTCAATATTTTGTATAGAATATGACACTTAGCGACATTCGTTTGGAGATATATCCTTTCCCCGATAAAGAACTTTGTAACAAAGTGAATAAAGTCGGTTTCGGTCCGTCGGAGGTCGGAGTGGGGAGCGTCAGGTTTTTTTTCGTTACGGAATTTCTGGATTCAGTCCCCGCGCTCAAGGCCCGCGATAGAAGCTATGCAATAGCTTAAAAAAAAATTCTAACTCTATGGCCATCAAATTATATTATAATTATTCTTCCTGTTACATATGAGAGTTCTTAAAGGAAATAAAATCAGTAGAAAACTCTTTTTCATTGTTAGATTTTGTATATAATTAGATATTGTTATTATAATTTTAGTATTATAAATTTACGAAAACGGGGCTTAATCGTGTATAAACTTTGAAAACAAACCTCCGACGTTTCAAGGGCGACATTGCCCCCGTGGTCCCGGAGAAAGACTGTAATTTTAGTAGTATTTCCGTGAATATACCTACTTAAAAAAGTTATACCCAGAGTATCTCGAGATGCGATATTGTAATGTAATAAAATAAATTATAGATGTTTAATTACTCATTTATTGTCGGTACATTTTCAAATTAATTTAAACACATTACAGAAGCGTCTTGTCACACACGATACCGGTTTTCTGCTCTGTTTGGAACATGCCATTAGGCCACGTGTAATTAAGACACGACTCGTGTACACGGAGCCACGTGTCAGCGTGTACTCTTGTAATCGGGAGCCCTAATCTCAAACTCGTACGATTATACAAATTTTGCTCATTACTACGATAATACGAGATACGAAAAAATAATATAATAATAAGTATCCAATATCAAAGTATGTCATAATCATTTGGAGCACCGCTTGCTGCACTTGCTTACAATTAACTCAAATACATACTTTTGTTTTGCCAATGGTAGCAAATAGCGGTCTCAAGTGAAAACACGTCAGACGTCAGCGTGCGTAGCCAAGATGCCAATCGCTCACGCTTAATAATGTATCGTAGCTACCTCTCTCTATCTCTCTTTCTTATTAGCGTGACAATGACAGTTGCATTTCATTAGCGAGTGAGCGTGAGCGGTTGGCATCTTGGCTACGCACCCAGGTAAGAAAAGAAAGTAATTGCCGGCAAAATCGTATTAAGATTGGTAATAAACAAGACTTTTATTGTCGCATTATCACTCTTGACGCATATATGAGAAATTAAGGAAAGACAAAAACTATTCACCGTTTTATAATGTAAACAGTTTGAAATCACGATTTCCACTTGAAACTTATCTGCTATGAATAGCATTGTAGTGTCTTTTGTTAAACCCAATCGCTAATTACCTGCAGAAAATGAAATGCAGTAATACAAAAACCTGTAATATAAATTACAAATTTATTGTCTTAAGAATAAGGGTCAAATTGGAATAGGACGCATTTCACATAAAACCTTTTAGAAATGAAATATGATCTGACCACCTGGGGACAATTGTATAATTTATTTTGTAACTTAAAATATTAGCGGAACTCTCTTTCTAATAAAAGGGATTGAAAAGAGACTTCCGCTAATATTACAAGCTACAACTGATTATGCAATAGGCCTCCGGTAGCGTGTTTTGCAAGTCTTAGTTAGAGGGTGGTATTTATTATATTATTTTTGCTGTAGTTGAGTAGTGTATGAACTAAGCATGGATTAAAAATTCAAGAATCCAAATGCATTAAAAATCCAAAAAGTAGGCCAGTTGTCGATTGTAAGAAATATCGGGAATAGAATACAGTGTAGCTAACGTTGCCGGTACTTGGTAGCGTAGCGACTGAAGCTTGCACAATATCCTCAAATCGATAAGAAATCTGTTCCCACTTTTTTTAATATCTACCTACGTAAGTTGCAAAATTTAACACAAGCTACAATAATCAAATCAACTTTTAATTATGAAAAATAAACAGACACCTGGTTGACCACGCCTCGGTTCTTAATTTCAAAAGGTTATACGTTGAGTGCATGCTATAACAATTTGAACTTTATTGCCAAAGGAATACTGTTGTTATTAATAAAATATCTCTTGTTCTTTATGGTACTATTTCGTGCAGGTAATTAGCTGTTGGTTTTACAAAGGATAACAATGTCGAGATTTTAAAAAGTTTTAACTTTACCGACAGCCGTCACAAGATGTACTCACAAAATAGCACTATTTGCTGAATTTTATCGCTTCGTAATCTGAGACTAATAGTTATGTTTTGTTTTTAAATAATATCAGAATAATTGCGCTAAGTTACCCATGTATGATGATTATTTATGACTCTACCTATATTTGACTGATTAACTACAAGAAAAATAAATAAACTTGAGCATAGTAGAAACAAACGCTCACGCCGCTTTCATTTCTATGTATGATAATAAAAATGTTAGGCCTAAAATGTTAGGTTATAGTAAGGAAATAAAGAAACGATGCCACACTAAGAGCAAAACAAACCTGGTTCCACAGCGAGCGACAACGTCCTAACTCCTAGCCATGGTCATTCAATATTAAGTCTAATTCCTGGGCGTATAAAGATTACTTTCGTTTGAACTGTTCAAAACAGAATAAAACACTAACAGAATTCATTGGGGTTAGTTACTGGTTAGAGGTTAATTGGGGTTAACTGGACCGATAAGGTTTCCGAATGATTAAGGTTTCCGTATCATGAGTTAACCGAATTGGAGGTGTTTTGAAAACAACCTTTAAAATAACCTTATGAAAAACCCGGGTTATGGTAACCGGTTCCGGTCCCTGACCCCAGAATCTTGAACTTAAGAGGCCACAGTGGACAAATTGCTATTATTCAGACGTCTAAATCTCAATATTGATAACAAGCATGTACATAAAACATGTACATAATTCTCATACATAAAACTTTACTATATTTCCTTCAAACTGGTAAACGTGAAAACATGATATTTAACAAGAGCCTCGATACTTTTATTACTCAAACATAGGTCCTTTTTTACATGTTTTTGGTCAGAACATCGTAACTCTTGAGTTTATAAACATGATTCTTAGTTAAATAGTTAAGTAATATCTAATTCTTAAATCTGGTAAAAGCTTTTGACTATAAACATTGGAGTTTAGTTGTAAACAGCAATTATCTGATTACGCGTTTTATTTTGACGCGCCCTTATCGCCTTTTCATTTTTCGCGGGCTGTTACAATTAGATCTATCCCGCTCTCTCTCAAGTCATTGCCCGCGACCGAATAGTTGTTTCCGTCTTCTTGTTAATTATGTTATTATTACCTAAAGGATTATGGTCGCGCGTGTATACGGGACAGCATGATAATACTGTCTTTCTCTATCGACCGCGCGCTGTTAAAGTGTCGTTTGCTTTAGGTGGATAACCTCGTCTACCATACGCCTACTGAACTCCATTTTGGTTCAGTATTAAACATCATTAGCTACCCACCCCCGGATGTTAAGTACGGCTGTTGCACTTACATGGAAATAACGCGATACCGCCAAAGGAGTAGAAATAGCTTCAAAACAAATAAATGCCCTGCCTAAGTGTTAAAGCGTCTTTTGAGCTCGATTATTAAAGAAAAATTAGCTCTGGTCAGAACCTGGGACTTAGCGAGTGCGCGAATTCGATAGTGTTTGCGTCTCATTCCCAATAATGTGCTTACCATGTGTACGTATTGGCATTCGAAAGTATCGCCGTCTCGCTCTTGCCAGATTGTAGGAGCGAGACGGACATACTTTCGAATGCCGCAGTCGCTACCGAATTCGGTTACGTGTAACTCATGGTAAGAACGAGCAAGATGTAAACAATATAGAATCACGCAGTCGCTATCGACAAGCAGATAGTTACAGTGGACCTGGAACTGTTTTACTTAAAGTATAGGTACCTACGAAAAGGATTGCTTCGAAAAACCTTGTCATTCAGGGCCATCCGGAGACTTGATTAAAAATCGCGCTCAAATTAGTACCCATTAGGGTGTCGATACAACTGCTCAAAAAGTCGCAGAAACATACGTTAAATATTATGCCGGCTATACACTCGCGAAAAGCCGAGAACGTCGAACGCGAGCTCTGTTCATTCGCGTTCTTAGCTTCCCGAAGGCGAGTGTACAGCCCGCTTTAAACATTACTTTTCTGCCCTCCGGCCGGCAAGTAGCCAATTGCAGGCCGCTACGCAAAACAAATGCGCCGTTTGCCGACTGCGTCGAGCAGAAAAGAAGTGTACTGACCTTGGCCAGTAAATAAGAAAGCCTCAGATCACATGTTTGTCGACCTCAGCTTCGCTTCGGCCGACAATTACACGAGTTCGGAGATATTTCTTACTTTACAGGCCTCGGTACGTAATCTATTATTAATCAAGATGTTATAACAGTCATCTTTTCTATCACGTATGGCATTAATTAATAAAGTAATTAATTGTTCCAGCTATAATTGGTCCCTGGGAACGAGACGTGAACGTGTCGTCGAAGGGCAGCGAGGCGAAGATCGAGTTGCATTCAGACAAGGACTACGTCACCATCAAGGAAGGCGGGCTGTACTTAGTCTATGCTCAAGTAAGTACCTACCTACCTTTTTTTAAGAGGGGAAATGCGTTACGCATACCACCCGGGTGTGGGGACGGGGACTTAACCAGGGTGGTATGTGGGACTCCTCGTTGTGGGCTAATGAGACCCCGAGTTGACCCAGTAAAACCCCTCTGCTGACGCATCCTCGCTATACGGCGAAGGCAACGGGAACGCCGAAGCACACTTCCGCAACACCTACCTACCTACCCGTTTCCTTTTTTTTAATATACCACGACTGTGACAAACAAGCATACGGCCCGCCTGATGGTAAGCGGTCACCGTAGCCTATGTACGCCTGCAACACCAGGGGTGTTACATGCGCGGTGCCGACCCTTTAAAAAAAAGGAGGATTCGCTGTGTTGACAGCTAAACGGGCCAAGGGCTTTGCTCCGTGGGTCCTTAGCTGGCAACATAGCGAATCCTCTTGGAGCTCTGTCGACCTCCTTCCTCCCTTCAACTAGCGTTTTCCCGGCGACAGTTATTTCAACCAGAGGGTAAACTAGGGCTTAGGGATGACTCCATACTAGAACAGGACGCTGTGTCAGTTTCTATAGAAAACGTCACGTGACATCCTAGGGCTCCGAGCTATCACGTGATTCTTTCTATAGAAATTGACTAATCGTCCCGTCCCGTCCCAGTGTGAGCCATCCTTTATTGTTTCCTCACGATCCTTCACCGAAAAGCGATTGGTTGGATATCAAATTTCGTACATAAGTTCCGAAAAACTCATCGGTACGAGCCGGGGTTTGAATCCGCGACCTTCGGATTGAAAATAAAGTAAAATATGTGAAATTTTAAATTTATTAGTTTAATTAAATTTTTATTTAATTCACTTTAAATCATGTAAACATGCAAAAGAGTCATCCTACAAACGAATAAAAAACTACTACTTTTGTCGCTTCTGCTTACAATATCCCCCAGGATAGTCCATTTAAAGCCGGCGTAGAGCCAGACTCTAAGCCCATTCGAAGCAAAAAAAAGGTAATAAATAAGGAAAATAGGGGGAATTTTTCTCCAACTGTGGACTTCTTTCGAATGGTCCCGACGTCCCAAATCCTCATTAGCTTTGCTTACATAATCCACAATGTATTGTAGGGGAAGAACCGCGAAATAAAACTCATTTGATACACAGTAATATAAGTGCAAAGATAACACGTTCTAGTTACAGCTAGTTATAATTATTGAATTTACGCACTTTGCAACAATCAAGTCTTAAATCAATAAAACAATGTAATTCTTGCAAGCTTCGTCGTATATTTAAAACAAGTAAATTAATTTGAAATTAAAAAAATTAAATGTGGGCAATGGGAGCTACCGTATTGTCGCTCACCAGGCGGCGCCACTCATGCGTGGGTCCTGTGTCAGTATGAGAATTAGGGAATTGTCAAAGTGACGTTTGAAATGTTCCCGCAGGACCCACGTTCCACTAGCGCCCCTAGCGGAAAATCAACTCGCGGTAATCCTCATTTAGTTTACATTTTAAGGGGCTCCACGCGGAAAACGACGGTTTTTTACGAGTTTTGACTCGACATTCCGCCACGAATACTATAAGTACAATTACAAAACAATCTTTAATCGGTTCATCAATCTTTTATCTTGACTTGCCTTGCAAGAGCCGAATTTTGAAAAAAATCTATACTTAGTTAATTTTTAATGTTTTTTTCAAACATGATCTAAAAAAGCACATTATTCGATATTATATAGAAGTTTATGCTGTTATATATGTGAAATCGACATATAACTGTTCCTATTTGAAGTCTCTAATAACCTAAGAGAGATTTTAAATTTAAACTTATTGATACAAAAGTTATGTAAAAAAAACTGTTATTTTCGACTAAATTTGCCAAAGTTTGATGTCGTATATCTCGAAGACCGTTAATATTTAAGCAAATATAATAAGCTAATTTTCAAGGCCGTTTAAGTTACTGTAATAAGCCATCGAAGGTCATTGGGGCCAGGAACGGCCTTAAACAGGGTTCATATGTTACATTACCATACCACCGACTCATTAAATACACCTAAATTATGAAATATAATGTCTCATGCCTGATGCCTGCAACTCAGTCGTCTCGTGAACTAACCAATTAAATAACCAATGTTTATACCTACCGTATATAGATCTATACAATTGGTCACCTCCAAGTTTTCTTACCAGACTGAAAACAATAACCTGAAGGCCTAGTAAGTTGTACGACATTAACTCCTCGACCGCGTTAGCGTATCGGGAGTTCAAATTATGTTTGCCGTTTATTTAAATCATCCGTCAACTTTCATATTTTGACCCCTCGATACGCTAACGCGGTCGAGGAGTTAATGTCGTACAACTTTTATACTAGGCCTTCTGAAACCGCAATGACGTTAACAATCCCCGGTGTAACGTTACACTACAATTAATGCTGATAATAATTACAATTATGTACTTGCGTAAGTAAGCGGGACAATACATGTGTTATTCACTAATATAATATAAATAACTTTTAATGCATAATACATAGTTGCTTATTGAATTGTTCGTCGCTTATTTGTTAACAAGTAAGGTAATTTACATGATTTTCCTGTTTTCCCTTGCGTAAAGTTTGTTTTCGCGTAACAATATGCCTGCTGAGAATACAGTGCAGAATGCTTTTTTTAGTCTTTTTATTATCAAAAACCTCTTGAAAATTGGCTATCATAAGCAACTGCTAGAGTAAAATCATCGTTATAATTAAAAATATCAAGTAACAAAATCATCTTGCGATTCACGAAAGAGCATACAAGGCCCAAGGTGGTGAGAAATTCGGGGCCACAGGTGTATTCTCGGTTACAGATGTGCAAGTTGCGGAAAGTTTCCAAAAAGTTGGAAAAATTCTAGGAAATTTCTTGAAAATTTTACAGAAATTTAAGAAATTTCCATTTTACGTTTCGGAAAGTTTCAACGCCCATACAAAAATGTGAGAAGTTTCTGAAACTTTTCTATGCGAAATATTTCGGAATATTGGAAAGTTTCCGTCGGCACATCAGTATTCTCGGTAGCTCAGTTCGCTGAGCGACGGGCGTGTAGGTATCCCAGAGTCGCGGGTTCGAGTCCGGTCAGAACTCATGAATTATTCAAATTTTCCATTCTTTCATTCAACGGCCTCCTAGCCTAGTCGGTAGTGACCCTGCCTACGAAGCAGGAGGTCCCGGGTTCGAATCCAGGTCAGGGCATTTATTTGTGTGTTTATCACGAATATTTGTTCCTGTGTTATGGATGTTTTCTATGTATTTAAGTATTTATATGTATCTATCTATTATATATATCGTCGTCTAGTACCCACATCACAAGCCTTATTGAGCTTACCGTGGGACTAGGTCGATTTGTGTAAAATTGTCCCACAATATTTATTTATTATTATTTATTTCTAAGAAATTCTGTATCGTTCGCAGTCGTTACTGCCGAAAATGAATAATAAAACCATCTCTTCCACAGATAGTATACCTGTCCCGCGCCCCGAATTGCTACTTCGTCTGGGCGCGGCAGTCCTCCTCCGCGCGGCTGCTGTCCACCTGCGCCACCGGAGACAACTCCTCCAACAAGAACCCCAAGCAGGCTCAGATGTCCTGCTCCGTCCAGACCGTGGCCCGCTTCAACCCCGGCGACACCGTCAACCTGGCCCAGCGGGAACCCAACCAGATCCTGTGGCTGAGGCCGGGCAACTCCTACTTCGGGTTCGTGAAACTTAGTTCCTAAATGGCTGTGAATGTGATAGGACTGGTTGAACGGGGGCGGCCCCGCGTGTTGAATCAAAACTTGTGTTTGCGAATTTAAATTTAAATCACGACACATTGTCTACTACAAGCGGAATATGCGTATCGGCTGCGAGAAATCCTCCTGAATGAGAATACATTACGGATAACATGTAGCGCATAGTTACTTAAATTAGTGCTATCGGTAATTTATTATAACTTGTTAGATTTGATTTTTCGAGTCCACATAGTCGAGTGGTCACAGAGTAAAGCTTGCTACACATCTAACGATATATCGTAGCGATTGATGAATGATTATTCGCTACGATATATCGTTACATGTGTAGCAAGCTTAATGTAGGAAAAAACTCAAGCAGTGCCTTTTTACATGTTATCGTTCTTGTATAGAAGGAGCTACTATCACAACAAATGAAACCAATAGTGAAATTTTGACAACAATTTATTTTCTCACTATAGCTTTTCTGTTTCTTACATTAGACTAAAGTTATAGGTATTTCAAGCTTATCTTTGCGTCATGATTACGAGTGATTCATGATTTTAAATTCAGATCACATCGTCTGTAGGCCATCAAATCGGAGAGTGAGTTGGCGGTTTAAAACGACACGCGGGGCCACACAATAGCAAAGGAATGGTGCTAAATAGTGTAGTAAACGTGATAAAGCTCAGGACTTTATTAAATAAAGATAAGTGAACTAGAATCTTAGGGAAAACCGTTTGTAATCTTACTAAGTAAGACGAGCAAAGTTAGTTTTAGTTGGTATATACGTACAGTTGAGTGCAAAAATATATATCTAACAAATCGCCTCATACGTTCTTAGTTCCAAATATATTTGAGTAAAAGCGCTGAAATATTATTTTGTGTGAATTAAACACACCTGTATTTTTACACTTGACTGTAGTTATATTGTACAATATTATGGTATGTAAGCGTTCTTGTGTTTAACGGTGTAATTCTAATAGTCAACTACCAGTTTTTCACTTCTATAGGACATAGTGTCTTATAAAATTGAAAAAGAGTGAACAAACTTATATTATTATATTGTTCATAGATCTATATGCATCCTTTTTCTTCATTGGAGGGATCGGAGGCATATAGATCTATGATCATAGATATATGATGGTATAATATGGCCCTTACCAGAAATGACATTTACCTTATATTCTAAAATATAATCTAGGTATATTTAAATTTTCCTGCGTAATATGGTCCTACTCCTACTACTATATACTAAGAAAAGTACTGCAATAAAAATGTGTTGGCTTAACGTCAGCTCAAAACTAGTGAAAACACTGCCAAGTTAATTATCTTAAAATACTCGTGAGTTAAGGGCGTTAAATACCTATTCGGTTCACTTCTAATTAATTAAAAGAGAAAAATTCTACTCTGCTAGTATTTTACCTGCTAGATATACCTACCCTTTTTCTGTAAATAGAAAACACTAGGCATACATTATTCATAACACTTTCGCAACCAGGCAAAATTTCGAACAATACCCCAGAAACCGACAGTACTCGCTAGGCGGGACACGACGTGCAACTCAATGCCGCACGCCGCGAACCCGCTAGGCGGGCACGCGGCGGACGTAGCGACGATGCAATGCTTGCCCGCCTGGCGGGTACTTTGGCGTCGCGTGTAGGTTATGCTTACCCGCCTGGCGGGTACTTTGGAGTCGCGTGTAGGTTTATAGCTCTTGCCCGACTAGCGGGTACGCCGGCATCTGAGTAAAGTTTACGAGTGCCCGCGTGGCGGGTAGGGAATGCAAAACCGATTATGATTTGTATGTAATAACCGGTTATAACCGGTTACACCCATACAAAAATAACCGGTTTTGCATTCGCTAGTGGCGGGTACGCGGTGTCGAAAGTGTTAAGTTAGACTTGGACTTTGTAAACCATGTATAGTTTTAGATTGTATTTTACAATGTGCCTTAAATATAGTCAGTAGTTAGCAATGAACATATTTTTATAAATATGGTATAAAACATATTGCGTGTTTTGCTTATAGGTGATAATAGGTGCCATAATATTATGGGATTTAAACTTTTGACATATTTCTTGGATTCCAATAAATTTGTTTTATTTGAGAGTTCAAAAAATGTGTCACGAATTGTTTTGACTCATTATTTTTAATGTATTCTAATGTCACAATGTTATGTGTACTTATAATTATGCAATCTATGTTATTTGAACTAATAATAGTGCTTCCAATTGTACTTTCGTATATGTTGTTCTATATGAATGTAAAAACGATTTTTATTAAGTAAATTGATCTCTCAATTCGATGAAAAGGATCCCACGAGTTAAGATTAAGAATATGACAGTAGTCAGTTAATTGCAAGTTTTTAATGAACATTTTGTATAATATATGTTAATGAATAATGCCCGGGGCTTCGTAAATATTGCTCAAAGTCTGCACTTCAGGTTTAAATGTAAGAAGTGCAATGTGGCCGTATTTTTATTTTGCAGTGTGATCTGTATTGTTAGCGAACAAGTTGTTCTAATAAACCTTTATATTTTCCATAACATGTTTCATTTAGAAATCATATAATCGTTCTTACTGTACCGATCATGGGACATTTAAGAGCGAATTTGGAGTACCTATTTTTTAATATTTTTCTAATATCTGTAAAAGTTGTACTGTTAATGCATTAAGAGTTGAAAGTCCAACTCTTATTTTATGTCTACAAAGTGATTCATGAAAGATATCTTTATGTCGGTTTTAAAATAGTTTGGAACGATAATGGGATTACCCAGTGAAAACTAATCCAATATCACTAAAAATAAACATGTCTGCAATAACAACTGATTACAAGTTGACCCTGATTTATGGTTAACTCAATGAACTAAACACATGCTGGTTTAACGAATGAATAACAATTTGTAAGGCGAATTTTAAGCTTAAGCCGCTGAATAGCGGCCCAACGAACGAAGAACGGCGGAACGAAGGATCGTTCCACCGCTATTTTGAACCGACAAGACAAAAATAACCAAAAACCTCAATCTTTAGCAGCTAAATGACACCGGCCAATGTTAAAATGGTTCCAAAAAGAATAAACGACTCAATGTAGATTTTTACAATTTAACATCTTATTTCCCATACGCCGTCCATTATCGGTGCATTTACTATATACCAAACCAAACAGAGTATGGACCTGGTGCAAGGAAAAAAGTTGATCTCTTTAATTTTTTACAACAAATATCAAAATAAGGCGTAAGTATTACCGGCTGCAATATACAGAGTGTCCCACGGCGATGCCACATGGAGGGAAAGTACCTTAAATATTATAGATAGGATATTTACTGAAAGACTTTATTTTATTTTTCAGACTTTTTAATTTAGCTTGTCTCGCCCGCAAACCCAACCAGATAAATAGGTAGGTACAAAAAAAAAACTTTTTCCTTTTCCACTAATCGATACTGTTAATGCCTGTTTTATAATTCTCAAAGAAACACTAGGTCTTACACTCGTATATCCGTCAAATAATCCATAAAGTTGAATATTTAGAATGCAAATAAATTTTCACCCTATACATTTTTCAAAAAAAACATTTTTTTTATTAATGCAGTTTTACTAAATTTTATAAAATAAAATTAAGTCTTCTTTCAGCATAATATCCTATCTTTGATATTTAAGGTACATTCCCTCCATGTGGCATCGTCGTGGGACATCCTGTATTTCCTGTTTCCAGTTCTTGACGCTTCAAGTTGTTTAGGACGCTGTAATTACGTCATCCCATTGAATTTATTTATTGTTTACTTACCCTATGACTATAACCATATTGACAATTCGACACTAGATAATTTTAGTATTTTTTTCTCAACTTGTATCTTTTGCTATCGATCATCTAAATTCTTAAAATCGAATTCACACATCAGACGGACCCGGAATTTGTACGTTGTATGTACAGTCGCCATCAGGTATATCGTAGCAACCCAGGCGCTCATAAATATCTGAACACGCCTCTATTATCAAGGCGTTAGAGTGCGTGTTCAGATATTTTGAACATCTCGGACGCTCCGGTGTATCTGATAGTGACTGTACGTACCTAACGTAATTTTAGTTTGTGTTGCCATACAAGAGGGACTACCCCTTATTATATAAACGGTCTACATATTGCTACAGCTTCACTACAATTTATATTTAGCATCATACTCAATATGTATGTCGACGTCTGTGATGTCAAACAACAAGCATTTATTTATGATTGATTACCTACATTAAATTTTTCGTAGTACACTTTCTTACGCACAGTTACAGATGAGCATAAAGAAATAGGTACAGAAAATAACTTTGATTTTTCCGGACTGGCAGCGTCTGTCTTTTCCTATACAAAAAAGGAGTCCGTATAAAAGGCAGCCAAATAATCGGCATCCCAATAATTCGTGTCCATTTTTTTGGTTGCTGATTATTGTACTGCAAAAACTGTGGCTTCGGATTATTGGCCCGCTACCGAGCTTGTCCGACCCGATAAAAGGCAGCCCAATAATCGGCGACCCAATAATTGGCGACCACGATTTACATTGGGCTGCCGATATTATATCGCAGCAAAATTGTTACATCTGTAGACAGACCATGCCCCATCTGTCAAACTCAAAATACTTGATAATTATATATGCTTCTATTCACATACGATATAGTAAAAGACAGGAACTTATCATTTTACATACCAGCCACACCACATTCATTTCATTACCTTTTACAAGATTTTATTAATATTTATATAATTATACACCTTTTTATTAAATGCAAAACCTTTATTCGACTAAGTGCAGCGTTGAGTTAAACTAAGTATGTCGTCGTGAATCGGAACGTAACAGTCATAACCTCAAAAATTTCTTGATTGAAAATATAAAACAATACAATACAATTTATTCAATAGTTTCGTGTAATTTATATTGAAAATGTTGACAAGGTATTTGTAAATTCTTCACGCTATAAACTTGATATATTTTTGGTGCTGTTCTTAATATATATTTTCTAAATTTCAGACTTCGATTTAGAAGGGATTTTGGAGTTATTGTAAGATGTTTGTCGGACAAACCTTCAGACACCGATGGGAAAAAGCAGGACACACAACCAAAGCCTACCTCTAAAGAAGAGAAACGCGCAGATTCTAGCACAGAAAAGATCCAAGCTCTATTGAAAAGTATGATGGCTGAACCATTATCAAAGGAAGCAGAGTACAGAGCCAACTTTGCTTCGGCTCCAGATGTGAGGCGACAGCGGAAAAACGATAAAATCGAGGTCAAAGTAGAGAAAATAGGTCAGTAAACAAAATATTTATTCAAATAAATATATATTATAGGACAAAGTTACACTAAGTTAAGTAACAGTTAGTTAAAGTTTCTCCTGCAGCAAGCTTAAGGTTTAGATATAGATAAATACTTATATAGCAAGTCCGATTTCTAAGATAAAGTTAGTCATATTCTTATTTAGCAAACTGTGTCTTAAAAATTAAATAAATAAATAAGAAAATAAATATATGTAAATAAATGCCTTTACCAGGATTCAAAGCCAGGATCTTCTGCTTCTTGATAATCACTTTGATTAATAATTAAATAAATAATTAGGTGCGACATCTGCTCACTTGGGTACGCTTACATTTTAATGAATTGTTGATAGGGTCTCTGCATATTGGTTTTGTTTCTGTGTGTGCCTCCCAAATGTCTGGAACACCATTATACCGTGATGGGAAAGACATCATTTTTATTCCTTTAAAAATTAAAATAAGCTGGGTCTACTAAGTCCTACTGTATTATTATTATTTTTTGGATTGGTGTTTAAAAAAATATAATAATAACTACATAATACTCATGTATTTCTTTAATGATCATGTCTATGTTACTCAGCGCCACTGCCCTTGCACCTGAGTTAACCACATAACCCGGAGTTAAGCATTGTTTGTATGACATTTGGCAGCTTAACTCTGGAATAGCAGCCAATCCTGGGTAGTGCGAGTGCGCCTTTTATATCTATGTTTTATATTTTCAGAGGAGAGCATTAGTAAGGCAGCAAGCGATGTAGCACAAGCTATGGGTGGAGATGTAAAGAAGACGGAAGCAGAATTACTGTCAAAAGTTCTTGGGAAAATTAATCAAACCTCTACCAATCTCAGGTAACATGCTATAAATAAATTATTATTTGTAAGCAGCAACATCTGCGAACAATTCCTAATTTCTTAGAAATGAAGGAAAAATTGAAAATTCATGACATCGAGCGGAACTCGAACCCTCGACTCTGGCATACATGCCCATTGCACTTAGGGCTGCCATTTCGGACATTGCTGATACCAGGAAGACAGTTAAAAATCCCGGACATTTCATTGAAAGCGCATCCTCGCCCCGGACAATAAAGAAAACAAATTTTAATTTAGACATATATAATTTTGCTAGGGGTTCACTTCAATCCAAAAGTGTCCGGGTTTACCCTGGATAGTTTTAAAAATACAAACTAGGACAAATCCGGGGAAACTCGGATGGCTGGCAGCCCTAATTGCACTGCCAATTGAGCTAACGAGACCACATCCGTGATCCCGAATTTCTACACCATATCCTTTGTATGTGCCTTAAGGTTTAGCAACATCTACTCTTTCAGTATATTAACGTTTCCCCCCGGCCACTAAAGAAATATATTCTTGTTAAAGACATAGTTTAGGTGTGTTTCCATGAACTGAATTTCATAAATTCATACTTTTAACATGCCAGTTCTAATTATTAGAGAATATTTTCAATGAGACTGGATTATATAGTATTACACAATTTAAAGACAAAACAAGTCTGACAGCAGATACAAGAGTATATAAACAGTAGATAAAAAAAGATAGGTATAAAGATTTAAAAACGAATAAATCTTTTTGCCTCTTTTTTTTACTACTTATATATACAACGTGTTTTTGAGCAATTGCATTAAATTCAAGGGTACATTATTTAGCTTAAATTAAGTTAATTTCTCAAAGACACTTGTATTCTCATTAGCTCCATTTAGAAAATAACTACTAATTAATGTTATCTCATATGGTATTTGCAAGTGTGTAAACGGAGTATGAGTATTCGACATGACATTGATATGTCATAGTTGTCACTTACTTGGTAAAGTTAATTCTAATGCCCGTTTTACATTAGCGCTTGATGCAACATGTAATCATTATGAATGAGAAATTAAAAGAATAAAAACTAACTATGCCATTCTGTTTCCTTAATTATACCAAGCCACATGACGAAGTTAAAGCAAATGCGGAAGAACACCCTGTATACTTAAATATAAACTCTACTGTCAGACTTTGTATATAAGACTATATTTTTCTGAATTAATTTACAAGTTAAATAAATTACTAAATTTTAAATATTTAAATTGCAGTGACTTGTTGGTTGGCATGAAGGTTGACCACTTAAAAGGTGGGCAAGAGAGGGCTACAGACCAGAGAGAGACGCGCGGGGACCAAGTGAAACGCCTTGTAAGGGCTACAGAAGGACAGAGACAGAGCATGCAGCAGCGCAGACCAAAGCAGGATGTGAGAACTGTGAGACCACCCACCAGGGAGCGGAATAGGTTAGCATTATTCGTGACTCATCATCAAATAGGCGCGTCATACAGAGCATATACAGTCCCATACGTAACTTAGTATGGAAGCGCGAACAGATCACAAACGCAAGTGAAGCGCTTATTTCACTTGCGTTTGTGATCAGTTCTTGAACAGTTAAAATTATTTACAATTATTGTGTTTCCATCCGCAGCAGAACCAATGTAACCGATATAGCTCTCCGAATCGCTAAACTTAAGTGGCAGTGGGCCAGGCACATTGCACGTAGAACCGATGGCCGTTGGGGCGGAAAGGTTCTCGAGTGGCGACCGCGTACCGGAAGGTGTAGCGTGGGTAGGCCCCCCGCAAGGTGGACTGATGACCTGGTGAAGGTCGCAGGAGTCCGCTGTCATGTCCAAGCCCTATGTCCAGCAGTGGACGTCTTTCGGCTGAAATGATGATGATGATGATTGCGTTTTGGGTTTGGGGGTGAACCTGGAATATTGTAGTATAAAATAGTGGAAAAGGTTGAAATAATTTGATTTGTTTCAACAAAAAGTTGTATTGATGACAGCGCCATCTCTCTTGACATACCGAAACCCCTAAGTTTGGTTTGGTAGTCGGTTATGCTCATAGAATCGTAGAAATTTACAAGAAAAATTGTGCATGTGTGGTGACCTCATTCTATTTCTAAACACTTCATAATGCTATGTCTGTGTGGTGTGTGACACAGTGAGCTGCCTCATGAGGAAATTGCCGCGTGAAGCAGCACTACCTGTGTGCTATATTTCAATTTAACAATGTAAAGTTGTTACCTAAATAAAAGGTTGAGTCCTGTGTAAAGAGCATAAAATAATTTGATTTGTTTCAACAAAAAGTTGTATTGATGACAGTGCCATCTCTCTCGCCATACCGGAACCCCTAAGTTTGGTTTGGATGGAAGTACAAAGCGATGGTACTTGTACCTAGAGAACGGCCACAGGCGTCTTGCTTGTCACTAAGATTGCATATACTCGAGAAATTCGCCAGTATTCGTTGAGACCAGGTGGCCTAGTGTATGGCGTTAGCCGCGTAAACTGAAGACCCGAGTTCGATCCTCGGCTTGGCCTTTGATGATGTTGGTCTTTTTCTTTAGTATATGACATCTATTTGATCTATTTCAAATAAGAAATAGTGTTACTACTTTAAAAACAAATCAAAATATTTGATGAAATAAATAAATAATAATAATAAAGAAATTAAACACTTTAGAACGGATTAATCACGTTTATTAACACCATGACCCTACGTTTCGAGCCCTTTACAGCACTCATTTTCACAGGGTTAAGATGATGACTCCGATTAATCCGTTCTAAAGTGTTTAATTTCAATGAATAACAATCGCGCTAACTTTTATGTTTTTAATGAAATCTCCAAGATGAATACGACCATGTCTAGTGAACGTCAGTGGTGTTTGATGAGGTAGTGTGAAAATATATGGAGATACCTTTTGTTTACGACGGCGATTTTAAATAAAACCTAACTCGCGGACTGAATTTTCTTTCAGCTTACCCCAACCCACAACCATCAACATCTTCAGCGGAGAACCTCTGAACATCTTCCAAGCCAAAGAGGAGAAGTACGGCACCAAGCTGCAGGTGTGGGAGACCCTGAAGCAGAGGGAGGTGGCGCTGGCCACGTCGCAGCAGCCAGGGAACTACTTCCAGAAGATGATAGTCTGGACTGAGCAGGGGAAAGTGTGGAAGTTCCCTATTGATAATGAACAAGGTTAGTTGCGTTGCGAGATTCATTAGCCGTTCTCCTTTTTAGCGACTATGAGCTAGCGCTGAAAACTGTCTGATTTAGAATTTGATGATTTGTATCAATCGACCATGTTTCTACGCCGTAGATGAAAATGGGGAACACTAGAGCGCGTACATAGCGCCGAGTCTTGGTCGCGATGCTAATACCTCTTCTTCCAAGTGATTTTATTAAATAGATATTGTTTATTCGTCCACGCTATTTGTAAACACAACAGCGCGTATCGTCTTGAAGAAATATCCCGTAGTAAAGTAAAGTTTACGAGTACCCACCATACGGGCGCTCGTAAACTTTACTCAGATGCCGGCGTACCCGCTAGTCGGGCAAGAGCTATAAACCTACACGCGACGCCAAAGTACCCGCCAGGCGGGCAAGCATTGCATCTTCGCTACGTCCGCCGCTTGCCCGCCTAGCGGGTTCGCGGCGTGCGGCATTGAGTTGCACGTCGTGTCCCGCCTAGCGAGTACTGTCGGTTTCTGGGGTATTGTTCGAAATTTTGCCTGGTTGCGAAAGTGTTTACCTTTTGTAGGAAATATTTAAGGCGGGTTAAGATTTTGATACTAATCTACCATTTTTATTCCCAGGCTTAGAAGAAGAAACAGACGTCCACTTCTCCGAGCACATATTCCTTGACGCCCACCTCGAGGGCTGGTGCCCCAGCAAGGGCCCCATTCGACACTTCATGGAACTGGTCTGCGTGGGCCTCTCAAAGAACCCATTCTACACTGCAAAGGAGAAGAGGGACCATATTATGTGGTATAAAGAGTATTTTGAGTCAAAGAAGGATGTGCTTACGGATGTGGGAGCTTGGAATGTTGGAAAAGCGGATAAGGAGGTTTCAGTGTAGATATTATGTATAGTTAATTGTTAATAAAATTAGTTAGATGATACTTCGTTTTTTATTGAATCTATAAACTGGGAATCTAAATCATAGGTAGATGAACCCTTCCTTAAATTAACGGGTCGTAAATGTGTTTTCGTCACGGTCCTGTACAGAGCCCGGACGTTAGGTACTTATTATAGATAAGGTTAGTGGGAGCTACACTCATAATTGGGATCCTAGTGTTGTATCCAGATCCAATCCCGAATCAAAGCAATAATTTGAATAATATTGTCCAATTTCCGCGATTGTTACCTATTCACTGAAATAAAACATTCTAGAATGGATTAATCGCGTTTATTAACACCATGTTTCGAGACCTTTACAGCACTCACAGGGTTAATATGATGACTGAGATAATGCGAATTCTCCCCGTCAAACCAGTTTTCTTTTTTATTATAATAAATAAATAAAATAAAAAGCATTTATTTCAAGCTTCAAGGCTCATACAATACAATTCATAAACAAATCACATTAATAAAATCATCTGAAAAGAAAACAATAAAAAACACAAATATAAAAAATGTCAATACTACCTAACTTAAAAAAAACTAACCTATTCCCGTTTTAACATGCCTGTCGCAGCAGTGCATGATATAGGGACAGTCGAGTCTGTCTGCGATCATCGCCAAAACGTTTACACAACAACTTACGTTTACGTAACAAATTATGAAGATTAAGCTGAAGCACAGGAAATATTCGAACTTGGAACCAGTACACCTACGACTTAGTTCCGGTTGCGGAGACACCCGGACCCTGGTGCTTCGAGGAGTCCGAGGCCAAACGCTTTACGTGAACTTTAGGAAAACGTATCAGAGGTGGCTATGCCTGGTCTGGCTTGTACCCTGTTCCAGCAAATCTTAGTGGCAGTATAGTGAGCCGGTTTAAAATAATGTTCATATCGTTTTCCATAAATATTGAAAACTCGCTCATCGTAGGAATCTACTAATAATATAAATGAAACAAGCTATAATTTTATTACTTCACTTTATTGCACCTATTGAAGTACACTTTCGTTGCTAACTTCGATGTTCATCACTATAGTTACATTACGACGACATCCGTCGTCGGACGCTACATGTACGATTCGTACACTTAGTACAAAAAGAGTTATTCTTATAAAATGACAAATTGTTCAATTATAAACCTTATGCATGTACGCTTAAGGTCGACACTTTAGTTACATTTAACGCTATACAGAAAAATGTTCTTGAAAACCGCCAATATCTTAACAACTTACTTTGAAACTCGTAGTTTACCTTTTCCACGCCAACGACCGATATATCGGTCACAGACCACAGAGTAAAATAAACCTACACTACTAAAGCATTAAGTTCAACTTCAGTTTTGACATTTCGATGACGTGGCGTCCGAGCGATAGCTTCTGTGTTTGACATGGCGTCGAAATGGTCAAACATTCAGCTAATCAGCATTTATCGCGGAATTACATATGCCCGTCTTTGTCTAACTTACTTAGATCAAAGAGGGAGCTCAATAAGTGGGGGAAGGGAGATTAGGGAAGGGGTGACGCGGTAAATGCTGACGAGCGAATTGCATAGGGTATGATAGAAATGACCAAAGATGTAATCAATTTGGACTACAATTTGTACCATAACCTAAACCTGTTACAAAATTGCTGTTATTAAAAATACATAAATGTTAATTCAATGTAAAAAAAAAACATAATCAAGTATTTGAATCTATAAAAAAAAAATATTGATCAAAAATAATAATTGTATGATTACATTTTTGGCCACTAAACTAGTTAAAAAAAATTGCATTTAATCATATTGGAAAGCGAATACGACACAGTATTGCTCTCTCTGTTTTACAATCATGAGCGAGGGTGACAGCATTATTGTCGCATTTACAAGTTCAAGTAATTGATAAGAACGAACACACTAAAAGATCACTCTCTGCGATATTCTTGAATGATACCACAATGTCTTAAAATACATGTTTAACAAATAAATCAAACGACGAAGTTACATGTAATTCAACATTGTTTGTTGATGCGTCAATTACGTATTTTAGTTTCCTAGTTGAAAAGAATATGTTTTTTAACAATGACATTTTGACAATTTTAAGACATCAAATGCTTATAAGCATGTCCTCAATACAGAGGCGTATTTAAAGATTTAGCGTCCCGGGCCAGATAGCTTTGCAGTAGAAAATAAAGGTACGAAAAGGTGGCCAAGCGGCACCTTGGCAGTGGTTTCACCGCCCTTTGGAGCCTGCCGGCCCTGGCCATGGCCCTCTTGGCCCCAGGGCAAATACGCCCCTGCCTCAATATTGCATAACCGTGTCATTACAAGGAACTTGTTATATCTATAAGTACATAATCTTACATTTACCATCGTATACTTTAAAAGCCTCCAAAATTCCTCAAATTAAAAAAAAGGTACATAATAAAAAATGTAAATAAAAACACGTTAATTTGTACAAATCGTTCGCTTATGTACATCTATATATGCACGGAATGTTATAGGAATTTGTACATTATTTGAATTATTTATTAGAATTATATGTTTAGACGTAGAGGCCCTAAATTCAGTAATATTAGTGCATAAAAGCTAAATCAGAAAATCAAGTTTAGCTTACTATGGGACAAAAAACTGAACATTCTTTAAATATTGCTATTTAAAATACTTTTTCGTCCGGCCAAAAAAACTTGTCTTTGTCCCATTAAAAAAAACTTAATGTAAAATTACAACCACAATTATGTAAATAACAATTGAATAACACAACAATGTCTGAGTATTTTGAGTTATCAAAATCAAAATAATTGCGACAAACATACAAATGTGCGATTATACAGATTTAGATGAAATCCTGTGCAACAGACATAACCCAGTCTGAAAAAGGCCAAAACATACGTACATCTGTAGTAAAAAGTACATTTCTAAGCAAAAAAATCCATTTAAGTGTTATTTTTACATGTTTGTAAATTAAACTAAAAAAGCAACTTAGCTCGCTTAGTTTTGGTGTCAAAGCTGTTTCAGTAAACATCTGAACAAAACAATGTTATTTGAAAACGGAAACCAGTGTAGAGTCAAGTTACATTAAAGCTAAAGAAATAACAAGTATCACAAGAAGTGCGGAAGACGACGCAAAGAGAAATGAAACAATTATATAAAGAAGAAAAACTATTAGGAATATAATATTATTTGGCAAGACATGAGTGCGCAAGCTAATAAACTTAAAACATTATTCGCCATTCTTTTAAACAGTCGAAAATGTAAAATCATGTCAATGTTGCAACTTTGAAATTATCCGTTAATATTTAGCAACTGCTAAGCTGCAAATAATTATAATTAACTTTAGGCAATCAGAATTGTTAGTAAAATGTAACATTTAAAAAATGTCGATAGTAATTCGATGTAAAACTACATCTCAATCACAAGAATTTATGAGCAATTTTTTATGTATTTTTTTTTATTGATAGTACAGCTATTTAATATTGACATCGCTATCATAGCGTTATCATTGTACATAATATTAAATACTACGTAGTACATTAGTTATTGTACAATGGAATGCCATTATACATCACTGATGGGTTTCATGAGTCTAATAACAACAATACATAAAAAGAAAAACAGTATTATCTTAAGTATAAAATGGACAACGGTAACCTTTTAAACGCCTAAAGTGATTAAATATTATACTATTGGATTGAAATCTCCACCTTTTTAGGCAAAATCATTTAAATATTAGTTATTTCGGGTAACTTATTGCTATTGAATTCTTAGTACAAAATGGGACTCTGATGGTCTGCATGCGTAGCCAAGATGCCAATGGCTAACGCTCTGTCGCGAACGAAGCGCAACTGTCATTGTCGCACTAATAAGGAAGAGAGATAACTATGATACGATACGAAGCGTAAGCGTTTGGCAACTTGGCTACGCTCTCTGTTATGCAATGTCTTATAAATCTTTCGATAGATGTCGCTAGGGGCCACAACTAACATTAAGGAAGAATATTTATTTTTAATCTGGTTGGCGTTCAAAGGGTAACCGCTGGCTGGAATTACCTGACGAATGTGCGCGTTTAAAAACTAACAGACAACCGTCTCTGTGTCAGAAAGAGATGGTAAAAAGAGTCGACGTCAAAACACGTGTTAAATAAAGACATTGTGTCTTTGGCATCGACTGGACTGTCGAATTGTCTAATAGTAATTTTAAAGTAGTTGAGGTCATCAGAGTTGAGGTTACGCATTTTGGAACAGGCGTTCGATTTTCGAAAGTGCAACTGCCCAAATCAAAACTTATTTCAAGGTTTTTGTTTAAATATTATGCACAAAAATAATGTTCACTCGTTATTTACTTCCTTTTTCGTAATTAGTAGGTATTGTATGAAATCACCTCAACTCTCCTGCCGATATATATGTATATATGGTGTATTGTCTGTGGATCCGTAATTGACATGGCCCTGGACGGCTGACAGGCGACGGGAGCGCCAACTGCTTACATCACCTAGAAAGTATAAAGGCATTTTTAATAATCGAAGTTGTTGTGGGTCTATAATACAGTGTAGAATTTTGACACTTGGGCCTCTGTCAAATTATGAGGTATCCACCGAGCACAAACCTTCCTGACCCCTAAATGTTCATGAAGGATTTTGTGAACTTGACTCATACCAATGCCTAAGCTTGTCCGAATCTGCTGATAGGTCACTCTTTTGTCGAGGTCTATGATACGTCGCACAACATTGATGTTATCTTCAGTAGTCCCCGTACAAGGCCGTTCCTCACGCAAATCATCGGTGAGATTAGTGCGACCACGTTTAAATTCATTAAACCAGTTGTAAACAGTGGCACGAGATGGGGCTTCACCGTTACTTTACCACCAATCGAAGTCTATCATAAGTTTCTTGTTGACTTCGAAAGTCATAGAAAATCATTTTACGAAAATTTTCTCGCGTTAAATTCATGCTTACGTGATACTGACTATTTTCAATTTGCCGCCAAATCGAATAAAAAAGACAATCGAATGAAATACATAGACAATAATATTGACAAAGAGTTCCATTTTCAAAATTTAAACTTACTTTTTTATAATATATCGCTTACAAGTGGCCAGTTCTAAAAAGTTTCAGTGTCGCCCTCGTATTTGAATCTCCTGCTTATCATTAAGCCATAGTTCTAGAGTGTATGGACATGTATGTGTGTGTGTTGATAAATGAAGGAGTGTACCTGCAGGATCTGGCTGGCCTCGAAGGCGGTGCCGGGCAGCAGCACGATGGGCGCGGCGACGCGCGCGGCCTCCACGCACACCATGTTGGGGAACTCGTCGTCGCCGAAGTCCGGGATCTCCTTCGCGTACTCGGCCCAGGGGTTCCAGATCACTGCAAATATACATCGAATACTTTGAAGGGTGGTAATACTAGTAATAGCACAGTGTAGGGACTCTATACACATACAGCGAGTCAGCTCCGGCGATTTTCGGGTCAACGATGGGGGGTGTGCGGGGAAGCGGGCGGAGGGAGATTTCCTCACAAACTCCATACAGATTGTGAGGTCTATTTTCGGGGCTGTCGAGTTATAGTATTTGGATAGGTGAATTAATAACATAGGGAGGTACGCCATTTTAGAACGTGATTTGTTAGTTGTAATTTCTCAGGAAATCAGTATTTGTGACCGCGACGAGTTTATTGTTAATTTTAAAATATTGTAAAACTGACGCCATCTTGCATTTTATAAGATTAACTCCGATTTGGATAAAAATTTATATCTGACGATCCGGTGGGGTCCATAATATGAATCTGGACTCAAAATTGTAAAATATTGTAAAACCCGACGCCATCTTGGATTTTGTAAGATCAACTCCGATTCGGATAAAAATCGATACCTGACGATCCGGTGGAGTCCTTAACATGAATCTGGACTCAAAATAGTAAAATATTGTAAAAACTGACGCCATCTTGGATTTTGTAAGATCAACTCCGATTTAGATAAAATACGATATCTGACGATCCGGCGGGGTCCTTAATATTAATCTGGCTGGACTCAAAATTGTAAAATATTGTAAAAACTGACGCCATCTTGGATTTTGTAAGATAAACTCCGATTTGAAATTGAAACTCCGGTTTAAAATTGCTTACGAGAAAAATACAGAGGGTAGACTTAAATTTTAAGGTTGTGTGCCCATATTCATAAGGTAGGCAAAATTAGGCAAATGGACAAAACTTCGCCTATTGTCTCTGATATCCTTTTTTAATTATAAAGATCTCTAAAATTGGGTTACTTTTAAATTGAATTTGGTTGTTATCGAAATATATACCATTTAGACACTAGTGTGGTCACAAAAAGCATGTACCTTAAGAGGAAACTTCAAAAATATATCATAAAGCAGGCGAAGAAAGGGTGTTTTACGGTATGGTAAAAACCGACGCTATCTTGGATTTTGTAAGATCAACTCCGATTTGGATAAAAATAGCATGAAAAAAAACTTATAGGTACATGTTACGAAAGATTTGTGACAGCCCTGAGCTTCGAACAAGCCAAGACGCCGAACGATTAGTTTCTATGGACCTTGTCCACTGTATAGAGTCCTTACACTGTGGTAATAGTATGAACAAACCCTGGGTCGTCCCAATGTATTACCATACCAATCTTCGGTGAAGGAAAAAATCGTGAGGAAACCGGAAGAATCCCAGTAAGGCCTAGTTTACCCTCTGGGTTGAAAGGATCGCTTTCGTAAAACTGTAGCCTGAAAGTTTTTTTTTCTATATGCCTCTCTTTTTGCGTAATGCACGGCCAAGTGTGCTTTGTCTGATGAAATGATGATAGAAATTACCTTAATGTTTGTTGTATAAATTGTATAATCTAATGTTATCCTTACAATTAATATTTTTATTGTCAGTATAAAATTAGATTAGAATTTATCATCTTTGTTCGTTTCTTCCTTTCTGTTTTGTTTCGTTCTTTATTTGAGTGTTTGTGTTTTATTGTCAGTAAGTATAAAATGAGATTACTGAATTTATCATCTTTAGTCGTTTCTTCCTTTCTGTTTGTTTTTTATTTCAGTGTTTGTGTTGCCTTTCGTGTTTTTTCACCGGATGGGCTCATCGGAAAATCAGCGCTGGAAGTCGCCAGCATTATGCTGAGATGAGTCCATTTCGTGGAACTTCATTTATTATTGTTTCTATTTATTAGTTACCAAAGCGCGACATCAGACTAAAGCCTAATTGTCTTATCGAGCACAACATAGTGTGCTTCCAAATTCAGTTCATATAATTTCCGGGCATCGTTTTGATATATTAATGTTACCCAAAATTGCAAGTTTAACCACTTCAACCCCGAATGGACCGTTTAAAATTACAAACACCAGTCGTGTGTTGTTCCCATCAAACAGTTCCTTGACTTTTGTCCAAACCCACCATGTAGGATACTTACTTTCTTCTCCTGAATGCGTCGGTAACCACTGAATAAATATTCGACCACTAGATAATAACGGGAGAATGAGTGTACTACCATATCGTTTCGCCATACAATTTAGTTGGCAACTGACATATCAACGTTTACCAAATGCATAAGTATAATACATAGTGGCATTTGGCAAAATTATCATTTGGTAAAGCAAGCGTAGAAACGCTGTATGCCATTGAATGATTCAGCCAAATGAAAATATGGAAACCGTTCGGAAGTGATAATTTACCATAAAATTTTCTATAATATATTAGTAACCCAGGATGACAGGCTTGTAGGTTTCAGAAAAAAGTGCACTTTTTTAATGAAAATGGGTCCTCAATTTTCCATACAATTTGTTTTGTCAGTTTTGTAAAATGCGTTACAAAGCTGAACAAAAAAAAACGGGACCTTTCTTTTTTTAAATCTATAGTACTCGTGATTCTGGTTATAAAAACACCAAAACTGCATATATTAAAAAAAAAACGAAAATGGTAAGTACCCGATTTTTGAAAATGCCCAGGTAAAAAATACATCTTGTACTAACCGGTGTCGGGGAAGTTGTACTTCTGTATCCTCATCTTGCGGCCGCTGACGACGTTGGTGATGATGTGCTCCTGCATCGTGTTCTGGTAGATGCGGTCCGTCCACTCGTTGATGGTGACCACCTCCCGGGTTTCTTGGTACACTGTGCCTTCTCGCGTCTGGAAGGAATAAAACAACATTTATTTTCGAAATATATACAGTAAGTGTAACTTACCTAACTACCTACCTCTACCTACCTTAAATCTAAAGTAGGTCCTTGAGGCATTGTACCTAGGCTGCTGGCGGCATTTCCTCGTTGTATCGCAATGTTGATACGTTGTGCGAGGAAGCCACCAGCTTTTCGGTCACCAGTAACATCAACCAGGAATTGATTTTAATTAGTAAATGTCAAGGCGAATTTGTCAACCAGATGGGGATTACTGCGAGTCAATTTGCCGCTAGTGGAACGTGGGTCTGGCGGGCAACTGTCAAACGTCACTTTGACAATCTTTCATGCTGACGCAAGACCTACGCACGAGTGGCGCCGCCTGGTGAGCGACAATACGGTAGCCTACATTGGCTTCAGTGTCATATAGGTCTCATCTTACTCTCTTTCGGCAATGGTGGCGGCTTGGTATTCGTTAGTCGGTAAGTACTAAATGCGTCTAGGTTATTCCGCCATCCCTTTTTTGGTCTACCTCTGCCCGGTAATTTTGCTGGTCCGGCAGCTAATTTGACCCATACTTCCGGAAGCTTTCGGCAGACGTGTTTAGCACAATGATACTTGCTTTTCACAACTACCTACATGTCAGTTTGCTGGCAAGCGGCACCATTCAACTCACCTCATTATCACTATTTATCACACAATAGATACATATTATACCCAGTCATTATTGAACCAGAAAAACATTATAGTACAGTACTATACAAGTGCGAATTGGAGAAAATTCGCAATGAGTGGCGATAGAATAAAACATGACCGAAGGGAGTGCTTTAAAACCACACGAGGTGCGAATTACCTATTCGCACGTGTATCGTACGATGTTTTACAGTATCTATGGCCTTAGTTTTTGATATAGGCGCATTATCGCACTAGTGCGGTAATATAGCACAATATGTACAAATCCTATTCGTATTTTATTTTGAAGTTGGGGACCTTTTACATCTCCAAACTTATTTTATTATTAACACATTACTTAGTATATTTATTTTAATATTCTTTAAGTACCCAGATTTTGGCTGCTCAATTATCAGTATTTAGATTATACTTTTACTTATTGTCACTATATATTGTAAATTGTACATGTCTTGGTCTTTTTTTCAGCATATATATGTTACATATGAATATGACATCTATTTTCAATTTACATTTTAACACGTTCACTGTCCGTGTTCCCACGTATGGGAAACGAATCGCTTCTATTACAAAACCGTAACATGTCACGGTTTACATGTCAAATCGGGATAGTGAACGTGTTAAGTAGAGTATGGATGTTAAAAAACTTCAGTAATAAAGGCTATTTCAGTAATAAGGTCTGTGGTGTGAACCAACCTTGTCAATGAACATGCAGCCGTGCATGCCGGTGATCTGGCAGCGCCGCACGTCGGGCACCTTGAAGTACGTGTGCAGCAACAGCTGGCAGCTGAACGTCAGCTCCTTGCTGGGGTTGTACACGCCGATGTTGAAGTGGAGCTCCTTCTCGCGGAGGATCAGTCGGTACGTCAGTCTGAACCTGAGATTTAAATATATGGGTGAATAAACGATTTGTTTTCTCAGAAAAGTGGTAAATATCATGAGCGCCTCAGAAGGGCGCTTAGTAATCTACCGTAAAAAGTACTTCTTAATCGGCAAGTGGAGTCTCAAGTTACATTGAGAATTCACCACTAATGCACTAACAGTATAAAAAAAAAAATGTGCTACCCCATACTTACGACGACCGGTTGGCGTAGTTGTCAGTGACCCTGCCTGCTAGCGTACTCACTCCATAGGCCTCCATAGGCCTATGTCAACATTCATAAAGAACTAAATGTGATTTGCATCATTTGACCATTTGAAGGCAATGGATTGTGCTTGACACGATTTCTTGGTTTTAAATCAATCAATTGTGATTTACTTATAGGCTCAAGTCTGTTATACTCATAACTTAACAATAGATTCAAACTGCTATTGTAAATAAAACTCAGTCAAGTGGAAACGCGGAAAAAACAGTAGGAGTGCCTCAAGGCTTTATATTGGGTCCAAATCTATTCTTGATTTATATATGAATAACTAATCTAATGATAAATATTGTAAATATTTGTGTTAATTTTGCTTTAATTTTGTGAGACTGAGACTGAGTGTGTACTTTTACTATAGTAAAAGTACACACTCGACTGGCTAAAAATTAGGCAAGCTGGCAGTCAAGTTTGAAGTTAAGTAAGAAAGGCGCCTTCTCGAGGTGCCAGCGAGCCACCCGTGCGAACCCGTGCCTGGGTCGCACTGTTATATGGATACTCACTGGAAGTGCCACATGGAGCGTGTGAAGTCGTCGTCTATGAGGCAGAGCACGGCCTCGACGTCGCCGCTCGGGAGTCTCTCCGGCGCCTTCTCGAGGTGCCAGCGAGCCACCCGCGCGAACCCGTGCTGGGGTCCGAACGCCCATTGTCCGAATTGAGCTGTTGTAAAACAAATATATAAAACGGTTTATTCTTCGACACAAATAGTTCTGTTAAAATATACTACTTAAAAGCAAATAAGGGCCACTAAGAATTCTGACCATAATAGACCAATAATAACATGATTATTGAAATATACAGTATGTATCAGAACGAAAGGCAAAGAACGAAACCCGTTAATGTTTAGATCATAAATATGAGCATGGTACGTAATTCATCAAAAATACGACAGTTTTTACGTGAGGTATAAAAATATACATTTATTATTATTGTTTTGCACCTCCCCTGTATTATTTGTTTACAATCTTATAAATGACATCTCTTTAATTACCAACTGACAGACAGGCGTCAAACCTTGTTGAAGTTTGGATTATTACCTAGTTACAAATAAACAGTTAACAAAGCGCTTGCGCGTTGCCTATGACTACAGCCATTATTTAAATGATTACCTAGGTTACTTATAAACAGAACTCAAAGCGCATGTGCGTTGACATAACAACGTCAACAGTACGCAATACGCATGCACTGTCAAAAATCAAAAACGTAAACAAACCCTATAGGATGTTACAAAAACCATTAACCGACTGCAAAAAGAAGGTCCTCGAGCAATTCATTTAATAATTGTATGCCATAAAACATGTATTTAGGCACGTGAAATTCACGTCATTACATTGTACTCCAGTTCCCCGTCAACCACTTTTAAGGTTTGCTCTTCGTTGTGATACACACTGTATGTATGAAACAATTTGCTTATTTAATGGTTTAATGTTTTAAAAGATGTAATATTTATTATCTTAAGGCTAATTAATTAATGACAATACAATTTAGTAATATACATCAGCGGGGTTAAGATGCCAAGCTGATATCCTGATAACTGCTGGATAAGACGATAGTTTGTTGGCACGTTCTGACAATTTCTGATAATTTTGAACAGTTCTGTCAAATGTCTTTGCATTTGGCAGCTGTCACCGTCGCGCTATCCGCAGTTTATCAACTTATAGCATTATCCTATGACATTCGTGGATAACCATCTTAGGCCCGCAGGTAGGTAATAGGCCCTATAATAATACACCCCATCATGTGCGTTCTATAGCTATTATACGATAGATATGTATTAATAAATAAGTGTAACTCCAGTATGTGCCGCAAAAACGACGAAGTGCAAGCGACGAACGCAATAAAAACCATTTAATTTTATGAGCATTCAATGCTATAATACGTGTCGCCGTAATAATTTGTTGAACGCGAGTAATTTCCCTTTTCCAGTAAAAGTAAAGCTATAATCGTTGGCGTTTTAATTTTATGTGCTTAGTTTGCAAATAAACAATGAATAATAGCATAGCGCTACATTCAGTATTCCTACTGTAATTGTAGCTCACACATACCTATTCATTAATATTAGTTTATAATGAAAGGGATTAAAACAAGTGTGGGTTTATTTTTATAATAATATCCCCTCATTTTTTACAGTCACATACACTGGTTTATTACACACATATCATGAGCACTCCATGATGCGTTCAAGCCGCATCATTCAACTGCCATTACGGCTTTCATGAATGAATACTTTTGCCACTATTTTCTTTAATTCAGAGACAAATTAGAGTTGGCCCTAATTTTCATATCGTTCGATATCAAGTAACGTACGTCTTGCGTGCGACATTGTTTGCAATTTACACTTCGTTTCGAACTAATCGTCATATCGACTGGTTCACAATAACCGTTAGGTTAGTGTACCGTACTATTGGTACTATCTCCAGTTTTGAAGACAAGAAAATAACTGGCCGGCCACGCTCCGTAAGAACACAGCAGTGATCAAAGCGATCAAGGCGCATATAGCAAGAAATCCTGTCCGAAAACAGAAGTTGATGGCTTTGCAGATGGATGTCAGTAAAAAAAACGTCACAAAAGTTTTAAATGAAGATCTTAGTCTACAAGCATAAAAAAAGAGTGGACACTTAGTAAATACCTGTCTAAAAGCAATAAGGCTTAAAAGATCCTGGTAGTTGTTGAAGCGACACGCAAAAAATCAATACCGTGATAAAGCTTTCGTTATTGAAGAAATGTATAATAAACAGAATGATTCCTATACTACTACACTAAGAGCTAAGAGCTCTGAAGAAGCAGGTAAAAGAGTTCCGCGGGTGCAACATGGGCATCATCCATCATCATTCATCAGTGATATTGGTTGGGAGTAGCTTATTACGGGCCAACTGCGGTTCATTTTTGCGAAAAAGAGGTCAACATCAGTGCAAAAGGGTACCATGATTAAGGGCAAATAGGAGATTGCCAAACCTCGGCAATCTCCTATTTGTTATAACAAAAAAGTTTATAACTATTGGGGTTAATAATAATGTTCGATTTTTGAACGTATTATTATACGTAGAGGGATAATTACCGCATATAAATAATTTTATATCTTGTTAATGTATGTATGTCAATAAAGTTTAGTAATAATATATCGGTTACCATAATAGACGACCTTTCCATGAAGTGAAACCACTTGAATCGACATTTATGACTCCCATTTGCCCTAGTACAGTTTTAATGGCTTAATCCCAATTTAGAATAATTATAATTGCAGTTTTCCTTATATGTATAACACCTGTAGGTTACTTTATGTACAATGCCATGATACTGGGGCTGTTAAACACCGTCACACTGACACTAGGCTATAATCTAATTTACTGTAGGTAGGTATAATACATAAATAATACGACACCGCTTCTTCACTACATTACAAACTCGCTTCCCGCTGTCTTTCATAGATTTTTAGGGATTTTGATGCGTTTTTTTAAAAGTTCGAGTGATTTAAGTGGAATCGTGCGAAGCCAGGGTGGCTAGTACGATATGTTGGAATAGCTGTGAATATTAACAGGGTGAACAAAATGACCGTTCAAATTTTACATAGTGAATGTATAAGTCATACGGAACAACTTTTATTATGGAACCAATGACGGAATCGCGAAAGAAAATTTGACTGTTCCATTCAATATAAGCGGCATCCCACCGGCCGGAATGTATGCCAATTTTTGTGCGTTTATATGTTTATACAAATGTTATACCACCATACGCACCTTACAGCATGGTGACAACCCTAATGTTAATACCATCTTGACATTTGCATGCTTGACAAGCTAAACGTCAAATGTAGGAAAGAGAAGCTTCTGTACTTTATAAGTATTACTTGGTTGGTTTAGTATTATTTCGGACGTCTTATTACTATCCTTATATATAGCGAACGAAGGTATATTTAATATAGATTGTAGTCCAGTGTAGGTAGGGCTTGTGTAAAGCACTAGTTTAAAAACAGCTCTCAACTCGTAATAATTATTTGTATTTATACCTACTAGATATATTATTTATAGATGTTCGCTTGACGATCTAGGTAATACAAATCCAGTTATCATTGTCACTTGTGGAACAGGTTTGCCCTGGAATAGTCTACATTCGCAGTTTTGTAGTACCCAGTCGAATAGTTCCCTGAGGGGTTGTACCAAACGTATCACTACATAGTATAAAACAAAGTTGCTTCCCGCTGTCTGTATGTATGTATGCTTAAATCTTTAAAACTACGCAACGGATTTTGATGCGGTTTCTTTTAATAGATAAGAGTGATTCAAGAGGAAGGTTTATATGTATAATAATAACCCGTGCGAAGCCGGGGCGGGTCGTTAGTATCGTATATGTCTTGCCATATAAAGAACGGTGAATGTAATGAATGAAATTACTAAAACGGGTAAAAATAGTATGGAGTTAATAATGCAAATTCGAAACGGTGGTGACAGTTTCTAGCCTATTTATTATTCGACCTTTGTTAATGACACGTTGGCAAAACCATTGAAAACATTTGGAGCAATACTCGAAACTACAAGCATTAGTTGCTCAACGTCAATTTCAGGCGGGAAAATCTCTTGATATTTTTCTTTAGTACCATATGTTTTTGCTCGTTTCCTTATCTATTTATACCTAGTTAAATGCTAACCCCTTTATTCATTAAAAAGTCAACAGTCGTTGTAGTTAAAACATGTATTCTCACTTTCTGACTAAGGTAAATGTCTAACTGACAGATAAGGACAAACAATCATGAGGCTACACTGTGTTTGATGTGCGTTTATGAATAACGCCACTAGAATATATATGGGAAAAAATCCTGTGCAGAAAAAAATGACCATTTCTTACAGTTATCCAAAAGATATGAATCATATACGGTACAGCCACGTTTATAAATATCTATACGCTTCAGAACTTATTACAAGGGAAGAAGGTTCAAAATAGAATACAGGTGCATATATATTTATTAAGCTGACGTACGCACGATGAAATTATCTTCTCTCTAGTGTTTTTATAGCATATACCAAGTCTCAGGGAGCCTTGGCTCCGCTTGGGTAATAATGAATCCCAAGATTTGACGTAGGCACTAGTTTTACGAAAGCGACTGCCATCTGATCTTCCAACCCAGAGGGTAAACTAGGTCTTATTGGGAGTAGTCCGGTTTCCTCACCATCTTTTCCTTCACCGAAAAGCGAAAACTAAATATCAAATGATATTTCGTACATATTCCGAAAAACAGTGCGAGCCGGCAGGATTCGAACCCGCGACCTTTCAAATCAAAATTCGCAGACCACCAGCCACCAACGCTTCCCACGTGGAAACCATCACACTGATTACGTCCTTCAATTTTATAAGACAAAAGATAAGGTACTTACGAAACACGAAAGGAATTCCTCCTCGTATCGCTCGCTTGCCATCGAAGACTGCTTGTTTACTGAAACAAGAAAGTAACTTTTACAAACAATTGTCAAAACATAAAAAGGTTGCCGGTCCAGCCGAGTTTCACGAAAAAGTTTTAACAATTATTGAGAAGCCTTAATACAGAAAACAGTTTAATTAAATATTTTGACAATGCACAGTAAGCTTTTCGAAATGTTTCTTTAGAATGAAGTAAATACTTGGTTATTTAGTATTATATCTGCGCAAAACGTTTAAAAAGAGCTCTCTTTTGGAACAACTGTATTCAATAGTATTTTATGCAACAGTGATATAATAAGGGTTCTTAACTTTGAAGGGTTCTTGAGGGTCTACTGTTGAAACAACAACAGTGCTCAAATAAGGTATGAAATCCATAGAAGCAGTGTTCTTATGGAATACCATAGACAATGTTATAATGTATACTTTTTTAATATCGCTGTTAGTCATCTAATTGACAGATAGAAGTGCTGGAGTAGAAAAATAAATACGTTTATTTGCTACTTATATGCGTTACACAAAAAAAACTACAGTTACTACTAGTTAACTACATTTTGTAGGTTATATGCAAATCTAACCAAAACCGTAATCAAAGATCAGCTAAAAAGCTGGTATTATTATTTTTACGTTAGACATTCGAGGTTGTCATTTTAGTCTCCGGAACTAAAATAAAGGCTTATGGCGTTATTCATAAACGCACTTCAACAACAGTTTAGCTAAATGATTGTTTGTCCTTATCTGTCACTTTGACAATCGCGTTTGTCAGAATGGGAGAAAACATAATTTAACTAAAGCTTCTGTTTACATTTTTATGAATAAGGCGGTTAGTTATTAATTTCTCACAACATTTCACAAGGAGGTATCGGTTGGAAAATGCAAACTGTAGAGAAAAGCCGGACAAACAGACGGACAGTTAGACATTGGGCTCCCGTGCTTACGAAAGCGTATTTACCCATGCTGAAACCAATGATACCATTATAAGCCAGCATCGCATATTGCATTGCTATGCATTACACACGTGTACAACATGAACCATTACGATAATGTCAGAATTCATAACCACACACCGCAAACCGCATGGAGGGTTGCCAGATATTCATTGTTAAATCTGGAAAAATCAACAAATATTTCTGCCAACAATGTACCTACACTATCCAACAAGAATAAGATAGAAGACATTGTCCATACATTTAAAAGTTATGTTATTTCAGTCGTATTATGTAGTTATGTTAGAAACAACCTACTAAAATATTTCTTGCCTAGGTACTGGTAAAAGTAACTTCCTTAATCTCTGAAACTCTGAAACAGCGTAGCATTATCAAACGTTTATAACTCAAAAAAAATCATCCACCGAAAAACCTGAACAACGAAAATAAGTTACTTTGCTATTCCGCCAAACCAAAAACAAAGCAACATTATTTTCGTTGTTAATATGGAATTCCGCAGTTACATTCAATCAATTACTGAAAAACCTGAAGTCTGTATTCCCTGTACAGTCAAGTGTTATAATATGGTGGTGCACATCTTACTCAAAAATATGTCCCATAGCAGCTTATACCGGTGTAATAAGAGCGTAGTACCATATTTATGAGTCGATTATGTCGAACCATATTTTTGCACTTGACTGTACCTGTTCACAAATTCACATCAACAGCGTATGCCATGCAGCCTGTTTCACCACGTTGACATTCTGACAATTGTCACGTTCCGATGAACTTCAGTATGCAGCCCACTTATGTCGCCGATAACTGGCGACATAAGTCGGCTGGTAACCCTAGACAACGCTACGCGCATCACCAAGGCATTCAACCCCTTCGTTCAAGAATGACTTCTCGAAACAAGATCAATTTTAGCGGTTGCATTCCATCACGGCTCGGATACTGCAAAAAGCACCCTTATATTATAAATGCATCAGTGGACAGGCGGCACAAAAACGGCCCGGCCGAGTTGGATATAAATTATTTATGCCATTTTAAACATTTTGGAGTCCGCGCCGGGAGGACAGCGGTGACAAGAGGTGTTGTTCTCATAACTTACACTCAAACGACTCAGAAACTGATCTTACTCCTTGTTCAAAATTGTTTCAAGCAATCCAATCAATGCTAACACAAATGCATTTTTCATCACACCTACCCGTAAATGGTGATATTATATGCAAGCATACTGAGACTTAATGAGCTGTATTAGGCCCATGTCCGTAATGGATTTTCATAAATTTTACTGACCACCCGGCGGGAGCTCCCGGAGGACCTGTGCCCCACGCGCGCGCCGCCGCTCACAGCGGTGTACTGTGGACTGCGCTACTACACTACCACTTCTAATTATTGTTTATTTATTTGCCTAGTAAGTTTATTTTTTTTCTCGCAAATGTGATGAAAAACATTGTATGTATCACGGGCAGTACAAAAATTACGAACTCGTGTTAAAATTAAGCGCTCGCTTCACACACGTTCGTGATTTCTTGCTTACCGCCCTTTAAATGGTGATATTATATGCAAGCATACTGAGACTTAATGAGCTGTATTAGGCCCATGTCCGTAATAGATTTTCATAAATTTTACTGACCACCCGGAGGGAGCTCCCGGAGGACCTGTGCCCCACGCGCGCGCCGCCGCTCACAGCGGTGTACTGTGGACTGCGCTACTACACTACCACTTCTAATTATTGTTTATTTATTTGCCTAGTAAGTTTATTTTTTTTTCTTGCAAATGTGATGAAAAACATTGTATGTATCACGGGCAGTACAAAAATTACGAACTCGTGTTAAAATTAAGCGCTCGCTTCACACACGTTCGTGATTTCTTGCTTACCGCCCTTAGTACCTCTCTCCCTGTTTTATCGAAAAAAGGACTTTTTACACAAATAACCTAGTCCCACAGTTGTCCCGTAATATTAATTTATATAAATAAAAAACATTGGATTTAGCTGAGTAGGTTGAATATATCGAGTTTTCGGTTCTAGGAAAAATGTGTTTGCATTATTGATTGGCATTGCCTGTCTTGTGAAAAGGAGAGTCCAGTTTAAATTTCCAAGGTGCAACCTTATGACGTCTTAAAACGTCGATTCATTTGACGACCTAAACTTCTCTTCCATACAACTGAGCACAGTTAAGAACCTAAACTGAACGCGTTAAGACGGCATGGTAAGGGCCCTGAGCAGTCTGAGCACAGTTAAGAACCTAAACTGAATCGCGTTAAGACGATATGGTAAAGGCCCTGAGCACAGTAAACAACCTAAACTGAATCGCGTTAAGACGTGATGGTAAGGCCCCAGGTCTGAGGCGAGAGCTCGCTTGTGTTCAATGTGGTATCTGAATGCTCCACTCCTTTTGACGGCTTACACTATACTAGAACATGTGATGTCTGTCCGACTTTAACGGATACGTCTGATTGGAAATACGATTTTGACAGATATAGCTAGTACAGTCAACCAATTGGAACCCTAGGCCACTCTTGAACCGTGTCAAAATGACAAGCAGTAAGAGGTTTTTTACAATCACTATGACATAGTCCTACAGCGGCCTAGGGTTCCATTGGTTGACTGTACATATATCACCCTATATAATATCTACCTATAGAGACAGTTACTGGAGTGTTAATCCGTTTCTTGGTAAATTAAATAAAAATTGTGCGCTCCAGCATCAGTAGCGACAGATAGAGCAAAAAAAACTCTAGAAAAAAAGGAGGGTATAAAAATATGTATCTTGTAAGATGCGTTGTCAAGAAAAAGGCGTAAAAGCTGATAGTAAATTATAACCAGATAGACGTTTGGACTATAAGTCATTCATAAAATATTGACTTTATTGCTTCTATAAACGCGATGTACATAATGATTAAATATGTAGCTACTGTGAGCAATTATGTTTTTGCATAACAATTAAATAGCA
The DNA here is from genome assembly GCA_949128165.1 of Lathronympha strigana. Classification (NCBI taxonomy): domain Eukaryota; kingdom Metazoa; phylum Arthropoda; class Insecta; order Lepidoptera; family Tortricidae; genus Lathronympha; species Lathronympha strigana. The sequence continues at coordinate 2,239,256 of OX421904.1, forward strand.
GTAAGCTTAGATACATTAAACTAATTTACGGGTGTGTATTTAATGAAATAAAATGATGGTTAAATTTCATGGTTATGTTTTATAGGCACAGAAGAAATTCCCGGGGTACTTTTTTTAAAGTATATTTATATATATATTTTAAAGTATTGCGGGATGTTAGTATAAGGCTGCGTTTTACCAAATGTTTATTCCGAGAATAACCTCTCAGATAGTAACGTCAAATTACTATGGGATTTTGACATTAATATCCAAGAGTAAGCGTTACTCTTGGTTAAAAAGTTTGGTCAAATCCAGCCTAAGTCGATTCTTGCTGGCTTCTCTTGTGTGAGTCAATCTAGCACATTTTATCTTGACGTAACAAAAAATAATGTAGGACAAATCAGCTCCGGCTTGCCTAAATAATATTTTGACGCTCCATCACTGGTACCTAAGTACAGTGTCAGAAACTTGTTATGCCAACTGTTCATGCTTAAGAAACTACTGACCATAATGAAGAATTACAAACATAATAAAATAATTAAACCTAATTAAAACCAAGATAAAAACGGGCTAAATTATTTACGACCTATTAAATAACCACATTCTCGGACACTTCGCTATTGGTACAATACATTATTTTTGTAATTATGTTCGAGTGTACTTTAATTAGCTATAAAAAAGTTGCGTTTATAATGACAAGAGTATATGAAGTGACATTTTTCCTAATACCATGTATAGCAGTCACCGTTTGCGCGTCGTAAAAAAAAGATTAATATGCCAGTGGGTCGTTGCAATGGGATGGCATTCTTTAATTCTGTCGGCGTTTATAACGTTACACTCGTAAGCATATTAAAAGTGGATAAGTTCAAATTATGTGCAATAAAGATCAGTAATGGAAGCTGACGATCAACGCTAAAGTAGTATTCTTTGCTATTGTTTTACATTTTTATGAGGTTGTGTAATATATTAGTTTCGTTTATCCGAATAGGACATAAAATATTTTAAAAATATGGTTCGATGATGTGAGTTATGTAACATTAAGATAATTTTCTAAAATAACTATCAATTAACCACACCATAATAGTAGTTTATGCGACTGGACATAATGAAGGGCATTACAACACGAGTGTGTGTTGAAATGCTCTGCATTTGTATGAAAGGAGAAGAGTTTCATAATAACATCACACGAGTGTTTTAATGCCTAATTATGTATAGTTTCATACACTTCTTTATCTACACACATAATAAGTGCTCTAAGATTGGTTCAGGAACCATAGGGAAATGTGTTACCAGTGCTACTTGTAAAATATCTATAACATTATAGATATAAATAATGCAATAAATAAATTGAACACATATTTTCACTTGTAAACAGCCAACAAACAAAATATGACAGTTCGGATTTTCGAATCTAGGATAGACACCTACTTGAATTAAATGACTGTTCCAAATTTAAACTCATAACCTACTGTTTTCAGGAGGTAATGTTAAAAATACAGTTACGTTGATGCCTATGGTTTCTGGACGCATTTTTTAGCTCTAATGATATGTAAATAGATAAATTAATATACAAAAGGTAAATTATATACCATTCTTTCCGAAACTGAACTTGAAATATTAGTACCTACCAAAGCTCAAGTAAAACTGAATTGTATAAGTTTTTTTAGTTTCTTGGTGAAGGAATAAACTAACAAAGTTACTAAAAATAATAGGGGGACTGTCCATGATTTATTGACCCGTAGGGGTACTTAGATACTCGTATGTGTAACACACGTCACACGCTATCATTCTTCAATGCCGCTCTTACTCACAATCTTAATCCGCATCTAGAAATTAATTATCTTAACTCTTACGTAAACTCAAGTTATAGTAACTATTTTCAAATGAGATTTTGTGATTATTATGAAAAGTAGGCGTAAACTAAAAGGACGACGTTATTCAATTTAGGAAATAAGCCAATTTTAACTCCTAACAGAATAAGTAATAGTACTAAAGTACAGAAGCTTCTCTTTCCTACATTTGAGGTTTACCTTGTCAAGCATGCAAATGTCAAGATGACATTAACATTAGGGTTGTCACCAAGCTGTCAGTGGGTATGATGGTACAATAATTTGTATAAACATATACATATGAACAAAATATGTATCAATCAGAACATTATTTGTATTCTAAGAACATGTTTTTATTTATTATTTATTAGTATTGGTATTAATATGTCTGAGTATAAATTACTATGAGGTTTTTGAAATATAAATATACCTGAATGCAAAGCAAATGCTCAAGAACAGAATTCAGAATTGCATGGGCAGTTTATGAATGAATTCATTCATAAACTGTCCATGCAATTCTGAACGCGTGTGTACCTACAAACAAGAAACGGCAAAGAAATCAAAGACAGAGACGGATCGTTTTCCCCTCAAACGCTTTAACTGAAATCCAATCGGATGCATCCGCTTTCCTAATTAAATTTCACCACTCCACCTCCCTCTCAACTGTACGTGCATTCAACAAAGATATGAATACAGCCAAAGTCCCAAATATATGTATACATGACCTTAATGTCCAGGCAATAAAGTCCAGTATACATATTTTTGGCACTTTGTCTGTATACAAATCTTTGTAGTCGAATATACGCAGCGGTACCGAATCGTTCCCTACCTTTCCACGAACCGGACTAGATAAACTTTTAAATGAGAATTCCCGATGAAATTCCTTCATGACCCGATGCCGATACATTCCGCCGGGCTACTTTTTATACCCAATCTTGTTCCAGACAAATAGCAGTAAATATACCCCGCTTTCTAATTATATCGGTTTCGGAAATAGTAACTAAGGCATTCTGCAATTAAAAAGTTTAGTTATGCTAAATGGGCCATTTAAAAACGCCATTCAAAACTTTTGGAAACAATGAAATCGGACGGTTTCGCTCGAAAAAGGTGTTTAGACAATTTATCAACTGAGAATTCCTTTGTTCTCTGTCGATATTCTGTTGATCTTATTTGAGGTAATTAAGACAGATTTTATGCTTATGGCAGCTTGGTTCACGCATATATAATAAGTAATAGTACTTAAGTACAGAAGCTCCTCTTTCCTACATTTGAACTTCAGCTTGTCAAACATGCAAATGTCAAGATGACATTAACATTAGGGTTGTCACCATGCTGTCAGGTGCGTATGGTGGTGCAATAATTTGTATAAACATATACATAGGAACTAAAACTGTATCATGTTACAAACATTTTTATTATAAGATTTTTATGTACAGTCGCCATCAGATATATCGGAGCGTCCGAAGCGTTCAAAATATCTGAACAAGCACTCTAACGCCTTGACAATAGAGGCGTGTTCAGATATTTGTTAGCACCTCGGACGCTCCGATATATCTGATGGCGACTGTACATATGTTTTTAACAGTTTAAAATGTGTCGGAACCAGGTTCTATCTATTACCGTTTGTTTCTAGGGAAATAATATATCTATCGCCCAAGCTCTACATTTTGTAAATTTTACGGTTTCACGTGAATAAGTTGTCTTCTGTTTCGGTTTTAAGGTTTTAACAGATAGAAGACAAAGTATGTCGTCATTTTCGCAAACGAGAAAAATATATATACTATAAATTTAAAAAAATCTACTTAGTTAAGTTTTATTTTTTTAATATTTACCTACATCCGGAAGAAAAGTTTGTGGGATTTTTGCATATATTATATATAAATATCCCATTCGAACGTTATTTGAGAAATTCATTTTTGGTTATTTAATGTCGGTCAAAACCGTATATTTCCTGAATTATTGGCAACCCAGCCTCTGCCAACTTTAAACTCTGTAGCAGTACGAGTAATTAGGTTTTGTCGCGGCGAACAATCGCAAGAATGTTAACCGCTAATCCGTGCTCGGGTAAGCCGCGATAGTAATATTGTGCAAAAACCCCGTGACCCGCGACAGTTTCTCGTACCCGTTCCCATTGTTCTGTACTTTCATAAATATTGATTAAATATGAGGCTCATCGCATAAAGAGATGAGTAAATGATAAAGACAGATATCCAAACCCATTGATATGGCCATTTAGTTAGAGTTGTGCCCGCTCGGTCTTTTGAAGGGAGCGCTCCCAAGTCCCATCTCGTTCAAACAGGAACTAGTTCGGTGTTTTAGGTCTTTAGTTCGTTTAGTTCAGACTTCAGTGCGAATTTTCACGTCTGGGAATGAGTAACCGGTTTAGGTCTATACAGAGAGCGGAACTAATGATTGGGCACCTCTTCACCGCGGGTATTTGCGCTTTGCTTCTCGCTCGCACCAGTTAATTTTGCTAAAGTGCGAACGAGATGCAAAACGCAAACACCCGCTGTGTGGTGTAGGCAATTCGTATGAACGTTTTAATGGTTTTAGCTCCGTCTGAACTGAACTGAACTAAAGACCGAGGACCGATTTAACTTTTTCGCAAGGAACTAGTTCCTTTCGGTCCGTGATGGGATTTCATTGCTTTTAGTTCTTAGTCAAACACTTTGACAAACGCGAATAACACGATTGTCAAAGTGACGGATAAGGACAAACAGTCATTTAGCTAAACTGTTGTTGAAGTGCGTTTATGAATAACGCCATTAGTCTTTCTCCGGGACCACGGGGGCAACGTCGCCCTTGAAACGTCGGAAGTAACTTTTAAATAAATAAATAAATATTATGGGACAATGTTACACAAACACGACCTAGTCCCACGGTAAGCTCAATAAGGCTTGTGTTGTAGGTACTAGGCGACGTTATATATAATAGACAGATACATATAAATACTTAAATATACAATACTTACATACATACTTTTCAATGTTTGACGCAATTAAGTCTTGTAGTAAATTTTAAAATGTGTGAGAGCCGTGAAAGTGTAAATAAGTGTTTTGCGTTTCATTAATTTGCCAATCTACTGTTTACCAGTCTCTGATAAGCTCATCATGTTTCTCAACATTGTTATAATGTGAGCTTCGCGCACGGAACACCCCGTAGGGTTACCATCAGATATAAATGTAGTTAATTTAAATATCATTCATAGATATAACATACTACTGTGTTTATTGCATTTTCACCAGCGATTAATGCCATTTCAAATAGCACAATCGGAGGCTTGACAACACTTTTAAATTTTTCTATATATTTCCAAAATACGGTCACATTACGTATTCACAAATTACCTACCTACTAAAAATCTTGACGTATGACAAATGTTTTGCGAATAGTAGAAACAGTAGCCAATAATTGACCAGCGGGCCTAAGATGGTTATCCACGAATGTCATAGGATAATGCTATAAGTTGATAAACTGCGGATAGCGTGACGGTGACAGCTGCCAAATGCAAAGACATTTGACAGAACTGTTTAAAATTATCAGAAATTGTCAGAACGTGCCGACAAACTATCGTCTTATCCAGCAATTATCAGGATATCAGCGTGGCATCTTAGCCCCGCTGGGCAGTTAAGCCTTCTAAGATTACACATGTATATACGAATAAATGTAGGTACTCAGGAAGTTAATGTCATCATGTCTTAGGTCCTAGCCTATACCCTAAGCTAGAAGACATAGACGCATTGGCTGAAGCCGCTCCAATGACACTACTATCGTATGTACTATAGCATGGGCAGTTTATGAATGTATTCATTCATCAAACCGTGTGTACAGTGACCTGCAATGATATGAAAACCGCGAAAATATGTGACACGCTATTATGCCAGTACAAATAAGATAGACACTGTACAGTCAACCATTTGGACTTAAGCCATTGTAGAACTGTCATAAATTGTGAGAAATCTCTTACTGCTTGTCATTTAGACATGGTTCTAGAGTAGCCTAGGGTTCCAATGGTTTACTATAAGTACCTAAGTATATGTGTAATAACGTAATTTAAGTTTAAATTGTCTGGCTTGTGGTAACCCTATTCAAAGTTGCGCCGGCGCCGGCTACCGCGCTACACAGTAGGGTTATAACTTATAATTACATTAAGATGCAAACAAACCTGTTGTGCCATATACGGCGTTTCATTAATACCGGGCTGGCGAGGGTGTGGAAATTATACCCGCAATTTGTTGAAAAAACAAAACTTATTAAACAATCTTTGGATTAAACGAGTAATTACAAAAAAACGTTGTTAAGATTCAGCTCGAAAGGGGTCACATTAAATTGTGAACCTTGTTGTTACAGTAGTAAAATCGAAGTTTCAAATACGCGCCAAGTCGTAAAGTTAATTTCATTCAAGGGGAAATTACGAAGTTATTAAACAATCTGCACTATGGATTAATTATAAAGTTAAAAAAGTTATAAGTTTCGACTCCGATTTGCAGCGGAAGTGAGTTGAGTAAAAAGCTTACAAACACCCTTTCTTGCGGTATTGAGTGTTCTAATTATTTTAACTAAGGAGACGTTGTGAAAAACCGGGCGTGTGGCAAAAACCGAAGGTTTATAGATTACTTCCCATGGAGTCTGTAATTTAAACAAGTTATTGCCAAAGAATGGGGCATTTATTGCACCAATAGACACCAACAAATAAGGCCAATTAACAGAATCTTTCAAAGAACTCGGTCTGGTCGCGTTCATCACCAGGATGACCACTAAGATTCACCAGGATTATAATAATCTTAAATATTTCAACTAAGTTTAAAAAGTGTAATTAAGTGCGGACGTGGAAGCCCCTAGCTGGCAAGAGGCGTGAGGCTTGTACGGGACCTGGCAGAGGAATGTACGAGTATGCTTGTCCAATAGGAGGAAGACCTGGGAGCGTCGACCTATGGCTTAACGACGATTGAAGCCATTCGTCCTCACTTAGACCACTGGGTGAAGGGACACCACGGATCTCTGACCTACATGTTGGTGCAAGTGCTCTCCGGCCAGTGGTGCTTACCATGAGTTGAACGTAACTGAAGGCGTTAGCGACTGGGCGTTTCTATCCGTCTCGCTCCTATTACCACTACTCTGGCAGGAGCGAGACGGATGCTTCAATGATTCGAGGATTCGAAGGCCATGATGGAGAAGGGACTACAGCGTGCCATTATTGTGGTGCACATGTAGACACGGTGCGTCATAATGTTGAAGAATGCCCCGCCTGGGAAACCTACCGAGCCGCAGTACGACAAGAAGTGGGAGCCGACCTTTCGTTGCCAAGTTTGATAGCTGCGATGCTCAACAGTGATAACGGCTGGAGAGCTGCGAAGATCATCTCGCAGAAAGAAGCCTCAGAGAGCGGGATCGTGAAAACGATCCTGCAACGCACCCGCTCCGGCGTCGTAGGCCAGGAGGTCTACGAAGACTCTATGTTCACCTGTTACCTCCACCCTAGTAGATCCAAGTGGGGACTTTCCATAAAATAAAACGGTAATTGACCGGGGGCACTGAAAATAAAACCAGTGACACACGGAGTCTTGTAGCTCATCTGCGGGCTACCCGCTGGAGCGACGCAATAGAATGCTATCTGCGATCCTGCGTCGCCCCGTCAAAGGCGGAGATGGTAATCGTTGGGTTTTCAGACGGTAGTTGGGGCTTTGTCCCGTAGTCCGTCATACCCGCCCCAGTCCCCAGGGATGGGATGCATAAACGCATTTTCCCAACATATAAAAAGGTACCAAAAATAAATGACGATAAACAGATTGTCTTCGATCAAGGCTTGCAAAGAACCATATACCTATTTCGTGAGCCCTCCTTACTTACCTTATTTGTTATTAATTTTCGTAATTAACTTGCGTACATGTAAGGTAAAAGGGAATGCAAAACACGTACCTTTTAAGTTTTTTTGTCATAGTGACAGGAACGAAAAAGGTACCTGTTTCAATTTCCTTGACTTTAGGAATCTCAATTATCACGCTGAATCAGTGGAACTGGTAGTGTTCTGCGCTGAACTCAATTCATCTTCAATGCTCTATCTATTCTATAAAGTAAGTAATCTACGGCGAAGCTTAATGGTTACCGGTGGACCGTGTTACTTTGACATATTAAAGGAATACTGTAAACCAGTTTGTTGAAAAAACTATGGGCGTCGAGAAATAAAGGTCGCATTAAAGATGCGACAAGTCAATGGGTGCAATTAGATCATTTTAGGAACCAGGTGTAGTATTATGGAACGGTAATGGGATACGGGCATTATGGGAAAATAAATAAATAAATATTACAGGACATTCTTACACAAACTTGACATGAGTCCCGCAGTAAGCTCAAGAAGGCTCGTGTTACTGGTACTCAGACAACGATATATATAATATATAAAACATTCATGACTCAGGAACAAATATCTGTGTTCATCACACAAATAAATGCCCTTAACGGGATTCGAAACCAGGACCATCGGCTTAGCAGGCAGGGCCACTATCAACTACGCCAACCGGTCGTCAAATAGTTTTGTTATTATTTTGCAAGTACAAGCGTAACCGTTTTTCACCAGCGGTTTTGTCCGAGTTCAAAAATCATGAGATACTTTATGGGGGAGTCGGGATCTCGGGATAATATCAAATCAGACCACAAAAAGTACCAAAAAAGATCACATTGTGCAATTTATTGCTCCTGTCCTGTTATGGGCCACACCTGGTATACTCGTATATTAAGACAAGATATGAAACCCTATGAATGGTAGTGGTACCCTATTTTTGAAAATGTCCACATACACCTGTAAAATTATAACTTGTTTGTAACATAAACGTGTCACGTGACATTAAAGCGCATCTTGAATTAAGTTGGCTACTTAATATTAAGAGTCGGGACGCTAAAAAGCGGGAAATTACGACTTTATTAACATGAAAAACATATTCCATTAAGTACCTCCTGGCTCTAAAAGATAAGGGATATGAAAAATAACGTTACATGTGTAGCTTCATCAGTTCAGTTACTTTGAAATCGTTTAATAAGTCGGAATGTAACGTGGACAGAGTTGTCAGATACTATTTAGTAACATAGGGAACTACCGCGAATATGGAGTATTTATGGTAGCTCAACAGTGATATAATAGGGACTCGCCGTAATAATAAGCCCGAGACTTTAAGAACCAATTATGAGCTATTGCATAGGTTTTGAGAGACCCAGCGATCCTCACCAGGACTCAGAACCGGGAGCATCCGCTATGACTAGGGGTAGTCCCAGTACTTGTATTCGCGACTGCGTGACTCAGTATCAGGAGCACCCCCTAGTCACTTCTCACTTGTATACGCGACAGTGTGATAATATGACACGTGTCGCGCCTGAATTTCTCTGCATGAGGTGGTGAGAGTACGTCCGCCAGAAAACCAGCTACAACCTGAGGGTGCACCAGCTGCGGTCGCGTCACTACGTGCACTTGAGCTCGTTTGTGGTGCGCGTGCCGCGGCCGCTGATGGACACCATCGCGAGCCCAGACTTCTGGCCGAAGGGTGTCGTGTTTCGGCGGTTCCGGGGCAACCTACCGAATCCTACGCCTGATCAGACGACGTAACGGAGCAACGTAGTTACGTCGCCTAAATTAAATTATAAGTAGTTAAGTTTTAAATGTTTTGGTTTTATATATACATTTATATGCTTTAGTATTTACTGTTATGCTGTAAACTGTTTTTTGCTGCGTCGATCACTTTAAATTAGCGGTGTTAAACCAGTTTGCATTATCACATGGACATCTCTGTCCATCATACGGTCGCTGAAGGAATCCGTCAGCCAACGAGGGCTAATAATTAAATGAGCCACAGATTGTGTCTCAGGTCGTCCATAATCTATAAAACTTAATTTACTTTTTGTATTTTTGCAAGTTTTACTTAGTTATGATGTAGTGACGGTAACGGTGTAAAAGTGATTCGATTCAATACAAATAGAATAAGTAAGGGTATTTAATGTATGAAAAATAAAACATATTTCGACCTGGGTTCATATAAGATTTTTTACTTTATACGGACCTCAGGGATACGCTGTAAAATTATTCGGTTCATGCTACGCCGTGTATACAGGCTGAAACAAGCCAGCAGTGCAACATTGCATCTTGGTTCGTTTGCGTTGTTTCTAAAATACATTTAACCGCAGAATTATCGCAAACACCTCAGTGGGAGGTCTAATAAAATACCCCCTAACTAATTGCCAGCTAGCGCGTAGGCTGACAACATTATTCTAAGTAAAACTTGTTTAGTGCTCGAGTTCCTTTTAGGTCCTTTAGTTAGTTTTACAAGGATTTAAGTAGAATAAAAAAAATGGTTGCCTGTAAAGTCGGTTTTACGGGCGAAGATTTTACGTGACAACGTCTTTTTCTCGGTAGAATATTTATTGATATGAATATAATTAAATTGCACAATAGGAACTTACTTAACACTATCAACGTTCGAGAAAGACAAAGACAGAGACACAAGCATGCGCCGATTCAATGCGCCTAATTCTCTAGTGCTGCGCGCGCGGCAGACCGATCATAGTTGAGTGGGAGAGAGACGCAAGGCATTCGGCGGGCCTCTCTCTCGTTCGGTGACTCATCGTAACGTTACCGAGCGTTACACTTCTTCATAAGTGACTCCCAGCCGCAACCTAATTTAAGACGTTGTCACGTCAAAACCCAAGTAATAACTGTTTTAGCGACAAAAAGCTGCTATGCCACTTATCCTATTTCTCCTTTCCAAACGTTGATAAGTAGATACTTTTATCCAACTCAGTTTAATTTTCTTTATCCTATAGACGCAAGTTGGTCTGGCGGAAGACCCTAGAGCTAGACTGGCCCGACACTATACCGAAGACATCCCGGACATCAGCCTGTACGAGATTAGTATGGCTCTTAAACAGCTCAAAAACAACAAGGCGCCTGGTGAAGACGGAATTACAGCCGCACTTCTGAAGGCGGGTGGTAAACCGGTCCTTACGGCCCTTCAGAAGTTGTTCAATTCCGTCTTACTAGAAGGGAGAACGCCAAAGGCATGGAGCGGAGGTGTGGTGGTAATGTTCTTCAAAAAAGGCGACAACGCCTTACTGAAGAACTACCGACCCATCTCACTTCTGAGCCATGTCTATAAGCTGTTTTCAAGAGTCATTACGAATCGTCTCGCACGCAGGCTTGATGACTTCCAGCCTCCCGAACAAGCCGGTTTCCGAAGAGGCTTTAGTACCGTAGACCACATTCATACGCTTCGTCAGGTTATACAGAAGACCGAGGAGTATAATCTGCCCCTCTGTTTAGCGTTTGTGGACTACGAGAAAGCCTTTGATTCGATCGAAACCTGGGCGGTACTACAATCTCTCCAACGGTGCCAAGTAGACTACCGCTATATCGAAGTGTTGAAGTGTTTGTACGAGAGCGCCACTATGTCAGTCCGACTACAAGACCAGAACTCGAAGCCTATTCCGCTGCAGCGGGGAGTCAGGCAGGGAGATGTCATCTCTTCTAAGCTGTTTACCGCTGCACTGGAGGATATTTTCAAGACTCTGGACTGGAGAGGGCTAGGCATCAATGTAAACGGCGAGTACCTCACTCACCTTCGATTTGCTGACGATATAGTAGTCTTGGCTGAGACCATGGAGGATTTAAGTACGATGCTCGTTAGCCTCAGTAGAGCCTCCGGGCGAGTTGGTCTTAAGATGAACATGGATAAGACGAAAATCATGTCGAATATCCATGTAGCACCAACTCCAGTGACACTCGGAGACTTTACCCTCGAAGTTGTAGACGATTATATATACCTAGGACAAACTGTCCAGTTAGGTAGGTCCAATTTCGAGAAAGAGGTTAATCGTCGAATCCGACTCGGTTGGGCAGCGTTCGGGAAGCTGCGACACATCTTTTCGTCCAATATTCCGCAGTGCCTGAAGACGAAAGTCTTCGATCAGTGTGTGTTGCCAGTGATGACATACGGTACTGAAACGTGGTCGCTTACAATGGGCCTCATAAGAAGGCTCAAAGTCACCCAAAGGGCAATGGAGAGAGCTATGCTAGGAGTCTCTCTGCGAGATCGTATCAGGAATGAGACCATCCGCAGCAGAACCAAAGTAACCGATATAGCTCTCCGAATCGCTAAACTTAAGTGGCAGTGGGCGGGGCACATTGCACGTAGAACCGACGGCCGTTGGGGCGGAAAGGTTCTCGAGTGGCGACCGCGTACCGGAAGGCGCAGCGTGGGTAGGCCCCCCGCAAGGTGGACTGATGACCTGGTGAAGGTCGCAGGAGTCCGCTGGATGCGGGTGGCGCAGGACCGGTCATTGTGGAAATATTTGGGGGAGGCCTATGTCCAGCAGTGGACGTCTTTCGGCTGAAATGATGATGATGATGATATAGACGCATTTATCCCCAGGCCCTAACATACAATATTACAACGCCCCTAATGTTCCTATGTCCAAAGAAATCCCCTTTTAATTATCCCCGCCTGGATACTACATACGAACTAAATACAAAATGTCCCCTCAGGCACAAGATGCAAGTTTAAAGGCAGACGACTGCTTACCTATTAGTAACTTACCGTTATTAATACTTAATTTACAATTTTAAACCTTCTACCGTCACCTTAAGGTTTATAATTGATAATTGTCGATGTAAAGTACGATCCGTATCAAACAAATTACACATTACTTCATCAAAATGCAAAAAGCAATAATTAAATTTATTCTTGTTCGAATGTATTATTAATATGAGCTACGTTTATGCACAAGGAAGTAACACTAATCATATAGACATGAGTCGGATATCAATCATGGAGTGGTCAAGAGTGAACCTGTGTTAAAGACAATGGTTTTGTAAAGAAACCAAGAATATATTAGAATATAGCAGAATGCCTCTGGAGGCAAAATTTTCCATGTTAGCCGCGAAAATGAATAACATTGACATTTGACACATTTGACTTTGACTTTGAAGTTTTTTTCTTGTGAAATTGTGTTTCGTGTGAAATTGCTATCCCTCAATATCATGTTTAAAAAAAACTTTCTAATTTTAAAATTAAAAAATTAAATGTACTTATAAGACCTTTTATTTGGCCATCCTGTATAATATTAATATATCTAGTATTCATAAAATTCATAATGATCGTCACTGTGACTAGCGCTTATACTAAGTAGTAATACTATTTTGATAAATTGTTATCAATCGATTGGTTTTCGTGGTGTGTTTGATATACTCAGATTCAATTTACGCGCAACAGTTTGTTTTAATTTAAATTGTTACTTCTAAATTCTAAAGCAGTATATCTTGCTATTCATGCTTCAGCTTCCTGATTCAATTGGCGTGCTGAGACACGATTTATACTTATGTCCGACTTTATCTGTAACGGAACCCTAGTGATTTGAAGGTTTTAATACATTTTATGAGAAATAAATGCTTGGATTTATGATATGATTTTATTTAAATTTTAGAACTATTAAGGAACATAGAAGACGATTAAACATTGTTCGTATTATTTCTCTAAATTAGCTTTTCCATATACATATACATTACTATAGAATGATACGGATTTTAGTTTCCATCTATAAGAAATTTTCAACTTTTTTTGCGTGATTGCTTCATCAAAACGTTAATAACAAACGTAAATATCAGTACATAGTATTACTGATTCATGGTACATAATGACGGTAAGTAGGTAGTTACACGATTTCAAGTTCTTTGTGCCGATACGATTGCATCTCATAAAACAATGCATCGGATGAATCACTCATCAAAACCGTTACAAAATTCGTAGACCACAACGCATTCAAAATCAAAACGACTTTAGGCCTCTAGTTATTCAAATATAGCCTTTATTAAGAGGTATTAAGGTGCTACGTCATAAAATCTTTCTACGAGTTATTGAAGACAGATTTGTAGTTATTGAAATATAACCTTTATTGGGAGGTATTAAGGTGCTAATATTAAGGCGCATGATTAGAGCTCGCCTACGTTTTCCGGGCAGCAAAAACACTTTCATTCCGGCGTGCCGAAGGTTACGGCTGCAGCATTAGAGCTTTAGAATTTGATCTCGTTTGGGCATCACCAACATTCCATCTCACTCGAACCTATTAGGCGTGAGCGAGATGTCCCACGACTGGCGTTAAATTAGATCAGATTGTAATGTTCGAATGTGGCTCTGGCTACTTCTAATGATGAATTTGAGTACAAGACACGCGCCTACTTTTTGGTTACTCTGCATTGAGCACGTGCCACTGTATTCGGTTTCTCCGTGAATTCCGACTATAAAAAAAGAGCTGTATTTAAAGTCCCCGTTAAGCATGTTTAAGTATTTTGTTTAAATTTTATTGCAGAAGTAACTTTAAAAAGGAAAATAACAATATAAGGGGAGAGAGGGGCTGAAAGTTACCGATTAACAATCACCATTTCACTAAAACCTTCCACCGTCTTGGGGGTACCACGAAAATCGAACGATTGCGGATTTGTATCTCCATCTCTTTCACACTTGCATATTGTATTGCGTATTATTGCATTTGTGGTAGGCATGCTGTACTGATAGGATGATCAGGTTTATCGACACGCCAGGGTGATAGTAATAGCGTAATTCCCTTGCAATCTCACAATGCTAAATTGACGCTTGTCACATGCATGGCCAAAGGTTGTCTGGAAGAGATCGCTCTTTATATCCACCTGTTGTTAACTCTGTACTGTATTTTTTTGTATCTGTATTTTCATCCGTGTGAGGCATGCAATAAAGAGTATTTGACGACTGGTTGGCGTAGTTGGTAGGCTTGGTAGTGGTAGTGACCCTGCTTGCTAAGCCGATGGTCCTGAGTTCGAATCCCGGTATGGGCATTGATTTGTGTGATGAACACAGATATTTGTTCCTGAGTCATGGATGTTTTCTATGTATTTATATATTTGTATATTAAATATATATCGTTGGCTGAGTACCCGTAACACAAGCCTTCTTGAGCTTACTGCGGGACTTAGTCAATTTGTGTAAGAATGTCCTATAAAATTTATTTATTTATTTGTATTGTATGGATAACTCCGTCATATGCCCTGTTTTATTCCCGTTTTTACCGTCTTTTGGTTCCCTTAATCGTACCAAGCGGATTTAACTGTCTCGTCTCTGTTGAGGCGTGAACAAAGCCGATCAGACCAGCTCGCTTATTTTAAGACGTTTGAGCTGCTTATCCTGTATACTTCAACTACTGCCCTTTGAAAAAATTTAAGCAGAACTATTTTCGTCCACAGTCAGGTTTGCAGACACTTGTATAATTTAATATTTTTCGGATGACAAGACGAAATAAAGCATTTCTTAAAAATGCGCTTTTTTATTCGGTTAATGTGTTTATTTCGCCATTCGCCAACAAACTGTTGCGCAGTTTGGCGAAATTTTGTAGTTTTTTTATGTTATTTTATTCTGATTAATAAATAATAATAAAAAATGTGATGTGAATGTCATTTTTTTGTTATTTAGAATCACGAGCTTCCCTTCCTTTTTCCTGGCTTATGCCGTCTGTTTTGGCAACTACTCCCAAGATTTGGCGTAGTCGCTAGTTTTACGAAAGCGAATGCCTTCTGACCTTCCAACCCAGAGGGTAAAGTACACCTATTGGGATTAGCACGGTTTCCACACGATGTTTTCCTTCACCGAAAAGCGATTGGTAAATATGAAATGATACTTGATACTTCGTTTCGTACATAAGTTCCGAAAAACTCATTGGTACGAGCCGGGGTTTGAACCCGCAACCTTTCGGATTGAAAGTCGCACGCTCTTACCGCTGGGCCATGATACACGAGCTTATTCAACTTCAATAATGCCTTTTCATCATTTCCAAAACAAGTTATGCATCAATCCCAACCCCTGACAAAAAAGATATAGGTATTATAATTATATAGTTAAGAAGATTCGAGGTCAAAAATCATTGTTAGGTACTTAAGAGAGCCGTTAAATATCCTCAAACATTAAGTAAAGTCCGCCATTTTATTTTCATTTAATTACAAAATGGCAGCTTAAATATAAAATTACAAATTACGAAACGTAATAGGTACCTTCAGCGCTTAGATGTACATTTTAACTGTAACCATTTGCCGAATTAGCGTATCTTAACCACGCTCGGCTGCATTTGTCTCCGAATCGGCTTATCTCGTTGTAAATTGGTGGTGTTAAGCCGCAGGGGGCGGGGCCGTCTTATTAATACCCTGTCCCCGGCATCTGCGGACTGACCCCTGAGGCACCCCTGAGAACACCACAACGTTATAACCAAAAGGCCCTAAGTGAGATTCACGGTAGTGTGAGTTAGGACGTTTTGTGGTAGAAGTTAGGTTTTGCTCTGTTTGTCACTGTCCGTTGTTTGGTTTTGGTGTAATGGACGCCTTTGTTCACATGTGAGGTTTTTGTACGCGTTGCATGAGTACACGACTAATCTTTCTTTAGTGAAAGAGATAGTTGCGAGTCTGAAAGCTGAGTCGCGATTTACTTAAGAAGCAGTCGTTTAAACACAAAAACAAAGACGTCACGTCGTCACCGCTCATTGTTTTCTTAAAGAAATTTGTATCATAAATCATAAATTTGAAATTCGTATGTTATATTTAAGTTTGAATAAGCCATGTGATGTTAAAAGACGCTGTGCACCTAAAAAGGGGTTTAGACTATTCAGAGAAAATTATAAGATTTGGTATTGTTATGGATGTAGCTTGCGCAAGTTCGATGAAAAACAGAAATGGAAGTACCTTATCAATTCAAATCAAATTTAATTTATTAAACAAAAAGAAAGTTACATGGTACGAGGTTATCCGATAGAGACCAAACTAGGCTGAGCCTGTATCTTGGCCTCTCGTAGAGGCCAAGATACAGGCTCAGCGCTTAACAATTGGCTCTTTACTTCCTTTCTTCCTCCATCCCCCCACCTTTGTCTAAAATGTGCAGTTTTTGTTTTGTATAAAAAGATTGATATTGAAATTCCCTTAACCATACGTACATATTATTTCTAAATTCTCTACAATTTTGTCTCTAACGCACGAGGGACGGATTATAATTTTATTATTACGAAATAATTATGCATCACGCAAATTTCAACGAGCAATGTTATCTGATAACTTTTATTTGAGTGTAGCGCAGCTTAAATGATGATCTCTCTTATCACATCATTTTAGCTACGTTTATGGTGTTAATTACACATATGTGATTATTTTTAGTAAAAGGCACTTTGTGCTAATGCTAAAAATTTGTTTTCAAATTAACCTTATTAACAACGTTTTGTTTGAAACAAATCCAATTATTTTATTTAATATTTTTTGATTTGTTGTTAAAGTAGTAACACTACTATATATAAATTATACTACTTACACTTAATTATATTACTTACTTATTGGTATTTAGAAAAACGGCCACAGGCGTCTTGCCTGTTACTAAGATTGCATATACTCGAGAAATTCGCCGGCATTCGGTGAGACCAATTGGGCTAGTGGTTATGGCGTTAGCCGCGTAAGCGCTATTATGTTAAGCGCGGTGTTGGTCTTTTTCTTTGGTATATGACATCTTTTTCAATTCATAACCTTATTAACAACCGATGACGTGGTAAAGTGGGACAATGGATAGTTCACGGGTGTCTATTAGCAATGTAGTATTTATCGGGAGTGCATGGTGAATCTTTGGATGTGTAATCTAAGTTTATACATTGACACAAGTTTATTTATTTATTTTATTTTATACATGGAGAACCACCAGCTTAAACAATGATAATAGTGACAAAAGTAACAATAAAGAGCAATTTATAGGATCTCACATATAGCAACAGTATTAAACAGTATTTAACAAAAAGTTAAATAATGAGCACTATTTTACGTAAGCACATGCAATGCAACCAACAGTTTTGTAATAAGTACTAAATTTAAAATTATTCTCAGGTTGGAGTAAAATTAAGTCTAAAAATCATATTTGTCAAACAAACCGATTCGCCGATTGGCTCATTGGCAGATTTAGCACCAATTTGTAATTTACTAATCCAAGCAAACACCCACTTAGAATATTCAATGTCTGATTGCTCTTGTGATTTAATACTATCCTTAAATTTACATAGACTACCTCAATTAGACTCTGAAAGCCTAGCGCAAATCGCTATAGAATTTAAATATGCCTGTGTCCAATCAGCTGCGGATCTAACTACTACCTCAGTTTTATCAAATTTAGGAGAGGTACCAGTACCTACCTAATATATATTAAGTATGTTTTTCTATCGTATAACATAGTACAAGCAGAATGAGAGACGTGGGACGTCGGTCAAACTAAAATTACTTTATTTGTAAAATATCTTTATACTTTCGACATATAGATCGATGATAGGTGCGATATTATTTTAGTAGAATATGGCTCACTTATCCAAAAAGTATTGAATCACCTTAAGCGATGTAACAATGCTTCATCTATTGGATACGTGATCTGCCGATTTATTACTATCCTTAGATTTGCCCTGCTTCGTTCAAAAACGGACTAAGCGACCCGGGTTTCCATCTAACATAACTTCTTTTGCCGGAACAGGTTAAGTTAAACGTGATTTATCTGAGTGAACTAAGCCAATGGTAATTATTATGGATGATGATTTATTATAGTTAAGTGTATATTTGACGTCTGTGGCCATATGACCTTATGGAGGGCGCTAGAGGAGGAAACTGGAAAGCTTAAAAACAAGTACAAAGTGCATTTTGGTAGAAACTTCTTTGGGAAAAAACTGGATAAGAAAAAAAAATGTATCATGTGTTTTACGGAACAAGAGATAATAATGGTGATAAAGGGCATTCAAAAGTTGTTACAACTGTGCCTTGTCTACCCTATCTTTATAAGAAAATCCTAAATAAAATTGGTCAAGTGACAGAAGTGCGAGTGGGACTCAAGCACTGAGGGTGCCGTAGTGAGTAGGTTCTATGTTAAATCATATATTTTAGCCTGAATAATAAGACCAAGAAGGACTTATACTAATCTTATTTTTTCGCACTGAACAATTGTAATTATAAAAATATCCTTGTCACAGTTACTCTAAGTGGATACTCTACTCTAGCCGTTTACAGTTTACTTAACTTTTCAGTACTTATACAAATCGTGAACATTTTATTTATTTATTTTAACTTTATTGCCCAGTAGAAATACAATTACAAAAGGCGGACTTAATGCCATAAGGCATTCTCTACCAGTCAAACTACAGGCCAAACAGAGAATTACTATTGGTGCGGGTTATGAAAGAAACACTATAACATAAAGAGACTTACAGTACAGAGATATGACTTAATAAAATAACTAATATGTATTATTATGTATTTTAGTTCTCAAGCTCAACGCTATCTATAATGGCTGCCTCAAATCGCGCTATAAACTGCGAACATTTGGAAATCCGTCATCTCATTATACATTTCACAACTGTTAATCCGCACCGAGATCGTACTCGATCATCCTACGCTTCAATGTAAGTATTTAATTTAAACTGACGTTTTGCTGTAGTTTTACAATAAGATTACTTGAAATATCTCTACTAAATTATCGTTATGGGGCAAAATAAACAAAATCAAAGAAACCCAAAAATAGTAGAATTATCGATAAGTAATAAAATATGGGGACACGTCCGTCAGAAAACCTCTACGACGATCTCTATAACTTAAATTTTAACGTTATTTTTTTGTTCCTCAAACGAGTTCAACAAACCACTATACGTGGCATTTGGATTTTAAAATTAAAAAATTAAAATTAAATTAAATATTCATTTATTTCAGATTATAAATCCATAGAACATTCCATTCCATTTTGCATAGAACTTGGCACTCATTTAGATCTCCATTCTTTTTGCGGCGAAGCCCACAGCCAAGCATAATTTTTGTATTGAACTTGGCTCTCCTCTTTTACATTTATGTTTTTGGTAGGATAGTACATTACGATACAACGGCGGACAAGAGGAAATTCGCAACGACTGAGGATAAATTAAAACACGACTGTAGGCAGTGTTTTAAATCGACACGTGTTGCGAATTACCTCTTCGCACGTGTATTGTACGACCTTTAACAGTACAGGCCCGTTGAATATTCGACGCAGACACGTAAAATGTCATTGTCGCCCTAGGGCGGTAAAGTAGCACCATGTGTACTGTAAAAATGGTTAATACTTTCCTTACCAAAATTTCTTTCGCTCTAATTCATATGACAAGTACGGTAGAGAGGGACACAAGGAATAATCTTTCGCGGTATCGTAATCGCAAGCAGTTACTAGGTCCTAAACAATATTTTTTTTAACCGATTGGTTTTCTAGTAGGCACGCGCATGACATCATCTGATTTTGTCGTGGCCTTACATGGTGCGTATGATCTATCGATCGGTACTTGCGAACAGCTGACGAATGTAGTGACGTGGTTTTGGGACCCAGGCTATAAATGGGCAGACAGTGGCAGTAATGTGTGTCTATGTTTATAATTTGAAAGATAAACCTATGATTTCCGTAAACATTCACTTATTACCTTTTTTGAAAAGTATTCACGAGGGAAAAAGATATATATAGGTAGGTATAACTTTTAGAAATAATTAGTTTTTCGTAGCCAAACTAACAAAAATGGAACTCCTAAATTGTATTCTGTTTTGTGCGTCCGTGTGACAGGCGTTTCATTCGGGAAATTATTTGAGTTCTACCATAGTTATCTTTTATAAGTAAGATTAAGTTTTGTAATTCTATTAAGAACATTTGCGATTAACAAACATTTAGGGTATAATCGCTAAATAAATGCGTCAAAAGCGCGAGAAAAAAAAATAGCTATATGACTGGCTTATTTAATGGAAGTATGTTAAGACTCCGGTATACTTTTTAAAGTGAAAATCGTTAATACTGAAATAACACATATAAATTGCAATTGCTAAGATAAGTATGAAGTATCGGTATTGCAAAAAAATAGTTTTTGATACATATATATTATTATTTAGTAACCAAAAACACATTCTTACACAGCATGTTTCGCGAGGTGGTTGATTCATACAATATTGTAACTTGATTTTTTAGCATCAAGTTTTATACCGCTTAATTTATTTTCATACACGTTAATTACGCATAAAATTAAATTTATTTTTGCATCTTTATTAAATGTATTTTTATAAAACATATGTATAACTAACATACCGGTTTGATATCATATTGATTATCAAAAAGCCTCAAGTATTTACCTCTTCGAGCAAAAATCGCGAAACAGCCGTCGGATTTAGGTACATTTTAAAAATCGAAAAACAAAAACAGAAAAGTAGTTCATACATTAAATTTGAATTAAAACGATCTTTCGTAATATGCTAAAAAAGTAACAGAATTCATGTTAGTTGCTCCAATATCGTATTAAAAAGTTGCGCAAAATCGTAAAAAAAGTTTACCGGAGTCTTAAGTATGTACACTCTCCGCCTTATTCATAAAAAAGTTAACAGAAGCTTTAGTAAAATTATGTTTTCTCCCATTCTGACAAACGTGATTGTCAAAGTGACAGATAAGGACAACAATCATTTAGCTAAAATGTTGTTGAAGTGCGTTTATGAATAACGCTATAATCGTGTCACTGCTATTTATTCAATTTTTGCTTCAATTCAATTTCCAACCCGCCTCCACCTTGTTATCGCCTTCTCTAACACTTGATTGTAAATTCAGATTCAATTTTTATTTTCGCCGCCATATTACCATAAAACATATTTAGAACCTCCTACGGCACTCCTACTATTCAATCAATAGGGATATTTCATCTATGAATATACATTGATATGGTTGGTGCAGAAGACTGCAGATAAATACACTGACAGATAAAGCACAGTTCAAATAGAAGGAAATCGACATCGAGAAACATAATTTTCCTCTGTAGAGTTCAACTACGAAGCATTTTGTAATATTTATTATTGATTTTAACCCCAAAAGTTTGAAAGTGTCGCGACAGAATCCCGCGGTGTAAAAAAGATCACTGTCATTGTCTAATCCGAACTAGCAGTAAAAATTGCCAAGTGCATAAGTCTGCAATAGCTGACCACCTCGAGGCGGCAAAACTATAAAAGAGGGTCATTCATAAGAGTTCGATTAAGCTAAGTCTTTATCGATTTTGATAGCACAGACAGTGAAAATTTTAAATAAACGTCATAATTTCCGATAAGTTAAAAAAACACTTGCGCAGTTACTAATATCAAAATCGATGCAAACTAAGCTTGACACCTATTAAACTTTTCATTTTCACACATTATAATTCTTATTCTAAAGTCTGAGTATTGAGTCTTATTCTAAACTTAGCTTGGTCTGACTCTAGCCTAGACATTTTGAATTTATGACGCATCCTATCTTTAGTACCTACCTTCATTTTCTTGCTCCATCACTCTATGGTTACCCTCGACAGCCAGCAGGAATCGTAATAATTCAGATTACTGCAGTGTTTTACGACCTCTGTTCTAATATCGGGTCGCACACGCATAAATTAATCCAGATTTATTGCGTCCCATTCGCACCACTTGCGTCAAGGGTGAACGGATGAGGACAGCGATAGTTTGCCGTGTAAGATTGTGAATCTTTTGGTAATGTGGATTATCTGATTACACATAAACATAGGTACCTAACAAATGCTTATCCAAAGGATTCGAGGGTCACGGAACAGCGGTCCTAGCGAATTCCCTGTCGAAGTCACCTACCATAGAAATATGAGTGGTTTCCAAACAAAACAAGGATCCCACAGTCTTCCAAAAAAATTACATGTCTTAATAACTCTATGAATTGAAAACCTCTTTTAGAAGCCGGTTAAAACGGATCGTATTGGGCATTAACCATCTTAGATTAAGAACAAACGAATTGTGGCATCATTAGCTGAGTTACAAAGAGTCCTATCTCACAACCTGTTCCGTAGTTATACGTCTTTTCGGTCGTGGATAGTATAGTTGTATAGATACCTATAAGTATAACGTGCACAGAGAATCATTAGCGCCTGGTAGGTATATTCCCATTGCTGTACCGTGTATCGAAAACCCCAGCGAAGCAGATCTATATTGGCTGAGTCAGTGATTGCTGTAGAATGAATAGAATGACAATCGCTAACGACTCGCTATTTGCGTCTCGCTCCCACCAGTCCCACCAAAAAGAAGGAGCAAGATGCAAAGACTCTCGAATCGCAGTCAAGAGCAAATGTCAATATTTAAAACGGTACCATGGGTCAGTATAAGTCGCTCTAGCGCCAACATCGAAAATCGAAATTCGTGGCGAAAATCTGTCCGACTTTTCATGGTACCTGTGAAGAAGATTATCTCGCGACTGTCGTTGCTATTCGGCAACTCTGTAAGCATGTGGAGTAGCACTCCTGGTCGTTTGTTAGAGGAGCTCAGAGACGAGTTTTTGTCTCTACGCCAAATTGCATCCGCACAATACGTGCCTCTAAATTGATTCTGTATTAATTGCTATATAATTCGACGTAGACGATGATTATTTACTAAATTTTGCTTTGTTAGTATGTAACTGACTATGATGACTAAGCAAGAAATGGGTTTTATCCACAAACTAAGAAGTTAGAAGGCTGTCAATGACCAATCGCTTTGAATTTGACATAGACATTGAAATTAAATACTTTAGAACGGATTAATCGCGTTTATTTACACCATGACCCTACGTTTCGAGCCTCGTTTTCACAGGATTACGATGATGACTGAGAGAATGCGAATTCTCCCCGTCAATCAAAAAAGTTACTTGTGCAAACTACACAAGTACTTAACTTTCTTAATTGAATTTTACTCATGGTGTTAATAAATATAAAGTGTTTACTTTTAATGACCCCCTTATTCATAAAATAGTTGTCTCCCTTTCTAACAAAGGCCAATGTCAAACTGACAGATAAGGACTTACAATAATTTAATGTGCATTTATATAATGACCTCTTTATTTCATTTTTATTTCACTACCACTTAAAAACCTAGCGAGATTCAAAGAATAGTAGTTTATGCAACAGTGATATAATAAGGGTAATTATGAGCTGTTGCATACGCTAGTTTTTTTACGACAGCTAAAATATCGAAAACAGCAAAATCATGAAAGGTGCCAGAACGTGGAACAAATCGCATGCTGACTATAGAAAAAAAAACAACAGTGCTAATATATTGTATGAAAATCCATATGAGCAATGTTATTATGGAATACCATAGATAACGTTATAATGTGTACTTTTTTTTTAATGGCTTTCACTCCTCGGTTTTTGTCCCGAGGTGGATTTTGCCAATGACAACGTTACTTAACATACAACGCACGAAAAGAATGTTCGGTGGTCCGAGAATTTTGCTTTTGGGAAGGAAAAGATTGGATTGGAGACCTGAAATTAACAAAAAATAAAAAAGTTGTTATTTAGACATCACAGACGAGACAACACTTATTAATTAGCGAAGACATTGGAAGAGAATAGATTTGAAAGTTATAGACATAAAAGGGAGATAAAAAATAATTTAAATATATATACATATATATATATATATATATTTTTATATAGAGTAGAGCAATAAAATTGTACCAAAAACCATAGACCACAAGAAAACATGAGGTTGAACATACGCAAGAGAAACGAAACGCAAGATGCAAGATGGAGGCAAAGCCAAAAAGGTAGAGTCAATTTTATTTAAGAAATGTTATAGTTTTATGTTATTTTCTTTGATATGTTTTATAAGTATACTAGTGAAGGGAGGGTCCATAAAAGACAGAAGAGATTGGAAATTGATAGGTCGCGGAATATTGTTTGGTAGAAGGTCGTACAACGAGTGATTGAGTCTGACGCAGTTGAAGAATATGTGATCCGTGGTACCTTCATCGAGTCCACA
This sequence comes from Lathronympha strigana, assembly GCA_949128165.1. Taxonomy (NCBI): domain Eukaryota; kingdom Metazoa; phylum Arthropoda; class Insecta; order Lepidoptera; family Tortricidae; genus Lathronympha; species Lathronympha strigana. Next base: position 2,263,895 of record OX421904.1, read on the forward strand.
CTCACACAAGGAGTTATCCCGCACTCTAATTTTGCAAAGGAACACCGGAGTGCATACGTGTCCCAAACGAAGGCGGCAAATAGTAGAGGTGATCCATTTATTTGTGGGTAGACTTAAAGCGGGAGAACCACGGTTTAAAGGGAATGATTGGTTGGATGTCAATGGAAATGTCAATGACTCAACCACATGCTCATGAATTCTCTTTATTGTATAGTTGCTTGTCGAACTTTTTAATTCTATGCAAAACGCTTGTCCGTACACATTGTGCACATGGCAATCCGGCAGTTTTGAAAAAATCCTTTCAGTTAAGAGTTTGTGTACCTACCTACTTATGTTAATTATTCCTGCTTAGAACTGTGAATGGTTAATAAGAAGAATAAATAATCACTGAGTAATAATGACCAGTGGCTCAGGGAACCTGGGATCCGCTTTGGCTAGCGTTGAAAATGCCGGAAAAAATCGAATGTTTTTTTCATGATTTAATCAATTTTTCGGTTTTTTTCCGAAGTTTTAGGGTTTTTTAAGAAATAAATAATGTCACTATCACTGTCACTCCTTTCATCTGTTTCAATTGTTTCTTCCTCAATGTCATCGATGTAGCCCTGTTGTAGGTGTAAATTAGACCTAATGTACATTGATTTATAGTAGAAATATAGAGCGGAAACTTTCATTGATTTTTTCCTAAAGAATCCGAAAAAAACGAGTCGTCGTCTGGGAAAAAAATCGGATTTTTTCCAGAGTTTATCAACGCTAGCTTTGGCAACTAATCTATTTGGCGTAGGCGTTACTTTTACGAAAGCGACTGGATCGTATGTATTAAAACCCTTTTTAAGTTCGCTTATTGTGACGGTCGGTAAACTACGGAACCCTACACTGAGCATGGTCGGACATGCTCTTGGCCGGTTAATACATTTTCTCACAGCACTTACTATAATGAAGTCGGTAAGAATGTAAGCTTTTGTACTTGTATTACATGTGAATCATGCGATGTTTAAAATTAATCAATAGTATTTTAACTAATATCTAAAACGGGATAATTACAATGTATGTTTGTTTTATTGAGCACCCGATATTTCGACACTGTTGCAAGCGCCATGTTCACGGAGTAAACTTTTTAGACTTTTTATTTTACCACTTTGTCTGCTTGACCGATAAACTGTAAGGGTTCCTAGTCGACTACGGAACCCTAAAAAGATTCTGAGATTTGCGCGCTACTTTCCATTAAACTTTGCATTACAATAATCCACACCTATTCCTATCAACTAAAAATGCGACTAAAAAATCGCAACGACTAACCTGCGACTAACCCACGTGCTCTGCTCGCGCACACATGTTCGTTTTTTTCATCACCGAGTGACATCCAAAACCGCTTATTACTAGCGAGACAGCTGTGTTGAAATATTAGAGGGACTGACCAAATGTTACACGTTCTCTAATGTGGATCAGGGTGTTATATTGACAAGATTAATTTTATGTGATCGCCATAAATATCGGAGCGACCTAAGTGCTCACAAATAAGTATACGAGCTGTAACAAAAATGCTGATGATCATTTAAAAAAAATCGGTATATTAATAATCAGTATAAAAATAACTTATTTAAAAAACGGAACCTTTATACGATCACCTTGTAGTTCGTCCGTCTGTCTGTCTGTCAAGACCCTTTATTTCGGAACCGCGTAGAGGTAGCAAGTTGAAATTAATACCACATACACAGGCCTGCGGCACCTTAAAGGTATTATAAAACCAAACATCTACGTCAACTTAATCAAAAGCGACAATCAATTAGGTACTGACCCAAGTCATTCGACTTTTTTGGTTAGGAAATGAAAAGTATATATATCGAATTTAAACCACCGTGAGTAACGAGAGATATCATGAATAGATATTAGGGATAGTTTCAGTCACTACGCGCGACATGCTTCGGACATCTTCGGATTCCATTATCAAGCGTGTCTTTCAAAAAAATTTATGTAAGAAAACGGAACGACACTACGATGTTGCCACTTTATAATTTCTACCTTTTTCTGTCGCACTTGTAATAAGGTTTTTTAAAGCCGTTGATTCACGATCAAACATTTCAAATTTCGAACGATCTTACAACGCCAACGCTCGATCGAACATTCGAATTTCGAACGCTCCTGGTCATCCTCGCTCCGGCATAAAATTATCTGGGCATTAGCGGGGAGACCATTTGTCATCGCCGGGGGCGGACCGCAGACGCGAGCAAAAACAAGACCGGGAGCTGCGGTGCTGTTCCCTTTTATAGCGAGCGCAGCGTAAGGGTCTGGAAGACTGGCTAAGTTGTTGCTAACAGGAAAAACTGTAGGAGTAAGAATGTCTAACCACGATGTTCGTTTGTTTTTTGGCGCCCAAAACCATAATTATGCTTCAACTGCCGATGCATCTCAAGCAATGTGCCGTTTTCGGTAATTAACCCAATTTGTATGGAGAAAGTTACGTCGCGTGGAATATTCGCTATACAGCATGCCTACCACGAACATCGAAAATTGGCATTGACGGGAAAACCTCTTGTCACACCAATAAGCAAGTGCGACAGAGATGGACATACAAATTCGATTCGATTTTCGTGGTATAGGCCCTGATCGAGTAAATTAACTTAAGTAACCGAGAAAGGCACATTACTAATCGTAAGCATAGTTATCAGGTTAGTGTTAATACCTACAAGTGGAAATCGTTATCGAGAGCCGACGGATACATAATTACATGAGAACCTATAAATTACATGGTTATGTTGTCTGAACTCTGAGAATCATTTTATTTTCGAAACTGTTTTGTATGGTTTATGAAGGTAGGTATTCTCTTTATTCTACCATAAGAATGACAGCCACCCGCATCCATTATTTCATTTAAAAAACTCACCTACCAAATACCACCTGTTTTAAATGCATTCGAATCACATTTATACTGGTTTTCAAAAGCTATCACTACAACTTCACGGGAACAACTAAGGGTGGCCACATTAGCGTTGCGTTGACAAAGGATTGCAAAAGCCAGGGTTGTCCTAAACTAGGAAAATAATAAAGGGTCAAGTCGCACATTTGACACAAAAAAGGGGAATTATATCGGATATTAGACGCGTGCCGCGTTTTTGTGGGGCTGAGCGGGTTTTAATTCCCAAACTTACAACCCTCGGAAGTGGACAATGTCATTGTGTAACTAACAATATAACCGGATCATACAGAGATTTAAGACTAGCACGGGGTTCGGAACGTTTTTTACAAAAATAAATTGGAGAAAATGTAACTACTAACAGTAGGTACTAACGTGTGATCAGTTTTCTGAATCAGAATTCCTAATCAGAAAATCAAACGTTTGCTCCTTTCAGGGTCTGATTTTTCTTTTATTATCTCGACGATTTGAGTCAGACTAAGCTGAGTTCGCAACGATTTTGATATTATAGATTGCGCGAATCAAACTTCTACGAAGTTATGACGTTTCCTTATCACTTTCACTCTGTGCTATTAAAATCGATGCAAACTATCTAAGTGGGAATCTAGAATACTGAAAAAACAAATGCCCACAATTTTCGACCTATTTCTATGTCACAAACAGAACTAATAAGCTATATCCTTCACATCTAGGAGCAGAAAGCACGTTTTGTTTTTTCTCACTTACTTAAATTGTAACCTGAATATTAATTATACGAACGAAATAATTTGCTATAATGTTCTAGTCAATGGAATTTACCGTCTGATCGATATAGATATCTAACCTATTACCGTATTTTTTATGTCACAGCCTGGAACAGAAGGGAACTTTGTTTTTTTGCTTGTATAAAACCTGACTATTAATGTATACGTACGAAGCAATTAGCTATCTTAATGCGAACTGCTAAAGTCAATGGAATGCGCCACTGTCGTCTATATTTAGTATATTTACTATCCGATCTATATCTATTACAGTATTTTAGCGATTAACATCAGGTGCGACTTGGGACGATCAACTCAACAGTCAGTCGGTAATAAAGAAATGTCATTGAGGACGGTTTTATCATAGTAATATTTGGAATCTACAACATCTACTTGGACAGTCTACGCTCTTGAATTTGCTACAATAGAACGCCAAAATAAGAGAGGTTCTACACCATCGGTAGTAGACAACTTGTTGGCTGAAATGGTCGTGCCAAAGCGCTATTTAGAAAAAAAAATCCTTATTAAGGCTGTTCCAAAAATAACGCAACATTTTAGTGTATTTTATTATTTTATAAACAAATAAAGATATAATGAAAAAAAATATGTGTTTTCTAATATATTCAAATGTTTTTTTGGGATATCCTACTAATGGTATGAATTTACGGCACGTTAGCTAAGTTCCATCACTTCCATCAGTGCCTTTAATATAATTTGGGGGTCATGGAATTGGAAACAAATGGAACTAAATTTAGGTAGATAGATACACTCATATGTACTTGTGGGCTTGTTCATCATCATCATCAGTGATGCCCGAGCCGCAAAGCCGACAACACCACTCCGTCTGTCCGACGATGACTGCCCGATGCAGTCGAAACATGTCACGTCTATTGTGATAAAAATACGTGACTGTTAACCGTTGCAATTTAATATCAGTTTGACTGACGAAAGTTAAATTATAAAATAACTAATTGTTTTCTTCCAAAGTTACTCTTATAGAGTGAAATAGTAGCTTTAACGTAAAAAAGGATCAAGCTACTGACAGTTAGGGCGTGCCTTGCCTAGAGACGGACTATCAAAAATAGAATGCGACGCAAGAATGCAATCCGTCAGGCGCTCAGGCAGCGACCTCCGCCGGTCACACTCCATTGCGTCCGCTGAATGGTGTTATCTCCCGATTCGTCCGCTTACCCGCTTGCTCACCGACTTTCGTCCGAGGATAAGTACTTACGCGGGGTAAGTTAAACGCGGTAGTAAATCTTAGCTTTGCGTATCATCTTAATCGCCCAAATAAATTCAATACCAGTAGCGGAGCGTCAAACCGAAGCTGATTTAATCTGCTTTTTTTGAGTCGTTCAGAATACATGTGCTAGATTGGCTCAAGCACCCAACAGGGGCCTTACCATGCCGTTTTAATGCGATTCAGTTGACGACCTAAACTGAGTCGCTGCCATAACTGAGCACAGTTAAGAACCTAAACTGAATCGCGTTAAGACGTCATGGGGCTCCGGCACTCGTTCTATGAACGGCGCCAGTGATAAATATGTAGGTACTTAATCCTTTACCAGCATTCATCGAGAGGAAACCGGACTAATCCCAATAAGGCCTAGTTTACCCTCCGGGTTAGAATGTCAGATGGCAGTTGCTTTCGTATAACTAGAGACTACGCCAAATGAGCCGTTAAAACGCTAGGCGGAAGAAGTTTTAACTACGCTGTTATGATTATGAATGAAAAGGAACGACTTGGTATTTACGAAGTTATTCAAATTGCAAACTAAGTGAAACGCTCGAGCGGGTCGTGCGACGCAGCATCCTACAAATACAAAGTATACAAACGTATGGGAGCGGCCAGACACTTGACGCCACGCTGCCCGCTCCGCTTAACGCTCGCAACTAACGCCGTACCTCAAAGGGTCTCTCTGCCTTAGCCACACGTCATGAAATATCAATTCCGCATGCAAATTCGGAATCTTTGACACTGAGCGTATTTGCAATTAAAATGGCGGTAATTGCCGTTGGCGTTCGCATGTTAATTCTGCATGTAGGAAGACGAACCTACTGCGAATCGAAATTCTCCCTCTCTGTTGCACATGCGTACGAAAGTTCATGTGCGACTGAGGCAACTTCATTGGCGGTTTGCGGTAGGCGCTCCTTGCATATGGTAATTTAAAGTAATTTTATGCTTCAAGGGTAAGAATGCGTTCAATATAAATAGGAAAACTTAACCGCCTTCTAAACCCCCGCCCCCTGTCTAGCCTAGTTAATTGCGACTCGAAGCAGGAGGGCTCGGGTTCGAATCCTTGTAAGGGCATACTTGTGAGTTTATCACGAGAATTATTAATGTTTTCATATACAGAAATAGATCGTTGGCTTACTATGAGGCAAGATTGTTTTATATAAGATTTACACATAATAATTATTAACTTTATTTGATGGACACTCAAAACTAGAGTCCAAGCTAAGTTAGCATCGATTTTGATAGCAGACTGAAAGTGTTAAATAAACGACATAATTTCATAGAAGTTTAACGTTTAAAATAACACTTAGGAACTCTCTAATATCAAAATCAAGGCAAACTTAGCATGGTCTAACTCTCATCATGATGTGATTACATCAAACTTATATGAAACATTGACCATAGATGTCCCACTAAAAATACGTCTGCAAATCATACACAATTAATTAAAAAATCACCCTCTATAACGCCAAAAAATATGTGATAAGGGGCCTGTTTTAGATTTAAATTTGTATATTTTATAATTTACTTTAGTTGTAGACTTACCTTACAAATAACTGTTCTTGATTGTTTACCCGCCATGATACAACCGTAGCTCCTGTAACAAAATGTAAATTAAACCCTTGTCGAAAGTAGGTGGGTAAAGTAAACTAAAAATAGTAGAACCTCAATAACACGCATCTTAAGAGGGCGCAGAAAGAATGGCGCCCTCATTGAAGGTATTGTGTTTTCTTACAAACCTTTTCATTTCTCTATAATCAATTGTATCATTGTTGTAGTCATACTAATTCCTCAACTTTTGGTCTATGACATAAAATTTCGATTAGCTTATTTTTTGCGTTATAACCTAGACGGCGAAAAGTGAACACTTTTTCCCGTTTCGGTAAGAAATCCAAATGTAAGTAATATAAATGTTCAGTCTATACTTTTCATTCAGTTTAAAAAATGTGCTACTTCATTGATTTTTAAGATAGCACATAAATGTAATACGTGTTGAGACTTGAGACCTACTTAGTTTTGTTACACGCAACAAAAGCCTAAAAGACGCTAGAATCAACTTACATATATTTTTTACTGTTTTTGAGAGATTTGAAAGCAAATTTGAATTTGAAAAGTGTCAGAGGTAATTTCAAAACGCGCATTGTACAGTGTTATCGAATTTATTGATTAATGAGTTCGATATAAGGATGTATAGAGATGCTACAATACATCTATTTTAAAAAATCATAGAGATAAGATATATTTTGCAAGTTATGTAAATGGGTACAAAATTACAGAATAACTTTAAACAATAAAGTAAAGTATTTAAAAAATGATTATAGAGGTTTTGAGGTTTGAAGGAAAGGCACTTTATTTCATGTTAATGATTTCGTGTTACTGAGGTTGCACTGTAAGCCTAAATTAAAAATGAAAGAACCCCAGGAAAAATGATAATACCAATGATTTTCAACCTGTTTTTGTACTAGTATCATATAATTTCACTCCCTTCAAAACAGTTTTTCAGTTTGGGAGCTACAAGCTAGCTTTCAGAGGTTGAAAATAGTTTTGTTTCCCAAAAATGGTGTTAATTGGTATACTAAAAATTCTCTATCAGTAATTTCTTATATCACTAGTATTGTGACATAATAATTTAAGATATGGTATATATAGTTCAAAGGTAACTGCACTGATACTGATAAGAGTGATAAGAAAGGAATATAACTGAACAGAAAGTAACATAAAAATAGAGATGATTTATTACTTAAATATAAAACTACAGTGAGACATATTAAACATGTTTATTATAGTTTGTGGTTTTATACCATGTTACTTTTTTTTAATCAGCTGAGAAAGAGACAAACCGGAAATCTGTAATTTGTAGCTTTATTAAAAATGTGTCCAAGGGACACATTAATACTTCAAACACAACAGATCAAAGCTTTTACAGTAAATATCGAACAACATCAGGTTTTTGCACTGCAGAGCCTTGATAACTTTATTCTGAAATTTTGTGCCGGCATTAGCTTTTTAATCCAGAGGGGAGATTAATATTCAACTAATATAACTTATTAAACACATGTAAAGGTAGCACATAAAATACTAATACTAATACTAATATTGTTATAAAGATCAGAAACACAGTACTGAATGGCAAACCGTTTCCTGCTTCCAATTTTTTATTCACTCAATTCACTGCATGTTGATGCATTCAAATACTTCAAAGAGGCCAAAACAGGGCAGTCATGCTCAAGTTGAGCACATAGTAACACCAATATTATGTGGCCATAATTAACTATCATAATTTACAATAACATTACATCATTAAGCTCTCACAAAATTACCTCTCAATTAGTTTCTCATACAAATACTGGCTACGAATATTACTTATGAATATTTTTTGTGAGTACATCAAATACCAAACTATTTAAAGGCAAGTACCTAACTAGAGTTTACTTCCTACAATCCAATAGCCAAGGTCAGCCCGCCGCAGACAACTTATTCTATTCACTATGAAAAAAACTCGTTACCAACAAGCTGAAGCGGACCACGCTCCTTGCGCACTCAACGATTTAAAAAAACTTCATCGAAACACGAATTTATGAGCGACAAATTACAAACACAATTTTAAAACTTCCGCGCGTCACTTCCAAAATAAATAATAATAAAAGCAAAGGTTATGCGGCTCCTCTAAATATGACTAAAACATTAGGATATAATTGATTAAACGTAGAAATAAAACCAGCCGGAATAATTGTAAACTGTGTACATTACAGAAAAGATCACTTACCGAAAAGATTTACGGTACAAGTTGTATTATTTCCACGGTCGAGAACGACAACACTCGTCGCTGCCATTTTCCGATTGACAGAAGCCAAAGCCGAGTTGCTTGCTAGGGTAGTGACTTATCGTATGTTCTCGTGTCGATAGAATACGATCGCATCTCGAGTTCATCGACTACATAAACATTTATAAAATATATGTTAAAATGCTTATTAAAATCTTAGTATAAACATAAGAAATTACTAGTTGTTTCAATAATGTCAAATATTTTTTTCTTTAAATTAAAGCATGAACGCATCTATAATGGACCAATCAGAAAAAGCCAACGCTGTGCCGGCTTGTGTCATTCTGCAGCATCATACGTGTATTTTTCCGGTCCTTGTCCTTTCTATTCTTCAGCTTCTGTTCGGTGGCGAGTAATAGCGCACGGTTCTTAGTAAAGTGCCGGCACAAAAATGATGGGATCACTTAAAATCGTGTTATTCTTAGGTGTAATATATTTGTGTAGGGCCGCCGAGGAAGATGTGCTCGATCTTACAGATTCAGACTTTTCGTCTGTACTATCTCAACATGATACGGCGCTGGTCATGTTTTACGCTCCATGGTAAGTCATTGACACTGAAGGGTGATTAATTTGAATGAATGGTGTGTAAATCGATTTTTACGATTTGAATGCATGTTTTATACAGGTGCGGGCATTGTAAAAGACTGAAGCCGGAGTATGCGGTGGCGGCCGGCATATTGAAGGGCGACGATCCCCAGGTCGCGTTGGTGAAGGTGGACTGCACGGAAGGTGGCAAGGCGACTTGCGAGCAGTTCTCTGTCTCTGGATATCCTACCCTGAAGATCTTCCGTAAAGGAGAACTTTCCCAGGACTACAATGGCCCCAGGGAGTCAAGTGAGTTGGCAACTCCATACTTCCTCTTGAATACTTAGGACCGGTTTTACGGCTAGATTTGATAAGATAACCATGCTAATCAAAGTGCATTGATCCTTTGTTGATTTTCAGTATTAGTTATCTAAATCAGTAAGCATAAATTATTTTTTGTCAACATGATGTGTGATAAAAAGAAATTGAGATCTACCCTCATATTTTGCTGAAATAAATTGGAGTTATACTAGAATGAAAGGAATGGAACTTTATTGTATGTACTATCACATTTAAAATTGAATTCATGGCAGTTTATAAATGAATTCATTGATGAATTGCCCATGCACTTTTGAATGTGTGTGTACATTTACATAACATTAAATAATTGTGGTAAAACTATGTTGATTTAACTTTTTTTAGGATTCCATAGTCAACTAGGAGGAACCCTTATAGTTTCGCCATGTCTGTCTGACTGTCTGTCCGTCCGTCCGTCCGTCCGTCTGCCCGCGGCTTAGCTCAGTGACTGTTAGTACTAGAAAGCTGTAATTTGGTATGAATATACATATCAATCTTGCCAACAAAGTGGTAACATAAAAAGTTGAAAATCTTTATTTTTAGGGTACGTCCCATACATGTAAAGTGGGGAGTGATTTTCTTTTTCATTTAAACATGAAACAAAAGCGTTTTAAATTTTGAGGTATTTTTGGACAGGTAATTAAAAAAGTAAAGGGTTTGCTGGAAATAAAATTATTAAGTGAACATTTTCGGAAATATTTGCTCTAGAAGTTTAAAAAAATGTGCTCCCTCTAACTTTTGAACTGCAAGTCAAGTCCAAAAAATATGAAAAAAATCATAAAAATGTGGTTAATGAACTTTCTTTTTTGATCTTGGTCAATTAAATATTATATAGCCATTTTATATTTTTTGCAAAAAAAACGTATCTGCTCTGTTAAATATACTCCTTTTTTATTGTTATGAGCATGGTATCTATTAAAACCCTTTTTAAGTTTGCGTATTGTGACGGATGGTAAACTACGGAACCCTACACCGAGCATGACCCAACATGCTCTTAGCCAGTTTTTTAATAATTTATTTTTAATTATAGATAGGAGGAAACTATGTAATTAAATGCTATCAAATACTCAATGACACTATGTGAAGTGTTACTTCACATAGTACAACTTGAAGTTACACAGTTTAATTCAAACATTTTTTTTAATTTTTATTTTCAACATTAGATTTAGAACGTCGAAGACAGCGTGGTGACCTAATTGAAACATTTAAGATATTGCATGGATACCACGATGTCCTGTCGCTACAGGACATATTTGTCAGGAGTACAAATAGCAACCTGAGAGGGCAGTCATTGAAATTAGCTCGCTCGTCAAGTTCTAGTAACCCCAGGCACCATTTCTTGTCTAACCGTGTGGTAAAAGTGTGGAACAGTTTGCCTGAGTCGGTGATAAGTGCATCATCTGTGAACTCTTTCAAAAATAGACTTGATGAATTTATGGAAAACAAAGATGAAAACACAAGACTTTATTGATTGTGCACGCATCAGCTATAAGCTGCCTGTGCATAAATAAATAAATAATAATAATAATAAATTATAATGTTCTGTTGTAAAGTATTCATTCCTTTTTTTATTTGGTGATAAACTTTTCTACATTGGTTTCATACAATAATGGTTAAAGGTTTTTCCAAATAAAAAACATCAAATACTAGTTTTTTTCACCATAGCCAAAGCCTCTATTAGTGGGGTCCTAGCAAAGCCTTAGTAAAAAAATTAATAATTTTGTTGCACTTTTGTTAATATCAAGGGCAGGCATCTTGATTGAATGATAAAAAAAAAAAAGGAAGTAACCAATACTTTCTTCACCAGATGGAATCGTCAAATACATGCGTGCTCAAGTGGGCCCAAGCTCTAAGGACCTCCTTACTGTGGCCGACTATGAAAACTTCCTTAAGAAGGATGATGTCACCGTCATTGGCTTCTTCGAGAAGGAGAGTGACCTGAAGGGAGAGTTCCTGAAGACCGCTGATAAACTGAGGGAGGAGGTTGTATTTGCCCACACTACCTCTAAGGAGGTCTTGGACAAGGCTGGCTACAAGTGAGTTTTTGTTTTAATTTACTAAGTCATTACTTCTAGCCTATATACAACCCACTGCTGAGCACATGGCTTCTTTCATATACCACACCTCTTGTCAGAGTGTTAGTCTCGTTCAGATATTTTGGAGGATCTTGGCCACTTACATTCTGATGGCGACTGTAGTCACCTGCAATAGTGTTTTCCGCTATATAAGTTGCTAAAATATGTGACAAGTAATTTATTGAATCAGGCGTTACTTTGCGGAATTCCATATTAACAACGAAAATAATATTACGTGAAGTGAGTTAAGTTTCACTTGTCGGACGCCAGTACGACAAGGTCTCCTGTATCTCCTGAGGATGCCTCGTAGAGAGGCGAAACACGTGTCGAGTTTTGTGTTATTGGTGGTGGTGTGTTGTATCTATTTGCGTATTTATTTTTAGCGGCGGGAGGGTGGGAACATTTATTGCATGCAAAAAATACGCAAGTAGGTATAACGGGTTGGCACTAATAGACTAGCACGTTTGGCGGAATAGCAAAGTAATATTATTTTCGTTGTTAATATGTGACAAGCTCTTATGGCTGTACAAATTTCACCATCTATATCACCATCGCACCGCTCGCCATCGACAGGGCGCTCGTCCAGACGCCTTGCAACCACAATGGTCGCGCACTGTGCGGTTTCAGAGGAATTTCCTCACGCGGACGCTCCGGCTGTGGAATGAGCTCCCTGCCGAGGTTTTCCCGAAAGCTTACAGTATGGGGTTTTTCAAAAAAGGGGCGATTTGAATGGGTCGGCAACGCACATGTGACCCCCCTGGAGTTGCTGGCGTTCATAGGTTACGGTGACCACTTTCCATCAGGCGGGCCGTATGCTTGTTTGCCACCGTCGTGGTATTAAAAAAACAAATAAGATGGTTGAAATTAAACACTTTAGAACGGATTAATCGCGTTTATTAACACCATGATCCTACCTCAGTCATCATCTTAACCCTGTGAAAACGAGTACTGTAAAGGGCTCGAAACGTAGGATCATGGTGTTAATAAACGCGATTAATCCATTCTAAAATGTTTAATTTCATCCATCTTATTCTTTTACAATCGCGGTAACAGAAGACAATATTAAATAAGACTGTGTTGTGTTAGATATTTTAGCGGCCTTCATACGGATACCTGCCGGTAACTGTTCTAGGAACTAGTTTTCCAAACTCTCTATTTTATGTTATATTTATTTCAGTGTTCCTTATTATAAATATTACACTTATGAATCACAAGCTGGCCCAAAACTAACTCCCACTGAACATTTAAAATTCCAAAACCAACTCCAGCCGACCACTTTGTAAAACCCACATTAGCAATGTTTTGGTAAGTGGATGGAAACTTTCATAGATTATTAAATGAATATTGTAGAAATTTCAATGAATTAATTATAAAAATTGTCGATACCTATTCTCTCAGAAATTAATTTTGCTGTAATTCTGACCCCAATTTCACCACGCTGAGTGTGACAATTTCTAAAACTACTGAATTACTGGCGTTACAGGCGTCCATAGGCTACGGAAACTGCTCACCATCGCCACCAAAACGGAAACTTATAGGATCACTTTGTTGTCCGTCCATCCGTCTGTCTGTCAAGACCCTTTATCTTGGGAACGCGTAGAGGTAGCAAGTTGAAATTAATACCACATACACAGGTTTTGTTAAAGCTGTGTAAAAATCAAACCTCTACGTCAACGCAATCGAGAGATACGGCCGTTTATGTGACATTTCCCATACATTGGCAATGGGAATCAAAATGTACAGGGTACTTCCCGTTGACCTAGAATTACGATATTAGGCAAAAAGCAAGAGCTTGTAGCACAAGTACAGAAGGAAATCCGAAAACCGTGTAACTGCCGCACACTGAGAGTTCCGTGCCATCTTTGTGCGGAACCCTCGGTGGGCGAGTTCGACTCTCACTGGGCCAGATTTTTAATATACTACATCTATATAATTCCATTCCCTTTGACCATAGTACCCAGAGTCAAACCAAGCTATGTTTGCATTTGCACCGATTTTGATATCGGAGACGAAGTGTTATTTTAAACGTCAAACATCTATGAAATAACGACGTTTGTGTTATCAAAATCGATGAAAATTTAACTCATTCGGACTCTATTATAACTTTCCTTATCTTTTAGGTATCTATCCAACACTTACCAAGACTTGCAAATTTAAAATTCGAATATATTTCATTTAAGACAAATTCTAGAGTCTTTCAAATACTCAAGCTACTCAATGTTATATATGAAAAACGAAAAAACTCCACAGTTACTCTAAAGTAAGTGGATTTATTATCTTTATCCTTCCATGCATACATAGGGCGTCCAAAATGTCCACACTTGCCTAGATATACAAGTTATGTGACTTTCTGCCTTATGGTGACCATTTTTTGCATTATTAGATAGTTGATGATAATGATGATAATGTATGGTAAAAGATTAGCTACCCGAATTTAGAACACAGGCATCTTGCCTTTCAAAGAGATTGCATATACTCGAGAAACTCGCCTTCCATTTTTTTAATATACTACGACGGTGACAAACAAGCATACGGCCCGCCTGATGGTAAGCGGTCACCGTAGCCTATGGACGCCTGCAACTCTAGGGGTGTTACATGCGCGTTGCCGACCCTTTAAAATCTTTAACACTCCTTTTTTGAAGAACCCCATACTGTAGTCCTTTGGGAAATCAGCGGCAGGGAGCTCATTCCACAGCCGGAGCGTCCGCGGGAGGAAGTTCCTCTTAAACCGCACGGTACGAGACCATTTAGGCTTCAGGGTATGCGGGTGAACACCCTGCCGACGGCGAGCGGTGCGGTGGTAGAATGCAGCCGTTGGCATCATATCAAACAATTCCTCAGAGCACAACCCATTGAGACCAGGTGGCCTAGAGCGCCTTACGCCTTATGGCGTTAGCCGCGCAAGCTGAAGACCCGGGTTCCATCCCCAGCTTGGTCTCCAATGGAGTTGGTCTTTTTCTTTAGTATATGACATCTATTTCAATTTATTTTCTACCCAAAATTCTTGTTACTCAATATTTGTTCACTTTGTTTTAATGTCAAGTCAAAAACTTTCACACTTCGGTTATAACTTTTCAAAGGCAAAGGAGACTTTCTTTTATGCCGTATTTACTTAGCTGTGTGTGTATTACACAGGTGGTCTGGCTGGGTCATTAAGAAATTGAAAAATAGAATAACAACTTTATTTAAATACAAATATTTATGACACATTAACTGTAATAAAACTCGATTTCAATTTTTCATTGCGAGTTTTACGTTTTTTTTAATGGCCAGTTCGTATAGTTAAAAAATATACTGATAAGAAAGATAAGTAGCATTTTTTTATTATTATAACTGAACCAGTGATAATATTTAACTGACGTGTCCTTAGAGTTTATGATAATATGTAGGTATTTACAATAATTGCGTTTATTATTTGTTCATGCTGTTTGCGTATTTCTTTTGTTTTTCTCACATTGTTTGTATTTTTTGTTACGTGTCTCCATACTCTCCATTCCGTAAAGTTGTTAAGAAATTGAGGATAACTTTGTATGAAAGTATACTTGCATTTTTATTTGTTTTGGCCAGAAATAATAGAATTTACAGAAAAGCCTTAACTTGTGTAAAAGCTTATACCGTCAATATTGTTGAATTTTTTTTATACTACTGCGGTGACAAACAAGCTTACGGCCCGCCTGATGGTAAGCGGTCACCGTAGCCTATGGACGCCAGCAACTCCAGGGGTGTTACATGCGCGTTGCCGACCCTTTAATAAAAGGAGGATTCGCTGTGTTGACAGCTAAAGGGGCAAGCTTTGCTCCGTGGGTCCCCAGCTGTCAACACAGTGAATCCTCTTGGAGCCCTGGCGACCTTACTCACCAACAGAAACACAACACTATCAGTAGAGTCTAGTGTTATTAAACTGCGGTTTTCTGTAAGGTGTAGGTACTTCTCCAGATGGCTATAATGAGAGATGCTCCAGATTTGAGCGATACGACATTCGTTCTGCTGTGCCCTACCACACTAAACGATATGCATCCGCTGTGCCCATACCTCTCTTAAAATATCTAATTAAAATAAATAGCATAATTGTCATTGTCAATTAATTTAAATAAATAGTAAATTCGACAAAACGAAAGGTATATAAAATAATATCGTCATGGCTTACGAGTCTTATGACAATCAACTTTAAGTTATATAGTAGTTAGCTTTAACATTGATAAAAAAAACTCTATATGCCTCCCTTTTTTCGGAGTGGCAATACAAGCGTCAGAAAGAGACAGTATGACTATGCATGAATGAGAAAAGATCCTCGTCAGACTATAAAATCCCAATAAGTTTGTTTTAATTTTATTTATAACGTTATTAATGTTAAATAGTTAGGTTGTTAAATTTAAACAGTTAAATTATAAATTGAAAGAGATGTCATATACTACAGATAAAGTGAAAAAGGCCCATGGTGAGCAGGGCTAGGATTGAACCAGCAAGTCCAGCAACCTCCTAACCACTGGGCTACCCGATCACCCAAATGAAGTTAATTTATATAGTTACAATATAAAACTGTATTAGCGGGTTTGTAAATATTGCATTATAGTGAAACGGTTTCAGCAATGTTGCAATGTTATGATTACTTTGCGATTCGTTTTCCACTTGTAAAACGGATTTGGTTGATTAAATCTTCATTATAATCCAATATTACACATTTCACGTATCCTTTAACTGATTTACAGTTGTTTACAAAGAGTATGCATTCACTTTTGATAAGTTTAAATCAGTGTTTTGCACATCAGTGCTTTATCAGGGATCGAAATTATCAAGATTCGCTTCTTAACCCACTTAACCCCCTAAGGCCCACTTGCACGAAGCAGCGTTAGCCGCTAACCCGGAGTTAAGTTGTCAAATTTTATACAAAAACGCTTAACACGGGTTATCTGGCTAACCCCTGTGGTGCAAGTGGCTTTAAGTGATTTTATTATGAAAAGAGAATTGGGAATTATGACGTCTCTTAAAGGCTCAACCAAGACATCATGTGACCACGGCAGTAATCATACAAATATACATGGAATAAATGATCTGATTCTGAAAAAAAACCGAGCTATTTTTTTAAATATATTTTGTATGGCTTGCCGCTGCCGTGGTCGCGCGATGTCGTGGCAGCGGCGTAAGAGCTCTACCAGTCGATAGCGACGGCGCGATTCGTTGGTGGTTGCATCTCGCTTCCACTAGTTAAAGTACGAGCAAGATGCAAGTACTATAGAATCGCAGTCGATCGACAACGAGCTACGGTAATATAAAACTCATAGTAATCACACTAAGCAGACGATGTGGCTGGCAGGTTAAAGCTCATAAAATAAATAAATAATAAATAGAGCGGAAGGGAAGCAGAAGGGAAAAAGAGCCGCAGGAAGCTCAATAAGGCGATGACCGTTTCCCATCAGGCGGCTCGTCTGCTCGTTTGTTACCTTTCCCATAAAAAAAAGGCTTGTGTTACGGGTAGTCCGACAACGATATATATAATATACAAATACATAAATACGTAGAAAATATCCATGACTCAGGAACAAATATTTGTGTTCGTCACTCAAATAAATGCCCTTACCGGGATTCGAACCCAGGACCATCGGCTTAGCAGGCAGGGTCACTACCAACTACGCCAACCGGTCGTCATCTTTAATAAATTGATGTTAAGTCCTTCCCTCCGGCCGGCAAGCAGCCAATTGCAGGCTACGCTAAACAAATATACTAGAGGTCGACTAGCAGGAGGTCGCTGGTTCGATCGGCCCTGCTCACCGGAGGCCTTGGTCACTTTTTCTGTAGTATATGACGTATCTTTCAATTTATTATTTATATATAGTAGTGTCACTACTTAAAAAACAAAAAACATTTATTACATTGAATAAATGATTTGATTCGTGCTTTACAATTGTAAATAAACTAGAACGAAACGCAATATAAACAAATGAAACCAGCTTGACATTGGTCCTAACTTTTTGTAGAGTACGAAGAGAATGAAAATATCTTCACTATTTTGTTCACATGCGTAGGTTTATTAGTAACATTTTGTACAGTTTGAAAACTAACTTAACCCTTTAACCGCTTACAATTTTATAATGAGCGTGCACGTGAAATTACACGAAGATTTGTCTTATTTATCAGACTTCGGCGAAATGAGGTGGAAAATATTTGTCTTATATATCGGACTATGGCGGTTAAAAGGTTAATAATATTACAACATGCAATTACCTCCTCAACAGTTCCCACCAACATATACTTGCTTTATTAATTGCTGTTGTGATTATGAGTAAATAACGAAATTGGAAAGTGTTATCAACCGTTTGTCCCACAGAGATAACGTAGTGCTATTCCGCCCCAAACGCCTGCAGAACAAGTTTGAAGACTCCTCTGTGGTGTACTCTGGGGACGACGGCGCGCCTTCCCTTAAAGCCTTCATCAAGGACAACTAGTGAGTATATTTAGGCAGTTTTTTTCAATAAGTAAATTAACTTTTTCTGCCCTCCGGCCGGCACGCAGCCCTGCAATTGGCTGAAAGGAAGCGGTAAATGGTGTCCTTGAGACCTTGCGAATAATGCTCTGTACGATATTGTTCACCAAAAACCTTTCTCTCTGATGATGATGATGAATTATCAGAACTCTCGATTGAATGAATATATTTGTGCAACATGGTTACGCAAAAAAAGACGCATAAGTACAAGAGTTCCGGTGGAGAAATTGGGGGGAAAAGAGCGATGGGGATCCCAGAATCGCGGGTTCGGGTCTCGCCCGAGGTCATAAGTTTTCCACTTTTCCTTTCTTTCAAAGAAAAGATAAGATAAACGGCCACTCTCTCTGATCTTCTACCTCCATTCGCGTCTGCCGGATAGAAAGGAATACTTATTTTTTTAAACAAGAGCGGCATGCAACTCGCGAGCTGAGGTTTGCCGACCCCTGCTTTAGAGTGTGACCAACTTGGCGAAAAAAGTCAGAACTTATCTACAAACATTCTCGATACGCAGTTACACGCTTAAATTAGTTTTAGTCATGATTTCATGCTTTATTAGATCTGTGGCCAGGCCAAATCATATTAGACGTGCACTATCAAAATGGCAGCGAAGCGACTATTGAATAAGTGCGATTTGTTTTTGTTTCAGTCAATTTTAAAATAAAGCCAACAAGTGTCCCCACACTTTAGGCCTATATAGGATAAAAGAACTGGAAACTCGTACCCAATCAGCCGACAAAAATGACGCCGTAAAAGTGCAGCAGTTGCGACTCTTTTCCATATAGTCCTGTTTGGAATGGGACGTTTCGTTGAGTGCCAAACAGAAGTGTATGAATTTGACACTTAATGTTTACTTCAGTAAGCTCTTTTTCGTACGAAACATTTACCGTTTGTATCATTATATTATAGAAAACTTTATTTAGGCGATCAAGTGACAATATTCAAATGTCACTGGGTAGTCTAAATTAAGTTTTCATTTTGACACAAGAACCGATGCAAGAGTGGCGCCGCCTGATGAGCGAAAATACGATAGCTCCGATTACGTGCAGTCAAGGAATTCAATTTGCGTCTTTGCGACCCATATCGCAAACTTTTCCTTTGTATTTCAATACAGTTTGACAACCAACAGTGCAGTGTATAGGTCTAGAACCATGTCAAAATGACAAGCAATAAGAGATTTCTTACAATCAGATGTATAAGCGTCACTATGACATAGTCCTACTGTGGCCTAGGGTTCCAATAGGTTGACTGTATTTATACACTGCACTGTAGGTACGAGTACGTACCTAATCAAAATCAAATCAAAATAACCGTAATAATAATCGTATCAAAATGAATACTTAATTTAGCGTAAAACTAAGTGACATTTGAAAATATCCCGCCATACCCACGTTCCACTAGCGCCCCTAACTAATTGTACCATTATCAACATCTACACACCGTTAACCATTTGTCGTGCTCATCTTATCTTATCTTCCAGCCACGGCCTGGTCGGCGTGCGTCAGAAGGACAACATCGCCGACTTCTCTAACCCTCTCATCGTCGCGTACTACGATGTCGACTACACGAAGAACCCCAAGGGCACCAACTACTGGAGGAACCGCGTGCTCAAGGTGAGCTAATGACCTTCACGATTTTCACATACTTTTTCTTTTATCTTGTCTCCCATTTCGCCATTCAAACCAAAGTTATATAGGAACCGAACCTTCAAGAAAAGAGCGTACTCCCACCTTAAAGGCTGGCAACGCACTTGCGGCACCTCTGGTGTTTTAAGTGTTCATGGACGGCGTTACTCGCTTACCATTAGGCGATTCGTCCGCTCGTTGGCCACCTATTTCATAAAAAAAACTAAGTGCATCTCTCCGTCAGTGGCAAAATTTATTCGAATAACGGATAACGAATAAGAATAACCAAATCATCCGCGGATGACGGATGACGAATAAATCATTCGTGGATAAATCATTCGCGAATAAATTATTCGCGGATGAAAAAAATCGTTGATCATCCTTTATTCGAATAATGCCCATTTCTGGTTTCACCGCGATGACATTGCGACACACACATTCGTTTCTATGAACTTAAGTATGTAGCTACTGCGTAAAACGAAATAGTACTAAAAAGCTTAAATGGAATCGTGCTGGCCAAATTAGCAATAAATGGGACCCTCAAAGGTGGCTGGGGCAGAAGCAGACCAAAAGAGAGATGGTGCGACTAACCAGCCGCCTGTTCTACCACACCGACATATTTCGGCTGCATACTAAAGTTCATAGAAACGATGTGACAATAGGCTAGACGACCAAAACAATCTATTTAGTCCGTCTTTTAGATTATTAACAAATATTGTACACGTATTTTTCTTTTGTTCGTCAAATCAAAAATAACGAAAATACAGTGCGCTCAAGTTTCGCGTAACGTCACTATTAGGTACAATTCTTACCTATTAGTGACGCCACAAGCCCCCATCCCGGAACTTTGATGCTCATTATCTTCGTCAATTTGTGTTAAATTGAAAAAGGAAAAAATACGTGTCTAATCATTTTCGATAATCTGACGGACTAATTAGAATGATATTTTTTCAACCTAGTCGTCGTCCCTATTGCCGCAATGTCAGCTAATTTTTTAAGTTTATACGCGGTTGGCGTAGTTGGTAGTGACCCTGCCTGCTAAGCCGATGGTCCTGGGTTCGAATCCCGGTATGGGCATTTATTTGTGTGATGAACACAAATATTTGTGCCTGAGTCATGGATGTTTTTTATGTATTTATGTATTTGTATATTATATATATCGTTGTCTAAGTACCCGTAACACAAGCCTTCTTGAGCTTACTGCGGGATTTAGTCAATTTGTGTAAGAATGTCCTATAATATTTATTTTTTATTTATTTCTGGCAGGTCGCCAAGGAAGTGTCCGAAGTGACTTTCGCCATCAGCAGCAAGGACGAGTTCACGCACGAGTTGAACGAGTACGGCATCGACTTCGCGAAGGGAGACAAGCCGGTCGTGGCCGCACGCGACGCGGACGGGAACAAGTACATCATGGCGGCGGAGTTCAGGTAACTGGCTGCTGACCGAGCGAGACCTTCGCCATCGCAGCGAGGGCGAGCTCACCCACGAGCTGAAGGAGTACGGCATCGACTTCGCCAAGGGAGACTAGCCAGTTGACAAGTACATCATGGCGGCGGAGTTCAGGTAACTGGCTGCTGACCGAGCGAGACCTTCGCCATCGCAGCGAGGGCGAGCTCACCCACGAGCTGAAGGAGTACGGCATCGACTTCGCCAAGGGAGACTAGCCAGTTGACAAGTACATCATGGCGGCGGAGTTCAGGTAACTGGCTGCTGACCGAGCGAGACCTTCGCCATCGCAGCGAGGGCGAGCTCACCCACGAGCTGAAGGAGTACGGCATCGACTTCGCCAAGGGAGACTAGCCAGTTGACAAGTACATCATGGCGGCGGAGTTCAGGTAACTGGCTGCTGACCGAGCGAGACCTTCGCCATCGCAGCGAGGGCGAGCTCACCCACGAGCTGAAGGAGTACGGCATCGACTTCGCCAAGGGAGACTAGCCAGTTGACAAGTACATCATGGCGGCGGAGTTCAGGTAACTGGCTGCTGACCGAGCGAGACCTTCGCCATCGCAGCGAGGGCGAGCTCACCCACGAGCTGAAGGAGTACGGCATCGACTTCGCCAAGGGAGACTAGCCAGTTGACAAGTACATCATGGCGGCGGAGTTCAGGTAACTGGCTGCTGACCGAGCGAGACCTTCGCCATCGCAGCGAGGGCGAGCTCGCCCACGAGCTGAAGGAGTACGGCATCGACTTCGCCAAGGGAGACTAGCCAGTTGACAAGTACATCATGGCGGCGGAGTTCAGGTAACTGGCTGCTGACCGAGCGAGACCTTCGCCATCGCAGCGAGGGCGAGCTCGCCCACGAGCTGAAGGAGTACGGCATCGACTTCGCCAAGGGAGACTAGCCAGTTGACAAGTACATCATGGCGGCGGAGTTCAGGTAACTGGCTGCTGACCGAGCGAGACCTTCGCCATCGCAGCGAGGGCGAGCTCGCCCACGAGCTGAAGGAGTACGGCATCGACTTCGCCAAGGGAGACTAGCCAGTTGACAAGTACATCATGGCGGCGGAGTTCAGGTAACTGGCTGCTGACCGAGCGAGACCTTCGCCATCGCAGCGAGGGCGAGCTCACCCACGAGCTGAAGGAGTACGGCATCGACTTCGCCAAGGGAGACTAGCCAGTTGACAAGTACATCATGGCGGCGGAGTTCAGGTAACTGGCTGCTGACCGAGCGAGACCTTCGCCATCGCAGCGAGGGCGAGCTCACCCACGAGCTGAAGGAGTACGGCATCGACTTCGCCAAGGGAGACTAGCCAGTTGACAAGTACATCATTACAATTGTATAGAATGGTCTGTACGGTGACGGATACGATATGTTGTTACCTCACTGGCCAAAATACCAAGTCACGTGGTTTTGTTTTTTTTATACCTAAAAGTAAAGAGAAAAAAAGTGTTCCTCACTTTCGATACATTTTTCAAACCTTTCATTTCGTCAATCGTCAACGCCATACAAAATCTATAAAAAATGGTAACGGAATGAAAAAGAACTTGCGTCATTTTTATCTCTAAATAAACATCTCGCGATGCTGAGTAGATCTCACATAAATGCGTCGCCCAACGTGCGGCAGTTCGTAACGCGCATTTAATACACAGTGTACAGTGCAAAAATACGTATCGACAAAATCGTCTCATAAATATGGTACTACGCTCTTATTAGTCTTATTACAATGGAATAAAATGCTATGGGACATAATTTTTGAGTACGATGTGTCCACCCATATTTTTACACTTTACCGTACAGTAAAAAGCGACGAGCCTTGATACGGAAACTTTCCGGATTCTAAGGAAAGGTTCGTAAATTTCGGGTAAAAACACAAGAAACCATGAAGAGATATTTATCTCATAAAAAAGCGAATGTAAACCACTTTAAAAAACACTAAAAAACAATTGACGCTCGCCGCCCGTCTAGGTTTGCCTACGGTTAGAAATATTATGTAATACTGTAGTTGGCGTGCGCCGGCAGGGGCGGGGTGTGTCGGTACTGATACTGACAATGTACAACGCCATTTATCATTCAAATTTGCAGCGACGATATTATATATATATATATATATATATATATATATATATATATATATATATATATTATCCGTAAAACTCTTTATTCTTTACTAGGTAATAAGTTAAAGTAGTTTTTATGCGTCGTAAAATGAGAATGCATCATTTACGACGGCATTGTGCGTACGCATTTGCGTTATGTTCCGATTATTGCTTATCAATGCGGTTTTCGAATGCTCGAGTTCACTTTAATTATTTGTTGCGATGTTGCTATGTAGGAAAATACTTAGGTACATTCAAGTGTTATAATATGGGTGTATACAATACAATACAATAACTCTTTATTGCATAACTCATAAAATATTACAACAGAAAAAAAAGATATAGGTACATCATACACAAAAGCAGAGGTAAGGTGTATATGTAGTACACAATGATTTTATCGTGACACTTCTATCGACCTCTTAGCTTCTTTCGAGCGTCGTTGTGTATTTTCATTTCATTTAGTATCATTTACGTGGGATATTGATGGGCCTCTGAATAAAAATCAATTTGAACTGACACTGACTTTAACTAACTGCAAAAAGACTATTTTACTTAATTTATTGCAAATTGCCGCACGTTCACGTTCCACCATTCGAATTGTTCTCCCCGTCCCTCTCACTCTCAATAATATCTCCTTCCGTCCCTCACTCTCGCTTGCGTTCCGTTTCACCCTATCTCCTTACGTTCCATTCCTACATTTATTCAGTATGTGGGAGTCTGGTTACAATTGGTCAAACATAGAATAATATAACTACACCTCAAATTTCCAGTATCGACAACCTCCTCCAATTCACCAAGGACCTGCTGGCCGGGAAGCTGGAGGCCTTCATCAAGTCGGAGGCGGTTCCGGAGCCCAACGACGGGCCCGTGAAGGTGGCCGTGGGCAAGAACTTCCAGAGCCTGGTGGCCGACAGCGGCCGCGACGCGTTAGTGGAGTTCTACGCGCCGTGGTGCGGCCACTGCCAGAAACTCACGCCCGTGTGGGAGGAACTCGGAGAGAAGGTAAGCTCCCTGCCACTGTTTTCCCAAAGGACTACAATATGGGGTTCTTCAAAAAAGGAGTGTTAAACTTTTTAAAGGGTCGGCAACGCGCATGTTTGGAGTTTATTAACCTCGCTACGGGGTGTGGGTAGACCACAAATAAAATCTCGCAGCAAATCAGTTAGCGGGAGCTCATAAAAACAAATGTACATGGTAAATATCTCGTTTTAAATAGTAATCATAGCTCATATGATTGTTCTTCCATTACAGATGAAGGGTGAGGATGTGGACATTGTGAAGATCGACGCGACGGCCAACGACTGGCCCAAGTCCGTGTACGACGTGTCCGGGTTCCCGACCATCTTCTGGAAGCCCGCCGACGCCAGCAAGAAGCCAGTCAGATACAACGTGAGTATATACCATATTTAAACGGGTCGCTCACGTAATGGGAGCTACCATATTGTCGCTCACCAGGTGGCGCCACTCATGCGTGGGTCCTGTGTCAGTGTGAGAGAACTGTCAAAGTGACGTTTGAAATGTTCCCGGGGTGTACGATCTACCCGAGCTCTCAGTATCGTTTTTGTTAACCGGGTTAACAATAGGGATGACGACTAGGTTAATAAACTATCATTTTAAATACTCCGTCAGTTAGATTATCTAAAATCATTAGACGGGCATTTTCAAAATAAGGTACCATTTTCATTTTTTTTTTAATATAGGAAGTTTTGGGTTTTTTATAACCAGAATCACGAGTACTATTGATTTCAAAAAAGAAAAATAGTGTCCTGTTTTTTTTGTCAGCTTTGCACTTTGTAACGCATTTTTTCATACATTTCGTATGGGCCGTTACAAACCTGACAAAAATTTTTTGTATGGAAAATTGACAACCCATTTTCATTAAAAGGGTGCACTTTTTTCTGAAAATGCCCAGACACGTACTTTTTCCTTTTTCAATTTAAATAAAATTTACGAAGATAAAGAGCATCTAAGTTCTAGGGCGGCTAGTGACTTCACTACTGGGTAAGAATTGTACCTAATAGTGACGTTACGCGAAACTTGAGCGCACTGTATTTTCGTCATTTTCGATTTGACGAACATAAGAAAAAATACGTGTACAATATTTTTTTATAATCTTAAAGACAGACCAAAAAGTTTTTTTTTTGTCGTCTAGCCTATTGTCCTATAATATTTACTATTTTATTACAGGGTGGTCGTGCCCTCGAAGACTTCGTCAAATACATCGCGGAGCAGGCCTCCAGCGAGCTCAAGGGCTTCGACAGGAAGGGCAATGAGAAGAAGAGAGATGAACTGTAATCAACAGATCTGAAGCCGGCACTGGCCGCGACTTTCCTCTCTGTCACACTCCGCTAGAGTGGGATGGATGCACCTACGATTGTAGAGAATTCATTAGCTAAGTAAACAAAACACGAGAATCGGACGTTGGAGAATTTGTATAGTCCTCTCTGTCACACTTGCATATTGGAGAGGTAAAGAGGTTCCGTCTGCCAATTTTCGATGTTGGTCGACCCTCGGGGTTTAACCTGCGCTGTTAACCTCTTTGACGCCAACGACGGATATGTCCGCACTGTAGCCCCAATGCCAAAACCCCCCTGTCAAAACTAAGAACATCAAAGTCATAAGCCCGTCCTTCACTTCCTTACGAAGTAAAGGAAGTGTCAAAAAGAGATGTATATGCGTTTGTTATTTCTCCGATTCCGTAGGTTGTCAACAGTGTTGCTGATCTCTTGATGCAATTCGTCCAAGAAACCAAATTCAATACGTCGTTGTAATTAGTAGTCGGTATCAATGCATTACGACTTAAATTAGCCGCATTATTTTGATAGTGAATTTTTCAAATGTCGTAAGAGCCACGTTGTTAGGTTAGACTTACGACATTTGAGAAATCCACTGCCAATTTCTAGGCCGCTAGAAACTGTTGTCATTTGACAGTTGTTGTACTACTTCCATGCTTTAGTTATTCTTCCGTGGAGCGGCAGCTTTTGTATTTGACATGGCGTTAACTCATTTTTTTTTTGCTCGTTACAAAACCTCTCTAGCGCAATGAAGTTGATACTTTAAAACGGGATAAAAGTCGCGACCAGAAGCCGTTGTGAGCTAATGTGTGTCTCAATCTACGTGGGAAAATATATATAATCTGTAATCAGTGAGTACACTGATCATTTCATCAAGTACATAAGTCCGTTGATTCTTTATTTCAAGTCTGTGATCTTTGAGTGTTGCCAGTTTTATAAAAAAATTATGCCACCATTAATTTGGTCGTGTCGGTAAATGAATTTTGAATATCAGTCCGTATTTGATTACTTGTTTTTTTATGCTGGCAATATTAGTGACATTTGGTTTTCATATTGATTCTAAAATCTATGGTCTAGGTTTTGTAAAAACACCTCATTGTGTTGAAGGAGACGTGTCAATCTAGTTATAAATAGTAATTAATAATTTATAGTAATGTATTGAAACTGATACGGCCTCCTTTCTCAATTTACTATAAAACTATTTTAATACCGCACTTAAATAGTACGCTACGTGTTTCGCTTGCAAAATATAATGTTTTGTTACATCTAAATTTACGCACCTAGAGTGGTGTGAAGAGTCAAAGGAATATTTGTCTCGCTCGCACTTTATTTACACTATACCAATATAACTATCGGACATAAATTTTTGTTCACCACAAGCTAGTAAGCAGCGCTCAGTAATATGTACCAACCTAAGTGTATAAAATATCATTTTAGCTCTGTTATACCGTTCTAGGTGTGTAATAGAAAAATCTACGCACTGGTTGCGTCAGAAATACACTTCATTTACAGTTTCTTCCAACTCCAGTGATATTTGATAACTTATTTTTTCTAAACTTTAAATAAAATAGTGTGAAAGTCATTCCGTTTTGGATGTGGAAGTTTTTTTGTATGGAGATTGTGAAATTATAAATATTTTCTAGTAGGTTGCTCTAAATACAGTAATTTGATGCATTTCGTAATGTCAGTGGGATAATGAATAAATTAGGTTGTATTTATAATATGGTGTTTTATTTTTATGAGAGACTTCTTTTTTATGTTACTATGTTTTTGTATTTAATGTTTGCGCCTTTCAGGTGCAAATCTAAATATTTCACATAGACTCTACCTAGAGCAGAATACTGATTCGGTAAGGGGCAATATCAGAAAAAAATGCTCCATTTGAATGAAAATGGGTCCTCGATTTTCCATACAAAAAAAATTTAGGTACAGTTTTGTAACGGCCCATATAAAATGTGTGAAAAAATGCGTTACGAAACTGACCAAAAAAAACGGGACACTTTCTTTTTTTTAATCAATAGTACTCGTGATTCTCGTTATAAAAACCCAGAACTTCCCATATTTTCAAAATAAGGAAATAGTACCATTTTTGAAAATGCCCTTATGTAAATAATAGCTAGAACCCTGAATTTTCAGTGACATGTCAACTCTTGCTACTCACACGTCAGTTGAGAATTGAAACTCTTCGTTACCACGCCCCGTACTTCGCGGGCTCTAATGTAGGGGGGGTTAGGGAAGGAGGTACTTGTGAGGGATCAAAGTACACGATAGCCCCGGAATTCGCGGGCGTGGGTTACGAATAGCGTTGAAAATGCCGGAAAAAATCAAATGTATTTTTCATGATTTAATGAAACTTGCGGTTTTTTCAGAAGTTTTCGGGTTTTTTAAGAAATAAATAATATCACTGTCACTCCTTTCATCTGTTTCTTCCTCAATGTAATCGATGTAGCACTGTTGTAGGTGTAAATTATACTTAATAAGCATTGATTTAGAGTTGAAAATTAGAGCGGAAACTTTCATTGATTTTTTCCTAAAGAATCCGAAAAAAACGAGTCGACTGGGAAAAAATCGGATTTCTTTCAGACTTTTTAACGCTAGTTACGAAGGATTATTTAATTTGAACTTGTAATTTAACCCTTTGACCGCCGTTGTCACCGATACTAGACAACGATAGTACGATACACTAACGCCGTCGTCTTGTATACAAGACAAAGTTTCAACCGCTTACTAAATGGTCAAATAACAGAATTTAAAAATTATTTTGTACTCATGTCAACTTGTTGACCCTTTGTTTTTTCATACATTTACTTTTTAAGCAGCTATATGAATCCATTGTTTCATAATAAAGGATTTAAAAAATATGCTTATAATTTCTACATTTTTCGGTGTCACTGTCGCCGTAGGCATGTATAAAAGACAGCTAGGGATGGGAAAGTTCAATCGATGTGCAAGTTTTTAAAATGAATATGTTTTCACGAATCTGGTTTTATTGAAGCGTTCAAACATTTAATCGCCAATTTATTTATCGTAAGGCATAGGTATATACAAAACTGTTCTTATACTAGTAATTAGGTACATTATATTCTAAATTTACATTTAGCCAAGTACATTGCAGCTTCACTCGTTACGTTTTTAAAGTCTTCCACTGGGCCATCATACTTTGTAAGCGGGCACTCCAAAACGATATGCCGCACTGTTTGTTTGGGGCATCCACTCACAGCATTCCTGTTCGCTCCATCCCCATTTTTTTCGAAGTAGGCACAGTGTCCGATTCCTGTACGCAGGCGGTTGAGCATGCACCACACGCGACGTTGTTCCCTGAATCCAGGAGCGTGTTTAGCTCGAAGAGATCGGTTGAAATCAATTATTGTCATTGTTGGTAACTACTCGTAGTAAGTTAAGTAGGCATATGTCAAAATAAAAGGCATAATAATGGATAAAGTTTAGGCAGCTTCTTTAGTAAATTAACCATTGCGGTTTATTTGCCGAATAAATTATTGATCGCAGTGACAGCGAAGGACTACATTTTAACTCGATATAAGTATACAGTGTATCACAACGAAGAGCAAACCTTAAAACTGGTTGCCGGGGAACTCGAGTACAATGCACAGTGTGAAATATGACCTTATTTGCGGACATCCTGTTTTTATGTGTTTAAAAGAAGGATAATACGAATATTAAACACATTTAAAAACTCTCATGTTGATATCTGTAATAGTTTCGGAGTTATATGAGAAATCGAGAAAATTCTATGAAAACCATAGAAACTTCTTCACTCAAAGTCTTATTACTTCTACTAAAAAAGAACGAT
Source organism: Lathronympha strigana (assembly GCA_949128165.1). Taxonomy (NCBI): domain Eukaryota; kingdom Metazoa; phylum Arthropoda; class Insecta; order Lepidoptera; family Tortricidae; genus Lathronympha; species Lathronympha strigana. The sequence continues at coordinate 2,293,313 of OX421904.1, forward strand.
ATCATATCATAACTATACACTAAAAGTACCCATTCATCTATATAAATTAGCATAATTACGGTCAGTTTGCTCACTAAACTTAATTTTATATGTTTTCATCACATATTTTTTTCTCGTTAATCTGGGCATGGTCGCATTTTTTTTCAATGTTAATTTGTTTATTACAGTAACAACTACTACCACAAAAAAAATCAAACGCAACAACATCAAGACTTCGGAGATATGAATTTTCAAAATGTTACATAGGGTTGTCACTATTTCCTAAGTCGATCATAATGTCTTCTTATTACGGTTCATATCTTAGGTACGATTTGATATTATTTATGTGTGATAGTTATTTATGTGTTGAAAGTATAAAAAAACTACATTCCAACACGTATGTCATACAAAATTTTATAACGCATTATAATACACGCTGCATGTCCTTTACGCCTATAATTATTTGCGGTAGTCACTAAATCATGTACTTTCCGAGCGTATGCATTATAAAATAAGTCTTCATCTCTCGGGTACACCTAATTAGAATGTAGTAATATTTCTACCCATATTCCTTATTCCAATTCCAATTATTTTTTTATTAAAAAAATTAACACAGCTTTACAGTTTAATACCAATGCACTGTGAAAATCAGAAAAAATATATAAAACACAAAAGAGAGACAATAACAAACAAAAATCAATTAGTACTAGGCGACGCAATAGCGTGGCTCCGTTGCGTCGTCTGAACCAGTGGCGTGGGATTCGTCAAGTTACCCCGGAACCGCTGAAACACGACGCCCTTCGGCCAGAAGTCTGCGCTCGCGATGGTGTCCTGCAGCTGCCGCGGTACGCGCACCACAAACGAGCTGAAGTGCACGTAGTGGCGCGACTGCAGCTGCTGCACCCTCAGCGTATAGCCAGTCTTCCGGTGGACATACTCCACCACGTCGTTAGCCACGGCGGAGTAGTGCAAGCGCGACACTTAGAGCGCTCTACTAGGCGTGACGACCCGTAGACCTGAATTAACCGGCTCGGCCGTGCCTTGCAGAGTCTTACGAGGCGCCCTGCTCGTACTTGGACGAATGGCTGGTGGACGAACTTTATACTATTTTGGTAGCGCTTTCATGTGGGCTGTCGATTGATTGTGAAAAATTTGAAGAATTTTGTAAATCTGTTGCTATCAAATATTTACAGAAGTATTCTTGGTTCTATGTATATGTCGGTAACATTACATAAAATTTTAATGCATGGTGGTCGAATTATAGAATCCAGCGAAATACCTATAGGAATGCTTTCCGAACAGGCAGGGGAATCGAGAAATAAGTATTGGCGTTATGATAGACAACACCATACCCAAAAATTTGATCGCAAAACCACAATGTTGGACTTATTACCGAGCTTTAGAATCTTCAGACCCGTATTTGTCTTTGTTAACACAACAAACCCGTCAAAAAGAAAAAAAGCCTTTACCCAAGAGTGTCCTTATCTCATCAAAGTCACAGAACATAACGCGATTACACTGAAGCTGATAAAATAATTTTGACTACAGACGAACAAGTTATCCAAGACTGATCATTTAAACTGACTTTCCACGTTGCTTATAAATTGATAGAATAATTCACACAAAAAAATATTACTGTCTTAATTCCATTTTGTGACAACCCTATTTCCATAGAAATCCAGAAAAAACATAGAAATGGGATATCTCCAAAGTCTCGCAAGATATAGATTCAGGATTTTTACAGGTTAAAGGTAAAACTATGTAGCAAATTTTACAAGCGGAAACAAATGCGACCGTAAAATAGTTAATTTTTTATATATATTTTATTTAATTATACAAATTACGATTTTTTTTCAATTCCTACGCAATTACAGTCATGTGGGTTTAACTCGTAGTATATTATTGAATACCGTATCATATACACTAGGTTAATATGGATAATTTTGAATCGTTTGTAATTAATAGACAAAAACATTTTTCCGAGAGGTCAATGACCTTTCATAAAATAAATTATATCTCCGTTTTAAAGTAAGTTATCGACATAGGTGTTTCATAACCCTCTTCGTTGACCTTAGGTGCACTAATTTCAAACATAAAAAGAGGATGTCCGCAAGTAAGGCCATATCTCACACTGTGCAATGTAATGAAATGACGTGCATTTCACGTGCCTAAATATATGTTTTATGGCATAAAATTACTAAATGAATTACTCGAATATTTTTGCAGTCGGTTAATGGTTTTTGTAACATCCTATAGGGTTTGTTTACGTTTTTGATTTTTGACAGTCCATGCGTATTGCGTACTGTTGATATGTAGCTAGGGGCAACTAATCAACATTAACATTAAGAGTTCTGTTTATAAGTAACCTAGGTAATTATTTTGATAATGGCTGTAGTCATAGGCAACGCGCAAGCGCTTTGTTAACTGTTTGTTTGTAACTAGGTAAAAATCCAAACTTCAACAAGGTTTGACGCCTGTCTGTCAGTTGCTAATTTATAAGATTGTAAACAAATAATACAGGGGAGGTGCAAAACAATAATAATAAATGTATATTTTTATACCTCACGTAAAACCTGTCGTATTTTTGATGAATTTTTGAGCATGGTACCTACCATGCTCATATTTATATATTATACATATATTTATATATATATATATTTATTTATTTATATTTATATCTTAACATTAACCTTTTGGCCGCCGGACCCTGTCCGCCAAGACGCTCACTCACACGCCAGAGCAAATTTTAAGTAAACAACTAATAAAAAGTTTTGGGATTGCAAATAGTGATATCGATATTCATAATTAAAGGTGGAATTCTTCTCAATTTGGCTTTTTTTATTTCCAAACTTAGATTTCTCTCAAAATTTCTAAACTAAACAGATTTACTATACAAGAAAATGTTGAAAATAAAGGACTTTATCATGAAAAACAACAACTACAGTAATACAGAGTTCTCACACAAAGTTTCAAGTCTCTAGCTCAAAAATAAATTCCATTCTCATACAATCTTTCTACCCCTTTTTTACCCCCATAGATGTTGAATTTTCCAAAACTATAAAAAACACTTTTCTTTAATTATAATTAGGAGTCTTAACACAAAGTTTCAAGTCTCTAGCTCAAAACAAAATTCCATTCCTATACAAACTTTCAACCCCGTTTTTACCCCTTTAGAGGTGGAATTTCCAAAAACCATGAAAATTGCTTTCTTCAATTGTAATACAGAGTTCTTACACAAAGTTTCAAGTCTCTAGCTCAAAAATAAATTCCATTCTCATACAATCTTTCTACCCCTTTTTTTACCCCCATAAGGGTTGAATTTTCCAAAACTATGAATTTTTTTTTCTGTAATTATAATAAGGAGTCTTAACACAAAGTTTCGAGTCTCTAGCTCAAAACAAAATTCCATTCCTATACAAACTTTCAACCCCCTTTTTACCCCTTTACAGGTGGTATTTCCAAAAACCATGATAACGTCTTTCTACAATTGTAATACAGAGTTCTTACACAAAGTTTCAAGTCTCTAGCTCAAAAATAAATTCCATTCTCATACAATCTTTCTACCCCTTTTTTACCCCTATAGGGGTTGAATTTTCCAAAACTATGAAAACACTTTTCTTTAATTATAATAAGGAGTCTTAATACAAAGTTTCAAGTCTCTAGCTCAAAACAAAATTCCATTCCTATACAATTTTTCAACCCCGTTTTTACCCCTTTAGAGGTGGAATTTACAAAAACTATGAAAACATTTTTCTTTAATTGTAATACAGAGTTTTAAAACAAAGTTTCAAGTCTCTAGCTCAAAACAAAATTCCATTCCTTTACAAACTTTCACCCCCGTTTTTACCCCCTTATAGGTTGAATTTCCAAAAACCATGAAAATATTTTTCTATAATTATAATAAAGAGTCTTTGCACAAAGTTTCAAATCTCTATCTAAAAAAAAAATCCATTTCCATACAAACTTTCAATCCCCTTTTCACCCCCTTAGGGGTGGAATTTCGAAAAATCCGTTCTTATCTCTTGCCTATGTACTAAAAAGAAGCTTTGGTAAAAATTTCAAGTTTCTAGTCGTAGCCGTTTCGGCTGTGCGATGATCGTAGATGAGGACAACCTCTTTTATATATATAGATTATGCCTTTTTTTTCGACATATACCTACTTACTACTGTAGTTACCAACAATGACAATAATTGGCGATTAAATGTTTGAACGCTTAAATAAAACCAGATTCGTGAAAACATATTCATTTTAAAAACATGCATATCGATTGAACTTTCCCATCCCTAGCTGTCTTTTATACATGCCTACGGCGACAGTGACACCGAAAAATGTAGAAATTATAAGCATATTTTTTAAATCCTTTATTATGAAACAATGGATTCATATACCTGCTTAAAAAGTAAATGTATGAAAAAACAAACGGTCAACAAGTTGACATGAGTACAAAATAATGTTTAAATTCTATTATTTTACCATTTAGTAAGCGGTTGAAACTTTGTCTTGTATACATACAAGACGACGGCGTTAGTGTATCGTACTATCGTTGTCTAGTATCGGTGACAACGGCGGTCAAAGGGTTAACGGGTTTCTTTTTTTGGCTTTCGTTCTGATACATACTGTATATATACATATATATAATTAATTAAATCCACCTGTTAGTTCTCTCCGAAAACCCTCCGGTAAGTAAGTATGTAAATTTATCGAGACACGATGCGCGTCCCTAATCTTATGGTTTATAAAGTTTACGTACGTCAAGCGCTTATGCCGTTGACTCAGACGCTATTATTACTTAACTCGCGCGTAATAGTACATTGTGCATCTAGGGCGGTAAGAAGGGCATTACTTACGAGAGTTAGTAATGCCCTTACTGCCCGTGGTACACACAATGTTTTTCATCACATTTGCGAGGAAATAAATAAACTCTATACAGTTAAAGAAACAATAATGATAAGCGGTAGTGTAGTTGCACAGTCCACAGTACTCCGGAGTGACTACGTGCTGCGAGCGCGTGCGGGGCAGGTCCTCCGCGAGCTCCGGGCGGGCGGTAAAGTAGTATGAGAATCCTTTAAAACCATGGGAATAATACAGCTCTTTAAGTGTAAGTATGCTTGCATATAATATCACCATTTACGAGCAGGTGTGATGAAAACAGTATTTATCAGTCTGAACTAAAGACGAGCCATGCGCGCCGTTGACATGTATAGAAGACTACTCGTACAGACTAGTGCGGTGATATTACTTCATGATTCGATAATGTTTAGTTGTTGTTTTTCATGATAAAGTCCTTTATTTTCAACATTTTATTGTATAGTAAATCTGTTTAGTTTAGAAATTTTGAGATAAATCTAAGTTTAGAAATAAAAAAGCCAAATTGAGAAGAATTCCACCTTTAATTATGAATTAGTTGTTTACTTAAATTTTGCTCTGGCGTGTGAGTGAGCGTCTTGGCGGACAGGGTCCGGCGGCCAAAAGGTTAAATGCAGCGGCCTTGGTAGTACATACAACGGCGCTACGATAAATTGATTAGGTAACTTCATAACCTATTTCATAATTGCAATCATCATCAACTCTTATTTCACCGCCTCCTAGCCTAGTTGGTAGTGACCCTGCCTACGAAGCAGGAGGTCCCGGGTTCGAATCCTGGTCAGGGCATTTATTGGTGTGTTTATCACGAATATTTGTTCCTGAGTTATGGATGTTTTCTATGTATTTAAGTATTTATATGTATATATCTATTATATATATCGTCGTCTAGTACCCACAGCACAAACCTTATTGAGCTTACCGTGGGACTAGGTCGATTTGTGTAAAATTGTTCCACAAATATTTATTTATTATTATTTATTTATTTAGTTCAGTTATTTTTACTTTTTTTGCATTTCTTGTTTTCGGCAGCCGCGTTAATCCCGGCTGGTGCCGCCGCCGACAATGCTGCAGCATCACCGAGCGCTGCACGAACGTCATGGGGCAAGAAGGACACGCGTGGGGACGCTCCCCGCTATGCAGCAACATATGCCGCGACAATGAATTCCTCTTACCAAACCGCTTGTCACACTGCATACACGAATAAGGCCGCGTGTGACTGTCAACGTGCTCCGCGAGCGCACCTTGCGTTTTCAACTTTTTAAAACACTCCGGACACTCATAAGGACGTTCCCCGGTGTGCGATCTTAAATGCGTTGTCAAAATGCTTTATTATATATATAGTTTTATAAACGTCCGTTCACCCGCCGCTCTCTTCTCGATATGTTCAGTGGAGTGCGCCTCCCATCTTTGAGCGTCGATGAATTGTTTTGGACAGAAAGCGCACGGGAGCATAAAGTTATCATGCGTTGTTACATGGGAGAAAAATTCTGTATTCGAAGTGAGGATACGGCTGCAAACGTAGCAAGGGATTTCCCCTTTTTCTCCATGGTCGCGCTCGGAATGGCGAAGCAAATCGATCATAGACCTGTATTTCTCGTTACAAGTTGTACAAGCGAAAGTATCTTCGGGTGTGTGTTTTTCAACATGTCTCTGTAAGTGGACTAGGAGAGGGTATCGCCGCAGGCATATTGGGCATGAGAAGAGTCGCTCGCCTAGATGCGTGTTGAGATGGTCGCTGTATTCGCCTTTGGATTTGAAGCGCTTAGGGCACAGGTCACAGGCGAGCAGTTCGGTCGCGTGCGTGCGCGTGTGAGCGAGAAGGAGATAGGGGTAAGCGAAGGCGGCGCCGCAGACGCCGCACGTGTGGTTGTTTGCGACGCGGTGCACGAGCCGCATGTGCTTGCTGATGCTGGCTTTGCCGATAAACACTTTGCCGCATAAATCGCAGACGGGGGGCTTTACTGGAAGTAAATAAATTAAAATGTATGTTATGTAGATATTGATCTCGTTTTGTTTAATTTAAATCAAGTTAGTATGGTAATTTAAATCAAAATTGCATATGGGTTGTCTAGCTTAATCCAAGTTCAAATTGGGTAAAAGAGGGATAAATGAAAATTGTAATTATGTCTGCAATGGCTACGTCATTCGAAAACAAAACACTTTTGTATGGAGATAGGTTCAATTTCGATCTTCGACAAAGTAAAAAATATTTTATTTGAATTTCGGAATTTTTCTTTATCAGCAGTTGAAGTATCGTTCGGAAATTTTGTAATACTTTATCAGGCTAACTGCCAGTAACTGCAACTCTAAATTTCCAATTTTTTTTTATTTCAAATGTTTTTCATACATTAGATAAGATAATGAATTGCTTACCAGGAGTCAGGGGTTTCACTGCAATAAGAAAACACTCCTTCAATGGAGCCGGATCTGGTTGTTTCCTCCCATATGTTTTTAGCATTCTAGGCATATTCATAACTCTTCTTAGTTTTAGTTTTTGCAGTACCGGCTCTTTTTTCTTATTAGAAACTGTAGACTTATCTTTAACCTTAACACAATCTGTTTCAGTGTTGGTAAATTCTTCTTTTATGTGAATTTCTTCAGTGATCAATATTTTATCTGAAATTAATGATAATCCATTTCATTTTATTTTATTCTCACAGATAATAAGAAAAGTGTTAATGGACGCATTCTTAGTTTATTCTGTATTCGTAGTTAAGGTTAAAATCAAAATACTTATTAGCCTAAAAAGGCTAGATTGTATTGCCATGTTATACCACTTGTGGAATATCATCTAATAAAAAAAAATGGTTCTATCACTACAGCTCAAATTTAACTCTGAGGTTACTCAAACAATTTGAAAGTTTTTTTTTTAACATTGAATTTTTTTTCAACTGATGAGATTTCCATCAGGGATGTTGCGGATGCTGATATTTTGACATCCGCGAGCGCGGATGTTGTGGATGCGGAAGTAAGATTAGGATATAAAAAATCCCAAAATATTAAAATTTTGTACTATAATAAATACTCGAACCAAGGCTCGGATACCGGTTAAATTTTCAAACCGGTATCATGTACTTGGCGCAAAACCTTTATATTTCGGTTACGTTCGTGAAACCGTTATTTTTAAACCGGTTTTTAGAGCAATATTTTTATAAAGTTCTTGTTCGTTTAACCGGTTTCGAACAATAAAAACCGGTTTTTGCGACGCAGGATAAACAAGTCACAGTCCAGTTAGCAAAGTTTAAAAAGCACGTTGTTTCGCATATTTAATCATTTTTAAGCGTGTTTTCTTCTGCCGCGAACAACATAAATTCAAAGAAATAATAATATCAAATATTGAAGAAATAATATTATAAATAATATAAATTCAGTATTTCCCACACTATTTTTACTTTTTAGTACGAGTATAATATTCCAAAATAATCACAAATTATGTTTTAACAGTTTACTCCAGGTTTGCAACCTTTACACTATTACGGTTTAAAAAAATGTTAGCAATTTATACAGAGTGAATTTTGTATGGGTCAGTGAGGGCACCTACCAGATCCTGTGCTGCTACATAAAAAGTATATTTTTAGACCTTCCCTTCCTTTTCGATTTACACCGAATGGAGATAGGCGTTTACAGATTCTAGAATAAAAACCTACATGGTAAGAGAATGTAAGCTAATTTCCAGACAGTATTTTTTTTTAATGGCGATGTATTCCACTCCTGTCTGAGATGAAAAGAAAATAAGTATGGAAAAAAAATCCGGCTATAAATCGAAGCTCAAATCGAGGAAGACTTCCCACACAATAGTTTCTATAAGAATTTTTATTTATTTATTTATTTATTTAAACTTTATTGCACAAAATACAAAAACAAATGTACAAATGGCGGACTTAATGCCCAATGGCATTCTCTACCAGTCAACCATAGGGCCAAACAGAGACTTGAATAAAATGGTGCAAAGGGAGAATCAAGGTAATAATATCGAAATAATTGCAAAGCAAACTTCTTCTTTATGTGCCATCTCCGTCACGGAGGTCGGCGACCATTTGCTTATATGTCGATCTATGTGTAGTCATGCGAATTAGTTTTTCCGTGCTTCCGGTCTCCAACCAGTCTCTTATATTCTTCGTCCAAGATGTCCTTCTTCTTCCCCGACCTCTTTTTCCCTGAATTTTACCTTCAATTATTACTTTCAGCAATTCGTATTTATTATTTCGATATATATGCCCAAAATATGATGCTTTCTTCTTTTTAATGGTATTAACTACCTCCATTTCCTTTTTCATTCTTAGCAAAACATTTATATTCGATACCCTGTCAGTCCATTTAATTTTTAGCATTCTTCGATATATCCACATTTCAAAAGCACTTAGTCTATCAATTAAATCCTGCTTTAATGTCCAACTTTCAGAACCGTACATGAGAATGGGTAGAATATAACATTTGACCAATCGCCATCTCAGTCCTAAGTTGATTCTCCTGTTGGTTAACAGTTTCTTCATACTCTGAAATGTGCTTTTGGCCATTCCAATTCTAGTCTTAATCTCTTGATCCGGTTCCCATGTATCATTTAACCAACAACCAAGATACTTATATTTATTAACTCTTTCCAATGTTGTGGGTCCCAGTTGTAAAGTTTCGCTTGTTATGGGACTTTTACTGACAACCATGAATTTTGTCTTTTTAGAGTTGATATTTAGGCCATATTCTTTTTTTTTTTTTTTTTTTTTTATGCTATAGGGGGCAAACGAGCAAACGAATCACCTGATGGTAAGCGATTAACGTCGTCCATGGACACCCGCAACACCAGAGGTGTCGCAAGTGCGTTGCCGGCCTTTAAGGTCTAAAAGTGTTTCATTTAATCTATTGAGCATAACTTGTAGATCGTCGAGGTTCTCAGCCAACAGTACGGTGTCATCGGCATAGCGTATGTTCTGTATCAGCTTACCATTCACCCGAATACCCACGTTAAGATTTTCAAACGCCTTTTTAAAGATAGTTTCTGAGTAGAGATTAAATAGACAAGGTGATAGAATGCAACCCTGCCTGACGCCTTTTTCAATTGGTATTTCCTTTGTCATCCTATTATTAACTTTAACGGTTGCTTTTTGATTCCAATATAAATTTTCAATAAATTTAATGTCTTTTCCATCCAGATCAATAGATTTTAAAATATCCAATAATGTATCATGCTTCACATTGTCAAAGGCTTTTTCAAAGTCGATGAAGCACATGTGTACCTTTATTTGCATATCCAAACACCTTTGAACTAAAACTGAAACTGCGACTAACGCGTCTCGGGTACCCAGGCCTGCTCTAAAACCGAATTGTGTGTCTCCTATACTTTCCTCTACTTTTCTATATATTCTACTATGTACTATTTTTAGAAATATCTTCAAAAAGTGACTCATAACGCTGATCATTCTGTGTTCACCGCATGCTTTAGCATTGGCTTTTTTGGGTAGAGGTGTAAATACTGAAAGAAGCCAGTTGTTTGGAAGCACATCGTCAGAATCATAGAATTTGTTAAAAATGGAATTTAATTCCTCAATATTATACTCATGCAACAGTTTTAAGATGTCCACAACTATACCATCGGGTCCCACTGCCTTTCTTCCCTTCATGCGATTTAAAGCGGCTATAAATTCTGATTTCAGTATGTCGGGTCCTTCCATGTTGTCTTCGGGCGTCACTGATCTCTGTTGTCTGTCATCCTTGTATAACTCCCGTACATGTTCTTCCCATACCTCACAAGCTTCCTTCTCATCAACCACTAACAATCCGTTTTTGTTTATTAAAGTACTTGGTACACGTTTTTTATTTATATTTGTAAATTCTTTAACTTTTTTGTGCAAATTATAACTGTCATGTTTCTGTTGCAGTGTTTCTATTTCCGTACATTTATCCTTTAGCCACTGTTCTTTTGCAATACAAATTTTATTTTCTATTACTTTGTCTAACTTCATGTACTTATCTTTGTCGGTGTTTTTATATAGTTGACGTTGACTCATCAGCTGCAAAATCTCTTCCGTCATCCAATCCTGACGCTTTTCCTGCTTGTTAACGCCTAAGTATTCCACAGTAATATCATTGATCACTGTGGTAATCTTTTTATATGCAGTAACCACGTCAGGTTCATTTTGACAAATTGGCATAATGCTGTTGTTGAGTTTCACGCTTACAGCTCTCTTAATGTTTTCATCTCTTAGGCGGTCTAAATCAATTTTGAAGTTATTTGAGACGCCTTTCGGGTTTAGTTTCTTTAATTTGATCTTGATGGTTGCAACAAGTGGGTTATGGTCGGATTTGACATCTGCACCCGGGTAAGTTTTTACGTTAGAAATTGAGTTCTTAAATCTTTCATTTATCATTATATAGTCGATTTGATTTCTAACTAAATGTGAGGGATTATCGGCAGGAGAACGCCATGTATACAATCTCCTAGGGGGATGTTGAAACCATGTGTTGGTGATTACCAAGCCTTTCTCGTCACAGAAATCTATAAGTCGGTCCCCTCTTTCGTTTCTCTCTCCCAAACCAAATTTACCAACAATTTTTCCCATCTGACCTTTCCCCACTTTTGCATTAAAATCCCCCATTACCACGATAACATCTTGTGATTTTACTGACTTGAGTACCTCGTGAACTCCTTCGTAAAAATCCTCGATATCCTCATTGTTGCTGTCAGCTGTAGGAGCATATATTTGCAGAATGTACATATTAAATGGACGAGCATTTATTTTTATCATCATACATCTATTAGAGAAATGAATTATGTTACTTATGTATTTTTTGTATTCATTTTTCACTAAAAAGCCCACTCCATGATAATTAGACCTGGAAGATGCTGGATTTCCCGTGTAGTATAGTGTGTACTTATCCCTACAGATGCTACCACTATCTGCCAATTTAATTTCACTGAGTCCCAATATACTAATCTCTAGTCTTGCCATCTCGGCTATTACATTTTCTAGTTTACCTGGTTTGTTTAGGCCTCTAACGTTCCACGTACATATCTTCATAAGGTCTTCTTTCTTCTTAAGGATTCTCATACTATTCACATTTAGGTCTTCGCCAGTAATCAATTTAACATCGTCGAGCCCGGCAACTCCACGACGCCGAGCGCTAGTCGGTTCACATGGCTTACTACAATTATTATTTATCGACATGACATTATGGCATACTAAGGGCAATATTAGTGCAGTGGGACCCCAACCGCCTTCTGCACCAGACATTTCTGGAGTTATTTACTCTCCAAGGTCGCTGTAGCCTCGTCCTCCTAGTTGCCTAGTCGGGGAATGGTTATACCGCCATTTGCTCGGTCGTCAGAGCCCTGTCCGTTGTCCAGCAGGGAGCACCACGGAATCCGATTGGACGCCGCCGCCATCCGGCGCGTGCAGGTCGGGTTGACATTTGGGCCGGATAGATGGTATTTCCGTTCTCCCCTTACTCCCCCAAAGCAAACTGAAGAACATTATATATAATTTTTTTTTTTCATAGATTTTTTTTTTTCATATTAATCGTTTCAATTAAGCAATTACAAATAAGTTTAATTCCACAAAAATATGATAATAACAAAAAAAACATTTTAAAATATGTATAGATAAGATGCCATAAATCCTCCGCCTGAGGCATAGTTCCTGGATGCCACGATTGCCACGTAATTGCTTTATTTATAGTTGTACCTATAAGTGATTTTAAAATTGATAAAAACAAATAATTACATACATTTATATCTGTTAATAATTCAACGTTCACGAAATTTTATTTATAATATTAAAGATAACATTTAGAAAAAATACAATTAATACTAAAATTAAAACTAGTATAAATATAAATCTGTTAATTAGTATACTTTCATTTTTAGGGTTCCGTACCTAAATGATAAAAAGGGGGTTCCTTTTTATTACTTTTTTTTGTCACCATTAAAAAACGTCTCGAGAACTACTTAAGCTACCGATGTTATATTTGGAATAGTTACAAACAAGGTTACTCTAGACACAATAAGAGAGAATCTATCTCATATTTTAATTTACATACTATCAATGATGATTCGATGATGTTACTCGAGCTAAAGACGGCAGATGGAGCGAACGCGTACTCCCACTGGTGGCGACGCGTAGAGAAACGGTCGCAGGGCCGTCCTCAACGAAAGTGAAATTACGACATTGTGCTGTATGCAGGCTCTACCTGGACAAGAATGGCGGCTGATAGGGGTTTATGGAGCACGATGGAGTAGGCCTTTGCTCAATAACGGGCAGCAAAAAAAAAACAGAAATAAGTAATTTTGTAAAATGTATTATTTGGAAAATAATGACTTATGTCAGGCATGTCTTTCCCATCACGGAACAATGGTGTTCCGGACATTTGGGAGGCCTACGCGGAGCTAAAACCAACACGCAGAGGCCCTTTCGACAATGTAATGAAATGCAAGGGGTACACCGAGCGGATGTTGCACTTGCCCGAACCATGGGACGCACGCAGATGCAGCACCCGCCAGGGTGTATGAACTATTGAGATTTAATGGAGTCTAAAATATACTGGACTTTTAGTTTAGGTGAAAGTGGTGCACTAAATACTGGGTTATGGAAAATAAAATCAGGCGTCTGCCTAGGAAAAAGGTAAGCAATTTGATTTATGGCAGACGGTGACTCGCCCACATAAGATGGGCCCCCACAAAAGGTGACATCTAGGATGGGGCAACACTGTGTACGAGTATCAGGGATGAAGGTAGAGACGTGTCACTGACACATAGCCAACTCGCCACTTAGCTTTCCACATCTACCATCCATTAGGTATATTCTTATAATATTATTTATTATCAATGAAAAATACCCGATACAAGATGGTGCTAAAATTTTAAGTTTAATTGGTGCGTCATCACGTCATGTGGGGTGTGAAAGTGCCAAATTTTGACTAAAAAAATGTGTTTTATTTCATCTATACTTAAACCAAAATGTAAAAAAAGATAATTTTCTTATTTTGAATTTCATCCGTATGGGACTGATAATTATGTTTGTATTACATTTAACGGCATCCTGCCTGTTGTTAGGACTAATAGGAAAATATATGAAAATGCATTTAAAAAAAAGTTGTGCTTCCTGCGTAGTAGGTACTTGAAAGAAATGCGAAGATTTCGGACTTTTTACTTTTAAAAATTTAATAAAAAGACAGGATTTTTAATATGCCAAAGATGCCTACGGTTCTTAAACATAACATGACAAGACTGATAGGCGTGATAGTAAAATGTTAAGTTAATACAGTTTTTTCTCCATATTCAATGAATAAGTTTTCTTTAATAAACCAGAAATTGGGCCCTGTAGAACTTTCTAGCTCGGGACACGGTGTGATTATTTACTCTGTACCTAATATTTACTTTAAAAAAATAAAAAAAGTTTTTTTTTGGTTCCATGTCTCATACAAACTTTTTATTCTGGATAGGAATTGAATAAATAAGCACAAATAAATGTTTGTAAAAAAATACCGTTTTCTCGTAACCTGTAGATATGTTTTTTTTTTCTGTAGAGGCCACTAACATTAATTTAAAATCGAGGAAAGGTCTGAAAATCATTTTCGTGTAACAGTTCGGGATCTGGTAGTTGACCTCATTGGCCCGAAAAGAAAATACACCCTGTAAGAACTTATATTTTGATTTCTTTTAAATAAATTATTGACACTGTTGGCTGTCACCTATAAATACAAGATCACTGGTTTGCCTATTTTTTTTACCTGTCTCTACTATATACATGTATGCAAAATCATAAAACTAAAATTGTTAAAGGAACCATCCGTTCGTACGTCTTGCGACTTGAACACGAAATCTGGCAACGTAGCGTTTAGACCGTCAAGTTGCTTTTCGGATAAACCGGTTAAATCCAGGATTTTATTATGTTCTTAAAACGTTCGCGTTCTTTTGAAAGTTCGGAGTAAAACCGAAATAAACCGGTATTAACCGCTATTTTTTAAACCGGTTCCGAGCCCTGACTCGAACGTCGCTATCTGTCAAAGACGTAAGAGTCCGATCGACGAATCTCGAAAACATAACAATATATCTAATGGGTAATGGTGAAATTAATTACTTTGCCTTGCACGTGCCCGTCGCGGAGACGTTCCTGTACCAACTTGTTCCACATCCGCATCCGCATAATATCCGTAGCGATTTGATGGGGATGCGAATGTGAATATCCGCAACATCCCTGATGTCATAAATTGAAAGGGATGTCATATATTACAGAAAAAGTTACCAAGGCCCCCGGTGCCCAGGGCTGGGATTGAACCAGCGACCTCCTGCTTTTGCGGCAGACGCCCTAACCACTAGGTCTCCCGACCATGGCAACCGAAATTTCCTAAGTATATGCAATCCTTTCTTATTATTGAAACGCTTAAGGTGCTTGGTCACTTTTTCTGTAGTATATGAAAAGGCAATTTATAATTTATAGATAGTAGTGTGACTACTTAAAAAACATGAAGCTTTACAATCCATAATGTCAATGATCACACAAAGTATTGATTCATATTTGATTATAATAATACTAGTATAGTAAGTTGGGCAGTGAATTCAATGTTAATAACAATGACAAAACGATTAAGACATATTATTAAAGTTCTCTGATTGTATACTTACTTTGAGGGGCTGGTATTTTATCATCAACATGTAATATCTGCTGCAGTTTATTCTTAACTTTTCTACAACTGTCAGCACAAATGTTCTCTTCGTTATTCAAGTCTATTTCTGATTTGTTTATCTCAACATCTATCACCTCTTCAAAATGTTCGTCTTCTATTAGGGATTCATGTTTTATCTGTTCTATTTTAATTAAATCATCTTCAGGTTCTATTTTAATTATGGTTTCTGCAGTTTGGTGCATTTCATTTAGATTAGAATTCAAATAATGTTTATCAATTACTTTATCAGTAATGTTCTCTTGTTTTATTTTAATGGTATCAGCCTTTTTGTTAGAACGAGTATTGTGTACGTTAATCTCAATTACAGCAGATTTGGTTTCAAGTCCTTCTGATTGTTTAACAATATAATGATTGTTGAAATGACCATATGCACCATTTTGGTCTAAACCATTACCAGCACTAAGAACACTATTATCTTCTAGGTGTTCTTCTTTAATAATAACATTATTACCTTCTATACTGACTCTACTTGCAGATATACCGTCTTCACTTTTAACATAATTTTCAATTTCAACAACAGGCAAAATTTCAATATCAGGAAACCTCTCCATGATTTCTTGTTTAATTTTAACATGATTGTTATCAAAAAAATTAGAATTGCTTTGTTCTGAAACACAAAGGCGGATTTTTATATTGAAGTTTGTTTATTTAAGCTTATTTGTCATGTAGCTCAAAAGTTGTCATTTGCATGACTTAACAATTTTTAGTGCTGATAAGTGGATATGTTATGATGCTGCAAGTTTATGAGTATCTTACCTCAAATGAGGTGTGGCACTGTACCGCTTAATTTAAGAAAATGAGGTACTCACTCAATCTCATTTAAAAATGATGTCCTATCCCACAGATAGAAACAGACAGATAGGAAGAGTGTAAGAGATGTAAGTATATGGGGTTTTTGGAACAGTGGGGATGTACTACAACATTTTTGTTGTGCATTGGGATTTTGTATTTACCTAGCATAAGGAACTCTACCTACCCACCAAATTTCATTCAAAACTGATGTGAAAAAATACAACAAAATAAAAACCCACCCAAGATTTACTATTAGGCTAGATGACAAAAAAAACTAATTAGTCCGTCTGTTATATTATTAAAAAATATTCGACACGTATTTTTTCTTTTGTTCGTCAAATGAAAAACGACGGAAATACAGTGCTTGAAAGTTTCGCGTGACGTCACAATCGAGTACGATTCTTACTCTAAGGTGACGTCACCAGCCCCCACCACGGAACTTTCACGCTCTTCATATTCTTCAATTTTAGTTATCTTGAAAAAGAAAAAAATATGTATCTAATAAAATAATTTTTGATATTCTTTCTGACGGACTAATTAGAATAATAGTTTTTCAACCTAGTCATCATCCCTATTATACACAGACAGAATCTTGGGTGGTTTTACATGATAACATATCTTTATTGTCAACCGTAGGTTCGATTATGGTAAGTGCCATGTAAAATACCCTAATTGAACCTATTATCAACAATATAAATTAACAGATTTCTAAATTGGTTGAATTTGGATACAATAGAAAAGAAGTTACCCAAGTTTTCACTTACCAGACCATGTGGCAGCCACATTTATATTACTTATGCAGTCAAGTTTGCTTATTGGCTCAATTGGTTGCACTTTTTTCTTATCACTAGACCATGTGGCAGCCTCAGTTATATCGCTTATACTCTCACATTTGCTTATTGGCTCTGGCGGTATCACCTTTTGCGTCTCAACTGACCATGTAGCAGCCACAATTACATTACTCATGCTATTAAATTTGCTTTCTGGCTCCAGCGATTGTGCCTCTTTCTTTCTAACATACTGTTTATTAACCTGCAATTTTAATAAACAACATTCCGACGTAAAAAATTTAGCCATACACCTGTGACGAACTCTCTTGTCGCTTTGTAGGAAAAATGCCTTGTAGAGGAAAAAAGTTATTAATCTAATTATCAACAGCCATCTTCCATATTATTAGGCCATCAAGTTGCATCAACCACAATTGTTTTTCTGCTTGATATAACTAAGCAGTGAATTATGCAATATTCCATACAATAAAGTTGAGCAATAATTCATAAGACATGGGTTGGTTGCAACTAAATTTGTAAAAACTTTTTATTCCAACATGTTTATAAATAAATTCCAATATGTTTTTATAGGTATTTGTTCCATATAGTCTAAGTTAAGTCTCGATTTTGATAGCACAGATTATGAAAGTGAAGTAAACATCATAATTTCATAGAAGTTTGACGTTTAAAATAACACTTGCGCAATCTAAAATATCAAAATTGATCCAAACTTGGTCTGACTGACATAATTTGTATCAACAGCTTATTAGTTAGTAGGATAACTCTCTCCAAGTCTAATTAAACTTTGTCTTTGTCTTAACTTTCATGCTTAAGTTAAAAATCGAGAAAAAGGCAAAGATCTTTACCTTAGGGACTACCAACGGTTCTTCTTTTTCAGAAGAATCCTGTAGCAAATGCGAGTACGAGCGCGGTAGCCTCCCCTTACGCGTTGTTTTCGCACGCCTCTTCATTGTGTTAGCATTTAAATAAAGCGTAAGCACTTACTTTTAATAAAATAAGACCTATTTTGCGTTTAAAACAATGAAAAATTTATATCGCGGCACTGTTCGAGTTGTTGCTTGCTAGTTGTGACTAGCTTGCTAAATGGCCGTGTTTTTTAATTAGAAAAAAACATGCTAAGAAAATAAATAATAAATAAGCTTGACGTATTCGGGGATTAATGATGATAGAATCCACCAAACCAAATAAAAAAGATATTTCTGATATTTGACGATTTTGACGTTTTCATTTTTCAAGCCAAGACGTCATTCACGTTATTGTCATTGGTAACCAGGAATGCGCGACCCAGCAAATAACGACCCGGGAATGCGCGACCCAGCAATTGAAGTCCGTGATGTACGTGGATTAGGGTGCCACTAATCCGCATCCCGCGAAAAGGCAGCCCAATAATCGGCGACCCAATAATTGGCGACCACGATGTACATGGATTCAATAATCCATGTACATCGTGGTCGCCGATTATTGGGCTGCCTTTTCTTGGGTCGAGCAATCTCGAAGCGGGCTAATAATCGGCAGCCCAATAATCCATGTACATCGTGGTCGCCAATTATTGGGCCGCCGATTATTGGGCTGCCTTTTATCGGGTCGGACAAGCTCGGTAGCGGGCCAATAATCCGAACCCACAGTTTTAGCAGTACAATAATCAGCAACCCAATAATCCGCAACCAAAAAAATGGACACCAATTATTGGGCTGCCGATTATTTGGCTGCTTTTTATACAGACTCCTTAGATCGAATGTTAAGGCAGGTCGGTTTAGGTACGACGACGAGCGAAGCGAGGAGGAGTGTTAGGTTGAACTGCGACCTAACAGCCAGAACCGACTTTTTTCGCATCCCACGAAAAGGCAGCCCAATAATCGGCGCCCCAATAATTGGCGACCACGATGTACATGGATTATTGGGTCGCCGATTATTGGGTTGCCTTTTCTTGGGTCGAGCAATCTCGAAGCAGGCCAATAATCGGCAGCCCAATAATCCATGTACATCGTGGTCGCCAATTATTGGGCTGCCTTTTATCGGGTCGGACAAGCTCGGTAGCGGGCCAATAATCCGAAGCCACAGTTTTAGCAGTACAATAATCAGCAACCCAATAATCGGCAACCAAAAAAATGGACACGAATTATTGGGCTGCCGATTATTTGGCTGCCTTTTATACGGACTCGTGGATTAATGGGTCGTTAGTTCTTGGGCTGCGATTTGCTGGTCCATAAATCCTTTTTACGGGGCGAGAATCCGAATCCACTCTTTTTACGGTGCAGCAATTAACGACCCAGGAATCGGAAGCTAAAAACCAGAGACATTTAATTTTTTCAGAGACCTGATATGTGCATTGATGTAATATGTGTTTGTTATTTTTCCGATTTCGTAGGTTGTCAACAGTTTTGCTGATCTCTTTTGATGCGATTAAGGCTGACTGTGCCACAAAGGTGATTAAAACTAGTGTCAGACCGAAGTTTCGGATTCGGTTTCGGCCTAAGAAAAATCATGTTTCGGCCAAAGGTTCGGTTTCGGCCAAAAAGCAGCCGTATCTTTCGGCCGCGCCGAAACTTGCAATATCAATATCATTATTTCGGGTCGAGTTCGACTGACGTCAGGTGAGCTCGGCACGGCTGGCAATCAGGCCAATACGACATCATTTTGATAATGCTAAAATTTCAATGCGAGGTTTAGTAGTTAATTTCTATGTTTAATTTCCTTTTAAGTTTAATTCTGCCACAAATTAAAATGTTGACAAAGATAAATAAAAATAAAAAAATATTATAAAATCGTTTTATTTTATAGAAATAATTACATAAGTACCTTATATTTAATCTTTTATTGAACACCATGCACTTTGTAAAACTGTTTAGTAAACTGTCTGATATCAAACTATGATGTAAGAGACTGAGAAACGTTATTCTACGTTATACAGTTATTCTTAGTATATGGGCACGTCAATATGTTAGAGACATTGAAGTTTATTAACTTCAGTGCTTTGCCGATTTTTTAATAGAAAACGCAAACCTCTAATGATAATAAAAGTAATACTTTCGACTAAGAGGGCGCCAACCGCCCAGCGGGACTCTCTTAGACGACAATATTCCGCGCGATATGTGGAATCGATTGTCTTTTGTACTGTCTCTTAAGACATTGAAATTATTACAGGGCTACCACACAACCCGCCAGCGGCAGTGTTATATCATATTTCTAATCATAGGCAACCCTAGCGTTTGTGCGGGGGAGAGGGGGGCCGATCGTCAATTGTTTTTGCGTAGCGTTAAAAACGGTTTGTATTCGCTTTTTCTGTGAGAGATAAATGTCTTCTTTTAAGAACTATTATCTAACCTGTGCCTATAGCTTAAAGATGTTCTGGGTATCATATAATTTAAACTTTCGTGAGACATACTGTCATAAAATTGCAACGGTTAACGCTCACGTATTTTTATAACAATAGCCGTGACATGTTTCTACTGCATCGGGCAGTCATCGTCGGACAGACAGAGTGGGTCACCTTCGCGGCTCGGGCATCACTGTCACGCCTATTGTGATAAAAATACGAGTGTTAACCGTTGCAATTTGATGGTCTGGGTATGTTTTATGAATTTCCAAAATTTGCGCGTGGCAAACTAAGTTAAGTTTTAATTTTTTATAGAGCCCCACTATTAGTTTTATAAGTTCTCTTCCTTCCACCTCTCTATCCATTCGACAATCGCGTTCACGTTTTGTTGCAGCTGTTCTTGCGTCTCGTTCTGAAGCTGTATAACTATTTCTGGTTTGTAAGATGACTGTGCTTCTTCTAGAAGAGTTTCGAAAATTTCACATTGTATGTTGTCTTCTAACTTCTTGCCAGTGTATCCTCTGTAAAGAAAATAGCGAGTTGTAATAAATTTAATCAACTTTAAAATGAAATACACGTCATATACTAAAGAAAAAGGCCATGGGGTTGACCTAGGGTTTAGGAGGTTATGCTGAGGATCGAACCCGGGTCTTAAGCTCACGCGGCTAATGCCATAACCTCTAGGCCACCTGATCTCAGTGAAAGCCGGCGAATTTCTCGAGTATATGCAATCTTGTTGACAGGCAACAGATTTGCAGGCAGGTTTGTTTCATCAAAGATTATATCAAGCCAGACCAGAGTAGGAGAGCTAGGTTTAGTGTGTGTGTCCACTGGTACATCACTGGCAAGACAACTTGGGAGACCTTTTTGCCTAACTGCCATATAAGGGTATTTATACAGCATATATTGCAGCAGTTACAACGCAACAAGACCTGGGAGTCCTTATATCCAATGACCTCAAGTGGGAACCTCACATCTCCCAAATGGTAAGAAAAGCGAATTCTATTGTGTATATAATTAGAAGAGCATTTCGTATCCTCACTCCCGAAGTAATGGTAAAGATTTACAAGACATATATCAGACCTATCTTCGGCTTCCAGTTATGGAATCCATACTTCAAAAAAGATATAGAAATGATTGAGCGAGTACAACGTAGATTTACCAAGATTCCAGCACAGCTAAAATCATTATCGTATGAGGAAAGATTGGAGAAGTTGGGTTTGACGACACTAGAAAAGAGGCGCGAACGAGGAGACATGATCGAGACCTTTAAAATCATAAAAGGATATTACGACTGCCCCGAACTGAGCGACCTGTTCACCAGACACTCTAACACGCGCACGCGAGGACACAGCTTGAAGTTATCAACTACCAAATATAAAACCAACATCGGCAAAAACTTTTTCCCAAACCGAATAGTTAAGGCGTGGAACAAATTACCCTCCCAAGTTGTGAATTCTACAAGTGTTAACCAATTTAAAAATAGACTGGACAAATTATCATAAATAGTGAAACCGTGCTAAGTGAACTATGATTTAGACGTATCAGCATCAGCTGCCTGTCTAAAATGAAATAATAATAATAATAATATGTATGTATGTCCATTTCTTTGCTATGCCCTGCAGCCAATGATACCTAATGCCATTTCCCACAAATAAGTTCTAACTGTCTGACATGACCTTAGGATTGCAATTCTCTCGCTCTTACCGCTGGGCCACCAACACTCAATGTTTTATCAATTTATATTAAAACTAGTATTTATTGTTATTAAAAATGTGTTACCTAGCTGAAAGTCTGTCATACAGGACTGTGTTGCTGGTCCTTACTACGAAGACTATGTCAAACCACCGCTCAGGGAAGAAGTCGCAGCCATGGTAGTCCACTATATTGCCGCCTTTTGCCATCAGGCCTTCCATTATGTCCAGTAACTGAAAAAGTATTTCACATAGTTGTAGTTTATGTTACGTAGAAAAAAGTTTTTAACAAAAAATTTATTGTTCGCTACTTGTACTCATTGAGATTCTAAGAAACCCAACCACAATGGGGTTTGATTGTTTCATCATAGAGTTCCTGCTGGCCACCCCCAGTCTCCATCATCCAATCAGTTTGATGGTACCATAACACAGTATTGTCATCCAAATTACATAAGCATGTAAAATATCAGCTTATTCAAATAACGGGAAGTAAGTCAAACTCAGCTTGCAAGACTTGACCCCAACAAACATACCTACGTTGCAATTCAACTAAAAGCTTTTACAGTATTCCCCCTAACTTTTTTTTTAGTTGAAAAACGTGGTAGAACCACAGAATCTCAGAATCATGAGCTCTTTGATCCTTAATAGAGCAAAATATTGTGTCCCAAACTTTCCATACATTTTTCTAACCTTCCATTTTGTCACTGCCATACAAAATCTATGATAAAGTCTAACCAGACAGAAGTAAAAGATCAGTAGAGAGTAGGGTTAATCAGTGCTAATCACAACATGTTGCGATTTGCCTCTACATATGCTTGCTTAAGTTAATTATAGATTTTGATTTGATATTAATTATGGTGTAGTGCTACAACCGAAGCTCAGCAGGGAAGAAGTTAAATAGACAGAGACAATTGTGGCTTAGCAGGACAACTCTGACAACTGTATAATTATCATTTACTAGAATTACCTTATCCTCATTGAGATATGGACACTGATAGTCTGGGTCGTACTCGTCTAAACAATGGTATTCTTGGGCAAGTTTTGAAACTTCTCTCCATGTGAACTTGGTCCTATCTGCCACCAACTGCGAGAGCGTGGATTTACCTACGCCAGGGGTGCCTAGAATAAAAAATGCAATTAATATAGGTCCCAGAACTCCCAGCCTTAGAAGTTTAAAAGTTTTGATTAGTTTTTTTCTATTTCTACACACCAGTTATTAGAATATTCGGGACCTGTCTTGGATGGGATGCCATACTGATATTTGTATGACATTTATATAGCGTAATTACAGTTTTAGTTACGTTTTACAACTATTAATTAGTTCTTATTTTCCATTAACTCATCAACAACGAAACCCACGTTGTGATGTTAACTCTCATATCAAAAACGTCAAAATGACATTGACAGCTTAGCTTAGTTTCGTTTAGGAATTCTAATATGATAGATCTGTGTTTTAAGATTTATCACACGCTGTAACATAACTCTTTAAATAAAGAGAACTCATCAGTGCAGATGGAACAACGTAGTCACCGGAGGTCTAATGAAAATTGTAATTTAATTTTTACCTTGAATTTTAATGCCACAAAAAATTTAAGGTTTATGATGTTAAAAAACGCTTAACTAAATTTGTAGGTTATGTTGTGATATAACCTCAAATATTTTAATGTTAATATGTTATTTATAGCATTAAAATACTATTCGTATTAAAATAATTCTAGTAAACAATATCGTTTAATAGAGTGAGAACGTGAATATGCGAATCTATAAACCTAAAGGCATAACAAGAGGTCAGATTATTCTAGTATCAGTTTTAGGTGTTTTTGGCGGAGTTTATATCTGGAGACCAGTATTTGAAGAGCATTTCCCCAGGAATAAGCGTATACCACAATCTGAGTCAGCTGCGGAAGTTAAATAACCATGGAAGCCGTCAAGCGTTGGTTCAAGACATCCAGCCCGTTGGTGAAGACTTTGATGGCGGTATCTCTCACTTCTGGTCTGGTTGTGATCCATAGGCTAGTGTATGCGCCCCATGTGCAAAAGAAAAGGTATCGGCAAGCAGAGGAATGGGCAAATATGATTTTAGAACAAGAAGAAGCAGCAGAGGCCGCACGGCTGTCCGAGCAACGTAATTCTTACTAAATTGGTATTAATTTAGTTAACTTTAGCTTAGTACTCTAATTAATATGTATATTAAAATGTTGTAGTTTCATTTTGTTTCATTCATATATATTGGCCTACCTTAGAATCTTCGTTTCCTGGGGTTGCATGTTGGCTACTCTCCAGTCTTCATTCAACAAGGGGTGATTGACATCGCGCATAGTCGCGGACGGTTCACGGGTATTATTCGGCAGTGAAATGAGCAAGCGCCTATTGGTTACAATTTTTAGTTACGTCTATTCAACCGTTAGGAACTAAATCCACGTATCACCCAAAATATCCAATAATAATAGGTCTCACTGAGGAATCATGTGATCATATTATTTTGGTTAATTTTTGACTAACTGTCCGTTTTACCTTCTTACGGCCCAATTACGGTAATTACTAAACAGGTATAGCCTATTAGCCCTTATGTTTACTGATGATCGCCCCTTCTACGAGTAAGGAAATATACCATTTAGCGACAAATATTCATAGGGAAAGGGCCTATGAATATTTGTCGGCATATGTACTGTAAAACGTTCGCATACACGTGCGAAGAGGTAATTCGCAACTCGTGTCGATTTAAAACACTCCCTACGGTCGTGTTTTATTTTATAGCCACTCGTTGCGGATTTCCTCTTATTCGACCTTGTATCATAATGTTCTATTTCATCACACCTGCTCGTAAATGGTCATATTATATGCAAGCATACTTAGACTTAATGAGGTGTATTAAGCCCATGGTCTTAAAGGATTCTCATACTACGAGTACTTTACCGCCCGCCCGGAGCTCCCGGAGGAACTGCCCCCAGGCGCTCGCCGCACGTAGTCGCCGCTCACTCTGGAGTACTACACTACCGCTAATAATTTTTGTTTCTTTATCTGCCTAGAAAGTTTATTTATTTCCACGCAAATGCTTAAATTCATACACGTTCGTAATTTCTTGTTTACCGCCCTTAATACACAATGTACTAAGTTTGTGTGTGAGTCGGTGGGATTGTAGCTCTTAAACATGTGAACCGCTTTGCGTCCTTTTTTAACCGAAAGACTTGTCTGTCGAGTCGACGTCGAGATACATACCTAGTTTTAACCTTTTGGCCATTGGCTCACATTGAAGTTGTAATGTGTAATGTATAGGTACTAAAACTGTATGGCACTGCAATAATTAAATAGGTATGTAGTTGTACCTAGGTTTGATCATTTTGCTTAGACAAAGACACTCTTATGAGACAACAACAATTCGACGAAACAGGCAAATCAACCATCTACTTAGGTTACTGTAGACAGACACTCAAATCTAAAGCACTATGATATTATAACAATTTATAACTATTAATTAATTTAGTAAGGTACCGATATCATTTAAGTACCTAAGGTTCTACTTTTAGTCACAAATTAGAAGATAACACCCATGCAAATCACATTTTAGCGCTATGACCGCCGGTTATACTTTTATATTATATTATACTTATTAATTTCAAAATATCTTTTGTCTGTTTAATCTGTTGGATGGATGAAATAATACGAGCTTTTAAGTAAAAGGTACAGTTACGTCTATAAACATGTAGGTATGTATACCTACACTTGGAAACTTACTGCTGGGAAAGATTCAAAATTGAATAAAAGTGTAAGGTAGGTATATATTTCTGAAGCAGACCGTACCATACAATTGAAAAGCACGAATCAAATCACTTATTAAATGTAATCAATGTTTTTTTTTGTTTTTAAGTAGGTAGTCACACTACTACATATATGTATATATAAATTGAAAGAGATGTCATATACCTACTACAGAAAAAGTGACCTAGGCCCCCGGTGAGCAGGGCTGGGATCGAAAAGTTGTTTTAATAAAAATAATTAAAAGTAATGAAGTGGCAATGGGTCAATGTTATATTTTTCCTGTAATATTTAGGATAATATCAAGGTTGTGTAAAAAAATCATCTTTTTTCCTACATAAACTTCGGAGATAAAGGGTGAATGGTATTTTTATCAACATTTTCGTTTATAAATAAAAATTGTTTCATTGAAAAAAATAATTAAAAATTGTTTTAGAATGTGCAAATCTAGCCCTTTCAAATGATACCCCACATGACCCAGTAACTAAACTTTGCTTTGTTTTTGCCCGCTCTTTTATCGGGCATTTTTCATTAAAATATATAAAAAATCTTCTCTCAATGTGTCTGGATTAACTTTCTTTAAGTATATTAACTATTTCAAATCTGTAGTATAAGTAAGAGTATTATAGTTCTCGAGATGAGAATATAACTAAGAATTTAAATGAGATTTAACGATGTGATAATTTTACAGGTAAGTAAATTAAAAGATGCTTACATGTGGACTTTTATCAGTTACTTTCAGTTAGGTACCTACGAAGTATAAAACATCAGGCTGTAATCTAGTCTTCGCGAACATTATACATATAGGTACATGTAGCTATAACTTACCAACCCTACCTATGATCCCGGCAACGGTGCACCCTGCATTTTGCTGATTCCAAAAATAGACCTCGCTACTTGACATGCGCGGCCGGGCTCCGAATGACCCCGGGCTAGGCATCCAGACACCCCTCCGTACCTACGACTACCTATCTAGAAAATCCAGACTGTATTGATTATTTCAAATGTCTGCCTCACGGGTCAGTCAGTTATATAGGTTTGTCAATACTTACGCACTTTTTATAGGTATAAATGTTTATACACATATATATGTAACTTTCTCTTTGTTCGAGATGAAAAAACCTACGGTACAGTTACGTAGGTACAGACAAGTTTTTTTCTGTAGCATAGTAGAGTACTTATTTAAAATTGACCAAATTGGTCTGATAAAAAACTGGCCAAGTGCGAGTCGGACTCGCGCACCGAGGGTTCCGTACAAACTTTATGTTGCAACTACACCTAGAAGTAGAAATTTGAAGCCAGCACATGTAGCGACAGATTCAGTCACTCGTTTACACGGCTTGGAGTTAGTATGAGTGTTTTTGCATATTTTTTATCATGAAAACTAATTTTTTTAAGTTTATTTATTAGACTGTACTTACTGCATATCAAATTTTAGAAAAAAAATTTAGATCGGAAGTTTTTTTTAAATAATAATGAAGTTAGGGTCAATGTTATATTTTTCCTGTAAAATATATAGTAATAAGGTTCTGTAAGTCATAATTTTTCCTTCATAAACTTAGGATACAGGGGGGATTTTTTAAGAATGTGCAAATTTGCCCCCTCTTATCGGGCATTTTTATTGGGTTCTATTTATAGTTTCGGTACAGAACCCTAAAAAGTACAAGGTATTTCTACATGCCTAGTATATTTTATCTGGCAATTTGACCATTTCAGAAATGAATAATGAATAGGAATAATGTGACACAAATTCAAGCATTAAGTGATTTTAGGAGATAATTGAATTTATGACTAAAATATCACTTGATACTTGAAAGCTGGCTAGATGAAATAATGGAAAAATGTCTGGAAATTTAAATTTATTTGTGTACCATTACTTAAAACAAAAATAAATTATTTATAGCATCTATTTCAAGGTCTTAAAGAAATGATACAATTCTGTACTGGAGGCTACCTTTATTTCTATGAATTTACACTTTTAGTTGCAGTCATAACAAAATATTTCAGATATATGTATAACCACCTTATATAAATTATAAAATAATGTTACAGTATAAGCCTTGTAAAAAATATAGAAAAGGAATGAGTTTGTAGCCCTTCTTTCCTTCTGAACACCTTTCGGTGAATGAAGTATCGCAGTTGGATGAAAAATTGTGCTGTTAACAGTGCTAGCTACTTCTTGCCCTTGGTGGCCTTTTCTGCAGCTTTGGTGACCTTGCCGCCGCCAGCCTCCTTGAAGTTGACAGCCTTGATGACACCCACAGCGACCGTCTGCCTCATGTCACGCACGGCGAAACGACCGAGAGGAGGGAACTCCTGGAAGGACTCCACGCACAGAGGCTTGGAGGGGACCAGGTTGACGATGGCAGCATCTCCTGATTTGATAGATTTGGGATTATCTTCAGTGGATTTACCGGTACGACGGTCAACCTTCTCTTTGATTTCTGCGAATTTGCAGGCAATATGGGCTGTGTGGCAATCTAGCACAGGCGTGTAACCGTTTGAAATCTGTCCGGGGTGGTTGAGCACGATGACCTGTGCGGTGAAGTCTGCGGCACCCTTGGGGGGGTTGTTCTTGGAGTCGCCAGCGACGTACCCACGACGCAGCTCCTTGACGGACACGTTCTTGACGTTGAAACCGACGTTGTCACCGGGCACGGCCTCCTGAAGGGCTTCGTGGTGCATCTCCACGGACTTGACTTCAGTGGTGATGTTGGCAGGCGCGAATACGACGATGGTGCCGGGCTTGAGAATACCAGTCTCGACACGGCCTACGGGCACCGTACCAATACCGCCGATTTTGTAGACGTCCTGCAGGGGCAGACGCAGGGCCTTGTCTGTGGGGCGGGCAGGGGGCAGGATGGCGTCCAGAGCCTCAATGAGGCACTTGCCTTCAGCCTTGCCTTCCTTGCGCTCGACGAGCCATCCCTTGAACCAGGGCATCTTGGTAGATGGCTCCAGCATGTTGTCTCCGTGCCAGCCAGAAATGGGAACGAAAGCGACGGCAGCTGGGTTGTAACCGATTTTCTTGATGTACGAGGAGACTTCCTTCTTGATTTCCTCGAAACGGGACTCGCTGTACGGGGGCTCAGTGGAGTCCATCTTGTTGACGCCCACGATCAGCTGCTTGACACCGAGGGTGAAGGCGAGCAGGGCGTGCTCACGGGTCTGGCCGTTCTTGGAGATACCAGCCTCGAACTCACCAGTACCAGCGGCAACGATGAGCACGGCGCAATCGGCCTGTGAGGTACCAGTGATCATGTTCTTGATGAAATCCCTGTGTCCGGGAGCATCGATGATGGTCACATAGTACTTGGCGGTCTCGAACTTCCACAGGGCGATATCAATGGTGATACCACGTTCGCGCTCAGCCTTCAGCTTGTCCAACACCCACGCGTACTTGAAGGAGCCCTTACCCATTTCCTGGGCCTCCTTCTCGAACTTCTCGATGGTACGTTTGTCGATACCACCGCATTTGTAGATCAAGTGGCCGGTGGTGGTGGACTTGCCGGAGTCGACGTGTCCGATCACGACAATGTTAATGTGAATCTTTTCCTTACCCATTTTTGGTTAGTCTAAAACAAAACGAAAAGGCAATGTTAAAATACTGCAATAAATTACAATACGAAGATAGGATGCACACACAAGGTCGTATAGTGCCTCATGTACAAGATATTCAACCGGCAATATGGCGGCCGCATGGCCGCCTCGCCCTATCTTGACATCTCACAATGGATGTCAGCCATTACAGCTTGTGGAAAGTTATTGATTCAATTAGATTATTTGCACAAACCGTTTTAATTATATGACTACACTGAAATAGAGGAATTCAAAACGAGTACACAGAAAACAAATCTTTTCCATTACCACGTGGTGCAACGCATGCCGGTGCGCAAGTGTGACGCGTAAGCAGATTGAAAGTTGCAAAAACTGGCTTTATTGAACGCAGTTCATATTTAAAAAACATATGAATGCTATGTAAGTTAATTTAAAACCGAACAAAAGAATTCCACGTTATTAACTTGACATATCGACAGGTTTAGAATTACACCACAGTGGCAAACTTTACAGCAGAAACTGGAAAATTAATCGCTTACGGGGGAAAACTATGTTTCTGTCTACAAATACTAGCTACTAACACAATAGTTAAGATAATTACACTTTTCACTTCACTTAATTATTTTCTTCTGACACTCACCACGGATTACTACGTGTAATATCCGACAAAGACTCCAACAGAATGGCCGAGAAATGATTTTTCCTTCAGCTGGAAGGACGAGACTCACTTCCGGTTCTCCACAAAGTGTAGCCACATTTAAAAAAATATTTACCCCATTTCTTCAGAATTTGAATGTACGTCAAATTTATGCCAATTTACATTAATAAAAAAGCAAAAATGCTTTGTACAGTTTGTACTGTAAATATATTAGGTCAACATAGCAGCAGAAATGCGTTAGAGGCAGCTAGCTCGTTCTGTCGCACAACTGTACTCTATAAAGCGCGTACAGATTAAGCGCGGCTAGTGGCTACCTCCCGCGCGAATCACCTCGAATAGCCCGCAACAGTAAATTATAGACATTTCATTTAGATCGTATTGGAAGGCAATATAAAATGTACATATGTTACTCTATCTATACATAAACAAACCTACAAGTCAACAGCAGTTTAGCTAAATCATTGTTTGTCCTTATCTGTCACTTTGACAATCGCGTTTGTCAGAATGAGAGAAAGCATAATTTAACTAAAGCCTCTGTTAATTTTTTTATGAATAAGGCGGTAAGCCTATGCCGTGAAAACTAGTGACCCAATTTATCGATATATGGGGCTTACGTCAAATTTTTACTTCGACTTGATGTAGATGTATCATAGCATAAAAAGAGAACAGCAGTACATATGTCTTTGTAAAGTTTACTATACAATCTGTCTGTACTGTCTGCTGTTCTCTTTGTATGCTATGATACATGATGTAATAAACTACATCTACATCGAGTCGAAGTAAAAATTTGAATTATCGAAGAAATATCGTCACACCGTCGACGACGCCGTATAAAATAAAAATCGTTTTTTTTTCATGAAATCGGTGCTTAATTTATTTTATGGCACATAGTGGTGGGCATGGGCACTGAAAGTTTATCCTAATTCCTAGTATTAATACTATGTATATCTCTGTTTTCTAAACTTGACATCGTTTTTATTTACATTCATAATATTATCATGAGTAGGTATCTGGCTGTCATGGTCATAGTAGTATTGGCAGTGCAGTGTCATAATATAAATCTCAAACTCATCTCTAAGCGAGTCTCTACGTTTTATCTTATAAATTGATCGAATAGTCCACTTCTGCAGAACAAAAATAGTATTAATCTCTGAAGCACTGCCCCACAGTAGAATATCATAGGACAATATAACGAAAATAAACTATAACCTCCTGAGGCCGGAATGAAAAAGAAGTATGCTTGCATAAACACCGAACGTCCTTTATAAAGGTCTAAAAAATAATGACGTAGTCCTGAACCTTCTATCCCTTGAATGAAGGTTTAAGACAAGTTTTTCTGTTTTTTTGCTGGAACAAACTTTATTATGTACCTTACTAGGAGTATTAAAAGCTTACTTTTAATTGTGAGTTATTTATCCTTTTTCATAGACCTTTTGACCTTTATACAAGTAATATATTAAATGCCCCTTTTAATGGCGGAATTGTTTCATTTTGTATAAAAAACAATGTATTTTTGATTAGGAAATAAAACTAAGATGGTCATTATAATTGTATGGAAAAGAAAAATAAACAAGTGAACATAATTTTATTTTTGACAAAATGAAAAACGTTTTATTTGTTAGTAGTTACTATGAAAATTAATAACAAAATCTGATTCCTGGTCCCATTTTAAGGTAAGCTATAAGTTGGATAGAAAAAGCGTATTTAGAGTATTTTAGAGTCAATAACGAGCCGTTATCAAAATGTGAATTATGTACTAATAATCTTTTATCCTTCCGTATCCACGCTTATACTGAGTAAAACATTCACTTTTAATTACTTTTACCATGATTTACAGCAACAGAATAAGAGCCGATTGTGCTTTACAAGTGACCAAAATTGCAATTTACAATTAATAAAATAGACCGAGAGTACTTTTTAAAGTCTCAATTCACAAAGCACCAAATTTTATCTAAAATATTATATGTAATAAATTGAAATAGATGTCATATACTAACGAAAAAGACCAACACCGACGAAGGCCAATCCGAGGATTATTAAACAAAATAATTTGATTTGTGTCAACAAAAAGTATTGATGACAGCGCCATCTCTCTCGCCACACCGAAAACCCCTGTGGTTTGGATGGAAATACTAAACAACGTCGCTTGTACTTAGAAAAATGGCCACAGGCGTCTTGCCTGTTACTAAGATTGCATATACTTGAGATTTTCGCCGGCATTAGTGGTTATGGCGTTAGCCGCGTAAGCTGAAGACCCGAGTTCACTCCTCGGATTGGCCTTCGTCAGTGTTGGTCTTTTTTTTTAGTATATGACATCTATTTTAATTTATAACTTATATATAGTAGTGTTACTTTACTACTTTTTTGTTGACACAAATCAAAAAAATATTAAATAAAATTATTTGATTTGTGTCAACAAAAAATTACATTATATGTACAGTCGCCATCAGATATATCGGAGCGTCCGAGACGTACAAAATATCTGAACAAGCACTCTAACGCCTTGACAATAGAGGCGTGTTCAGATATTTGTGAACACCTCCGATGCTCCGATATATCTGATGGCGACTGTACAACAAAAATAATAGTGTATTTTAATAAACACACACTAAACTCAATAGAAACTGTAAACAGTGGGTAAAAACTTAGCAGATTGTGTAGGAAGTTAGGTTAAAAACCTGTTTTTTTTTTCAATTTTTACCTTTCCTGGAATTGGCAGATATATAAGTCGATCGGTCTCTGGAACACTGAGAACCCTTTATAAATTTAAAAACTTTTTTCCAGTAAGTACAAAAATAATTTAATCCAGGCTCTGGTCCTACGAATTATTGATTATGGTGATGTGTGTCATGTGTGCATGACTGATGTCGCCCAAGAGTGTCTTAATAAATTTGAACTTCTCCTCAGTAATGTCATACGATTCATCTTCGACCTCCTTAAATACGATCACGTTTCCTTTTACCGGCGTCAATTCAACTGGCTTCCCATCCGTCACCGGAGAGTCCTCAGGATTCCTTGCACTCTTTTCTTTCTCTATTCTGTTTGAACCTACCACTCCTGGATACTTTAAGAGTATGTATATATTTGAAACCCCTCGGCCAGGTTGTCAGCTGCGTACCTCCCGTATTCTCAAACTTACGATTCCTGGTCACCGCACTGATTTCATGGGTATTTCCACGCCGTCCAGGCAAGTCGTAATTGGAATTCGCATCCTCTTTATTTATATGAGACAAGACCCAAGCAATAGTGCGTTTAAGCGGATGCTGCGTAAGTACCTGCTTAAAGAAGAGTTTCCATAGTGTCCATCATTATAGTAGAGTATGCATATTAAAAATATGTAGGAGTTTATTATTTTATTTTATCTGTGTATATAAATTGCAAATGACCACGTTAGCTTAAAATCGTATATAAGTTTAATAAGACAACTTTTTATCTTTTATTGTTTTGCTATAAGGGTAAATCGGATTAGTATTATTTATGTACTTATCTTGGTTAACTATGGTTTTCAAATAAATAATAACCATGCCATTTTAATGACAACAGGCATAGTTGTTTTCTGTTAAGCATCAAAAAGCAATATATGTTGAATAAAATTACCACATAAATATCTCCCTTATATTAGGTAGTATATTTTTATTTTGGTCACCCAAAATTTTACGTGACGTCACTACCTGCAAGAAACAGGTTAAATTATTACGTTCGGAAGTAATAATTAATAGTATATTATAACTTAAATATAACAGTATTTTATGCAAAACTTGTTATTATATTTAAAAACAAAAAATTGTATTTTCTAAGCTTGATTTTACTATTATTCATAATAAATGCTATAACTGTGTCTTCGATACTCACACATTATACGTTTTTTAATGTCTACGTAATGTTAGATTAATTAGTAATCGTATAAAAATACTTACTAATACTATTTTCTTAATTCTTAATATCACTATAATATAATTAGATATTGTTTTTTATGTTGTCAAAATTATGCTCTTCTTCAAATTCCGAACGAAATCCATCGAAGAAATGTCATCATGTTCCCCTTCCTCTCCCCACACCTCATTCATACAAAAAATTATAATGCGAAAATTGTGAAACAAATGAAAATTATCACTAATTTATAAATGGAACCACTACAAAGTTAACGCAGTGGATGTAATTAAAAATGTTAAATTAGTCAATGTTAGCTAGTGTTGTAAAAACACGTGTAAAGAGCATAAACCGACATGTTCAAAAGTCGAGGCGATATTGTTTATAAATGTACAGTGCGACTTTTAGAGGATACAGAGATATTGGAATGTGAATTCCACGTACGTAATACTTGGGTTATATCGTTAATTATTAGTGTGTGATATGTATTGACGGCTGGTTTACATTTCAGCCGAGTTACAAGGGCAAGTATTTGCTGGAGCATGTGTGCCAACAGCTGAATCTCACGGAGACTGACTATTTCGGGCTGCGATATGTGGACGCCGGCGGTCAGAGGGTGAGACAATAACGCAAATATACTTTTGTAAATTTGTATTTATTTAAATACTTTTTTAACCCCTTTTTTAACTATCATAATCTAAAATAAAAGGTATGGGAATATGCAAATATGCATTTCTTTTCGTATGAATTTCGATTGTAACTGGTTGTGTATAGTTTGTGTTCATATTTAATACAATGCTGACAATCAACCTGTTAAATATATTAGCAAGAATGCCCCAATGTTCTATGCCAAGGCTAAACTTTGCTGTTATCAAATGTCATTTTATACCACTGTATGTAATAACAATATATTTTATTTATTTGTTTTTCAGCACTGGCTGCATATGGCGAAGTTAATATTAAAACAAGTTAAAGGTACTTATTATCTATAATGATAACCAGTATTATAATAAAATTACTTATACAACTTATGTGTTTTTAGTCACTGTTTGTACATCTTAGGATGCTATTATCATGCATCAAAAACCGTGCGCGATGACATGTGCCAGCGGACTAATTATAATATGAATATGTCTCATGATACTATAAAATTCAAAAATTATAATCAGTGTTTAATAATTATCAGCAGAAACCAAAATTTTAAAAACATCCATCTAGGTAATTTGATAGACGTATGTCGGGTTGTAAGTTGAAGAAGCTCTTTTGTTAGAAGAAACATTGTAGGTGTTTTTGAGCAATTGCTTCAAGGGTGCATTCTTTAGCTAAAATTAAGTTATTTTCTCAAAGACACTGGTATTCTAATTAGCTCCATTTAGAAAATAACTACTGCTTTAATTTTATCTCATATGGGATTTGCATGTGTGTAAACAGAGTATGAGTATTGAACATGACATTGATATGTCATAGTTGTCACTTACTTTTAGTAAAGTCAATTCTAATGCCCATTTTAGCGGTTGATGCAACATTTAATTTATTTCTATCAGAAATAAAAAGAATAAAAATAATGAATTTAATAAAACTAACTATGCAATTCTGTTTCCTTAATTATACCAAGCCACATGACGAAGTTACAGCAAATGCTCAAGAACAAGAACATTCTGTATGTTCTTCTGACATGTTTGGTAGATGGCCGATCATGGAAAGGGAATAAAACTAACAAAAAAATTTATGTTATGCCATAAAACCGTGATGTTAATGACCCAGGAGACTAACCATGTCAACTAGTGACAAGAAATAGTTGATAAACCCGAATAACTTTAATTTTATAATTTATAACTTCACATTTAAATATTTTTCCACTCTTCCCAGATGCATCGCCAATACTGTTTAGTTTCCGAGTAAAGTTCTACCCGCCCAACCCGCTGCTGCTGAAAGAGGATGTGACGAGGTTCCAGATCTACCTGCAGCTGAAGAGGGACCTGCTACATGGGAGGCTTTATTGCACTTCCAATGAGGCTGCTATGTTAGGAGCCCTTATTATACAAAGTAAGAATTGGGATCTATACTTGCATGTTGCATAATGCAGTACATATTACTGAAATAAATAAATAAAGCCTCCACAGTGGAGCGACTTCTAATATCTTGAATGGTTATTACGACTGTCCGTAACTGAGCGACCGTTTAACTCGACAACTGACCACGCGCACGAGAGGACACAATTTTAAATTAATAATGACAGCACAAAACTAATGTCACCTGGAACAAATTACCCGATGTTGTCTAAAAGTGTTAACCGGTTCAAAAACAATTTTGACCAACTATCTAAAAATAAGTAAAAAGTGCACTAAGCATAGTGAACTATGCTTTGGACGTATCAGCATCAGCTGCCTGTCTATTGTCTAATATAAAATAATAATAAATAAGATTTACTTTTGTAAGTGTGGCCTCATTTGTGGGGTTCAGTACTATTTGCAGTTTATGGAGATGTATGGAAGTATGATGTAAGACTTTCAATCCGAAGGTCTCGGGTTCAAATCCTGCCGACCAATGAGTTTTTCGGAATTTATGTACGAACGAAGTATCATTTGATATTTACCAATGACTTTTCGGTGAAGGAAAATCGTGAGGAAACCGGACTAATCCCAATAAGGACTAGTTTACCCTATGGGTTGGAAAGTCAGACGGCAGTCTCTTTCATAAAGCTAGCGCCTACTACGTCAAATCTTGAGATTAGTTGCCAAAGCGGACCCCAGGCTGCCTGAGTCGTGGCTTAAGCCGGGAAAACGCTAGGAAGATAGATCAGCAAGGAGTAAAAAGCCAGAAAAAAAAAGCCAAGTGCGAGTCGGGCTCGCGGATGTTCCATACCATTACGAGTATCTATAAAAATGCCAATAACATCATGTTTGTTGTATTGTATGGGAGCCCCCTTCTGTTTTTAACATGTTGCCTGGTGACAGACAGACAGACGGACGGTTAGACAGACTGCAGAGTCTTATTAATAGGGTACCCTTTGGGTACGGAACCTTAATAATAATACGGATTTTTTATTCTGGGGCTAAGGAATAGAAATAAGTAATATATCCCTTTGGGAAATTAATCTTATCGGACAATCGACAAAGTGTCTCAACAGTGACCTCAAAAGCCGGCAACGCACATGTGACACCCACAGGTGTTGCAAGTGTCCCTGTGAGGCGATAAACACTTACCATCAGGCTATATGTCTGCTCGTTTGCCTCATATTTAATAAAAAAAAGTGGTACCTTTTACTGAATTCAACCACAAACATTGGCGCTTGTAATTGTTTTGTATATCAGATCATAACATAAATGAATTTCAATGTTTGCTTTTAAGATTAGGGATATTTTTATCATTAAAGATTGCATGTCCCCAAATGTGTGTTCTCTATAGATTATAAAGAAATCTGTAGATTAGGGAATGATAACAACTTTATTAATATTAAATTCATATTCATTTATTTATTGTGTTCATGTTCAGTTAGTTTTAGTTACTACAATATTACAAAGAAAAATTGATTATGAAAAAATATTAAAAAGTTGGTACACGATACCCTGTTAGGTTCAAATTCGGTAAAGTAGAGCAATGGCTCTACTTTACCGAATTTGATGAATGATGATATATAGCTAAAAAACTATAAAAATTAGTCACGACTAGTAAAAAATGTTTAACAGTGGCGTAACATTTATATAACTCACATCTCCATTGGCATGCCCAATTTTTCAGCAGTTAAAGCATTTTTACTATGGCTATGAAGAAAATCAAAGTTAAGTTAGCTATGGCTTACAAATATTTTTCACTAGTAATTGCTTGTGTACAGTTAAATGACTTGGAAAGCTGTTATGATACCAAATAGTTGGCCTGATGATGGACATGGAAGGTGCTCATAGGAAAATAAGACAATACAAACTCATTAAGGTTATCAGTATCATATTGATAAGAAAACAGTTGGCCGCATAACCTTTTCATAATATTTTTTTCTTGCAGTTGAGCTAGGCGACTATGATCCTAATATCCATGTGGGGAACTATGTGACGGAAATGAGGTTGCTGCTTAGACAAACTGATGCCATTGAAGCTAGGATACAAGTAAGTCCATCTTTCATTAGTTTTTTTCGGGAAAGACATTGACTTCGCTGCCAGGGGGAGTGGCCTAGGAACAAAATTGTATGAAGGCGAACACACAAGTGCGTTGGGAGTTAATTTGTTAAAAGAAATAGATGTGTTAGAAAACGAAATGACACTAAGTGCAGCAGTTGCGACTCTTTTTCATATAGTCCTGTTTAAAACGTGACGATCCGTAAGTGCCAATAGCATAAGTTTTAACAGTGTAGGTAGTTCAGAATTTGACACTCAATGTTTGACGTCAGTAAGCTCTTTTTCATACGAAACATTTATGCTTTTGTATCATCATCAATGCAAGTTCGCTAATGTTATTCTGACCAACATTTTTTGACGTATTTATTCTGCTTTGTGTGTCTTTCTTTTAATGAGAATGGGTTATAGCAATAATTGTATTCCAGGAGTTACATCGGGATCCAGTGGAGGGTACTCCTGGAGGCAGTGGCGGAGTGAAGGGCATGTCCACGCAGGAGGCCGAGAGAACCTTCCTCAAGATCGCCTGCCAATTGGACACTTATGGGGTTGACCCTCACCCTGTCAAGGTAACTTTTCTACATTATAACATTTCTACGTTCCAACATTAAATTGCAACGGTTAACACTCACGTATTCTTATCACAATAGGAGTGACTAATCGACTGCATCGGGCAGTCATCGTCGGACAGAGTGGTGTTGTCACCTTCGCGATGTTTATAATAATGTGTGCAAAACGCGAAAGTGGTGTCATATGCATAGAGTATCAAGAGTGAACACTCGGATACATCGTGTTGTGACCAGCAATGGCGGCCGATTTATATGTGTGCTTGCAGCCGAGTGATACCATGTGAAGTTTTTTTTCCGAATATAATCAAATCGAGTTGATGACCGGGGATTCAATGAAAAGTTAAATATTTGTTTTGATGAAAATTATTTCTGTGCTTTTAACTAATTACACGTAAATATGTAATATACACATAATTTACAAGTAAAAGTTACTTTAATAGGTAGGGGAAACTGTTGAACCTTGGACATAGTTTTACCTCGGACAATTGGCAATATTTCTACCTTGCCAGGGTAATTAAAATATTTTATTTACTTTATTTGTAACGTTATTTGATAACTAATAAAATCAACTATCAACGAAACTTGAGGGCCGGTAGTATCTCGAGAAAAATAAAAAAATATGAATGGTGTCATGAAAAGTTGGTATTTAGAACTTTACATCAAGGCTGATCATTTCATGTTTTGCTACTAGACAAAAAACTTTAATACAATAGGTTAATGTCAAGATAATTAACTATTCGGTGGTAGGATAGTTTCAGCCTAATCTTAATTGGAAGTGCTAATACGAAGCTTACTTATCCAAAAAGTTATTTTGTTGAACCTTGGACACCAAGAATATGTTGTACCTTGGCCCCTACCTAACTGCTACTGCATTATTATTTTTTAACAGAATGTTCAATATTTACTGTATATCTAATTATTGGTTACCTGCGTTTTAAGTTATCAAGTAATCAGTCTTAGAAAAACTTCGTAAATTGTTTTACGCAAAAATTAAATATGACAATTGCAGAGTAATTTTTCTAAGATAATTTGTACTAGAAAAATTTATTGAATGGCATAAATATGCTAAAAATAGCTATAATTTTATAAATAATACCTAATAATTTTATAAATATAATATAGTTAATTAAAAGTATCGTGTCCGAGGTACAACGGGATATGTCCAAGGAACATCAGGGGTGTTGTTCCTTGGACACTTTTCCCTTTTTTTTTCGTCGACGTAGCCTATCAAAATAGACATACCAATCCTTTTTTTTCGTATTATATTCGATAGTTTATTAATCTATCTTATGGTATTCGGATAAATAACAGTTTTGCGGTTATTAATTTATTTTCTAAAAATCATAAAAGAAAAAACTGACCGAGGTAGAACAGGTTCCCCTACTTATAGTAAACAATTTCATACGGATTACAGTAAGGTAGGTAATTCTCTTTCTAAACAATGTTGAAACAACATTCATGCGACAAGTGATGATTGGGGATCATGTGGAAGGTAGGTAGTAGTAGTACAGTCACGTCTTTAAATATACACTTTGGAACGTATTCCAGGGAAAGAAGAGCCAAATTATAATACAGATGCAAATACAAAATTTAATATATATATATATATATATATATATATATATATATTAGGAAAGGTACCATTTCATGGATTTTCATATTTCCATAAGTATGAAATATGCAAGACGAAGCAAGCAATTACGCGACTTTCGGGATATAACCAAACTCAAGCTGCTGTCAATTATAATTTTACCGATGAAAGGTCATTCCATGTGACTTGTTTTGGTGACCGGTTGCGTTTTTACAATGTAAAACTACGCATGTCGGCATTTTCACATTATTTTCACGGAGATGTTTGTTGTTGGTTGGTTTCGTTATCACTGACAGATGACAAGCGTAATGTTTTGTCTGTGCATGTGTGCGTTCTTGTCGGTACAAGGTGACAGGCGTAATATGGGCGTAATATGGAATCACAGTTTCTTCTTAGTGACACTACGTCTATTTATTTTCTAAGTCTATGGTCATATGTAACATTTTTCATCCCAGGGATTACGAAGTCAGGGTAAACCTATAAGCCCAGGGTGCGTAGCCAAGATGCCAATCGTTCACGCTCAGTCGCGAACGAAACGCAACTGTCATTGTCATACTAATAAGGAAGAGTGATAGAGAGATATAACTACGATACGTTTCTGGGCGTAAGCGATTGGCATCTTGGCTACGCACACAGGTCATCCCAACCTTTTTGTTATGTACTGATGAAAATTTGCCTCAGCGACCTGCTTCTATAAAATGCAGCCGTGTAGACAATCAAACTATATAATTTCCGTTACCAGGACCACAGAAGCAACCAGCTATACCTGGGGATCAATCACAGCGGCATACTCACCTTCCAAGGCAGTAGAAAAACGCACCATTTCAAGTGGAATGAGGTGCACAAAATAAACTTCGAGGGTCGCATGTTCATCGTACACCTGAACTATCCTGAGGTAAGATTGCTTAACATTTTGAGGTCCTCGACAACTTTGAGGTAAGACGCTTCGACAGTCTGAGGTAACCTACCTCAACCTATGTCTGTGTGTTTATATGTTTGTTCTACGATAACCCCAGTATCGTTGAAATGACTGGATCGTCGTAAAGTTGCCAGATAAAATAAATATAACTTATAAGAACATGCAGTCTGGGAACATGTCTCTGATAAGCCTAATCATTCAATTTTAACTATAAAACTCTCGTGAGACTCGAACATATTAAATAATATTTAAAACGGGTCACTCACGTAATTTAGGCCGGGTTGTTTGCAACCCGGTTGGCAAAAGCGATGATAATGAGAGCTCGGGTAGACCGTCCGCCGTGTCGCCCCCCGCGCCGCTCCCACCGCCAGCTGCAAGTACCAGAGCAGAGAGGGCATTAGCCCGCAGTGTACGACTTGCCTCTGTCGCGGGTGGTCGCTCCTGATGACGTTCTTCGTAAAGAACGAAACATGTCGAGCGAAAATCGCCTAATCATTCAGTTAATTTTGACAAACCTCTGGTCCTCGCCAAGGAGAAGCGTTACATTCCCAGGATGCTGCGCGAGGCTATTGAAATCAAGAAGGTCCCTAATTTCAATAGAGAGGATGGCTTTTCGGTACCACCAGCTTGGGATCCTGTTTTACATCTCATCAAGGATCAAGCACGACACAGAACTGGAAGACCTTAGTGTGGACTTTGTTTGAAAAGATTGAAAACGGATAAAAGAGGCAAAATGGGGTAGTTTTCTTGTCGCTCCTTTCTGCTCCATAAGCCAGTTAGGGAAGCGTTCGTAAGTTGTATGTATGTTAATCCTCACAGGGTTTAAACATTTTTTTATTTTAATTATAGAATGCCCTTCAGGCTATGTATTACTAGCTTTATAAGCCCCTCTGGGCATTGTAAACCAACCTTTGTTTTTATTTTTAAATTATTTTTATATTTTTGTATGTAGGTAGTTTGCACAAGTAACTTTTTTGATTGACGGGGAGAATTCGCATTCTCTCAGTCATCATCTTAACCCTGTGACAACGAGTGCTGTAAAGGGCTCGAAACGTAGGATCATGGTGTTAGTAAACGCGATTAATCCGTTCTAAAGTGTTTAATTTCAATGTATAACTTATAAGCTCGAATATGAGCCAAATCGAAATATTTATTTCGGTATCGCGATTAATTACATCCCGACGTTTCGAGTCCTTTGAAGCATTCGAAAGTAATAGCGAACAGGGTAGGGATAGTCAGGGGTCAATCTTTGTTCCATCCTCTGACAACGAGTACTGTAAATAAGACGAAACGTCGAGGCGTATTTAATACTTAGATCCCTACATGCGATTCAATCAATTTTAAAGTGATTGTGAGTAAGGATAGGATAGTAGGTGAGCGTTTTTCAAATAAAATCCCGAAAACCTGATTCTTCCAGATCTGGATTTGCTTGGGCTCATTCGAATCAGAATCACGAGTTGATTCGATCCTAATAATAAAAAAACTGTCCCAAAAATGTATTGTCGCTCACCAGGCGGCGCGACTCATGCGTGGGTCCTGTGTCAGTATGAGAGAATTGTCAAAGTGACGTTTGAAATGTTCCCGCAGGACCCACGTTCCACTAGCGCACCTAGCGGAAATCGACTCGCGGTAGTCCTCATTGGTTGAGTCAATACTTTAAGTATTTACTGAATATTGGACTGCATTGGAAAAACAAAGAAAATGTTATAGATCACAAGATTTGTTGTGCAATACTTACATGTATGAGTTATCTATGATATGAGTATGACTAATATATTAGCGTTGTGAATCTAAGGATGAATCATTATTGCAGTAAATATCTGACTTATTTCATAACATTAACAAAATTACGCAATTTTCTTTATTTTAGACGAGATTTCTATACTCAAGTGATTCCCTGATTGTGCTATTTGATTATATGATTATATGACTCAATGATAAAACCTGAAACCAGGTAAATGTGTATGAAAATTGACATAGCACAGAAGTGGTACCCATAATTGACCGAGTGTTAGCAAAGATCTTCGTTTCAATTCGGGAATAAATGCTTTTGTGAGTCCTATTGTCTGACTGTTATACGTTATATAAATATACCTGTAGATATGTCATCTCAACCGATTCGTATGAAATTTTATGAGCAGGTTTTATGGTTACGTACAATATTTTACTGTTTTTTTTTAATATTGGTAATGATGGATTTTTATCACCATAAACCCGTATAGCGCTTAAGGTTTAAGGTCTTTTTTTCATCATTCTTGTACCGAGGCACACATAATGTTTTTCATCACACTAGCTTTACTTTAGGCATAAAAAGTAGCGTGAAATTTTACCAACGTTCTGTATTAAGTAATAGAATTTTCACTTGTCGTTTTCGTAAACTTTGACTTGAATTCGAGGCTAGGCGACATAAAATAGCTTTTTATGCTCTAGAGCATATAGTAACATCGCAGGCGGCTGCTAGCCTGGGCCCACGGGACGCCTGCGGGGAGCGGGATGTTTAATTTTCAACGATTTAAAGTGAAATAAAACCTAATATTTTCCTCACTATTGAAGTGAAAAGCAGAGTGTATATCTCGGGCATAAATACCTAAATAGCCTCGGCTAAAATGTGTTACTTCTTGCCCTTATCATACAATCTACTATTACCACCATATGTATGGTGGTAATGTTGTATTTACCTTTAATTAACCCTTTACGAGCAAGTGTGATGAAATAATATATTAGCACACAGAATGATATGAATGTTTTCTTCTTCTTCTTTATGTGCCGTCTCCATCCCGGAGGTTGGCGACCTTATTGTCGAAATGCCGTTCTTTCTGAAGCCATGCGAACTAGTTCCTCCGTACTGTCAACGTCCAGCCAGTCTCTTATGTTTCTATGAATGAATATGTTTGTATGTCTATGTTTGTATGAATGTTTTGTTTTCAGAAAAAGCACACAGTGGGTTTCAAGTGTCCGAACGGCCCCGCCTGCCGCCACGTGTGGTGCTGCGCCATCGAGCAGATGTTGTTCTTCACGTGAGTGCCTTTAATCTGTTTTTTTTAAACTACGACGGTGACAAACAAGCATACGGCCCGCCTGATGGTAAGCGGTCACCGGTCCTATGGACGCCTGCAATTTCAGGGGTGTTACATGCGCGTTGACGACCCTTTAAAAAAAGAGGATTCGCTGTTGATAGCTAAAGGAGCAAGCTTTGCTCCGTGGGTCCCTGTTGGACTGTAGATCCATAGGTCACTGGTTCATATCCGGTTCGAAGGACCATATGTAGCCGCCGTGGTGTCTCGACGACTCGTAAATAAAACTTCAATATGAAGAAGACTTGGTATATTCCATAGGTAATGGTTTTACAAAAAGATAGTGCCAAATAATCGGTAAGGTAGAAGTATGAATGGTATGGATGACGATGAAAGAGTGATTTGCAAGATTTGAAACAATGAGTATGAACTTATGCTAACTTAATCCTAATTGGCCGCGGGAAAGCGTATGTGGAGCGCTGCTATTGGAGCTTAGAAGAAGCTTCCGAATAGTAGCCGAGCCCGAAGGTGCGTTTCGCTACTGCACAAATATATAAAAAAGGGTGCGTTCGCAACAGTCCCCAGCTGTCATGTCAACACAGTGAATCCTCTTGGAGCTCTCGCGAGTACTCACCAACAGAAAGACAGCACTATGAGTAGGGTCTAGTGTTATTAAA
Organism: Lathronympha strigana; assembly: GCA_949128165.1. NCBI lineage: Eukaryota > Metazoa > Arthropoda > Insecta > Lepidoptera > Tortricidae > Lathronympha > Lathronympha strigana. Next base: position 2,338,147 of record OX421904.1, read on the forward strand.
CTGCGGTTTTCTGTAAGGTGGAGGTACTTCCCCAGATGGGCTCTGCTCCAGATTTGAGCGAGACGACATTCGTTGTGCTGTGCCCTCACACTAAACGATATGCATCCGCTGTACCCATATCTCTCTTAAATGTCTGTCTCTGTTCAATATTGGGCTTTACCACAGACCAAATAATAGTTCTTAAGAACAGATATGTTAAATAAATTATCTTTTTAATTTTCCTTTTCTTTAAGCTTTACTTTTTCTTTAATAACGTCTGCGAACGATATTATAAATCTTAGAATGAAAAGTAAAAAAATCACGACCTCGGGCGAGATTCGAACTCGCGACTCTGGTACACGCCCATCGCTTTTTATCGGTAGATGTCGCTTTGTTCGTTTTCTTTTTTAAATTTTTCAATACTTACATTTATTTTCAAAATATATACAGTAAGTGTAACTTGCCTAAATACCTACCTCTGCCTAGCTTAAATCTAAAGTAGGTCCTTGAGGCATTGTACCTAGGATGCTGGCGGCATTTCCTCGTCGTATCGCAATGCTGATACGTTGTGCGAGGAAGCCACCAGCTCTTCGGTCACCAGTAACATCAACCAGACGTTTCGCGATTTCTTTGTTCGTACTACGAACTTCGTAGGATATAGTGGAGAAATTCCCAACCAATTAGTTAATAATAAAAGTGCATTTTAAATCTGTAATATCTTCGAAAATATTCATTTAAATTACATGCTGTAAAGGGCAATATTGATCTATATTTAATGCACAATGTATTTAAGGTATTTAGTTGGATATAGATGAATGCTGTAGCCTGTATTGCTCAAAATCGCTTCATATATAAGCCATTATTTAGTTTTTCTACGACAGCTAAAATAGCGAAAAAAGCAAAATCTCGAAATGTTGCAGAATGTGGAACAAGTCGTATGCCCACTATAGAAATAAAAAAAAACAGTCCTAATATGAAAATCCATATGAGCTGTGTTCTTATGGAATACTATTATAATATATATCTATTATAAAAACCGCATCAAAATCCGCTGCGATACATACATACAGACAGCGGGAAGCCACTTTGTTTTATACTATGTAGTGAGATTGCCCGGAATACCTTTACCCGGTTTTTCAATGTGCTTTGTACATTGAAGGGATGTTTACAAAAATATCCCCATCAAACAAAATTTAGGACACTAAGTGGATGAAATAATAACATTGAATTTAAAATAATATTTTAGGAAACAATGTTACTCGTCTTTGCACAAAAACAACGTAACTAACCTAAATTTTACAAAAAAACTGCATAAGACACAAAATATATTACATATCTTTTCCGCAAAATAGAAAGTCTCAAAACAAATGAAGAGATATTTCTAACTTTGTGACCAAACAAGCTTAAACCGTTATTATTCAAAGAGAAAATTAGGTTTCCCCTCACTAGCTCGGAAAGCGCTGTTTTGTCCTTTAAAACTAACGTGTAAAAACGCATTTTATCCACATGTGGGGCAAAGTAATTTCTTACCACCAGTCCAGTATAAGTGAGTCCTATATGCCCATAGTAAATATGCGCAATCGGAGGTCACACCTTAAATTGGTCATGTGATCATGTCTTATCCGGCACTTGGTAAGCTGTTGGCAATATCTAAGTATCAGGAGCGTACTTACTCTATGACAAATTTTGAAAATGATTTTTGATGGTTTCTTCAAGATAACTTACATGTGAATAAGATTTATAATCGTAGGTAGTCTGTATTTTCCTCGCAATAGTGAGGGGAAAAATATTGTATTACACTCGGCGGCAAAGTTTGTTCAACTCTCGTGCCTTGGGACCCTCGTAAAGCTCAAGATTCCAGTTATTGAACCACTCGCTACGCTCGTGGCTCAATTTTGAAATCTTTCCCTTGCTCGGGTCTCAATTAAGCCCGAGAGTTAAACAACAACTTTGCCCCCTTGTATAATAAATAACTATTATCGCTCTCCTGTAAAATTATGCTCAGTGTAGTTATGTTCTTTTTGTATACATCCGTACATTTGATTCAGGTTGGCGTCATCATCAGAGGCGTGCGTGTACTCCGGCGGGGGGCTGTTCTCGTGGGGCACCAAGTTCAAGTACGTGGGCCGCACGGAGCGAGAGATACTAGAGCGGGACGGACTGCTGGCACCAAGGGATTCGCATGTGAGTACCAACATTGACGTAACGTAAAAAAAGTATACATACATATTCAGCGTGGGTATTTGATACGGGCGAATAGTTAATCCAGCTATAGAACCTGTTAATATGAATCGTATGGGATAATAATTTCGTTAAATTGTGTTATTATTTATTAATTAGGTGTAATGACTTTTCTAAGGTGCGACAGAGCTGCAATGTATGTCGTCCAACTTTGTTTGACATGATAAATGACACTGACATGATACTTGTATGACGTTTAGATAGCTACGTTAATTTACGTGGATGCAATTCATTGCGTGCTTAATTTTTATGTATGAAAAAAAAAAACATCTTAATTTCCTAAAGAAATTAATGTAAATAGGTTCCCTAGGTCCAACAGTAATCGTCATTAAAATATTCGCCCGTATCAAATACCCACGCTGTATCGTAAATTGAAATAGATGTCATATACTAAAGAAAAAGATCAACACCGACGAAGGCCAATCCGAGGATCGAACTCGGGTCTTCAGCTTACGCGGCTAACGCCATAACCACTAGGCCAACTGGTCTCATAAATGTCGCTTATACTTAGAAAATGGCCACGGGCGTCTTGCCTGTTACTAAGATTGCACATACTCGAGAAATTCGCCGGCTTGCATTAAAATATTAAAATATTTTTCAAAGGCTTAAGCACTTTTGAGGTCTGTATTACTCTGTGGTCTGCGACAGATATATCCGTCGTATGAGTTGAAAAGAAACATTGAATCCCATTTTCAATTTTTTTTAAATATTGGTGAAACGTGATGAATATATATGCGAAAGAGGTAAAGTAAAAGGTACCACTTTGTCAGTTGCCGATAAAGCGCTAATGCTATAAAGACATACTTACAAATAAGTAATACCTTTTAAGTAAAAGTATTAAATCATTTATTAAATCACACAAAGTTGGTCACAATTACAATAATAAGCCTAAAAATAAAATTAAAACTAAAACACAAACAAAATAGCAATACAAAAAAGAAAAAAAAAAACAAGCACATATTTTGACGACCAGTAGGCGTAGTTGGTAGTGACCCTGCCTGCTATACTGATGGTCCTGGGTTCGAATCCCGGTAAGGGCATTTATTTGTGTGATGAACACAGATATTTGTTCCAGAGTCATGGATGTATTGTATATTATATATATTGCCTGAGTACCCGTAACACAAGCCTTATTTAGCTTACTGTGGCGACTTAGTCAAAAGAATGTTCTGTAATAATAATAAAAACTTAGATATAATGTATTCGCCAGGAGGAAGGTGGCGGCAAGCGGAAAGCGTCCAGCGTCCCCGCGACGCCGTCAACCCCCATGACGGGGGACTTCGGTAAACATACAATCAATGTCGTCATACACAAGTTCTATCTTAGCACAAATTCTGAACCTAGAGGTAATCCGGCTGCTTAAGGCTATTGGCAAGCTATGCAACTTTAAAAGGCTCATTTCACGCTAAAAGCTACCACACCTTCGACGTCCATGACTTCGGAAAACGCATGCTCAATATATACACAAATTCTATCGTAGCACGCATGAAGCTAATCCAGTTGCTTGGGCACTGGTCCCAGGAGCTATCGGTGATTTTGAAGCCGCTGGTGTAGTGGGACCAGTGCATCAAGTTCAGACAGAACTGATATGACAAGAATGCGAAGAATGCTTTTCAAACATTGAAAACGTGACCAAAAACGCAAAGGTGTCAACTGACATTGAGAAAATTGAAATCAATACATAATAACTTGAATTATTTACTTTTATAACATCCATGCACCACATCTCTTGAACATAACTAATCATATTTTTAAGACCTCATATCATCTCATCACGTTTTCATATCAAAAAAAATGGAACTACACTTAACTGTTTTGCCATTTATAACTCTATTCCTTAAGAAAATAAATTAAAAATACATTCTTTCATACGCACGTGCCATATTACTCTCAGGTAAATCCTAAGGACCACCGTGCTAAAAATTTCTCAATAAGTTCATATTGAATCTTATTGCCATTGCCATAGAGTCGTAATTCAAGAAACGCTTAACGTGACCGAAACTTTTTTATGACGGCAGTAGCGTTAGCTACTGCTATTGTTATTTTGTTATATCTTTTGTGCTTTTAAAATCTAGTCATCATTGTGTGGTACTTTTGACTTTAGTATATTTATAAATACATAGAAAATAGGTTTTTATTTTCTAAGGTGTGCTTTAATAGTCATTAGAATATTATACTTTTATTTTATTATTCTGTTAATAAAACACTTTTTTTCTTTTTTAATTGTTTTTATCACATTTTCAACTTATCTTTCCTTTTCTAATAAACTTATGAACTAACTTTAATTCTGCAATAATTAATGGAGAAGTAGACTATGGTATAGTAGCACCATCATTATTTTAACCCTTTGACCGCCGTAGTCGGCTGTGACATAGGAAAGTCTTGCCACGGATGTCAATGACGTATAAAGCCGACAGCTTCGCCAATACACCCGGACTTACCCGAGAATCCATAAATCTCACTTAAATAATCGCGATCGCCTGGCTTCCGGGGGACGGCATATACCTTCGGCGTTCAAAGAGTTTAAATTTACCACCATGAGAGGATTACCGCGAGTCGATTTTCCGCTAGGGGCGCTAGTGGAACGTGGGTCCTGCGGGAACATTTCAAACGTCACTTTGACAATTCTCTCATACTGACACAGGAGCCATGCATGAGTGGCGCCGCCTGGTGAGCGACAATATGGTATCCTCCGGTATGCTCCCATTGGCACTTTCTTTTCACTTCCTCATTTTTTTTTCGTATTATAGATATTGAAACCTTTAAGTAAATTTTAGAGCTCTATGATACTTAGCTAGGTCTGCATGCTACGTGCACTTCGTCGACATTTCATAAGGTGAGATTTTTATCAAATGCTTGCTTGCTTTCAATAAAAAAATGGTTTCATATCTAACCAGTGTTTTTTTTTCCTAAATTATAACTTTCATGGTACCTACGGTCACGGTCTAAAATATTGATGCAAGGTTTTGGAAAATATATAATTATAAAAATATATTTCATAATAAGCAAATCCTAAGTTTTATTTTTACTATTGTATGTTGATATTTGTATGATAAATTGATAATAATCTATTTTTAATTTTCATAATTATATGGTTGTATTCACATTTTTCCGAAATAACGAATCGATATTTCACACCTTGACCGTATTCTTTTTATTTTCAGTAAAATTATAACTGGACTTGGTGGTTTATACAATTTATGTGACATGTATGCACCCTTAAAAAAAGTTCACATAAAAGCAAGCACTTATCCCTGGATTACTTCTAATATCAGAGAGATGATGCGATTGAGAGACTTAGCTCATGCCAAATATCGCCGCACTAAACTAGATAGTCACAAACAGTATTATAAAGATCTAAAAAAATTAGTAAACGTGTCACTTTATTATGAACAATCTGCGTACTACCAGTATCACATAAATAGAAATATCAATGACCCCGGTAAGCTTTGGAAAAATATTAAAAACAACTTAGTCAACTTTAAATCAAAAGATTTAGAACTTCCCTCACATCTCACGGATCCTAACTCTATTAACACTCACTTTTTAAATATACCTGGCAGCAATACCGTAGATGAATCTTATATAACTTTTCTTGAGTCCAATCGATATGGCCCTGCGGTATTTAGCCTAAAAGCTGTCAATGAAGCCATGGTTGCCAAGATTATTAAATCAATATCAACCAATGCTGCAGGGGTCGATGGTATATCCTTGGACATGTTGATATTGACACTCCCAAGAACATTACCCATAATCACGAACATAGTTAATAAATCAATAGAAACAAATGTGTTCCCCGAACTGTGGAAAATAGCGACAGTTAAACCTATCTCTAAAACGCCCCATCCTGCCGATTACAAAGATCTGAGACCAATCAGCATACTGCCTCTCCTATCTAAAATACTTGAGAAGGTTGTATGTATGCAACTTACTGATTTTCTTGAAAGTAATAACATACTCCCGTTAAGACAATCAGGCTTTAGAAAAGGACACAGCACCTCCACTGCCCTTCTGGATGTGGTAGATGAAATTTTGTCCTCTCAAGATGTAGGCGAAGGAACAATACTAGCCCTTCTGGATTTTTCACGCGCATTTGACTGCATTAACACATCTATTTTACTATCTAAACTAGCATATTATGGTTTTAGCAACAGCTCGATAAAGTGGTTTGCAAGTTATATGAATGACCGATCGCAATTCGTTCAATTGCATGGCGCAGACGGCTTAACCGTAGCCTCTGAATTACTTCCATTGTCTAGAGGGGTGCCACAGGGCTCTATTCTGGGCCCAGTTTTGTATAGTATCTATAGTGCAGATATCGTACATAATATAAAATATTGTAAATTTCATATATATGCCGATGACATACAGCTATTCATTTCATTCAAACCCGAAGATACACAGCAGGCAGTCGATAAACTAAACGAGGATCTGCACTGTATTGACAGCTGGTCTGAAAAGAACAGCTTAGTACTCAACCCATCGAAATCTACGTTCCTCGTTTTGGGCTCAAAAAAACAAGTTCACCGAATTACAGCTGCAAATCCTCATGTGAATATTTCGGGCCAGAATGTGGAGATGGTTTTGGAAGCACGCAACCTAGGTGTGCTCATGGATAGCTCCCTGCACTTTGAAAACCACATCTTCGAAACTATAAGAAACTGTTTCTACAGACTGTCAGTCCTCTACAAGGTGCGTAATTATCTCAGTGTAGATATGCGTGTGAAACTGTGCGATACACTCATCCTGTCCAAACTGAATTATGCGGATACGGTATATGGCAACTGCCTACTCTCACGTACTAAGAAAGTCATACAACGACTACAAAATGCCTGCACACGTTTTTGTTTCCCAATACCCCCACGATCCTATATTACTCCGTATCTTAATTCTAATAAACTTTTAAATATGGATGGTCGACGTACCCTGCACTTTGCCACGCTGTTATTCGGTATTTGCAACAAAAAGAAACCCACATATTTACATGACAAGCTGGTCTTCTACCAGCGTCAAAACAGGCGTATTCACCGACTGGTTTGCCCGAGGCACAATACCGCTGCATTTCGAGGCAGTTTTCGTTATGCTGCCACGAAGTGCTGGAACAACCTTCCACCACCTATTTGGGAAAGCATTACTGTCAATGGATTCAAAGCTAAACTGAAAACACACCTATTGGCTGATCAAGGTATTGCTGCCTAAGGGCGTCGTTTCCTATAACACCAGTCTAAAGCACCAGTCTCCAGATATTCTTCTCCTAATCCTCAGTCCCGAAGTCGATTTGTAGTTACCGACCACTAAATAATAAATTAATGTAGGTATATATGAATAACTATATATATATATGTATAATGTAGGTACCCTTATTGTTGTATTATGTAATTATTTTTATTTTATTTGATAATGTATTATGTTTGTTTGTCTGACACACAAGTCGCGCAGTATGCTATCCCGCACACCTCGCTGGCTCCGCAGAAAACCAGCGCCGTTGACAACGCTTAGTCGTGTCAACTGCAATGCTGAGTGGAGACCATTTCAGCCTCACATCACTTTACAATGTATACTTCTTCTTTATCTTCTGTGTAAATGTGCTTCTGTAATGATGTGTTGTCTGAATAAAAGTTGTTCTATTCTATATAATTATATATAATATTTTTATATAATTTATATATAAAAAATAAATAAAAGATTTATATAATCCTTCTTCAATTTCCAGGCTACAGTAGCCTACCACGATCAACACACAGTGCTCCTCTAGAAGAGAGTGGTGGTCTAGCAGGAGGGGCAGAGATGTGCAACGGGGCTTGCCTACTGGCCGGGCCGGCCGTCGACATAGCCCTGGCACCACAGGAACTCAGGGCTCAAGACAAACAGGGTAAGACGTCTCCAGTATAGTGCACCTTTAGTAGAAGGCAAGGGGTTTGCCGTCTACACTAGCTTCACAGGAGCTCAGGGCTCAAGAAAAACTGGGTAAGACCTCTCCAGTATAGTGCACCTTTAGTAGAAGGCAAGGGGTTTGCCGTCTACACTAGCTTCACAGGAGCTCAGGGCTCAAGAAAAACTGGGTAAGACCTCTCCAGTATAGTGCACCTTTAGTAGAAGCACAGCGTAGGGGTGTATTCCATACAGTGAGGTAACTTCATACACGGCCAGCGGCTCGGCTCGGTGGTCGCGCTGAGGCTCAGGGTTGTCAAAAACTATGCGAAAGCTATTACAGTCTGATTGGCAAACTAATTTAAATTTTCATCATATCAGCCGTAGTACGCCCACTGTTGGACATAGGCCTCCCCCATGGATCTCCACGTGTAACGGTTGGAAGCAACCTGCATCCACCGTGACCCCACGGCTTTAACCAGATCATCGGTCCACCTCGTCGGTGGACGTCCTACGCTGCGTTTTCCGGTCCGCGGTCTCCACTCAAGAACTTTCCGGCCCCAACGGCCATCTGTTCTCCGTGCTATATGGCCTGCCCATTGCCACTTCAGCGAGCTGATCCGTTTGGCTATGTCGGTGACCCTCGTTCTTCTACGTATCTCCTCATTTCTGATTCGATCCCGTAGAGAAACCCCGAGCATAGCCCTCTCCATTGCTCGTTGAGTGACTCTGAGTCTATTTATGAGACCAATGGTGAAGCACCACGTCTCGGATCCATATGTCATCACTGGTAACACACACTGGTTGAAAACCTTGGTTTTAAGGCACTGAGGTATTTTGGACGAAAAGACGTTGCGTAATTTCCCGAACGCTGCCCATCCGAGTTGGATTCGGCGACTGACCTCTTTCTCAAAGTTGGACCTACCTAGTTGGACGGTCTGTCCAAGGTATGAATACGCGTCAACAACTTCAAGAGCCGAGCTCCCAAGCATTACGGGGGTAGGCACGACATGGACATTCGACATGACTTTCGTCTTGTCCATGTTCATTTTAAGACCTACCCGTTGGGAGACTCGATTGAGTCCTTCGAGCATTGTGTTGAGTTCCTCCATCGACTTTGCCATGACCACGATGTCGAATTTCAATTTTACACCCCTTAAAATAGACCGCCGAATCCTTCCCCGCGCGCCCCCCATCGATGACCGAGAAATCGGCGGAGTTAACCCACTGCATGGAGTACATCCTTACGCTGTGGTAGAAGGCAAGGTGCTGCAAGACTTTCTTAATAGCCGGGTTTCCCGTCTACACTAGCTCACAGGAGCTCAAGGCTCAAGACAAACTGGGGTAAGACGTCTCCAGTATAAGGTGCCTTTCGAAGTCGTTTAGCGGGAGGGGCAGAGATGTGTAACGGGGCTTGCCTACTGGCTGGGTCTGGCGTCGAAATAACACTGGCTCCACAGGAGCTCAGGGCATTAAACAATCCGGATACAGTAGAATACACTACTGTTAGTTTTGTTTTGGCGAGCACTTGAACCGAAAGTGGTGTCCAAGGTCTGATGACGGAGCAGAAATATGGCCACCGGAACTCAAGAAGTAGTTGATGTAATACCCCCGTGTTTGGGCTTGTTAGGTTTGTTTTGTTGAGCACTTGGCCCGTAAGTGGTGTCCAAGGTCTAATCACGGAGCAGAAATATGGCCACCGGAACTCAGGAAGTAGTTGATGTTTGATGTAATACCCCCGTGCTTGGGTTCGTTAGGTTTTAATCCGTTCTAAAGTGTTTAATTTCAATGAATAACAATCGCGGTAACAGAAAACAATATTTCGTTAGGTTTGTTTTGGCGGGCCGTAGGTGGTGTCCAAGGTCTGATGATGGAGCAGAAAGGTGGCCACCGGAACTCAAGAATAAGTTGATGTAAACTATCGTGTTTGGACTCGTTAGTTTTGTTTCGGTGAGCACTTGGACCGTGAGTGGTGTCGAAGGTCTGATGATTCAGAGCAAGGCAAAAAGGCAAGGTTCAGAAAAGGCAAGAAAAGGCCAGGTTCAGATGCCTTGCCCCCTTAAGATAACTGGTCAAAAGTCTCTCATTAAGACACTTCACAAATCAAGCGTGACTTGAGATACGGACATTGTAAGCTCGTGTCAGTCGCGGCGAGTTTTGTTACACCGTTAGATGCTACTAATGTGCCTGCTACACCAGCTAAGTATCAATCTCGTAATCCTTGTTGGTTTCCAGTCCCTTGTGCGGCGGAGTATATCCTGCGCGACTCGTGCTCGCCGTCGTCTTCGTCGTCGGGCGCGACGGGCGCGGCGGGCGCGGGGGGGGAGGACTGGCGCGCCCCCCCGCCCGCGCTGCAGCCGCCCCCGCGCCCCTTCTCCCTCTGGCGAACATTCATCCCCTCCTTCCTCTTCGTGTGGCTATCTCTCGCCCTAATAGCGCTACTCATCTTCGAAACGGACTGGCCGGTGCTCAGACCGTTGAAGAGGAAACCGGAGCTAATGTCGCTGAGGCATCATTATTACGCGCCGTTGAAGGAGTATTTGAAGAAGAAGGTGCTTGAGTTCTTCTGATTTTGATCTGGTAAGAGCTGGGGTGTGCGTGATGGGGTTTTGGAGCATCTCTAAATGTAGAGATTAAGTTGTTATTTTAAAAAGGTATAACTTTATAGAGGTTTCATGCGGTTTATTGCCAAGCGAAAGAAATACTGCTACTATATTTGTACATCATGTACATAGAACCAGACTTTGTATAGAAAATGACAGACGTTGCTACTCCGTCTGGGTCAAATACTAACCCTTAGTTTAAACTAATTTAAGATTTAATACTGTACTACTACTAACCCTCTATGGACCCGGAGTCTGAAAATAAATGATGATTTGATTTGATTTGATTTGATTTGAAAGCTTTTCCCTCTAATATTTCTATTACAATTAGAGCTATAATTTTCATTAAATATCTTGCCTCTTTAATGATAATTAAACCCATTATTCTACAGGTTTTGACTATAACGCTTTGCATTTTGACAATCATGGCATCTTTCCAGTTAAAATACACTTCTATAAAATTATGCCTTTAGTATATATTTGCGTGAAAGTAAAACCAACCGAAACTACGCTTGTAAATGAGGTTGTTTCCATTTGCCATGCCCTGTGAGATTTGTATGATAGAATAATCTATGTAAAATATAATATAGCACGAAGATATTTTACTAGCAGTATGTATTTTCGAACGCTGGCATGCGAATGTCGGAATCTGAACGGTTTGATTAAAAAATTATGCGACTTTCATTTGTCTAACAGAAAAACTTACAATTTTGAAAATATCTCAATAAAATAACCAGAAACATTCTCCAGTACTTAAATGAAGCAATAAATGCCAAAAACAGCCTTTGTAACATACATTTAGTTTGTAATTAACGTACTTCATCCAAGTATATATTATTATGTCACCGTAGAATTGTGAGTACCGTTTAAAAAATAACGCGCGAGATTGTAAACAAACGGACAGGTTAGGTTAAGTTTAGTTTATAATATCCCTAGTCAAATTATAAACTGTCGGGAGTTCACAATTTAACCGTGACAATGGTGACATATATGTATATGTATAATAGAGCATTTCTAGCCAAATGAAGTCGCTTCATTTTTATAATAAAGTACTTAATTAAAATAAATACTAACAAATCTTTCATCATCCTTGAAGCTTTTGCCAAACAAAAAATGACATAAAGAAATAAAATATGTATAATAGAACTGCTGACTATCTCTAATATTAGTTCCTCTCAGTGGACCCGAAATGCAACGTTTTAAATAGTGTTTGTTCATATAGAATCCTCGCATAAATGTCTAAGTTTTAATACTAAATTCGGATCCAAATGTGTCATCGAAATGCCCAAAATGACCCTATTTAGAAGTTATTATGGAAAAATTGTTGATTGGTTGCATGTTTTGGAACATATATGTGTAATTTCCAAGCTGAAGGTACCACATTTTCAGTTATTTACGTGATAAGGTTCATTTTCTAATGAATCCTTATTTATAGCACAATCGAAAATGTGGTATCTTTATCATGAAAATTACACATACTCGAATTTAGTACTTAAAGAACAGAGTAACGTTAGAACGAATGGGACGATTCCAAAGTGTCAAATTTTTCAGACACGTTTTGATAGTTTTCTTAGTACTTATATAGATGTTTAAGACTTGATTTTGAAAACTTAAAATAGTCTGCAAATTAGGTTAGGGCACCGCTATACGCTTTTTTACAGTACAATTAATTATATTGAAAATAGCACAAACATTTTAATCTAAGCACAACCTTTTGTGATAGTTGCTTATTTTATTAACTCACATATATAATATAATAATTGAGGAAGTGTAACTCGACGTCTCCATTGTAAGTTTGCCGCAATATATTACTATTGTATTATAATAATTTTATCGTGTTAAATTACAATTTGTACTTAGTGTATGATACAATATTAGTTGGTGTATACAAATTAGGTAATCTCAATTGATATCATTGTACTAAATTATGTATTCTTTTTATCATTAATTCTAAAAACCCAATGAAAATTTCTCTTAAAGAAAAAATGTTGATTACACTAATATCTGTTACATTAGGATGTTTATTTTGTGTAACAATACGTACCTGATGTACCCTAATCATTAAAAAAAAATCTTCTATATCGTAATCCATGCAGGTGCATTTAAACTGAACACATCATTTTTAGTGTTGAGTGTTAAAAGTTTATATTATTCTCATTTATTTATTTTCAATCTTAAAGTTGTTCTGATCTAATTCTCTGATGAAGTTTACTATAATTGTTATGTTTAATAATGTCTGCTTAGGTCTAGTTTATCATTTTAAAGAGAATCATTTTAAAAAGGTCACATCTACAGTGCGGCAGAAAAAATAAATTAAATAAAAAGGATCTAAACGCAAATCACAGTGGCAACACCAGTTACTTTTATTAGCACTAATTAAAAAAAAAGAGTGACACTTTACATTGATCGTGCTATATTTGAATCTCAAGCTTGCTTTAATTTCACATTCCACTGCAATAGTCTTCCAACTTAATTTATTTATTTTCTTAGACATAATTTACACAAAGCATTTATATTGTAAAATAAACCTTTCTTAAGTTAATGCCATACTCCTTGGAGTTAACTATACATGTGAATATTGTGGTTTTCATACTAAGAACGGTCAACATTGTCGTGCCATAAGGAATTTCACGCTAGTCATACGTTTATGTAATATAATTGACTAAATGTAGGTATAGAACTTTTCGAACGTTCCTCAAGTTTTATTTTTATAGCATTTAAGCTTAATATTAAAATGGAATGCACAATTAATGACATTAAATTTTATCCACTGAGGATTTGTAAAGAAATGTTCTTATTATTTTTATTTGTTGTTATTATTGACAGAATAGCTGAGAGTGTTCACTTCATGGCTGTCGTTACATAGCCCTTTTCCATGCCAAAGACGTATATATTGGCACAACAACCAACTTAAGATTGACTCGGTCACAGCCCACAGCACAACATATACCTTAAAATAAATAAATAAAGTTCAACTTTAGTTTTGACACTTCGGTGACGTATAAGCGTCTGACTTATTTAACATGGCGTGGAAACTTTAACCCCATTCTGAATATGTTCTTTATTTCCTTACGCCATACGACGCACTGACGCCGAGGAGAACGACTTTCAGTGTATTTGAGTGGCGGTTAAGGGTTAAAACGTATTATGCCTTGTACGGAGTGACCACTCTACGCTTGCTTATTATTGTATTTTTTACTCTATGTTGTGACTTAGCACTTGCTATATTTATATTTTATTATTCGTTTGTTAAAGTTAATAATGCCTTATTAGAGTGAGTTTGTTAGAGTAAAGGGTAAAACTTCGCCTAGTCACACGGTCTTTTAGAAATTTCTGGATACGGGCTAAGTAATGCTATGGTATAAATAATGAATATGTTGGAAATTAGTAAGTGGATGGTGGAAGTTGGTAGAGCGGTGGGCCGGTATCCCAAATCCACGAGTTTGATTTTAAAGTAGATTGTTTTTTTTAGTTTTGATGCTACTTTGGAACATTACAATTGAAATTAAGGCAAAAATATTGTGTAGTTGCTTAGCCAGTATACCAGACTTATTACCTGTACGCGCACAGAACTATCTGTTTTCTACTCTGAGCTTATGTGGAGCATCAAGGTTATTTCATATTTTAGTAATTTTAAGATAGTCACGTACCTATTTATATAGTTGTTTTTGTTATACACTTGTCCATGCCTCCATTTAAATGATAAAATAATAGTTAAGCATTCAAATTATGTTCCTTGATTTGTATTGTCAATATAAAGCGTACTATATGATTATGATTTAGTCAATATAGCTGCTTTCCTCCTGTTAAAAAAATTTGTCTTGACGCAGAAAGTGATATTAACGTTTTTACACGCTAATCACTGTAAATTAAGATATGCATCATGTTCCGAAAATTGAAAATGTAAAAAAATATATCTATCGCGATATTGTATACCTACAGTTTGAGAATTAAATAAAGTGAAACTAAACGCAAATCATAGTGGCAACACCTGTTCCGTTGTCAAATGTGTCATTATTTTCGTAAACAAACATCTGTCAAAAAGCAAACATACTGCTCGAACTTGTGCGACAGAATGAGATGAACAAATATACAAGCTGTCTCTCCGTAAATTCTTACCTTTTTGACGCACAGTAACAGACGTTTATACATTATGGCGTTTAACATTCAACGCTTCACCTTTTCGATGCCAACCTTGGATATATTCGCACCTTAATCCTAACGCCAAAAATGAATTAACTCTTCACAGATGACAGAGCAAACTAGATATATATACACACTGCAGCTTCGTCGCCTGAACTTGGCTGGACACGGTGTCGCGTGTCTAGATCTTAATACACTTACAACACCCGGGGTTAGCCACTTAACCCGGAGTTAGCCCCATAAATCGAAACTAAGCATTTTTTTGTATGGAGTTTGACAGCTCAACTCCGGGTTAGCGGCTAACTTTGCGTGGTGCACGTGGGCCTAAGGTCCACCCTAGGTTAGCCGCTAACCCAGAGTTAAGCTCTATCTATTTCCAATTTTTATTAAAAAAACGCGTAACTCTGGATTATATGGATAACCCCGGCTGGTGCAAGTGGCCCTTAAATTCCAACGTCAGTTTTGACATTTCGGTGACTTGGCGTCAGAGTGACACTTTGTATTTGGCATGGCGTCGAAAAGGCTAAACTAGTTTGAAAGTTTCTGATGCATGCAGTTGAACTACCAATTGAACTTGACGCCAAAATTTGGCCAAAATTGAAAGTTGAGCCATAATTTTCTTAAGGACTGCCTTATTCTTTAAGGATTGGCATTTTATCTTACAATAATCGAACGAGAGAGCGAAGTGAGTAATCTCCCAGTCTGCTTGGACAATCCGTCGTTTGTATGTATGTCTGATGATAACTCGAGCAACCATCGGATCGTCGGGAAATTTGGCAGATCGCTAGATGAGATAAACACAATTTTTCAGTTCGAATGTGAGTCGAATCGGTCGAGCGGTTGCCGAGATATAGGGGTAGAGAGTTCAAGTTCGGGGAAAACCAATTAACAAATTTTAGCCAACTTTCAATACCTACATAGTTTATAATTTAAACTTTCGTCATACTGATATTAAATTGCAACGGTTAACACTCACGTATTTTTACCACAATAGGCGTGACATGTTTCGACTGCATCGGAACATGCAGTTCCGATACAGTGATGCCCGAGCCGCGAAGGTGAGAACACCACTCTGTCTGTCCCACGATGACTGCCCGATGCAGTCGAAACATGTCACGCCTATTGTGGTAAAAATACGTGAGTGTTAACCGTTGCAATTTAATACCTACATAGCTTATAATAATAACATGCAAAAAAGTATATTTTAACTATAAAACTCTCGTGAAACTCGAACATTTTAAATAATATTTAAAACGGGTCACTCACGCAATTTCGTCAATTTTCGCTCGACATGTCTCCACCGTCAACTGCAAATAGCAGGGCATATAGGGCATTAGCCCGCAGTGTACGACTTCCCTCTGTCGCGGGTGGTCGCTCCTGATGACGTTCTTCGTAAAGAACGAAACATGTCGAGCGAAAATCGACTAAATTACGTGAGTGACCCGTTTTAAATATTATTTAATAAGTATATTTTAATTTAGACAAGTAGACTCGGCGACTTAGATTCTCGCAGTGGGTTGTTTTCTCCATGGACCAATGGCTAATTAAGTTGATATTTATACAAAACTTATTTTTATATTCTCATTCCTTTACACCGACATGCAGTTAGCGTCCTGTACATTCTGTCGATAGGGCACACACTGTCAATAAATAATGACATTCATTCTGATTTCGTAGAATACCGATCTTAAAAGCTTTTCCCAATTATTAAGCCAATAACTAGCAGGTGCTAACAAATGGGAATTACTCCGTCCCAGATCTAGTACCACGAAAATCGAACGATTGCGGATTTGTATCTCCATCTCTGTCACACTTGCATATTGGAGTGACTAAGAGGTTTTTCCATCAATACCAATTTTCGATGTTCGTGGTGGGCCCGCAGGTATCCAATGTGGGAAGTTAAGACTTTGTTCCCATTAAGACTAATATTAACCCTTTAACCTCTTAGAACTTTTCATTGAGCGTGCTCGTGTCGCCGCGTCACCCGAAATTACACGATAACTTGTCTTATTTATCAGACTTCGGCGAAATGAGCTGGAAAACGTTTGTCTTATATATCGGACTATGGCGGTTAAAAGGTTAAAAATGCTCAAGGTTATTTTTGGAAAATTAGTGGCGTTGCGTTTATAGAAGTCAATTTTAGCTTGCCTTACTTTTAGCTAGTAGAGAACTTTTTGATTTCGTGACTATAAAGGAAAGCCAAATAAACTCCGGCGTGCCTAGGAATATTTCCGACGAGACACTGCTAAACACAATGATATAGCTCTAAAATGTCACAATTTAAAAGTGAATAATTCGTCCATACTCTCTTTCATATTAAGGCAATTTTATTGACAGTTTGTGTCCACCTTTATTTGTAGTTCTACTAAGACTAGGTAGTTAGTTACGGTAAGGTTTTGGGAAATCTTAAGAGGTTTTGAATAAAATATCCTGCTGAAGTTTATTCGTTTTATTATTAAAAATACCTCAAAATAAGCAACAAACAAATAACAATGTAAAACCGTGGTTTGAGAGAACCACGTGGGAGCGAGAGAAAATGCTTTATTAGTGTCACCTAGCCACCGACTATCTGTTCAGCTTTCATCGTAAAAACAACCTTAAAACTCGTTTTAAAAAAATTGTGCCGGTCGACCACGTTTTAAATTCTCGTATACAAAATATATATCGATTGAATAATGGAATCAAATAGACTTGAGGTCAAACTGAACAATTTACTATTGTGTAGGCCCCGAAATGCGAAAAAAAGGCTGATTCATTTCGTCGACGTTATCAACGGAACAGCTGATTTTTTTGCGCTATTTCGGGTTCGACTCTACATTCAAAATTGCATAGTACCTCATAAAATACATATCACCTCACTGGCTGGTTAAACAATCAATAAAAAAAATACCAGACGAAACAAAAGACAAGTAAAAAAACATCTTCCGAAGATGAACGAAGCATAATGTTGAAATAACCTTATTTAGGTTAAAAAAAAAACACTAATAAAGCATTTTCTATCCCGCTGACTCCAATGTGCATGTCATATTACATATAATAGGAAACATCTATATCTTTACTATAATACTAGATCTAACCTACCTACCTTCACCTATTGATTGTTTTTGACCTATAATCAGACAATAAATGATTTCAATAGGTGGCAGCACCGTCTGAAATAATATTTCGCACCCTTTTTATATACGCCAGTGTTTCCAATGGATCAAATGTCAATATCGCTGTTTGTGGTGACTCTAAACCT
This sequence comes from Lathronympha strigana, assembly GCA_949128165.1. Taxonomy (NCBI): domain Eukaryota; kingdom Metazoa; phylum Arthropoda; class Insecta; order Lepidoptera; family Tortricidae; genus Lathronympha; species Lathronympha strigana. Next base: position 2,356,225 of record OX421904.1, read on the forward strand.
AGATTGCTGAATACCAACGCGTCTGGCACAAGCTCGAGTTTCTAACAAGATATGCAAAGGCGGCATAAATATTACAAATCTATTAGATAACGGCCTCCTAGCCTAGTTGGTAGTGACCCTGCCTACGAAGCAGGAGGTCCCGGGTTCGAATATTTGTTCCTGAGTTATGGATGTTTTCTATGTATTTAAGTATTTATATGATCTATCTATTATATATATCGACGTCTAGTAGCCCACAACACAAGCCTTATTGAGCTTACCGTGGGAGTAAGTCGATTTGTGTAAGATAATCCTAGAATATTTATTAGATTGTCCTAGAACATCTTTTGAATAGGAAGAGCCATCTACAGTCATCAGTAATCTTCATCCTAATGCATGAATTAACAGTATTGATCCTAAAAGACAACCAAATTCATTTTAAACTTAGAACTTAATGATATGACAAAGTCTAAGTACATTCCAAGAGAACTTGATTGTCACTTGTCTCGTTTTTGTCATAAATGCATCATCATGCATTTAAGGGTTATGTACTCTTAGGTCATAAATGGGGGGATCAACCATTGTCCGGAACCCTCGGTGGGCGGTTCAGACTCGCACTTGGCCGGTTGTTTATGACACATAGTACTTGTTAACATAAGGCCACCTTTAGTCTACTTCGTCGATCAAAGTTACTTGACAAATGCTTATATACAGTTAGAAATATTTCTATTCACACGATGCCCTTTTGTTTTGCTTGAAAACACATCACGATTATTATTACTGACGGTGTCCACTCTATTATGGCACTTACACAAATGAAGAGCCGTCGTAATACAAAATGTATGACTAAATGATATGAAACAGTCACAACGTCTCGTTATTCTCTCATGCCGTCCTTTTCTAATGTTATCGATTTGAAAGAGACGGTATGCGTTAGAGAATTGGCTTTTAGACCACACGGCCACATTACAAAAAGACAAATATCTGTGCGTCCTAATTCCTTCGACAATAAATCAATATTGTCAACTCTGTCTACTTATATGTGTGCTTGTTTAACAAAAGGTACCTTGTAGATTATTGATAAGGTTCATTTTTAAATGATTGTTATGACATTAGCGCTTTATCGGCAAGCGATAGTGGTATTAGTGGTACCTTTTACTAGAAACGGTCGCCTATTGTTGACTTAGTAGTGGCCTTTAGATATATCAGAGCATAATACTGTCTTCTGTTACCGCGATTGTTATTCATTGAAATTAAACACTTTAGATCGGATTAATCGCGCTGTAGTGTTTAATTTGCGCAACATTGCGCTTTGACCAGAGGGATTGCTCGGTTATCTGATGTGATATATCTGATGTACATTTTTTTTAGAGGAGAAAAGGACGCAAAAATGTAGTAGAAAGAGATATAAGCTAAATTGAAAACAGCTTTTCAGCAATGCAAATTATACTTAAATATTTAATATCAATTTAAGACTTCCAACATAAATGTGACGTTTCGCGAGTAAAGGTACCTTATGGGCGGTCGGCGCTAACATAGCGAAGCATCGTCGTTGACAAAAGCGTAAAGGTATCACGAAATTGTCCCTTACGAAACGCTTTTGTATAGCAGCTACTTCAACCAAATCCGTAAATCTCGAGAATATACCGCCCATGTGTTTTTTTTATATACTACGACGGTGACAAGCAAGCGCGTTGCCGACCCTTTAAAAAAAGGAGGATTAGCTGTGTTGACAGCTAAAGGGCCAAGCTTGGCTCCGTGGGTCCCCAGCTGTCAACACAGTGAATCCTCTTGGAGCTCTGGCGACCTTACTCACCAACAGAAACACAAGACTATGAGTAGGGTCTAGTGTTATTAACCTGTGTTAGCAAAGTCATGAAATATTATCAGACAATAAATCGCTTTTAGCGTTTTCAGAAGTACTAGAAGAATCACTATTTCGTAAGGGACAATTTCGGGGATTGCCTCCCTTTACCCGCGAAGCGTGAGATGGTCATAATAAATTAAAATTTCATTAGTTTTTGTATTTTACATTAAGTCAATCGCTCTTGCACCAACATACATTACATTAAAATAAGCGTGTCTTTATTATTATCCTACTCGGAATCTTAAAGGCGTTGCTAAGGCAATATTTTAATACAAGCGCAAGAAATTATTATAAACAAACTTTTATACAAAAAATTATACAAGGTGGGCCTTGTGACAAACAATGTTGAAACTTTTGCCAGACGCTGAAGGAATATGTCGTGCCCCGGACGCGAGGCGATCACAATGTTTTATCCCTTAAATGCATGAGTTAACAGTATTGATCCTAAAACATCCTAAGTAACAACAAATTCATTTCAAATTAACTTACGACGATATCACGGTCTACATTCCAAGAGAACTTGGTTGTCACTTGTCTCGTTTCTGTGTCATACATCCATCATGTATTTAAGGGTTAAGCGAAATTGAACTTTACGTAGTCCCGCGTAAGTCCCTATTGCATCGACGAAGCTGTTTGTACCCATCGTTGGCGTCCTTGACATGACTTTCCGATGATCCTCAGCCGACTATGGCAGTCAAAAGGATAATTTTCTCCTACTTGTAAAGAATTTACCATAAAAGGGTGTTTATCTGTCTTATACTCATCTTTTGAGGTTTTTGCTCGTACTTCAAGCCCCACCATGTATATTAAACTTTTATAAACAAGTTAATCTAATAATTTCAATAATAACAAAATGCTATTGGAGTGAAATAGGTTTATTGTCAGGACATACCCATTATATTTACAAAGCAATGAAAATGCGCTTACAAATAACAGGCCATTTCCAAACTAAATGGTAAATAAAGAAAAGTAGGTGACTCTAAGGCAAAACCAACGAGACCAGTCTTATATTGGTTTACTGTCTATCGCCGAAGCTGTCACGTTATATCAAGTATTGTTCGTATGAAAGTGACGCAAGACGTGATAAATAAAACAAGTGTTATCTTATTTGCCTCTTTATCGCTATATATTATTCGAGCAATGGAGAGAGATAGACGAAACTTCAAATTTCATCACCGCTCGAGGCTTTATTAAAGGTGTATTAACGCGTACATGTGACAAACGATATGATACAGTCTACATTCCAAGAGAACGTGATTGTCCCCGTGAACGTGTTGTGATTGCCCTTTACAGCACTCGTTTTCACAGGGTTAAGATGATGATGATGTGTCATCATCATCAATGAATAACAATCGCGGTAACAGAAGACAATATTATAGTCTGACAGTAGACTTTTATTTCTTTATATGGCTCTTTTTTCAGTCCGAAAAAAGAGACGTATATAAATTAAAAAAAAAACGACTGTCAGGTGTAGACTAGTTTTGTTGGTCTTACTTTAGTATAAAGCGAGGGTGCATTGAAAGCGCGTTGGAAATGGCGCATTAAAAACCCTACTCCTAAATCACTATGGCTAAATGTAGGAACTAACGGCGATATGAAATCATAGCTAAATATGCATCGATTTTGATAGCATAGACTGTGAAAGTATTAAACGTCATAATTTCACATGCGCAGTGTCTAATATCAAAATGAATGCAAATTTAGCTTCGTCTGACTCAACAGATTATATATAAACGCAACAATACAAGGATTGTCTCCGGACGTCAGAAAGACATGCTTTATCATGTCTTTATCGTGCGATAAACGTGAAAGTAATATCGCTGTCGATCTTCCGTTTGATATTCAAAATGGCGGTTGCGTTTCTTGAATAGTTCTTTGTTTTTGTGTGCTAAATGTTGTTTAATGTGCAATATTTATAGCTTATTGTGCAGTAAACTAACGAAGAAGTGTGCAGCTAATGAAGAATTAATCCTGAAACGCGTGTAATCGCGTTATTGAGTTATTACTCGGTTGCCCTGGGATTTTGGCCTCCTGAAATATTTATTACGTATAAGCTGTAAACGGAATAAATAGCAAGGCCAATTACCGAACAACGTCGCCCAAGAGGCAATATACTATTTATATAAGATACACTGATATATTAATACGGGACACTGGCAAAATTGTCCAATTCTCGGACAGAGGCCATATTATAAAAGAAGAAGAATATTGCTGTCAATGGAACTTCCTAACATTGTTAACAAACCGCCATATTGATAACCTAACTTTTTTGTTTTTAATGAAATCTCTAAGACTACTCTCTAAGAATAAGAATCTCTAAGATGCTTATCTTATGTTTTGTATGTTACGATAATGCGACCGTTTCAGTAGTGAATGGTTTCAGTGGTGTTTGACAAGGTAGTGTGAAAATACATGGAGAAACAGTGACAAAATATGTGACGCCTTTTGTTTACATTGTTAGGAATTTTCATTGACGGATATTTTACAGTTTGGATAACAAAATCTCATGATTGCTTGTCTTGTTAGTAGAAAATTACTGCGATCCTCATCATATTGTCGTTCCTTTTCATTTAGTTTTTTCGCGAGTAAATTTGACAACTTGAAACTTTCGTTAACCAAAATAGTTCAAATATAACAGAGAGCCTACCACGAAAACCACGTCGTTTGTTCATATCATAAGTCTATTTGCCTTTTTATCGCTCGAATATGCGAGAGCCATAGAGGGAAAGAGACGAAGAAACGAAGTGGTTAATGGTAGGTCCTCAGCATATAACCCAATATTCGTTCAGAAATTCATACAATTTTGAGCTATAAACAATAAAACTAGAATAAATCCTTTATTCACCCATAAATATGTCGAAGTTTAAACAATATAGAACTTAACTAGTTATAGATAGTTAAATAAATAAATAAATATTACAGGACATTCTTACACAAATTGACTAAGTCCCGCAGTAGCTCAATAAGGCTTGTGTTACGGGTACTCAGGCAATGATATACATATATATAATATACAAATACATAAATACATAGAAAACATCCATGACTCAGGAACAAATATCTGTGTTCATCACACAAATAAATGCCCTAACCGGGATTCGAACCCAGGGCCATCGGCATAGCAGGCAGGGTCACTACCAACTAAGCCAACCGGTCGTCTAAACTCTAATGATAAAGTGAGACAGACAAGGTTTAAGTTTTAAAAGAGTTTTTGATTAAGTATAGTGTTGTGGAGTGGTTCTTATAAATGTATAGACGACGTTATAAATATGTTTACAATTTAATAATAAGGTGGAACTGTCTAAACACGTATTTTTCTCAAACATGCAGTTAAATGTTGTTATTTTGCTGCTTAACAGGCTCGTAGATATGTCGTTTCGGGCGTGGCAACGGAAGGGGACTGTAACGGAATTTTCACTTCTCTTGCTCGAAAAGTTCGCCTTTATGTTGTGTCTAGATGACACAAAATCGCTTTTCATGATCTAGGGCATAAAGTAACATCGCAGGGGGCGCGTGGCGGGGATTTTCCTTACAATCGAAGTGAAAAGCAGAGTGTATACTTAAGGCATAAATACCCATTTTCTCCTCGACTACTATTTTGGTTCGAGTGCAACGGGGACCAATAAATAGCCTCGTTTAAAATGGGTTACTTTATGCCCTTGATTTACAATCTACTATTCAAAGAAAATATTTGTAAGACTAACGTCACCCAAGCATTATCAAATATGGCGGCGGTTTTTACGATCGGCAGCGCTACTGCGAGAATTAAAAATAACATTTATGAAATAAACATTGTGCGGAATTCATTGTTGCTACTTCCCTTTTCTATCTAGTGTAATGAGTCCAGCTAGTCTATGATGGTCGGGTTTTTATCGTTTACCGACGTTGCTGTCACGTTCTAACAAGTATGTATGTGCGAAAGTGACGCATAGCGTGATAAGCGATAAAATGGCAACCATGCTAACCCTACAGATATCGCGAATATCGAATGAAATTTTGGAGTTGCGTTTCTCTCGCTCGAATATGTATTTAAGTGCGATAGAGAAAGATATACAAATTTTCGTTTGTTCTATTTTTGCAGTTTTAAGTTAAATATTAGTTTAACGGTTTTCATTGCCGGGTGAAATAGTAGCCAACGAAATAATGAACGGCTTTTAAGTCTCAACATCAACTCAACAACACTCAATCCTAACTCAAGCGCGATGTAAATGGACGAAGCCGAGTGAAGCTATCACGTTTCGACTTCGACGCCAGAATCGTCTCGTCATGTAGCATCATAGTCCATATTAGTCGACGATGGAGAGCTGCGCGAACCCCACCAGGCCCTTCTCGTCGGGCGCCGCCGGCTCCCGGTCCGGCGCGGCCCGGTCCGGCGCGCCGGGCGCCGCGTCGAGCCGGAAGGTGCCGGTGCGCAGCGGCGGCGCGTCTCCAGGGGACAACCAGTTGTCAACTAACCTGGGAATTACGACACATATGTAAACACCGGCCGTTTTGGACTATGCATTGAAGGTTCCGTACCGTCGTGCGATGAAAAATTGTGCAAACAAAAAGGCGTGCCAATATTAAGGCAGTTAGAGTCTGGCTAATGAAAGTTGGGACTGAAATAATGCTGTAAATTAAATAAAAAACCGCATCTATCAACAAAATTACATTTAAATAAATGACGACAACGTGACAGTTTTTTTGACAGGCTAAATTGTTGCTGTCTAAAAAGTATTAAGTAAATCTGAGTCTCAACTTTAAGTAGCCAGACTCTACCTACTATCTTTTGTATCTATCTATCTATCAGAGCGATTAATTCGCTTCATGTAAGAGGACCCCCTAAACATATTTTTTCGCATCTTATATGCAAAATTAAATAACAGCACACAAAATATACCTCAAACTGTAGTGTCATTAGAAAATTACTAACTTTACAGTTACTGAATAAACCCGCTGTGACATAAAAACGGGGAGAAAGACTGGTGCAGACTATAAGGGTTTCGTTTTTGCCATTTTGGCTACGAAAATGGCGACAGTGTGAAATGGTTTCAGCCCCATTGAGTATAATGTTTCTTGAGTATTGTTTCAAAACTACACTTATTATTTACGATTAGTCTCACCATTCAAAAATGACAACAGCTGTTGAGTGTGTGTACATAGTTTGTTTACACAAGTGTATAAACATAGACTAAGTAACTACATGATTGTAACAACCATTTTGAATTGGAAATGTTCGTCGCTGTACTGTGCTTATATGTTAACAGAGTTATAATCACGTGAAATAACACGTCATTAATAACTACATGCTTTTCAAATTGATATGGTGATAATATGACTACTGGGATATTTTTCGTCAAATTTTACGTAAACGAAGTCGGGGGCAAAAGCTAGTAAAGAATAAAGTGAACCGCTCCAATAGCTCAGCAGCAATCCCATCAGCTGAATCCTTCCCCGAAGCGAATTCAAAACGGATTGATAAGGGGCCGTTGCTGGCGCCCAGGGCGTCAATAATAATGAATAAAACCAACCTTTGTAAGTGCACTGCCACAGCGCTAGCGTCTCTCTGCTGGACCAACCCCGCTCCGACCAGCTCAGTAGCAATCCTTCTTCGAAGAGAATTCAAAACGGATAGTTAAGGGGCCGTTGCTGGCGCCCAGGGCGTCAATAATAATGAATAAAACCAACCTTTGTAAGTGCACCGCCACAGCGCTAGCGTCTCTCTGCTGAACCAACCCCGCTCCAACCAGCTCAGTAGCGATCCCATCAGCGGAGTCCTTCCCCGGGGCGAATTCAAAACGGATATCATTCAACTCGTTTCTGTCATTCCTCATCCGAAGGACCAGGTTGATGAGCGGCGGTTCGTCGATGCTGGCGGCCAGCGAGCCGATGGTGAAGTTGGTGCCGGGGGCGGACGCGTCTTCCTCGTCGGAGGAGTCAGCTCGGGCGAGCGTGTTCATGGGCCGGTCGCGCGCCGCGCCGTCGTCGTCGTCGTCGTTCTCGTCGTCGCTTTCCCACACCCATTCGCCTGCAGAATGTACAAATCAGTTTGGGTTTCGATGCGATAAAAGTGCCATAATATAACATTTCTAGTAGTTTATACAACAAGATTCAAGATATTTATTGATAAAAATATTATTTACATGTCATATGGGATACAATATTCTTTGGTATTACAGTAATGACAATATAATTATTCTATTTACTACCTACATTAAACCTACCTACATTTAAGTCATGTCAGTAAACATGCTGACTAGTAGTTTAGTATAATGAATGGAATTAAACACTTTAGAACGGATTAATCGCGTTTATTAACACCATGATCCTACGTTACATTCCCAGGATGCTGCGCGAGGCTATTGAAATCAAGAAGGTCCCTAATTTCAATAGAGAGGATGGCTTTTCGGTACCACCAGCTTGGGATCCTGTTTTACATCTCATCAAGGATCAAGCACGACACAGAACTGGAAGACCTTAATGTGGACTTTGTTTGAAAAGATTGAAAACGGATAAAAGAGGCAAAATGGGGTAGTTTTCTTGTCGCTTCTTTCTGCTCCATAAGCCAGTTAGGGAAGCGTTCGTAAGTTGTATGTATGTTAATCCTCACAGGGTTTAAACATTTTTATTTTTATTATAGAATGCCCTTCAGGCTATGTATTACTAGCTTTATAAGCCCCTCTGGGCATTGTAGACCAACCTTTGTTTTTATTTTTAAATTATTTTTATATTTTTGTATGTAGGTAGTTTGCACAAGTAACTTTTTTGATTGACGGGGAGAATTCGCATTCTCTCAGTCATCATCTTAACCCTGTGAAAACGAGTGCTGTAAAGGGCTCGAAACGTAGTATCATGGTGTTAATAAACGCGATTAATCCGTTCTAAAGTGTTTAATTTCAATGAATAACAATCGCGGTAACAGAAGACAATATTATAATGAATGGGTTAATGAACTGCGATTAATTAATTCGTCAATTGTGTAACAAGCCAGATCCAATAATATGTTTTTCAGCTTAATTTTGAATGATGTGTCGCTAGGTGAGTTAATAACATCAGCTGGAAGAGAGTTATAGATTTTTGGGCCCAGTGCACCAAGCGATTTTCGAGCCTTAGCTAGCCTACAGTGATATAATAAGGGTTCTTAAGTTTTAATTAATCTATCTTTGTTTTGTACCTTGTAAATGTTTTTTTTCATGTACTGAGGCGTGCACTAAAGAGTATTCTATCTGTCTATGAGCTGTTGCATACACTAGTTTTTTTACCACAGCTAAAGTAGCGAATAAGCAAAATTGTGGCAGAATGTGGAAAATGTTATATGCCCACTAAATAAATTAATATTCAAAATGGGATAATTACCATGTATGTTTTATTGAGCACCCGATTTTCTCAGTTTACTCCGTGCCACAGTGTCAAAATATCAGGTGCTCAATAAAAAAACATACATGGTAATTATCCCGTTTTGAATATTAGTTATATTACAATTTATACTTTTTTAATATAGCTTTCAGTCATCTAATTCATATTCATATTCATTTAATCCATTGTTATCATGTTCATTAGGTCATACAGGTCTTACATTTAATTGATAGATAGAAGTGCTGGAGCAGAAAAAAACTATTGAAATATTGACAATATTGAGCCGTTCCCATGTATACGGGAAAAGGTAAGTGTGTTGTGTTTATAACAAGACTTCCAAAGTTAGCTTTTAGTATTTAAACTAAAAACTGAAAAATGATGCCAAAAAATGTCAAAGAAACTTAATAGTATTCGGTAAGAAATAAAGAACATTCAATTATGATACAATACCTTTTATTTCAACGTAGCAAATTACGATAGATAACTAACAAAATACGATATCAGAGTTACCTTGTAGTTTTCATCCACTTCCAAACTAAGAGAGAATCACTTACGTCAGAATGCAAGACCGTATCTTTCTTTTGTTGCTCGATAACCAATCGTTTTTTTTAAATTAGTGTAGTTACTGCAAACCTCGTTTGCGTCTACCCATACTCTTATTACCTCAAAATCAACAGTAAAAAGGTGAGTTTAATAACCCACGTTCAAAGCTACCTACAATCGGTTTGTTATTGTAATGGATGTAAACATATAAAGCTTACAAATGGTACCCACCTGTTTCCATGCGATGCAACCGGCCCGAAGCCCCGGGCTGTCTCCGAGACGCTTTATGCGCCCTAGTCTCCATACTAGGCCCCGTCGATACCAGCGTCTGCACCAAATACCGCCTGTCCTTCGCCTTTTTGAAGAACGAGTGCTTCAACAACTCGGTCGAAGAGGGCCGCTTACTGGGATCCTTCTGAAGACACTCCGATATCATCTTCCTAAAAGTCTTCCCGTACGCTTTGTATTGGTCCTTCTCTTCTGCCCCTGTGTCTAAAGTAGGCGGTTCGTTTTGAAGAGTTAACATTAAAACTTTCATAGGAGGGTATTTATGATAAGGTGCTGTCCCAGTGGCCATCTCTATAGCAGTTATTCCGAAAGACCATATGTCGGCTTTGAAGTCATAACCGTGGTTTTGCTCCATAACTTCAGGCGCCATCCAACAGGGGGTACCCACGAAGGTGTGGCGGACTTTTTGCCGAGACAAATCTCTGCCTGTCGCCAGCCAGGCGGATACTCCGAAATCCGCTATTTGTACCGCCCCATCGTCTCCTAAAAGGATATTACCAGCTTTGATGTCTCTATGAATCTGCCCGTTTTGATGGAAATATTCAAGGCCGCGTAGGACTTCTTTAAGAACTGTAGCTATAGTGGCTTCATCGAACACACCGTGACGACAGTTAGTCGCGCGAACTTTATGCTTTATGATATCGAGCAGCGAACCGCCTTCTAGAAGCCTCAAAACTAACCATAGTTCCTCACGGACCACAAAAGATGTGTAATACGTTACTACATTCTCATGGTTACACGAGGACATAGCTTGGATTTCTTTCAGCAATTCGTCCATGGAAGTATTCCATTTGTCTAAGTTTATTCGCTTGATGGCACATTTCTCGTTCCTTGGTTTGCACAGAGCTGCATGTACTACAGCGGTTGCACCGACTCCTATAACCTCTAACAGTTCGTAGTCTTCTTGACTGTTAGGCCAAGCGGACGCCATCTTGGAAGTAAACTATTGTTTTCGTTACACAAGTTACGCTACGGGGATGATACGATCGCCCATGTCTATGTGGTTGTCTAGTTTGCAGTTCTTGATGACGAACTGCTTGGCGGGGCTGATTTCTAAACGGTGTAGAGTTTGACAGTTATCTCTTATTTCTAGCACTGTCTTGTCTTTTTGTATGATTTGACCATCGTTTATGTAGTCTACAGTCGATGGATAGAGCTCGTCACCTGAAAAATAAGTTTGTGCTTTTATTTTAGTTTTCATGGGAGACCGTACTTGTTGTGAGAGCCTATAGGACAGAGAATTCCTGAACAGACCTTCCTGCATAGCCAGTGGACCGAGAACCAAGCCACTCAATGTGATGGGCGTTAAAATCTCCCATAACCATCATTACAACTACTGCGCATCATTCTGCGTATAAATATGATGGTTCCATTCTTAGAACGTGAAAAGAATAAAAAGTTCAATATATTAATAATAAGGTAAGTTACACTTACTGTACATATTTTGAAAATAAATGGTCTTACACATTGGTTAGTAAGGGAAAAAAAATGATGGAAACGACCCCGAGTGACAACGTTTTCGAGCAAAAACACACGTGTAACATTGTAACATTTTAATATTAATAATATTACCAAGTAACAAATTTCTTTAGGTATTTTGTAATGACAGGGTTTGCCCCACTTGTACCACCCAGAGTTAGCTGCTAACCCCGAAGTTAAGCTGTCAAATTCCAGGCAAAAAAACGCTTAACCCCGGGTTAGCACCCTACCCTGGGTGGTGTAAGTGGCCCTTATTTGTGTCATGGTAATTCAAGTGGTTTCTTGCAGCTTGATGCTTAGAATTTACTAAACAAAAACATTAAAAACACACAAGAAATGAGTATATAAATAATGAACACTAATTAAAAATTGACCTAAAACCCGTTCTGCGCCATGCCTCGCCCAAAGTCCCCATTACACTGCGTTCACGCTGTACAGTGATGAAGACCTGTTTGACAAGCCAATACCCAGAACGGAGGTCGTTACCCTTCTCCCGCAACCGCCGACCCTGATGCTTACTGTTAATTTTAAAGCTTGTATGGTTTCATACCTGGCAACAGATGCAGAGTGCCATCCTTAGCCTTCAATACCACGGGGTAGAGCAGCGCATTCCCCCGCGCACTGCGGGACGTAGCAAAACGTATGAGGTCGTCGCAGTCTGCTGCGAGCCGCAGTCGGTTCAACTCGTAGCTCTGAGGCGGGAATATCACCAGCTCGTTGTTGAGGGACTTGGTTAGGATATCGTCGGGGCTGGCCCACTAGAAATAAATAAATATTATAGGACATTCTTACACAAATTGACTAAGTCCCGCAGTAAGCTCAAGAAGGCTTGTGTTACGGGTACTCAGACAACGAAATATATAATACTAGCTTTAACCCGCGGCTTCGCCCGCGTACTAAACGTAATTTTCAACCGTCATACAAAAAGGAGGTTTTTTTTATTTATTTCACGTCCGCTAAGTTGGATTTGTAAATCGTTGTTGTTTTCGTAATCAGCGACCGAACAAACCATAAAAACGATACCCATGTTGTTGTTTTTTACTTTTTCACCCCTTTTCCCGTTTTTGGGGGTTGATTTTTCAAAAAGCCTGAAACAGGTGTTAACCCATTTATCTTTGTAAATACTCCTGTAAAGTTCCAAATAGAATAGTCCAACTAATTTTGGTTCCCCATACAAACTTTGTACCCCCATTTCACCCCCTTTGGAGATGAATTTTAAAAACTCCTTTCTTTGTGCACCCCTACGCCTTAAAAGAAACCATAGTGCTAAATTTGTAATCTCTAGAAACAGAAATAAACATAACGACACCCGTAGTGATATTTTTAGATTTCGACCCCATCGCGCCCCAACAAGGGAGATGATATTTCACAATCGCCACAATGGATGTTCAAATCGTTGCTTTTTTCGTGATCAGCGACCCGAAAAACCATATAAACGATACCCATGTTGATTTTTTCACTTTTGCACCCCTTTTACCCCTTTCAGGGGTTAAATTCTCAAGAAACCTGAAACACGTGTTTACTCATTTACCTTAAAGAATACTCCGGTGAAGTTTCGGATAATTCTCGTAAAAATTTAAGTAAAAATGACACTCATATTGATATTTTGGCATTTCAACCCCATCGCATACCAACAGGGGAGATGGTATTCCACATTCGCCACATTGGATCTTCAAATCGTTGCTTTTTTCGTAATCAGCAACCCGAAAAAATATATAAACGATACCCATGTTAATTTTTTCACTTTTGCACCCCTTTTACCCCTTTCAGGAGTTAAATTCTCAAAAAACCTGAAACACGTATTTACTCATTTACCTTAAAGAATACTCCTGTGAAGTTTCAGATAAAATAGTCTAACTAATCTTGTTTCCCCATACAAACTTTGGACCCCCGTTTCAACCACTTAGGAGGTGAATTTTGAAAAATCCTTCCTTAGTGCTCGCCTACACCATAAAAGGAACCTACGTGCCAAATTTGAAGTGTATAGGACCAGCCGTTTGGGCTGTGCGTTGATATGTCAGTCAGTCAGTCAGTCAGCTTCTTCTTTTATATATTTAGATAAAAAAAACATAGAAAACATTCATGACTCAGAAACAAGTATCTGTGTTCATCACACAAATAAATGGCCTTACCGGGATTCGAACCCAGGACCATCGGCTTAGCAGGCAGGGTCAGTACCACCTACGCCAACCGGTCGTCTAAAATAAAATAAAAATGATTTGATTTTTTGGGGTAGTTTTCATTAGCACCAGCAATGGAAAAATTATGCGTGGCAGAATAGTGTGGATTCAATGCTGGCAAAGCAAAAAAAATAATGACCCTTTTGTATTTATACTAGTCTTATTTGCTAAACAAAGTATGACACAGGATCAGAACACCGTGAACAGAAACCGTCGCGAGCGCATCTCTTGAATAAGGATCGCGAATCGATACGAAACATGTTAAGCTATTTTCGACTATATAGACGTGAGTATGTGTTTTAATATGTCATATACATAGCTTACGATGGATTAAAAATAAAGAAAGAATTTAGACTAAAAAGGAATATGTTCTACCTCCTTTAATTTAAATATAAAACAAGAGCGATAGTTAATCTAGAGGTGTAAAACAGAATTGGCAATGAGAATAATTTATAAATTATGAACTCTTTAACATTTGATGTCACAGAACGCCAAACATAAATTGAACTAAACTTCGAGTTGACACCCAAATATGTACGCCATCCTAATATTTGGTTTATCAACTGACGTAATTCGGAATGACGTGATAGCTTCGTTGTTTTTGGGGAGATGCCCGCTGGAATTATCCAAATTACGCAGCGATTCACGATTTAACGGGAGAATTGCGAGTCAAATGTTCATGTTGATCTTGCATCGCCCACACGTCATACACTTAATCTCATTGAAAATGGGTCACGTTGTAGGAGGTTTTATTAAGTGACCTGTTTTCAATGCTATTGAGTGTACGAGGAGTTACCAAATAGATAATTGGTACGTAGGTAGTATATAGGTTTTTACCAGCTAAAATTTCTAGAATTTGTTGTTTTGATAGCGGCTTTTTAGAGGGTCAATTTTTAAGAAAAGCTAATCTAAACTTAAACAGTAGAAGTACCAGTATTCTTCAAATATAACTTTCTATAAAAAGAGTTTATAGAAAAATAAAATTAAAAGGAAGGAAGGAAATAGACATACATCATTTTAATTATTGCCATTGATTATCTCTCATGTTTTTAAGTTTTAGAATCATCATTTTGTTATAGGAGGAAAGAAATATAGAATAGCGGAATCTCGTAACGATTTTAGGGATCCGTACCTCAAAAGGAAAACAACGGAACCCTTATAGGAACACTTTGTTGTCAGTCCGTCCGTCCGTCTGTTTGTATGGGAATCAAAATGTGTAGGGTACTTCCAGTTGATCTAGAATCTCAAAATTTGGCAAAAAGCAACAGCTTGTACCACAAGTACAGGAGCAAATCCGAAAACCGTATAAACGCGGTGTCTCCCGGAACACTGAAGAAATCAAGTTTTATTTTAAAAATATATGCTTTTGCTAGGGATTGAAGGACCTAAAAAGGACAGATTTGCAAATTTTGCAAATCCGGGCCGGACAATCACCGGACGGGCTCCAAACTAGGACAAATCTGGGGAAAACCCGACGGATGCCAGAAAGCAAGCAATTTGAGCAATTGCTTTAAATTAAAGGGTGCATTCTTAGCTTAAATTAATTTCTCAAAGACACTGGTATTCTGATTAGCTCCATTTAGAAATAACTACTAATTTAATTTGTCATATGGTATTTGCAAGTGTGTAAACGGAGTATGAGTATTCGACATGACATTGATATGTCATGGTTGTCACTTACTTGGTAAAGTTAACTGCCCGTTTTAGATTAGCGATTGATGCAACATGTAATTATTTAATATAAGAAAAAAAAATTGAATTTAATAAAACTAACTATGCCATTCTGTTTCCTTAATTATACCAAGCCACATGACGAAGTTAAAGCAATGCTCAAGAACAAGTATAATATGTATGCATTATACCTGCACATGCACCACTTCGTCGCTGGAGTCCAAATCCTCAGGTCTTGTCTCTAAAGCAGTGATGAAGAAGGCAGTGTCGAACCTCTTCGGCAGAGATGTTGGAGTCAACCAGTTACTCCAATACTGCAGGGCCCAGATGTCGGGGTAGCAGCCAAGCTCCTTGCACAGTGTTAAGAGCTGTTCTGGGTTTTTACTTATCTGGAAATATTAATGTTGGTTTACGAACAAGTCTTAAGGTTAATTGCATTGACCATCATCAATTTTTATGACAAAAAACTTGTTCGTCAATTAATTTACCTATTAATGATTGATTAGGATATAAATTAACAGAATGACATTACATAAGCTAAATATAGAATAGTAGTCAACAATTTCACGCACAAATGACAATGATTAAAAGGATTAAAAAAAAACTCAGTGATTCCTAAGTTTTCTTAATTTGGAATGGAAAAGTAATAAAATGGTTGTCCATTATCTATATAAAGCCCTTACTGAGAACTTTGATGTGGGATAACAGAATAGTTTAACGGCCTCCTAGCCCAGTCGGTAGTGACCCTTGGTCTGGTCATGGGTTCGAATCCTAGTCATTTATTTGTGTGTTTATCACAAATGTATGTTCCTGGATTATAGAGGTTTTCTATGTGTTTAAGTATTTATATGTATCTATCTATTATATATATATCGTCGTCTAGTACCCACAAAACAAGCCTTATTGAGCTTACCATGGGACTAGGTTGATTTGTGTATGATTGTCCCATATTCTTTTCATGATTGTCCCATAAGATTCATTTATTTAGAATATCATTGTCAGTCTGATCAAGATTACAGGGAACCATTGCATGAGAGTGTTTTTCCCCAGCATTTTATGATAATTAACCCTGCCGTAAAACTTAGAGAATGGTCATAAAACTTTTCTTCTGATCTTTTAACAACAAGTACGTATTAACGCACATCATACCTTGTTCTGCCAATGCTTGACATCAAGATCCGACAGGATAGTGGCAGCAAGACCGGTCCTGTTTTTCCGATGTTCACGGCTAGCCAGGAGAAGGCCTAGCTCTTCAAATGTCTCTCGAATCGCAGTTATCCGCAATGCAATGTGTCTGTAATAATGGAAAAAATAGATATTAGACAATTTTAGAATGGTATAAGGTTGCAGTCTTCAGATCTGATGTTTTCTGTAGTGTGAGCGGGACATAACTACATATTATTATTTGCATAGTGGTATTGCACTCATACAATATTAGTGTTATAACAATGTTTGCGGAACTTATGTTACTTTTGGATCGGAAGTTATTCCGATGACAAAGCTTAGTGCAACGGCGGGACATGAGCGGTGCACAGCAATAACAAACAGGCTTCACCAATCATTCACTCATCCTCCCATTTGCCACGTGCTGCGCTAATTAGTTTATCTTGTTTTATTGGTGTTATTTTGGAATTTTTATTTTAATAGGTCTGTGTTAACATCTCTTCTACCTCTCACTCGGGTTTCGATTCTGGTTTCGGTTACTATCAAACCACATCCCTACTTAGAATAGAATACAATTCCTACCGGCTTTCTCTCAGCTAGGGCTTCCAATACCGGTATTTTTTGTATGGGCGATCCCGGGATCCCGGTATTGCCCATACAAAAAATACCGGTATTGGAAGCCCTACTCTCAGCTTATGAAAAAAGGAAAGTCAAACTAGCTCTGGCTGATAAACTAATATTAGTGACATGCAACTGGTATCTTGTATTGTAACCGTAACCTTTTGATTTAAATGTAAACACACAATAAGAAGTGTAATATTTACACCTAACACTCGTGACAAGAACCTTGTGAACGTTTTTTGAAACATGAAGGTTGCTTTGACATTCCAAGTTGTGACACTGATATTGGTGTGATATTTGTGATAACAGGTTATGACTACATTAGGTAATTTGGTATGTAGTGCATAATGTTTTAGCCTCATATTTTTTAGAAGTGCTTGTATTTGTCTTGCTACTTGAATCAACTTCGGTTCTTTAGTACTGACACTAGCTTGAAAATGCCGGAAAAAATCGAATGTTTTTTTAATGATTTAATGAAACTTTCGGTTTTTTTCCGAAGTTTTCGGGTTTTTTAAGAAACAAATAGTGTCACTATCACTATCCTTTCATCTGTTTCAATTGTATCTTCCTCAATGTAATTTATGTAGCCCTATTGTAGGTGTAAATTAAAAATTAGATCTAATGCTCATTGATTTATAGTTGAAAATTAGAGCGGAAACTTTCATTGCTCTTTTTCCTAAAGAATCCAAAAAAAACGGGTTGTCTGGGAAAAAAATTGGATTTCTTCCAGACTTTTTCAACGCTAACTGATACTGAATGAAATAAGATGAGTTCGGGCATTTCCCTGAGAATACAAAACATTATGCGCTACATATGTTTTGCTTTTGCCAAATTTGGTTTAATCTGTAGTTGTTGCTTTGTATTGTATGTGGTTTATAATCAAGCATAGTGACATGGCAACATTTTATTAAAAAAAACTTCTAATCTTTGAAATATCATGAAAATAAAATCGAAATTCGGCTGGGATTGCTACCGGCTGTCGCCAGTGGCAATACTACTAATGGTAAATAAAAACTATAAAATTCAATAATTTCTGTGAAATCGGACCGTAAAATACCCTGCCCCACAACTCCTTTGATGGCTCTAAACTATGGATGAGTCTTGGAGGAACTCAGACAAATGTTGGCCCTATCCAAAAACAATTTGCTGATAAAATACCTAACTACAAATTTCTCAAACAAAATTAATTCCATTTTTAAGTACTTGAACATATAAAGACTTTAAATATGCATATATAGTGTTTGATCAGTTATGTTTGATTACATACTTACTTAAATACATTGAAATTATCAAATATCCTCCGATTGGTATATTTACTTTGTAGCAGATTACACACAGATAGTAAATACAAACACAACGAGTATTAGAGTAGTTCCTTACAAGGATTATCCGCTTAACACTCCTTAAGCTGCATTAACACTTGATTAACACTCTTAAAAGTCTAGAACTTTGTCTGTTGCTAGTTTCCTCTGAAGTAACATTTACAGCAATGTTTACATTACCTCTTGACAGGGTTATCACGCAGTATCGGGGTGACCGGAGCCCCAGCGCCGTGGAAGGCCTCAAAGTGCCTCTGATCGAACCCGAAAGCCCTAAACAACTTCAACCACTCGTCACTAGCGTCCGAGGGCTCACTGACACCACCGGGGAACACCACGCTATTCGCGAACGATGCGCTCGCCGTGCGAGTCTGAAATAGTATGTCGTAGTTTACACCCTCTCGCGGTATCACAACCTTCTTACTGAGCACTATTAACGTCGCAGCGTCACGCCAACTGGTTCTAATGACATTATTCATAATGAGCACCCGATAGTGCGCCGAAAACTTGGTAAATAACCAAGCCCACAAGGCCTCATTATCTGTTACGTAGCAGTTGGCGTTCGGTACTCACCTACACAAATAATACGCCACCCTATCTACGATCTTTATCATAAGTTTGTTTCGAAGATGGCATAGCGTAGAGACCAATACAAAAATAGCATACAATTGACATTCACTCACATTTTTATAATTCCAGAAACTTTTTATTTGTTTTATTTCATTAGTAGGAATCCCGCACCAAGTCCCGTGTCGATATTGAAATAGTACATTAGGAACTCGCTTTTATTGCTCTGTAATACGTTACATATTACAATGGTTGGAATTCTGCTACATTCCCATAAAATGATATAACTGGCAGCGTACTGTCAGTATTTCATTTTTTAGAGGCAAAGGCATTGAGTGGTTCAGCCACAACCACTTAAAAAAAACGTGATTTGAAAGCAAATTGTAAAAACACATTTTTGAGAATGCTGTTTCTTTTTAATAGTTGTAAAGACCTATTTATAAAAAGGTTATTCATGATTAATTGCGAGCATGTCAAAAAATAAACTGATATTGTACGTTTCTGTAGGTAGCTTCGATATACTGGCGCCAAAATCGAACTGCAGTGACTCATCAGTGCGAACAGTGCTTCAACTTCAATGCTTTCACAGTTGCTTAACAGCTCCCAGCCTGGGGACAGTTGTCTCGCTTACACTTGAAAGTCTTGGACGTCGTGATCTGGACAACAAGCGGGTCGAATGCTTAAGAAACTCGCTTTAAATTGTTAAACGGTATGACATAGCAGAAGTTAAGTGCAAAATGTCTTTATCACGGCCGGAAATCACCTGCACGTATTACAATGCAACGTCACTATAGAGCTATCGCTAAACGATTAGGTATATGATTACTATCTAGCAGATACAGTATTAATAATTTATTGAATCAGGCGTTACTTTGCGGAATTCCATATTAACAACAAAAATACCTACTGTTACTTTGCTGTTTCGCCAAACGTGCTAGTCAATTAGTGCCAATCCGTTATACCTACTTGCGTATTTTTTGCATGCCCTTAATGTTCCCACCCTCCCACCAATAATAAAAAACTCGTCACGTGTTTCGCCTCTCTACGAGGCATCCTCAGGAGATGCAGGAGATTATTTTTGTTGTACAGTAATAAAAACTGCAATATTCATTTCTAGTCGTTTTTATTGTGAAATTCACTACCCTGCGCAACGCATATTTTTGAATCTTTAAGAAAAAATGTAATAGATTGACTCACGCAAGTAAAGCCGGCAGGAATCGAGTTATATGAACACCCCGCCACTGGCGATACCTACTTGTCCGGGAGGGACACACTTTTTCAGACTTTCGGGGTGATTATTTCTGGAAACATCGACCTAATAAAAATTTTGTTTTAGAAACCTTAAAATTATTTTCAGGGATCTATTGAATAACGTTATATCACACGTTTATGAAAACGAAAAATATGTGTGGAGTGCCCTCAAAATTAGTCTAGTTCTACTACTAGTTCGGTCGGACTTTCTACCGTTTTGAATTTCACATATTTACTTATAGCACTTTTATAAGTAAAAAATAAATAAAATTAGTAATATCGATAGAGATAATTATAATGCTGAACCAACATAGTTTCCGAGATATTATAAGCTTTATATATTTAGCTTATAATATATCTTTCAAGTGAATGCAGCCTATTATTTTAAGATTTACTACAACGGGGCTTAATCGCGTAAAACATTGAAAACTAACCTCCGACGTATCGAGGGCGATATTGTCCCCGTGGTCCCGGAGAAAGACGGGTCTTTCGTGAATCTTTCAGAACCGTGAAAGTTTAAAGAAGTGTCTATTATGTTGTACGTAACGTACGTGTTGCATATCTTCTCGCTTAGTTAATAGGGTTTGAGGACTCGTACAATATGGCGAATTTTGCGAACTTGCATCAAATTCTCCACAGCGTACCTACGATGAAATATTGTAAATGATGAATGTCTTTTGTATTCATCACCCGTTCTTCGCCAGTATTACGCCCTTAGAATTTAATTGGCCTCTTTGTCCGGAAGCGAACAAAGGACAGGTTACAACAGAATTGGGTAATAAAGTTGCGAGTTCATCTGTCGGCGTCGCCCTTTAACCGCAGCTGCGGAGGGTTGCGATAAATTCGCTTAAGTGAGATACGGGGACTTCAATTATGGAAACAAAAGAAAACCATATGAGTTCGTCATTTGACCGATGAGCCCAATGAGGTTTTATAAGAAGCTTCTTACTTTTCAACGGCTTCCGTTAGCAAGAAAACGCGCGCGCGCGTTAGCGGAAGAGTTACAAAAAAACATGGTTTTTTACCAACTATAGGTATAGACCTACTCTAAGCAACTACTCTTCTAAGCAAATCAACTGTAAAACTTTGAAATAACTCAACGCCAAACTTCTATGAAATGATGACTACAGTCTGCTATCAAAATCTTAGGACCTTAGCATTGTTGGTTTCTAGTGACCCTGGATACGAAGCTGGAGGTCTGGTTCGAAACCTGGTCTGGTAAGGGCATTTATTTGAGTGTTTATCATATTTGTTCAAGAGTTATGAACGTTTTCTTTGAGTATGTGTAGGTATATGAATGAATCTATTTATGTATATTGTCGCGGTGACTAGGTCGATCTGCTAAATATTAGCTATTAGGCTTTGTTTTGCATTTAAAGTAAATATAACAAAAGTGCTGGTGGTGGTGCTCCATTTAAGGGCGTTATCAGTCCACGATATTTTTGTTATACCTTGTATTTGTCGTCGACCGACTACGACTATGCTAAAGATGGAAAGAGGGTTGACATTAGACTATTAGAGTTGTACTTTCTCAAGAACGGTCTCCGTTGAATGGGGAATAGTCTCGCGCGAGCACATCTCGAGAATGGTACAACTCTAGTTGAAATTGTGCTATAAAGTTGCGACCCTTATCTGTTGGGGCCGGCCTTGACTGGAGCAGCTGACACGAATGGTGCATTATGGAACATCCAACTCTACATTTTAGGCACTCTAATTGTAGATAGTAGGGCATAGTGAGAGATATGCAAATCAAAGGTAAAGTCCATGGCGTCCGGGCCTACTTCTTCGAATTATTGATTAGTAACTTTACGGGAATATTCATACTATTTAAATGTTGTATGTGACCCCCCTCCCTCCTACTATACGTGTGACTTTATCAATTGATGAGCCCTAACTAGGCTTTTAAGTTTGAGGATATTCTTCCTGTTCTATTATGCGCGTAAGCAAGTCAATTTAAAAAAAAACAAATGCCTGAATATGGTTGGGGCCAAAATCTACCATTTGTAGCATCCCCCTGGATTTTTTACAAAACGGTTGAAAGCTCTCTCCTGCCTACAGGAGTTTTGCGTGGTCTTGCGGTCACTTTAATGAGGAGCAGGAAACTTTAAAGAATAAATTTGTTTCAGTTTTTAGGTAGTTTTATATTAGTTTTAGTTTAGTTATATCTTTGGATTTAAATATGTATTATATGTTTTAGTTTAGTTTATTACAAGGCAATTATCATTTTATGAACGCGTAAATGAATATTATTTCACCTGCAGGTAAATGAATATATTTTTTCTTCATTTCCTTAAACAGAATATTCGAGAGAAGATTCAAATTCAACGTTGAATCATTAAAGGTAAGATCTCGAAGCTTTTTACAAGCAATCGCGAGAGGTTATTCGTTATCACTGAGAAATACTCCGTTTGCTTCCAAGATGTTTCTCGTTTCTCAATTGATGTGAATGTTTTTTTAAATTATTATTTTTAATGTTTGTTACTTTAGAACTCCGTCATTCATGAACCGATTTTAAAAATTCTTGTTATATCTGAAAGTTGATAGTTCTAGATTGGTTCATTTTTTTTCAAAATCCATTTCTGATGATGGGATCTATGAGGAGTTGAGAGAACTCCTCAAATTTGTATGTTCATGCAAGATGATTAAGATGGTATGTTAAGACGTGTTCGCGGCAGCAGTAACAGCATGCTAAGGGCGTTGGATGAGCGCCTCGACTGCCCGCTCATTAGGTACTGGGTAGAAGTAGTTATAGGTAGATGTAAGTAATATAGCTATTACTAATATAGATTATAAGCCTTAAAACCTTTTTGTTTTTTTATCGTTTGTTTACTAACACAATATGGATCAATTGGTCTGAATTAAAGTATTTTTATTTTATTTATTTAAGACACTCAAGCATTTCTTTACGAACATCACCAATTTGGTGGAGTGGACCTGACGATGAAAACCAGGGATTGCAAAGTGGAACTGCTTGGTAATTCCCAGCTCTATCATCCGATTTGAGACATTCATCTTTTGTTTGTAAGGAAATACCTTCAAGGTAGTCCTATTAGATTATAGTTCTATTCTGATGATGGAATTTGGAATTGAGAGAACTGCTCAAACTTTAACGGCACATGCATTCTGATTTGCGGGGTTTCCTTAAGTAACTTGAACCCGTGCCCTTCGGTTTGAAAGATCTTAAAAACAAATTGAAAAAAAACAGTAATTTTCTTAGTTTTTATAGAGAATTAGAGTCTGAACACATTTGAACCCCTTGAAATAATAACCCGCATGTGAATTTCCGCGGATTCGTCATTTCCCTATTTGTTAAACGGAGATGATGTGGAAACCTCCTTCTGCCAAGTTAGAGGTTTAAATCGCGCCCGTGCTCGATGTAAAATTTGAGGGAAAGGACAAGGATACATTTTTCAAAGTAATAAACTGTTTTTTTTTATCCATGTGCTATTTACTTGCTGCCTGTTCATACAGGTTGTACCAAAAATGCTGGTGATCCGTTTGAGGGCGTAATCAGTATCGTAATCTAATTAGGAAAAAATAGGAAAAAATCATATGGCGCAAAAAAAAAAATGTATGGAGAAAAATCGTCCTGCCCCATCCTAAAAAAAACCCACGACACTGTTTACCACCTTAAACAGATCACCAGCAATTTCGTTACACATTATATTAATAAAACCTAATACATTAAATTTTAATTGTTTAATATTGGGATATATTTTTTCCGGTACTTGCTTATGACCTTAATATTTTCAACGGCAAAACAACCAACAGTTGGATTCGCTTTTCTCCAATTAAGCGAGCTGGTAGCGGTGAAGCCACCGTTTTACCTTAATTACGAAAGCTTATTTTTTAAATTTAGATTTATGTCTGTGTTTTTCTATGGTTTTCAGAGTGATTTAATCCACACGTAACTAACTAAAACAGAAACATTTAATAAAAATAGCAGGTAGTACTCCTCAAACCTAACAACTTTTAAAAATATAGGTTAATTTTTTTTGATACAAACTAAATAGTATTTTCAATTACGTTAACATCAGCCTAATTGACGTCTCTTGTCATAGGTAGTACAAAAATGACAAGTTCGCAGTACAGTCAAGTGTAAAAATATGGTGGTGCACATCTTACTGAAAAAATATGTCCCATAGCACCTTATGCCGGTGTGATAAGAACGTAGTACCATATTTATGAGTCGATTATGTCGAACAATATTTTTGCACTTGACTGTACATTGCGTCTTCTAACAAACTTTAAAGTGTAATAAAAATTAAAACACACTTTATTTTAAAAAAATCGCTGAAAAAACGTTGCTCATTTTGGCGAGGACTACCTACGATTAAATTTATTGCTCCCGTTACAGGCAACACCCGGTATAGATTACTTGTTCTCACTTATGTGTAAAAGTGTACCTATCAGTTTTGTTTATCTTAGGTACACATACAAAGGAAAGTTTTTCGACTGGCACGCTAAGAATAAAGGAACTCAAACTTTTCCACGGAGTTCGGAAAACACACAGTATGACACCTTAATAAGGTTGGGGTTGAAGGTCTTCCTTGGGGTAATAGGAGTCAAAAAGGCACTGTAGTCCTTCATACTATATTAACAGTCCCTTTTGACCTCCGACGAAAATTGAGCACTCAGGTATAAGTTTGATATACGTATCTATTTACGTTTACATTTATTACTACAGTAGTAGTGTAACGTAAACTCGCGACTCCTATATACGGTACAAGGTACTGCCGCAATTTATGAATGAATTCATTCATAAATTGCACAATGCACTTTTAAACGTGTGTGTACAAGGTGAAGGAAAATTCCAAGACACAGCTCTTACCGTGTCAGAGAGTATTGGGATCCTCAGGGTCGATATTTCGAGCGACCTACAATTCCGTTGTCACCTGGAAGGGAAGGCTGCTCTGGCATCCAAAAAGTTCAGTGTGCTCAATAGAGCGAGGGGATACTTTACTCTTATATAACTATAAGTCGCAAGTCAGACCCCATATGGAGTACTACCTTTGGGCAGGAGCGCCTGCCTGGTCCAAAGGCGCGCTATACGAATTGTCGACGATCCCAAACTCACAGTCCGTATTGAACCCTTAAGTCTAAGAGACTTTTTAGAAATCGTGTTTAGTGTGAAATTGCTATCCCTCAATATCATGTTTAAAATAAATACTCTCTAATTTCTAAGTTTCATAAAGTAAAATTAAAAAAACAAAGTGTATCGTCCTGCAAAAACAGGAGGTCACTGGTTCGATCCCAGCCCTGGGCATTGGGGGCCTTGACCACTTTTTCTGTAGTATATGACATCTATTTCAATTTGTATCGTTTTTATGTCCTGTGACTTCCTGTATTTACGTAATAGGTTACGCGTCAAACTTATGTCAGTAAATTAACGCAAGTATACAAACTTATGCCGCATAAAGTAAGTTTTCTTGTGAGATGCTTACAAGGGTCTCTTAGTTTGCAATACTGTTAGACAACAACATACTCGTAATACACACTAAAACTTAATAAAGAACTTAAACTTACAAAGGCGGGAAAATAAACGACACCTTCAAAGTTCTAATAAGGTGAGGTAAGATGTTTTGGGCGCTAATGGCAGCGCGCAACAAGTGCGGCGCAGCGGGGCGCGGAGGGGGGGAGGGGCTTCTCATTGATCAGGCGCCTGTTGCTGCCCCCTGGGGCCTCACAGTCACTATTCAGCCACAGTAAGTCAACTGCATCATTATCATCTTTTCAGTCGCAGACCAGCGAACCGGGGATCTCTGGACTAAGAGCTGGTTACGGGAATGAAATAGGTTTGCTATTTGTAAAGCGACGACATTCCTCTAGTTAGTGTGTACTATCATTATTAATTAATCCGGCCGCTTGGCAGCCGTTCAGCGGTGGGCGCTTTGTCGTCGCTTGGCGAGGTGATTTGCGCCTGTATTTTTGCACTCATAATTTTTAAGGTCCACTCAAACGAAAAAGTACAGGCCGTAACTTCTATAAATGAGACGGCTTCTATGAAAGAGGCACTTTTTCCCGCACTTTCGATTTCGGTATTCCTCATTTGAGAGCAGGTGCGCGATGCAGTAAAAGTTGTTATAAGTCTCCTATTCGATGTTAACCATGATTGTTTTTCCTATTGGTCAATGGTTTCTGTACTCCTGGCTGTTTAATGTTCTGTAATGTATGTTTTATTGAATAAATGTATATTCTATTCTATGGGTAGTCTTCAAGCTGTATAGATATAGTATTAAGGATGACTCACACTAGGACGGGACGGGACTGGACGGGACTGCACGGGACGGGACGAGCTGTCAATTTCTAAAGAAAAAATCACGCGATAGCTCGGAGCCGTCGGATGTTACGTGGTGTTTTCTATAAAAATTGACAGGTCGTCGCATCCCGCCCCGTCCTGTCTCGTTCTAGTGTGAGTCATTCTTTATGTAGAATAGGTAGAAAACATCGCATAAACATCGAATAATCCAGTTGAGTTACTGTTATTGCATCTAAACTGTGCCCACGAAGTAATACAGCCGGAATACCTTGTCACATATGTCGCCAGCGTCCGCTATTGCGGCTCTTCTGTTTCTTTTGCATCGACAAAGCTACTGTTTGGAAGCGAGGATAAAACTGTTTTTTGTCCGACTACCGAAGGAATAAGGGTATACCATTGTAAAGAACGAATCAAATCATTTATTAAATGTAATAAATGTTATGATTCATGTTTTTAAGTAGTCACACTACTATATATAAATTATAAATTGAAAGAGATGTCATATACTACAGAAAAAGTGACCAAAGCTCCCGGTGAGCAGGGCTGGGATCGAACCAGCGACCTCCTGCTTTCGCGGCAGACGCCGTAACCACTGGGCTACCCGATCACGGCTGGTCTGGTGACGGTGGCCGATCTGATGGTCCTTGGTCACTTTTCCGGGGGCTTGGTCACTTTTTCTGTAGTAGGTATATGACATCTCTTTCAATTTATAGAATAAGGGTATGTTTTTCAAGGATGTATCTATCTAACGATGGATGGATTTGAATTCTGGTAAGGGAATTTATTTGTGTGTGAATATTTATTTCTGAGTCATGGACGTTTTCTATTTTATACATCATTATCTTCCTGGACCTTTGTCCCTATTTAGGGTCGACTTTCCTCGTCCTTAACCGCCAGGTAGCGATTCCTGGTGAGGTTATTGTCAATTTGATGGTCTTTAAGGTCTGTTTGAACCATCGTCAACCAAGTAGCGGTGGGTCTTCCGCGTCTACGCGTCTTCGTTGGCAAGTTTAAAGCTGTTATAACTAATATTTGAAACGGGATAATTACCATGTATGTTTGTTTTATTGAGCACCCGTGCACCCGATATTTCGACACTTTTGCAAGCATCATGTTCACGGAGTTTCAAATATTAGTTATAATGCAAATGACCATGTTAGCTTAAAATCATAAGTTTAAGGCTGTTTTGACGATAATTATGGTCTTCGGGTCATCTTTGTACATGGCCGTACCATCTAAGGCGTTTTTCGGTAACTTTTTCGTGTAGGAGCGACTTTAAAGCTGCCTCTGACATATACGTTATTTATTTTATCCAGACGTTTTCTATTTTAGTTTTACGTATTTATCAATTTAAGTATGTGTATCTTTGAGTTTTAAACCAGACATTAGTAGCAACTGACAGGCCTACCCCTCTGCCGTATGGGTATGCCATAGTTTCATACTCATTGTATGCACTGATGTTTATCTGATATAGCTAATTATACGTTCCGTACGAATAGCTCTACATTTGAGGTGCCCTTCCCCGCAAAAATGGAAGACTTTTTTTGTAATAGGAAATGACAGACATTGCCAGTCCGGTTGATTAATAGTAGCTACATTACCTAACTAGTGCTGTAAAACAAAGAAAGGCCGAGATCGCAGATGTTTGCGACCCGAGCTGCAAGCGAGAGACGTAAATATGCGATCAAGGGCTTTATTTATTATCTCACGTGTTAGGTACATCATATTATGCCTACACTTGGGCAGGAATCGGCTTTTTCCGTACGCGTAGCGTGCGGAAAAAGACACTTTATGGCTAGGTGTGGCATAAAAACTTAAAAATGTGTATCATCGCCTGGTACAGTCACGTCTATAAACATGTATACACTTTGGAACTTATTACTGGGGAAAAAGGGTCAAAATTGAATACAGATGCATATATATTTGTAAAGCCGTCCGTACTCGTAGCTACGTATCTCGTAGCGGAAAATTGTTTACTACGAGCTACTACGTCGTAGCCGTAGCACACGTAGCGCTGCTAAGCACTACAAGCGGCATTAAAATGTTTATATCAACTTGATTTGTTACTGATATGATAAGAACTTGACAGGACTCGCATTGTATATCGTTCGTGCTCTTATATTGGTGCGAGCGCGATTTATAGAGCGTGTCATGTCAAACACAAATAAATGCCCTTACCAGGATTCGAAACCGGGACCTCCAGTTTCGTAGGCAGGGTCACTACCAACTAGGCTAGGGAAGCCGTTAAATATCACTAGTTGCTTAAAACAAGTCTAATGCTCGCCCCATAAATATGATAATTCGTGCATATTTATGCCGTTTATGCGCACCTCCTCAAACGCTTGGCTACTTCATTCTATTTACATTTATTCATACTATTCGACACATTGACACACTTTCAAGGCTCCATTTTGGGATGACATTTTTTGTAGACTCTGAGTGTGATTTGAACTTTGGATCTCGCTTTTTAATATCGTTGATAATTTCTAATTCCAACTTTATTTATTATTATGTAGTGAAAAGAAAGGAAAAATGTCCTCGGGTGGGACTCGAACCCGGACTCAGTTGGAAGAGCGATGAGCTGGTAACTCAGAGTCGCGAGTTTGAGTCATTGTCATCATCGTTTTCCACTTTTCCTTCCTCTCTGAGAAAATTGGTCCAATCCACAGACATTTCTGTTTAAAAATAATAGTTCTTTGGGTTTCATTGAATTCTTCACTTTTATGGATGACTAGGACGGGACGGGACGGGACGATCTGTCAATTTCTATAGAATGAATCACGTGATAGCTCGGAGCCCTCGGATGTCACGTGACGTTTTCTATAGAAACTGACAGATCGTCCCGTCCCGTCCCGTTCTAGTGTGAGTCATCCCTTATGGCGTAATTTTTTCAGCTGATTGGGTATCCAGTTATTTTATTCTATAACTATGGCGCCATTTCAAAAATGTTGTGGTGTGTTTGATTACTTTTAAATATCCATATTATTATACCCATGCATCCCTAGGTAAACCTCTTCAATATTATGAGGCGAGCAATAGCCCGATTTTTATTAGCTTACGCGTCTTATCTAACAGCTTCAGTGGAAAGATCAAGCAATTTATTCACGGATAATTTTATATTAAAAACAGAAGAACGCCGACATGCATAACTTTACGAAAAACCGTATTAGTTTTGTAGTTTTAAACATAGTTTGTGAACATATTGTAGAAAACTAATGATATGCTTGTAGAGAAAGTGATGTATGCGACTTATACTTACAAAAATATGTATCGAGAAAATCGTATCAAAAATATTCTATTACGCTCTTGTTACGTCGGAATAAGATGCTGTGGGACATATTTTTGAGTAAGATATGTGCGCTCATAATTTTACACTCGACAACATAATTAGGCATTAGAAAACTCGTGTCACCTTATTATGAAACTCGCCTTTGGCTCGGTTTATGACACACTCGTGTATTAACGCCTCTGATTATGCACCAATCACATAAATATAAATAGGATAAGGACCTATTTTAGATTTAAGGTAGGTAGAGGTAGGTAGTTACACTTACTGTATATATTTTAATGTAACTGGATTAAGATGTTTGAACTTGGAATTCGTCCGTAATTTATTTATTTAGTGTTACAGTCAGGGACCGGAACCGGTTACCATAACCCGGGTTTTTCATAAGGTTATTTTAAAGGTTGTTTTCAAAACACCTCCAATTCGGTTAACTCATGATACGGAAACCTTAATCATTCGGAAACCTTATCGGTCCAGTTAACCCCAATTAACCTCTAACCAGTAACTAACCCCAATGAATTCTGTTAGTGTTTTATTCTGTTTTGAACAGTTCAAACGAAAGTAATCTTTATACGCCCAGGAATTAGACTTAATATTGAATGACCATGGCTAGGAGTTAGGACGTTGTCGCTCGCTGTGGAACCAGGTTTGTTTTGCTCTTAGTGTGGCATCGTTTCTTTATTTCCTTACTATAACCTAACATTTTAGGCCTAACATTTTTATTATCATACATACAAATGAAAGCGGCGTGAGCGTTTGTTTCTACTATGCTCAAGTTTATTTATTTTTCTTGTAGTTAATCAGTCAAATATAGGTAGAGTCATAAATAATCATCATACATGGGTAACTTAGCGCAATTATTCTGATATTATTTAAAAACAAAACATAACTATTAGTCTCAGATTACGAAGCGATAAAATTCAGCAAATAGTGCTATTTTGTGAGTACATCTTGTGACGGCTGTCGGTAAAGTTAAAACTTTTTAAAATCTCGACATTGTTATCCTTTGTAAAACCAACAGCTAATTACCTGCACGAAATAGTACCATAAAGAACAAGAGATATTTTATTAATAACAACAGTATTCCTTTGGCAATAAAGTTCAAATTGTTATAGCATGCACTCAACGTATAACCTTTTGAAATTAAGAACCGAGGCGTGGTCAACCAGGTGTCTGTTTATTTTTCATAATTAAAAGTTGATTTGATTATTGTAGCTTGTGTTAAATTTTGCAACTTACGTAGGTAGATATTAAAAAAAGTGGGAACAGATTTCTTATCGATTTGAGGATATTGTGCAAGCTTCAGTCGCTACGCTACCAAGTACCGGCAACGTTAGCTACACTGTATTCTATTCCCGATATTTCTTACAATCGACAACTGGCCTACTTTTTGGATTTTTAATGCATTTGGATTCTTGAATTTTTAATCCATGCTTAGTTCATACACTACTCAACTACAGCAAAAATAATATAATAAATACCACCCTCTAACTAAGACTTGCAAAACACGCTACCGGAGGCCTATTGCATAATCAGTTGTAGCTTGTAATATTAGCGGAAGTCTCTTTTCAATCCCTTTTATTAGAAAGAGAGTTCCGCTAATATTTTAAGTTACAAAATAAATTATACAATTGTCCCCAGGTGGTCAGATCATATTTCATTTCTAAAAGGTTTTATGTGAAATGCGTCCTATTCCAATTTAACCCTTATTCTTAAGACAATAAATTTGTAATTTATATTACAGGTTTTTGTATTACTGCATTTCATTTTCTGCAGGTAATTAGCGATTGGGTTTAACAAAAGACACTACAATGCTATTCATAGCAGATAAGTTTCAAGTGGAAATCGTGATTTCAAACTGTTTACATTATAAAACGGTGAATAGTTTTTGTCTTTCCTTAATTTCTCATATATGCGTCAAGAGTGATAATGCGACAATAAAAGTCTTGTTTATTACCAATCTTAATACGATTTTGCCGGCAATTACTTTCTTTTATTACCTGGGTGCGTAGCCAAGATGCCAACCGCTCACGCTCACTCGCTAATGAAATGCAACTGTCATTGTCACGCTAATAAGAAAGAGAGATAGAGAGAGGTAGCTACGATACATTATTAAGCGTGAGCGATTGGCATCTTGGCTACGCACGCTGACGTCTGACGTGTTTTCACTTGAGACCGCTATTTGCTACCATTGGCAAAACAAAAGTATGTATTTGAGTTAATTGTAAGCAAGTGCAGCAAGCGGTGCTCCAAATGATTATGACATACTTTGATATTGGATACTTATTATTATATTATTTTTTCGTATCTCGTATTATCGTAGTAATGAGCAAAATTTGTATAATCGTACGAGTTTGAGATTAGGGCTCCCGATTACAAGAGTACACGCTGACACGTGGCTCCGTGTACACGAGTCGTGTCTTAATTACACGTGGCCTAATGGCATGTTCCAAACAGAGCAGAAAACCGGTATCGTGTGTGGCAAGACGCTTCTGTAATGTGTTTAAATTAATTTGAAAATGTACCGACAATAAATGAGTAATTAAACATCTATAATTTATTTTATTACATTACAATATCGCATCTCGAGATACTCTGGGTATAACTTTTTTAAGTAGGTATATTCACGGAAATACTACTAAAATTACAGTCTTTCTCCGGGACCACGGGGGCAATGTCGCCCTTGAAACGTCGGAGGTTTGTTTTCAAAGTTTATACACGATTAAGCCCCGTTTTCGTAAATTTATAATACTAAAATTATAATAACAATATCTAATTATATACAAAATCTAACAATGAAAAAGAGTTTTCTACTGATTTTATTTCCTTTAAGAACTCTCATATGTAACAGGAAGAATAATTATAATATAATTTGATGGCCATAGAGTTAGAATTTTTTTTTAAGCTATTGCATAGCTTCTATCGCGGGCCTTGAGCGCGGGGACTGAATCCAGAAATTCCGTAACGAAAAAAAACCTGACGCTCCCCACTCCGACCTCTGACGGACCGAAACCGACTTTATTCACTTTGTTACAAAGTTCTTTATCGGGGAAAGGATATATCTCCAAACGAATGTCGCTAAGTGTCATATTCTATACAAAATATTGAGGACAGTAGCTTTTATTACCAGAGATACGGCGATGTCAAACGTCAAAATAAACACTATTATTTTAGTCCCGCCAAAATCAAATATGTTAGTCGCAAACTTATGTTTCTTATTTCAGTTATCATAAACCTATAGTTTCAATGATAAATATTCCTGAATAACCAACAGCTACTGTAAGATAATAAAACCCACATGTATTGTAAAATAATGTTGACAACTTTTCTATCAAAAACATTGAATTTGAAAATGAATAATGATCCACAAGAGTCTACAACAAAATATGGGACCACCATTGACGCGGTATTTTCTAGGTATTTAGAGGATATTAAGTCGCAAACTTATGTTTCTTATTTCAGTTATCATAAACCTATAGTTTTAATGATAAATATTCCTGAATAACCAACAGCTACTGTAAGATAATAAAACCCACATGTATTGTAAAATAATAAAAACATTTTAAACAATATTAACTTTTTATTTATTAAATAATAGAAAAATTTGTTTTCTTATCGGTCACCACGCTCAAAAAGTGTAACTTGAATTAATATCAAAGAAAAAGAAATACTGCATGAATAAAATAAATAAATAATTATAATTGCATAAGTTGATACAAAATGATATGCAATAGCTTTACCGCGGCAGTCCCCGAGTGCCACACGTATTTTTTGAAATAGTTTTAATGTCTGATGTGTCGGTATTTAGATCGTATTTATATCGTTTTTCCCTTCCTTTCATTTTAAACAATTCTATATTATGTTTTACGAATATACACATAACAAATACATATAAGGATGTCAAGGGTAGTATACTTTTTTAAATAATGGCTTGCAACTATCTAGGTAATATGCTCCACACAAAGATCTTACTCGTAAACACTTTCTTTGGGCTAAGAAAACCTTATCAGCATCTGATGAGTTGCCCCATATTATTATTCCGTAACAGATTTGCGACGATACATAACCGTTATAGGCTGCCGTTGCTGCCGCCTCAGAGACGGTTGCTCGCAGACGATACAAAATATAATTAAATCGATGTAGCTTATTACAAAGGGTATTAATATGGGCTTTCCAATTACAAAACTTATCATTCTTAATTCCTAGAAAAACTGCACTTTCCGTTTCATTAAGTTGTACTTACGCCATTAAAATCGGCAGATAATCTAATTGGTTTTGCTATTATAAGTTTGAAATTAAACCAGTTGTGTTTTGGTTAAGTTAACTTTGAGATTATTATTTTCTAACCAATTTGTTACATTTGTTAATGTAGGTACATGTAATAATATTTCTTAGAGAACC
This sequence comes from Lathronympha strigana, assembly GCA_949128165.1. Taxonomy (NCBI): domain Eukaryota; kingdom Metazoa; phylum Arthropoda; class Insecta; order Lepidoptera; family Tortricidae; genus Lathronympha; species Lathronympha strigana. Next base: position 2,390,435 of record OX421904.1, read on the forward strand.
ATCTGTATTTTCTTTAATTACTATGGTTGTGTCATCTGCAAATAGTATAGTGTCATTTTGTGTGGCGCCAGGTAAATCGGTGATGTAAAGTAAAAACAAATACGGCCCTAGTATACTACCCGATGGCACGCCGCATGTGTTAATGATGAACGGCGAATTATACGTTTTGTTAAGGTTTTTAACTATTTTTGTAACTTCTACACATTGTCGCTGCCCATTGAGATAGCTTTTTAGCCAACAGTACGCTTGCCCTCTTATACTGTATTTAACTATTTATATTACTTTAATAGCAATGTTTCATGGCACCCTAGATCCATAAAGCCATCCAGGATCTAGATTTCTGCTCATTCTATGCATTCGTGTACATACACACAGAAAACATAGAAAAGCGGAAGTGTTTACCGTGACACCAATTAGTAGGTATAGGTATCGGGATACAAAGTATCAACTCAAAATATGTGTAATAATAATTTGACTGGATTACGTAAATTGTAAGAATATTAATGTAAAATACCAGACCAAGATAATATAACGCATCGCGGCTTAGACATTGCCGAGATTCATTGTTTATGTGGAACCGATAAGGGCAATAACAATAAGCCTGCACTCGGTCGGTATTCATCTTTGTGCACTTAAATGTCATTGTCTCATGAGAGTAATTAGTAAAAACAATGCAAGTAAAGTTTTTGAAGCAGGAATTTCTAGAGCTGCTTTCAATATTATCATTTTAAATTGCCATAATTTTTATAACGATACCCTTACCAACAACTCATACCTATCCGTAGTCTGCACGTGCAAGGCCATTTTTTTGTTTTATAAACGAGCCTTTGTTAATATGAGCACGTCGGCTCCAAAAGCTAATCCTAATAATTACCTACCTACTAGATGTGGAAACTAGGGCTCCTGATATCCGTGATGTACGCCGATCCGTAGCTACGTGTTCTTAAGCCCGGCGGTACTAAGATCACGAATTTCACGAACACGCCAAGGTACGTACCTCGTACCTGCGTTCGCGTACGGATTCACGTGACACGCCGTGACACGCCATGATACGTAGCCCGTACCTGCGTTCGTGCGCAGAGCTTCGGGCTCGGTTCCATTGGGAACTTACTTATCGCACGTCTCGTAGGTTCGACACGCCCGGGAGAAATATAAATAAGGACTAAGGTATTATTGAATTGAGTTACCACGTAGTATATTGAATACGGGACGAACGGACAAACATTTACTTGTGAATTAAACTTAGATTTTATTTTTTGCATGAATATAATAGTTATATCTAAGTAATTTATGGGGATATTCTGTTTTATGTATAACCAGCTATTGATTTTCGTCAAAACTAGCGACCTGCCCGTTGAATTGCACTTATATAAATATAAGGTGTAAAACTCCCTAGTACGTATCATTATAATTATGAACTTAAGCAACACTGTGCTACTGGTTGTTATTATTAAATCAAGAGACTTTTTTTTCTGTTAAGTATTAATGTAATGAATGAAACGTACTAGTAAAACCTTTGTACTATCAAATAATATAACGAAGCCTAAATATAAAGAAGGCAACCCTAATCCTAAGAAACAAAAGGGTAAAATTCTGCAAATCATCGGTAGGTATGATAAAGGTAATACAGGTAAACAAATTCAACAAAAACATGTACGGGGCCACAGAAAAAAAAGTACACAGCTGCAGTTCTTATCAGTTTCGGACTTTTAGTCACAGCGATAACTTTTCAAGTTTTTAAGAATATTCATGTTGCTTATTTAACATATAGTTTCTAAACCATCTCAGTCCTAATAACAATAATTTGTGTCATGCTAGGTATTTAGTGGTAATTTAGGTATTCTTTTTAACTCGAATAATCTTTTCAACACACTTGCTCGTAACGAGGTTCTTATCGTACCACTTTTAGGCTCATAATCCAAGATATTAAACACGCGTACTTTCTCATTATAATTATTGAACTAGTGTGGTAATGAGATAAACCCATCAAATTCAGTTTGTACCCTACAAGACTAAGTTACGTACGCAAACAATACATTCAAATTATGTCGGATTAAAAAGGTTTTTTTTCAAACAAGTACTTACACTATTTTTAGTCGCATAATAGCTTATGCGCTAAAAAGCAATATCTCCGTATTTAGTTGAATACATGGATTAAAACTTTCAGAATTATTTGATATATGTACAATTTTATTAAATTATTCATTATTTACAATAATTAGTGCTTTAAACATAAATTACAACATTTTTTATTTTGGCTGTTTGGCGGGCCTTTCCTTCAAATATGCGCGCGTAACGCGATTCGAAAAAAATGCGCTCCAATGGCGCGCCGCGGTAAATTGTTTACATAAAACATTTGTGACCGTCTTCTCGCTTAATTATTATGATAAAATGCAACAAAAAGAGAATTAGAAGTAAAACTATAACAATATGTGGATGAAATCTCTGGAACCGCAAAACGCGAGTGTTACCATGAAAATCTAGTTGATGTAGTGATAAATATACCTACTTATTTGCGATGTTTGGGCCTTAAGTGGATCTATTGGTTGAAAATATAAAGTATTGTCATCAACCGACGTCGAAAAGGCATCGCAAGAAGCTTCATGTAGTCTATAAAGGTCAGTCAAACTCATATGCCATTTATAATTCTGACGTAATTCTGACAATTAAGTTAACGTATTTAACAAAAGTTAATAAACACGAATAAAATTTTGATTTTTACTTACAAGTGTGTTGAAAAATGTCGTATGAAACGTGTGTGCATGGTGTACACATCGGCTTCCTTATTGCGCACTCGCTTTTAGCTCGCGCGCACAATATCGACTCGTGTATAATGACCATCATAGCACACGTGTATCACAATGTACTATTTGAGTGATTTGGAATACTATGACATTGCATAGGATTACAGAGGACGGAAGTGACACAAACAACGTTTCCACACCAAAAATACTATTCTAAATACAACACAGTTATGCGTTTAGTCTCGAATATTCTTTTCTTCAAAACAATCCAAAATGAAAATATTTACCACAAATTATCTAATTACTCAAAAAGCAAATTATATCTGTGACACAAAACAAAATGTCAGATTTACATGTTAACCAAGTATTCATAGGCGAAAAAGAATTAACATGAATATTCGTTAAGCTTAGGGCTCCTATAGCCAGGGCTCATATAGCCAGCGCTGCAGAAGGCCTAGTATAAAAGTTGTACGACACTTACTTCTCGATCGCGTTAGCGTATCGAGAGTTCAAATTATGTTTGTCGTTTATTTAAATCATCCGGCAACTTTCATATTTTGACCCCTCGATACGCTAACGCGGTCGAGGAGTTAATGTCGTACAACTTTTATACTAGGCCTTCTGGACTATTTCGGCACATTAAAGAGTACTATTTATTTCTAGATTGAAGGTAATAATGGCATAGGTACTATTATTAGAGTGTTTTATTGTATGACTAACAAGCTAAGCCAACCTACCGGGGTTTTTTTGTAGATAAAAAGTGCAGTTGCACGTGCAGACAAAGATAATAAGATTTGCAAGCGACTTATTACAATGAAACAAACAATATGCATAAGTAGCTTTGGGCTTTACCCTTTGTTCGTGAAGTTGAAAGAAGTGACCGCGATGTTTTGTTTCACAAATTCGTGGTATTTTTTTATTTAATCTGGAGTTTAGAATTTTGCTTTCGCATTCATTGTCATTAGTTACTCCTGACATCACAAATCTTCAATTTATAATTCAGCTGTGAATTTAAAGTTATTTTTGTTGATGTTTCGTTATTTTTTGTTTGTTATTGTTAATGTATGATTAGTGTTACTATTTAACAATGAAGAGAAGTTGGGTTATTTTAGCAACCCGTTTATTAAAGTAGCTATTCAATGTATTTATTATTTGGTTCTTTTCATTTATTACTTACTTAATATTTAAAAGGCCTTACTATTAGAAATAAATTTTAATTCAAAAGTAATGAAACGGAATTAGAGCTATGAATAATAAACACACGATACATTTTTATTCGTAGCTCTTAGAGACCGCATCGTATCTTCACTCAAGGTCGCGGGCGGACCGAACGGGCGTGTTCTTAAAGAACGTGAAGCCGTGATCACGCCTACACGCATCTACACGGATTCACGTACCCTAATTTCACGTAGCCGAACGTCACGTGCGGAACGGACCAGAAAACCGTAGCAGTGAATCACGAACACGGGCGTACGGCTACGGGTTCACGAATCACGGACACGACCGCGAGCCCTAGTGGAAACTTAAGTGGCGAGTTGGCTATATGTTCAAAGTTTAGTGACACCTCTCTACCCCCAGCCCTCATACTGGTGTTGCTCTCGAGCTCTCTTAGATGTCGCTTTTTGTGGGGGCCCATCTTATGTGGGCGAGTCACCGTTTGCCGTAAATTAAATTTATTACCATTTTGTTAGGCAGACGTCTGATTTTATTCTCTATAATACAGTATTTAGTCAACCACCTTCACCTAATAGACCAGTATATTTTAGTTTCCATTAAATCTCAATAGTCTATACACCCTGGCGGTGCTGCCTCTGCATCCCGTAACTCGGGCAGGTGCATCATTCGCTCGGTGTACCCCTTACATTTCATTAAATTGTCGAAAGGGCTCAGCGTGTTGGCTTCGGCTCCGCGTACGCCTCCCAAAGGTCCGGAACACAATTGTTCCGTGATGGGAAGACCTACCTATTATGAAGATTTAAGACAAAAGTGTGATATTATTTTTTACTATCGTTGTAGAATTGTTTTTGCTGAATATTTTGTATTTTGATTGTTGTTCACATTGATCATAATATGTACTACGAGTATGTCTAATTTTTTGTTTGTATCCCTACTTTTTATTTTAATTATCATGCACTGTTACTTTACACGCCAAGGGGCCTTACCATGACGTCTTAACGTGATTCAGTTTAGGGCCTAAACTGAGTCGCTGCCATACAACTCAATACAGGTTCCTTACCTGAACCTGAACCTTAACTGAATTGCGTTAAAGGGCATTTTCAGAAAAAAGTGCATCCTTTTAATGAAAATGGGTCCTCAATTATCCATAAAAAAAATTTTTTGTCAGGTTTGTAACGGCCGATACGAAATGTATGAAAAAAATGCGTTACAAAGCTGACAAAAAAAACGGGACACTATTTTTCTTGTTTCCAATAGTACTCGTGATTCTGGTTACAAAAAACCCAAAACTTCCTATATTCAAAAAGAAATGAAAATGGTACCCTATTTTTGAAAATGCCCTAAAACGTTATGGTAACGGATAAGGATGGGTTAGGTCCGCGTGTATTTAAGATCTGTTTCTACGAGTACCACGGATACTCGGATCTAAATTACACGCGAGCCCGACTTGTAAACTTGGCTACCTAAGTTGTTTAATTATCATTGCACGTGCGGTATTAGACGATTTATTCCTATTCGTTCCTACTACAATGGTTTTGAATGTTTTGATTAAATAACTTAACAAAATATCACCTACCGACGTTAGTCGTAAGACTCGTAAGAGATATTCACTAAATTCGTTGAACAAGTTAAATCCGTCAAAATAAACACTACGAATAACTTTAAATCACAACATGCAAGCAAACGTAATGATGTTGCAGTTTCATTAATTGCAATTTTGTTTAGTACTACACTTTTAATTTTCGAAAGCTTAAGAAATTCACGTAATTAATAGAAGTATTTTTATTTATTATAACGTGAATTGAAGTTGTAAGGTATGACATTTTATTTGATGAAATAAGCTAGTTCAATCTAACGGGTTGTTGTGTATTTGAAGAAAAATAAGAAATTATTAACACGTGCCGTCGCGTTGCCGTCTTCGCTTTAATTTGAAAGTGTAAGACGTAGAAACCGCTTGTTATTATTAATACAACTCTAGTGTAACGGCTTATAGTTCAAAATTGATTGAAGTGACAACTATGAAACAAACCTGGGTTATTCTACCTGTTGGACCCAAAAAACAGTGCAAGATACAAATGTCCTAAGTACGAGGTTTTTATATGTCCTTTACGACATTTCTATCGTTCACTGTTGACACGGAATTGTCTTTGCCGATGCCAGCCTCTACTGTTATTAGATATTGAATCTAATTTACTTACACGTAAAGAGTATAATCGTTTGTTATAATAAGGTTAACAGTAACCTAAAGAAAACCCCAAACAAAAACCCTATCGGGATTGGGTTTTGCAGTTAACCGGGTTATGGTTACTGTTACAGCAACATTTCGCTTACCGTTTGTATTTGGTTACTGAATGTTGCTGTTACAGTATCATTGGGTAACAGATATGATTAGGTAACCAACTCGATAGGCTTAAGCCTAAAGAGGGGTTTTCCGGTCCCTGGTTACAGTGTTAAAAAAAGTCCTGCTAGTCTATTATGGTTGGGGCTTTATCGACTATCACCGTGGCTGTCATGTTCTAACAAGTATGTAAGTGGGGAAATGACTCATGGAGTGATAGTCGCTATAATGCCAACCATACTAGCCCTTCTAGTTGGTGTTTGATATCTTACTAATCAATCAGCCTATTGCAGTCCACTGCTGGACGTAGGCCTCCCCAAGGGTGCGCCACAAAGTACGGTCATTCGTGACCCTCATCCAACCACTACCAGCTTAATTTCTCAAGTCATCGGTCCACCAGGCAGGAGGGCGTCCCACACTACGTTTGCCGAGGCGTGCCCATTGGACAACCCTTTTGCTCTAAAGCTCATCGGTTTTGCGATAGACGTGGCCGGCCCACTGCCACTTCAGCTTGCAACACCTATGGACAATGTCCATTACTTTGGTATTGTGCCGGATAGTCTCGTTCCGGACTCTGTCTCTTAACTATTAAATATCCATATTATTTTACCGACACTAGTTGTATCACCCCATTTTCCCTACCTTTAGCTACATTACGTTAGTTTATTTTTATAGAAAAGCCTCCGTCTCCTTCTAGAGACTATGTAAGTGCGAAAGAGACAGACATTTTATCCACAGCGATAAAAGCCATAAACGAGGCCATAATAACCCGTGACATCGAGATTCGGTAAGCGTAGTGTCAATTTAGATAGGCTGATGACGCAGACTATGCCTTTTAGATGTCGCATTATGAACTTTTACTCGCAGATTCCAAATTTAATAAATGTAAATTAAATTGTGATACTTATTCATTTTTTTCGCAACTATTAAATTAAGAAATAAATGTACTCATATGTCACCCGGTGAAAGATAGTTCTTTGAGAACCTATCAATAAAAAAAACTCAAATTATTTTTGCTATTTCTTTCTAATCAGACCACGATACTCCCATGACGCACCAAAATGTTTGATACATATTGTATGTACGTCAATCAATATCTGCGTAAAAGCATACACCGTCAAATACATATAATATAAGAATGAGTCACACTAGAACGGGACGGGAAGTGACCGGTCCACGCAGATCTATCAGTTTTCATAGCAAACGTCACGTGACCTCCGAGTGCTCTGAGCTATCACGTGATTATTTATATAGAAATAGACAGATCGTCTCGTCCCACCCCGTCTCGTCCCGTTCTAGTGTGCGTCATCCTTTACTGGAACAAAATTTTCGATACCATAATGTGAAAATAACTAAAGTACCTTAACATTTTAAATTGCTTGTTTGAAACAGTGTGCGTCAGCGTGTTATTACTCTGAATAATTATATTGGGCTACACCAGTTTTAAAGACGACTCACAATAGAACGGGACGGGACGGGACGGTCTGTCAATTTCTATAGGAAAAATCACGTGATAGCTGGGAGTCCTCTGAGGGCCGGAAGGAGAGCCCTCCATAGAAACTAACAGATTGGCCCGGTCCGGTTAGTCCCAGCCGTTCTAGTGTCAGTCATCATTTACTCGCTGTATCGACTGAGTGAATCTGTGGGTGATGACCTTTCAGGGCCCTTCGGGCTGTAACACAGTTATAGCTTCGTAATGTCAGTGCTGGGGTGAATACTTTGATATTTGGAGGGGAGTCAAGTTCACATTGTCTATTAATAAACTACTGGTTCGCTCCGGACGTGCCAACCCTTTTTTATACCACTATGGTGGCAAACAAGCATATGGCCCGCCTGATGGAAAGCGGGCAATTTGGTTCAGAACTTAAAAATTCCTTTTACGTAACGTTCTGTTATATTCACGACGATCCGACCAACGGTATTAGAGTTATCGTCCAACAAGCTTACAAACAAAAGACGGTAGTTCAAAGAGTCCAGTCTTACAAGTACCTGGGATGCATTGTAAACGATCAGAGCGATCATACCGTCGAAATTAAGTGCAGAATTGAACAGGCGCGTAATGCTTTCACAAGACTCGGGCACCTTCAGTATTCAGGAGTCACCTTTATTGCTTTCATAGGTAAATCCAGAGTAGTATTCTCTGCAATCGTTCGCTGAGGATTTCTACCAGGGTGCGTTCAGGCGGGGGGGGGGGGGCACACTTAAACCGGCGTCATTTTTCATGACCGACAGCGCTATCTACCGAATGTCTTTGGAACTAACCATGACGCCATCTTGTCTAAGTATGTCAAATTTGAAAATATTGTGACATTGTGAACTCTGGCTCTGATGTTTAGACGTTTACGCGCTTTTTGATGTTTTCTCTCGAAGATCTTGTTAATTTGTTATTTGTATTACAATACTCTTTGGGTTCGTTTAGCACGGTGCTATGTTTTTTCGATTCTTTTGTACGGACTGGAATCATGGACATTGACAAAAACTATGTGTAAACGCTTGGCTTTCGAAATGTGGGTCTACAGAAGAATCCTGAATATATCATCGACGGATAGAATATCTAACGAGAGTGCTGAGGTTAGTGGATAAGGAGGTCGAGATTCTAAAGGTCGTCAAAACACGAAAGCTGCAATACTTTGGTCATGTTATGCGAAACGAGCCATCTCCTTCAACTCAGGGAAAGATCCAAGGGAAAAGATCATCCGGACGAAGGCGGAACTCATGGCTCCAAAATCTTCGTACCTGGTTTAAACAGAGCACATTCATTATTTCACGCGGCTGTGACTAAAGTCCGTATAGCCGACCTCCGGTAGGAGATGGCACTGGAAGAAGAAGCTTACGCCCGATTATTCAAGTAGACTCTAAGAACTTTGCTCGCTCGTTCCAAATTGGGGCTTAATTGAGTTAAACGTTTATTTTATTTTATATACAACTAACTTCCAACCAGTAGTTAGTAAATCCGCGCGGCTAGAAGATGTCGATGTCAACTTCAGCCAGTTTTTCTCCAGGACCACGGGAGCAATGTCACCCTTGAAACGTCCGAGTCTACTTTTCATAGGTTAGTAATTCATAATGTCTGAAAATTGTAAAGTTAAATTAGTGTATTTGAATATCTACACACTGGTTGCCTATAGTTTAATTATTTAATGTATTTATTATTTGATAAGCAGGCAGGCAGTTGTGACAACTGATATTGCCTGTAGTAATCATTGTCTAGTAGAAGTAGATTTCATTAATTATACTCGTCAAATTTATTTTTAAATTGGTTGACTTTTTGTGCTGAAACCAAGTCTTCTGGGAGTTTATTTCAAGCCCTCACTAGGATTTACTTTAAACGAAATAGGTAGATGACCTTACACCACGGCACCTTTCAAATTGTAACTTTTAAAAACCGATTTACAAAGAATAAAAACGTCAGTTTGAGTATATTACTTTAACTTCCACAGCGCCTTCAGGGCCAATATGCAATAAATATCACTCAATGCTATTAAGCTAAATCGCAGCGATCTCTCCGCGCGACATATTTACTGAGGCAAGTATTCAATTCGATTACCCGCCAGTATGCTCTTATTTTGTCATTATCTCATTTTTAACCTATTCCAGAAAAAAGGAGGGTCTGGATTGGATTGTATGATTGTGGGATTACTTCGTCAAATATGATAATTATGAATTGATTTTGATGATCCTGTTTTTACAAAAGGACATACCTACCAAAGTTGTTCTATCGGATTTTAGTTCTGAGTTGGCGGGATCCATGAAGAAATAGAGGAAATTCACGATTTTTTTTCGGTGTTTTCTTAAGAAACTCAAGCGTTAAAATGGATATTAAATAAAATATATACATAACACACTTATATTTTTGATTGTTATGTAGGTTATAGGCTATAGCTCTATTGATATAAGGATGAGACAGTTTCAAATAAGATGTGAAAATATTTTTTTTTATTAGGTACTCGTAGATCAGAAATAATTAACTTAAAATGTATAAACATCGTTACAAACTCTAACCTTCGTCAACGTTAATACATAAATTCACAACAACATGCACAAACGAAGACATGCACTTACAAAAATTGAAAATTACAAACCCACATCAGGTTTCTTCAAATTGTAATTTTTACCCATGTCGCCATAATTATGGGTACAATCTGCATAAATTACACAAATAATGTTTTTCGCCCAAACACCCATTCTATGTAATATTTTCCTCATCCTAAAAACATTGACTATTATTTATCATAAAGCTAATTCAAAATAGACATTACACGTCAAAATCGCAAAACCCTCATCTCTTACCTTCGCACCTTATCCCTCGCTTTCTTGCATGATTCGGTTTATTTGACAACTCTATACAACCACAATTTTATCTCTCTTTATAGAAAACTAGCCTTTATTATGATGGGTATAAGTTTGAAATTAGCATGTTAAGGAATGGATTTGAGAGGCAAAGTTGATTGCGTTCAGTATAATTGATTAGGTGCCAGTCTGGCAGACACGGCGAGATTAATCGTACCACGATTAAAGTTGACTTGCCTCAGGCCTAATACTGTGAGTATCAACAATTCGAAATGCGTTATCTACTTCTCTTTCTCTCGAATGGGTTGTGAAAGAGATGGACAACTGGAAAACAATTAGATCGTTCTATGTTCACAGTAGACGTAAGCGTCTGAAATGTTACAGAAATATGCATTCGATTGTGGACTTTATTTCAATGGTTCAAGGTTTAAAATATGTGGGTTATTTGACGTTTACTTATGTGAGGTCGGCGGTAAGAAAATTTGTGTTATATTTATTGTAAACAAATGGAAACTCGGTTTCTTCCCGTAACCGAGACAAGTTACGGCTCGGTGAGCTTGAGTCATTTTACAAATGGTCGGGAGACAAGCAATAGTCACTAAGTATTACCATAAGTTCATAGCCAAAGAGAACCATACATCTATTGTAGCAAGGTCTATTTTTGTTTAATAATTTTATTGTAATTGGTGAGTTTTGCTTAAATTGACGAAATTATAATTATACTTATGTTGTTGCAAGGCCTTGTCAGCGCAAATGTTATATTTTGATGCAACAAGCAGAGAAATACGAGTAGCGGAGGCCCCAGGACTCCCCAGGGAGCTAGACCTTGGTGCCCAACGTGGTCACCCAATATCCATCATTTTCGGAAATGTACCTGATTTTGGTGCCCTTAGCAACTGCTTACTTTACTTTAAAGCTAATCCGGTACTGACAAAATGACATTACCCCAGTCCGGTCCGATCCGATCCGATCCGGGACGATCTGTCAGTTTCTATAGAAAGAATCACGTGATAGCTCGGAGCCCTCGGAGGTCACATGACGTTTTGTATAGAAACTGACAGATCGTCCCGTATCGGATCGGATCGGATCGGACTGGTGTGAGTTATCATTAATAGTTTTCCAACCTAGTCGTCATCCCTAATAACACTAGTAGTTAGCCACTAAACTCCGGAAAAACAGTCGCTGTGATCAGTCAGTAGGATCACATCTGTGCGTCTACCTATAACTTATAGTAGTTTATGCAACAGTGATATAGTAAGTCTCTCGGGTCTATTATTACAAAACGAGACCAATATGAGCTGTTGCATACGCTAGTTTATCTACGACAGCTAAAATAGCGTAAAAAGCAAACTCTAGAAAAGCGGCAGAATAGGGAAGATGTTGTGCCTACTATATAAATTAAAAAAAACAACAACAGTGCTCATATTGTATGAAAATCCATAGGAGCAGTGTTCTTATGGAATACTATAGACAACGTTATAATGTAGACTTTTTTAATATCGCTGTCAGTCATCTAATTGACAGATAGAAGTGCTGGAGTAGAAAAAATATATTACGAGTATGTTACAAGCTTCTAAATTTAATAAAGTAAACGTAGTCCCCTTAAATGCTATAAAAAGAAAACCTTTGTTTGAACAGGCCAAAGTATATTACATTTCGTAAGTAATCTTATGAAGTTGGCCTCTCGGGCAAAACGGACCAATTACCGTTAAGTATCTGTGAAACGTATTTTCGACCTAATGCAGGAAATTTTGTAATGTTAGTTTTCGTTGAGTTCTATATTACTTATACAGGGTGTAATCGTTAAGTGTAGCCAGGCGATAATTCCGTAAATATAACAGATATCAGAAAACTTCCAATTGATATCGAAAGTTCGTTACTCAATGAGTAAAATTACATAAATAACTTTTTTTTTACTAAAAGAATAAATATCATAAATATTAACTTACCCTTCCATACATTTAGTATGCCACCCATGGACAGACTAGTTTATACGGCATAGGCATTTCACCGTTATTAAATGATTCATGAATTATTTTATGCTATCCACTTTTACTCAAAATCAAACAATTATCATTTTAAAATACTTTCACGTACTGATCTATTATTATCTGACTGCTTTAAATTAATACTAAAGTTAGATATTATCATTCCATTATTTTATAAAGCAACCCACACACGGAGTGTCACCCCGCAGTTCGCCGAGTAGGTCCGTGTGTTTTGTTGAAGGGCATAGTAGAAAAATAAGTTTGGCTTAAAGGACCTTTTTTCCAGGTGATAATTTGTTAAATAAAGAGAGTGATGAAACATTTAAGAGGGCCCGTGAATGTTACGCACAAGAAGGGCGTCATATCGAGCAACTGTTGTAAAAAATGTAAGTACTTCATTTAAAAATAAATGTTAAATTAATTATTTCGTAAACGGTAGTTTTATTTTATCCACCGTATTCGTGCAAATAACGAATCTCAAGCATTTTTATCTCTTAAGAGTTACGACACCGACATTCTTTGAGGCTGCAAGACGTCGTACTAAATGTATGGGAGCGTTTAAACTTAATATTTTGAGTATGACTACGTTTATTTAAAAAAAAGTTATTGATGTAATTTTACTCATTGGGTAACGCACTTTCGATATCAATTAGAAGTTTTCTGATATCTGTTATATTAACGGAATTATCGCCTGGCTACACTTAACGATTACACCCTGTATACTTGAAATAAAATTGTCTTTGACCCCTCAATAAATGAAAACAATGTTACAAATCCCTATCTTTTTCATTTCAATGGTAGAGGTATATATTTATGTATTTCTCAGTATTTGTAATGTATATATTAGTCATCTAGTACCCAAAGTTCCTACAAGATTTGCTTACCTAGTTTGGGACTTTTTTTTAGATCGGGGGGGGATTGAGCGATTTATTTATTTAGATGTAGGTACATTGGGCGGTCTTATTGACTTCACTTCGCACGTATATAGTAACTGTACCGATTATGGAACATTTAAGAGCGAAATCGGAGTATTTTTGATATTTCTCTGATACTATTTTTTCATATAGCGTCTCATTACCCATACGCCGTTCATTGTGCTATATAACTTACTTTTATCTTATTTATTTAGGCCCACTCGCACCACCCAAGGTTAACCGCTGACCCGGAGCTAAGCTGTCAAATTCTGTACAAATAACGCTTAACTCCGGGCTATGTGGCCAACCCAGGGTGGTGCAAGTAGCCCTTATTGCCCACTTGCCATTACCAATTGCAACTACCTTACAGCCAGGGTTAGCCGAAAACCCGGAGTTAAGCTGTCAAATCCCATTAAAAAACCCGTAACTTCGGGTTATGTGGCTAACCCCGGGTAGTGCAAGTGGCCCTTAGTCAGTTATTAGTATGATCTGGACATATTTAGGCATATGGGTACACGATACCACATTGATATGAAGAAAATAATGATCTGAATGCAGTGTTGTGGTGTTACTTTTGGAATGTGCATTCATGTTCCAAATCAAAACAAATCTTATTCTTAGAATTTACTATCTTGTGCTCATATATATTGTTTTTTATTGTGGCGCCTTTCATCCGAGTAAACACTCTACTTTTCATTTCGAACACGAGAAAAGGTAGATCGATATGTTGATCATATTTCTATGTTCTCATTCTCCTGGGTAAAGAAAAATTTAATTAAAATGTACTTTTTAATGCTTATTATTTTATTGAAACTGTCTCTTTGAGCAATGGACAATCAAGTGGCAACCGCTTTACTAAAACCTAATTTCTTTTCATTTCCCCGAAAGGCTCGGAAAACCATCGAAAAGGCAATTACTGGGCCCTTCGTAAAGAAGCCATCTTAGAATGTCTGTCGATTTTAAATAGAGTATTCTCGTTAACTTATAGGCGCTTAAGTTACAGGACATTTTCAACTCTAAATACATGAAATAGGGTGGACTATTGTCTAGTAATGCAATTGAAAACTCACAGGCATTCGTGATTTTTCCATTTTAATGGAGACAAAGGTCTTTAGTTACAAATATTACAATAATGTAATGGGCAGAGAGTACCCATTTTGTACCATTCGGGGTCGAAACTCTTGGTCCATATAGGGTCCCAGCGCACGCAAGTTTTTCGTAGAAATCGCGAAACGTCTGGTTGATGTTACTGGTGACCGAAGAGCTGGTGGCATCCTGGCTCAACGTATCAGCATTGCGATACAACGAGGAAATGCCGCCAGCATCCTAGGTACAATGCCTCAAGGACCTATTTTAGATTTTAGGTAGGTAGAGGTAGGTAGTTAGATAAGTTACACTTAGTGTATATATTTCGAAAATAAATGTTATACAACATAATGTTTACATATCTATGCATATAAATCTCGATTTCAATCATGATAAAGATTGTTTGGCGCCACGCGGGCAAGTCATCATTAACAGTATTCTTTTTTATTTCTCCCAGCTTCTCGTATATTTTTACGATTATTGAATCCGGAACGCGGGCGGACGTCCCAGATACGTCACTATGGTACTTAAATTTGCTACTTTCTGCGTATAAAGTGGCTTATAATTAGTCTTAGGGCCATTTGCGCCGACCAGTGTTAGCGGCTTTATACAAAGCAATTGGAGTCTAAGTGCATGTGTTGCTTATTGATTAGTGGTTAGCGGTGGATATGCGAGTGGCGGTCAACCCTTGATTCATGCATCGGCATAGAATAGGGCGGTAAACAAGAAATTACGTACGAGTGTGAATTTTAACTTTCTTGTACCGCCCGTGATACATACAAAGTTTTGCATTACATTAGCGAGGAAATAAATATACTTAAATGTATGAAAGTCCATTACGGACATAGGCTAAATACAGCCCATTAAGTCTCAGTATGCTTGCACATAATATCACCATTTACGAGCAGGTGTGATGAAAATAAATAAACTGATAACTCCAAACAAAACCAATAAAAAAATGTGTTTCACTTTTTACGCCCTTAAAACTATAATTTATCCTAGTTAAGGAAGACAAGACACGCCAATCCGATCCGAACCGAACCGGGACTAAGAATCACGTGATAGCTCGGAGCCCTCGGAGCAGGTCACGTCACGTTTTCTATAGAAACTGACAGATCGTCCCGGATCGGATTGGATTGGTGTGAGTCAACCTTTGATCTGTTAAAAATACATACAACTTTCACTTATTTAGTAACTACGTTTCCATAATTATTCTTCCAAGGTTTTATTAGTAAAATTAATTACAGGCAATTTTTGAATATCAGATAGAGAACAATCTGAATGAACCGAAATAGACTATTCACGCTAACGGCTGAAACTATGTACCATAAAAAATATGAAACGCATTGGTTTCTGAAATATCTAAAGGAAATCATCATCGTTACAGATTTCGATTGTAGTAAAATTATCCTTATTTCTTGTGAATATATAAATACTAGTGGTTCTTCGCCGCTTTGGTTCATATTTGAACTTAATAATTCTATTTGAACGAGCGAGCGAAGTTCTAAGCGAGGGTTCGAATCCTGCTCGACGCGAGTAATGTACCAATTTCTCTTTCAATTATAAGATTTGAATACTGTTTATGATATATCGGTTTCATTAAACGGTTTTCGTTAGTTCACATACTGTATATTTACATTCCAACTGTACATGTAAATAAATAATGGCGTTTCACTCGGAATGTATTCTTAGTATGAAGTGTCTCGACGAGAACGGGCGGGCCCCAAGAAATACCGAAGACAAAGGACGCATACCCCTTACAAACTCTCCTTCATTCACTGCTGTCAATGTGGATACTTAGAATTCTCCATTTGGTTGTGTTTAACCCTTTCCTTTTAAAACCCTTGTCCTCTCACGGCCTAGTAGGAAACTGTTGAACCTTGGACATAGTTTTACCTCGGACAATTGGCAATATTTCTACCTTGCCAGGGTAATTAAAATATTTTATTTACATTATTTGTAACGTTATTTGATAACTAATAAAATCAACTATCAACGAAACTTGAGGGCCGGTAGTATCTCGAGAAAAATAATAAAATATGAATGGTGTCATGAAAAGTTGGTATTTAGAACTTTACATCAAGGCTGATCATTTCATGTTTTGCTACTAGACAAAAAACTTTTATATAATAGGTTAATGTCAAGATAATTAACTACTCGGTGGTAGGATAGTTTCAGCCTAATCTTAATTGGAAGTGCTAATACGAAGCTTACTTATCCAAAAAGTTATTTTGTTGTACCTTGGACACCAAGAATATGTTGTACCTTGGCCCCTACCTAACTGCTACTGCAATTTTTTTTTAACAGAATGTTCAATATTTACTGATATCTAATTATTGGTTACCTGCGTTTTAAGTTATCAAGTAATCAGTCTTAGAAAAACTTCGTAAATTGTTTTACGCAAAAATAAAATATGACAAACATACCAATCCTTTTTTTTCGTATTATATTCGATAGTTTATTAATCTATCTTGTGGTATTCGGATAAATAACAGTTTTGCGGTTATTAATTTATTTTCTAAAAATCATATAAGAAAAAACTGACCGAGGTAGAACAGGTTCCCCTACCTATTC
This sequence comes from Lathronympha strigana, assembly GCA_949128165.1. Classification (NCBI taxonomy): domain Eukaryota; kingdom Metazoa; phylum Arthropoda; class Insecta; order Lepidoptera; family Tortricidae; genus Lathronympha; species Lathronympha strigana. Next base: position 2,407,545 of record OX421904.1, read on the forward strand.
ATAGCTCTAGAATCTGTCTTGCGGTCGAGAAAGGCACCTGACATTTTCTCTTCGGATTAGACAATGACAGTTTGTCGTTCGCGACCGCGAGATACTTTCGCCGCACTCTTGTGGGCCCCTCAACTGAGTCGCTAACACACAACTAGTGCCTAACCATGACGCCTTCACGCGATTCAGTATAGGACCTAAACTGATTCGGTGCCATACAACTGGGGCCTTACCACGATTCAGTTTAGTCAATTACAACATTTACCACTGACACAATTTCATCAACCAGATAAAATTGTTTTTATGTTTATGTGGTCGTCGCGTAACACAACTGAATAATGTTTGGCGATGTGTAATTGTGTATAGCTTTAAAGTATATTTCTATGCGTCCTTAGTTTTCTAAAAATAAAGATTGTTGAGTATTTCATTTAACTTCATTAACCAAGGCATTAAAAATGTAGGTATCTCACTTAAGATGCAGATCAAATACCAAAGTACGAAAGACCGAAGTGTAACTCGTCCTATTACATTCGAGAATAAGACTTTTGTGGGCCGTTTCTTACCCCAACTCGGGAGTTTGACAGTCACGGAATAGCAATTGAACTTTTTTGCGCAATTCCGGTTTTGCGAATGTGTTTGAGTTGGGGAGGCTATATTTCAGGGGATATGTGAAAATGTGGCCGATTGACAATATTCAAGAAAGGCTTTTTTTAAATTAAATCACGCTTTGCTATTTTAAGATTTCCAATGTAATTATTATTTAGGCATTCATCGTTTATATTGCTTTGCATAAGGTAAGTAAACAACATAATATGTCACCGTTTTGTAAACTCGGACAATTACGCTAGTAGCTAAGGCGCTGACCCCATTAAGATTCTTATCAACAACCGATGAAGTAGAAGCACATAAATACCCGATAATAAAAGAATGCACTATCTTGGTATCTTGGGTCCTGCCTTTAGGGCGATGTTTTACCATTGGTCCGCACTTTTCCTGTAGTGGCAGAGTATTACCGCGCTGCATATGAAACGTTCATATTTAGAACGTTATTGAGGCAAGCGTGCCTTAACATTTACTTCTTGGAAAGAGATGTTGGATTTGACCTTCAAGTCCAACTCACCTCATGAGTTTCGTAGAACACTCGATACGTTTCAAGAAAACTTAACGATGCAACGTGCCTTGATTTACTGACTGATGAATGGGACTTTGTTTTGACATAACTTCTTCTTTCTAAGCTGGATACAAAAACTAGGTGATTGTTCGAAAAACAACCATCGACCGCTGCCTTCGTACGGATCACTTAAAACATTAATTTAAATTTTGCAATTAAAAAGTAAGTTTAATTGCAAAAATAGGTTCATAGCACTAACGTCTGGTTAAAATTTGAGGTATATAATAATAAAAATACACGCTGTATACTTGTATGTAGTACCTATACTAATATAAATTACTACTAAACTAACACCAAAAGAACTTATAAAACATTAAATAATATTTATTGTTGACTCTTTACAAGAAAGACATTTAATGGAGTGACACATAATTTTCAAACATATATCAAATATAGAATGTCATATGAACATGATTCATAAAACTTATTAAAAAAGGTTTGGTACTTGCTACCACATGTACAGAGGTTTTAACATATACCTACTACTTACATCCTCCGCTTTCCTCATTCTAGACTATTTGTCTAGAATCTTGTTATTTACGTACGTATTTTATCACACACCACAACGGGTAATTTTAAGAAAGCCTCACGTAGAAGTCCCATAAATCACTCAGCATTAAGCTTTATATTTTAAACCTGATAAAATGCATCCCCATTTTACATTCATATTATATCTCTCCAGAAATGTGGTTTTATTTCAATATGAGACTGTGGGTACAATGGTTGCACTTTCACCGTTTGAGGTAGTCATCACCTTTGCACGTATAGCCTGACAGTAGGTTAAATAACTATATGCCTCCCTTTCTTTCGGAGTTGAAATATAAGCGTAAGAAAAAGACGCGAATCTTTCTGACTATGCACGAATGAGAACAGATCGTTGTCAGACTATACTGTTTTTTCCACAAGCATGGATTTTACCTACTCCTTGCTGGTTTTAGTAAGGTGAATTCTACCAAAGTCGAGTGTAGATTTTGACCAGGATTGGTGTGTTCGGTTGTTTAAATTTAGATTTTTGTTGTAGGATAAGCGGGGAACCCACAACAAATAAACATTATGGATATCATAGACACACACACGACAACATTTATGAGAAAGCGGAAAGCGGATGACAGGTTGTTAGTGCAAGCAATATGGCGGATGAAATTAAAGGAAAAAAATGTGAATATACTTAAGTATATTTTGACGGCCTCGTTAGTGGGTAGTGACCCTGCCTACGAAGCAGAGAGTTCCGGGTATTAGATGACGATATATATAATAGACAGAGATATATATCGTCATCTAATACCCACAATACAATCCTTATTGAGCTAACTGTGGGATTAAGTCGATTTGTGCTGGCAGATATTTATTTATATAACTTACATACTTGTTAAAACATGACGGATGGTGACAGATGATAAAACCGCGACCATTCCATGCCCCGCTGAATAAATAACGTCTACTTCGCGATTGTATTCTTTTGCGTGAATAAGTAAATAGTCTTTTATGTGTCGTTTTAAGAGCTATTGTTTCCTTTAATGGCATAATTTTACGATGGAGATTAAGAGGCTAGAAAGCCGTTTGGAATCCTATAATACTGCGTTATAAAAAGCAGTACCTATTGCCGTGTGAAACCAAAACGGACGATGTTGATTTATGGTTAACCAGTGTTGCGCGTCGAACTTCAACTCGTGATATCTGTTTCTCGGCAACTCCTTGACAGATTTGGCTCATATTTGATTATAAAAATTATATTTATCTCACACGTCAAGTTTTACGACGATACAGTTAACGATACTCAAGTTATCGTCGAAAAACATACACACATGCAAACGCCGGATTGTTCCAGTAGGTCCGTAGCACAATTTCTAAAATCAAATATCCTAAGTACGAAATTCCTAAAGACTTAACTTCGAAAATCAAGAGTGCTTATGTAAGAAATTCCTAAAAATACACTTTAAATCGAATGATCTTATTTTCGAACTTCAATATTTCTGTTTTCAAAATAACTACGTTAAAAAGCCTAATGACAATTTTTCGAAAAGGTTCACCACACCGCGTGTGGGTATGAATTACCCAAAATAAATTTTCCCCAAGCATTCAATTACCATTCGCGTTTTCCCCACTTTTTTATTTTCCTATGCAATTGTGTTACCATCAAGTTATTTACTCGGAACACATTATTTTCTATTGGTTTTTGTTGCTAGACGTATTTTTAAATTCTTTTTTTTCCTTCACAATCAAGCCTAACAAGACGGAGACCCGCCAAGGCGAGTCTCCTGTTTCCGGGCGATTTGCTCTTCGGGCATCTGAAGCTACGACTTAATGTGACGTGAAAACATTACCTAGGTTTAATTTACTTTAGGTAAGTTAGGCGAGAATAAAACAATCAGTTTCGTACGTTAGACTAAGGTCAGCTAAACGTAGAACAAATGTCGTTCGAAATTTTGTAATTTATACATTTTAAATTTATACTCGTACGTTAGCAGTATTGAACTTTAAACTTATTGAAACTAGGTTAACCGTAGGACATGTAGGTCTTTAAGAATTTCATACATTAGCAATCCTGATTTTCGATGTTATGTCTTTAGGAGTTTCATACTTAGGATATTTGATTTTAGAAATTGTGGTACCCGCTTCAGTAGACTCGGAGAACTTCAATAACTCGTTCTAAAATAAATATATGAATGTCACTAATTCGGACTATCTGCTGACTTACTTACGACCTTTTTGTCTAGTAATGTACAGTTTAATTTTTTATTTATTGCATATTAAGTACGAGCGCATTTAAGTATGGATTTTGACAGCTAACTAGAGCAGTTAAATGTCAAATTCCATACTTAAAAACGTTTAGCGCCGGAGTAACCTTAAGTTGGGGCAAGTATCCCTAAAAAAGTGATAAGCGGGTTGAAAGTTGTAACAACTATGCAGACGAAGCCGCGGGCAGTCACTAGTATATCATAAAGTATAAAGTAAACAGTTTAGAAGTTATCAAAGAAGCGCGCATAACCCGCTCAGCAAAATGACAAATGGCCCCTTCTCCTTGTAAACCTAATTAATTCAGGATTTGTTTACGTCGTAGACTACCTCCTGTAGATATCGCACTGTAACGCAAGCACGAAAACTACGTCACTATTGGTATAATTACGTCATTTTACTAGCGATTTTGATAGCACCGACTGTGAAAGTGTTAAGTAAACGTCATACCTAATTTCATAAAAAGTTTGACGTTTAAAATAACATTTTAAAGTTTGACAGTTCATTTGTTTGGAACAAATAACTTGGTACACAATTCAGTTGCATTCCGTGATATTTAATAACTCAGCAAACCATGCTTATTCCCATTGTTGCCCTGAAAATGCCCGATTGCAGAACAAAGTCTATGCCCAGTGGCGATTGGGAGGAACATTTATAAGATTTTTGGGGCTTGAACCTAAAGAGTTCTGTGTTCCAGAAGTCTACAATGTTTCATGGAGGGGTTAATCTACCATCTATAGGTCGACCGCGTTACAAAATAGTATGAGGCATAAGAGCGTCTTTGTGTATTAAACACTAGTCGTATATGCTTTGGCTAGTGGCCTAGTGGTTTGTGATGTACACGAAGCCCGGGCTTAAGGTGACTTTATTTACAACTGTAATATTATAAACCTTGTCAAAGAAAAAACCGACGCTTTACCTTAAGCTCCCTACTTTCATTTACTTTCTTATGCTGTCTTTTCTAAAGGAATTTACTTTTATTTTATTAGTATAACCCGAAAGAGTCGAGGGTTATAACTATAAGTTATACCTGTTATAATTAACGAATTTGTATTTGTGTATCTGTCGGTGGCATCGATCGCGGCTACTATGTCAATAGTACACGGTTGTACTATTGTTGTTAAGCAGGATCTCCGTGATGCAACAGACAGGACGTTAAACGTCGCTGCCTTCTGGTCCCGAACAGTATGAAGCCATCGACATGAGAAGAAGAAGAAGTACGCGGTTAAAAAGAATGGCAGGTTGCTAACCCACCACTCACCATACACTTGAATCCATATCCCAGGGAAGGAAAGAGGGTGGCGAAATTTTGTCACTTGAAATGAATTGTACTGTGAGAATTTTAAGTTCATATTATTGTTTTGACGACCGGTTGGCGTAGTCGGTAGTGACCCTGCCTGCTAAGCCGATGGTCCTGGGTTCGAATCCCGGTATGGGCATTTATTTGTGTGATGAACACAGATATTTGTTCCTGAGTCATGGATGTTTTCTATGTATTTATGTATTTGTATATTATATATATCGTTGTCTGAGTACCCGTAACACAAGCCTTCTTGAGCTTACTGCGGGACTTAGTCAATTTGTGTAAGAATGTCCTGTAATATTTATTTATTTATTATTATTATTTATTTATTCCCTTTATTTCTTTTCATTCCTAAGTTAGGTTTTTACAATATGTCTATAAAAGTAAAATATAAAACAACATACAAAAAAAAAACATAAAACATAAACACATTATAAAAAATCTAACCTAGAGTGCCGCCGGCAACGGAGCAGGGCCCAGGCTGCCGGTGGTTAGGGCCGCAGAGAGAGGAACCATTATTATTATTATTGTTACGAGTGCAATTCCACATACGTATAGAGTGAGATGTGATATGAGTTATTGTCTAAGCATGTATTTGTAAATGCTCTTTCTAGTAGGCTAGTGGTCTGTAATGTACGCCAAGCCCGGGCTTAAGGTGACTGTAGGGTACGCAGGTGGGAGAATGATAAAAAACTAGGTTTTATAGTGAAATGTAAGAGAGTGCTCGCGTGTCGCGTGGTGAGCAGATAGGTTACGGTAAATCATCGATACTTTAAAGGTTATGTGTACACGCCAGCGCCCTCTGCACCTTTAATTGCATGTTTAAGTAAAGTAAGTACAACAGATGGAGTTAGTATGCGCGAAATTAATCTTAATGATTAGGTACGACTAAAAAGTATGAAATGAAGGGTTGAACAGACTTATGTGTCAATTTTACAGTAGGAAAAATCCAAGACTTTCTTATTCTAAAACAAATGTATCAAATAAGATAAGTACCTAAATTATATGTTTACATTTTAACAGTTAAGTTGAAATCTATCGCCTACATCCCCACCCCTTAGTGCTGATAAGCACTAGCCATCAACTGAGGAAAGTAATGCGACGCGTGTGGCAGGTCTGCGCAGTTGACCTAAGCGTGTGCGCACATCTACCACTCGAACGCGACCATCACGACCAGCGTGTGTCGCGCTCACTACACCATGTCTCCAGGAGCCGCGCTCTAAATGGGGATCGACAAGTACTACATAATCTCCTACTTTTAACGGCCTAGATTCCCTAGTCCATTTTTGACGAGGTAAAAGTGTGGGTAAAAACTCTTTTATCCACCTTGCCCAGAACATGTCAGTGAGGCGCTGAGCTACGCGCCACCTTTTCCTGAGGCAGAGGTCGGAATCATCGTACTTACCGATTGGCGCTCCAGAGGATGAACTACCTATTAAAAAATGATTTGGCGTTAAAGCTTCGGGATAGCCAGGATCCGTTGACACGTGTGTGATAGGCCGGCTGTTTACAAGTGTCTCCACTTCGGCCATTAGTGTGGAAAGAGTTTCAGGGTGTGGTGCACGCTCCTTCAAGGCGACTTTCAGCGCCGTCTTTACTGTGCGAATCATGCGTTCCCATGCACCTCCCATTTCGGGGGCTGCAGGGGGAATAAAGCGCCACTCAATTCCTCGAATGGCTCCATCTTCACGCAGTTTGTCGACGTTCAGTTGCTGAAGGCTCTTCTTCAGCTCGTTATCGGCGCCCCGTAGATTTGTCCCATTATCGGAGAAAAGAACAAGTGGGGTTCCCCGACGAGCTGACATTCGTATGAGCGCCATTATTGCAGAGTCCGTACTTAGAGATTCTGTGATCTCTATGTGAATGGCTCTGACGGTTAGGCATGTAAAGAGCATGCCGTATCTCTTTTGCCTTCCCCGGCCAATAGTCGTCTCCATCGGGCCAAAAAAATCAACCCCAGTGTACGAAAATGGCCTGCGACTGTGTTGCAGGCGCGCAGCGGGTAAGTCGCCCATTCGCTGCGGTTGAGGCCGAGCGCGCCGAAAGCGGCAAAACAAGCATTGCGCGGCGACGCTGCGTACAGTCGGGCGTAGGTTCACGATCCAGTAAGACTGGCGTAACTCATTCACGACGTGTTCATGCGCTGCGTGCATAGCACGCCGGTGGTAGTATTCAACCAACAACCGAGTAGTTCTATGTTTACCATCCAAGATCGGCGGTCGCGTAGTTGAGAGTTCTACCCCTGCAGTTTGATCTATGCGGCCGCCAACACGAAGTATTCCGTCGTGGTCTAAATATGGCGTCAATTTTAGTAGGCGACTGTTCGAAGGTAATGATTCGCCTCGTGTTAAGCAGGCAATCTCAGCGGCAAATGCATCGCTTTGGCACTTTTTTATTATATATTTTTCTGCCGTTTTCATCATTTCCGAATCGAGGTAAATTGAATCTTTATTTTCTTTCTTCTTCTTACCTTTTTGCTGTGTTTTTCTTTCCTTGCACTTTAGCTTACATATTTTTATAAAATATATTACTCTTGCAGCAGTGCGCACCAGACGGATCCAGCTGGAGAACCGCCCTTCATCGGGTACAGGTAAGTGTATTTCAATTGTGTTAATAACATGTACGCTTCTTTCTTCACAGGTAGCCTCTGCGACGACCTTCGTGCTCTTCAAGTCCTTCGGCCACTGATCTTCGGGTTGACGCAGGAACGCTGGACCCTGAAACCACGTATCTCTGTAGTTCAGTGGAGGACTATTCGTTTTGGTAGCAACATCGGCTATGTTCAAACGAGATGGCACGTAATGCCATTCATTTATATTAGTGAGCTCATCAATCTCCCCAAGCCTATGAGCAACGTAGGGCTTGTAGCTTCTGGGGTCACTTCTTATCCATTGTAAGACGGTGCTTGAATCTGTCCAAAAGTACCGCTTACTTGGCACCAGATTATTTTGTTCAGTGCCGATGGTCTTCGCCAAGCGTGTTCCAAGAAGACATCCTTGCAGCTCGAGTCTTGGGATGGAGATCGGACGTAGCGGACTGACGCGACTTTTGCTGGCAGCTAGACAAACAAGTACGGAACCATCAGCACGCGTAAAACGCCAATATATCACCGTGGCGTAGGCTTTAATCGATGCGTCACAAAAAATGTGAATCTGAGTGTCCACTATCTCGTCGCGAGACGAGTAGGTAGGCGATGAGTCATAGCACGGCGTCCAGGTGCCGGCCCGGAGGTACCAGCGCGGTATACGCAGCGATTCCAGCTGTTTTAACTCAGCGAGCCAAACCATCCAACGTGTATGTTCTTCGGGTCGGATCTGGCACTTCCAATCGACTCCACTTCGATGTACGTCTTGAAATAATATTTTAGCCTTTATAACAAACGGTGTAAGAAAACCGTGTAAGTCATAAATTGACATAATAATGCTAAGCATTTTAGCCTTTGTAGGCGGAGCGCTTTCATGTGATATTTCTGATAAAATCTGCCCAGTCGACACTTTAACACTAAATGTGTCGTCAGCAGGATGCCACATCAAGCCGAGAGCGCGCTCAGTCATATTCGTAGCTCCGTCTTTGAACTGAATAGCTGACTGGGCGAGCGCAGCGGTAGGTATTGCGTTTAAAACCTTTTTGCTGTTGCTAGACCAACCGCGTATCTCAAAGCCACCCATGCTATGTATGAACGTGATGTCCTTAATTAATTGAATAGCATTTTCCTCACTATCAGTGGAATAATAACAATCGTCCATATAATGAGAGTTTATTATTGCTTGAACGGCTTCGGGATACTGGTCGTCGTATTTAAGTGCGTTTTTATTTTTTATGTATTGCGCAATAAACGGTGCGCAATTTGCACCAAAAATAAGGCTTTGCATAACGTATGTCTTAATCGTATCATTGGCAGACTCTTGCCATAAGAAACGAAAGACATGTTGATCTTCAGGACGAATTTTAATGCGTAAAAACATGTCCTTTATATCACCAATAATAATGAACTCCTTTTCGCGTAGCCTCAACAATATACCTAAAAGCGAGTTATATAAATCAGGCCCGGTCAATAGATAATCATTTAAACACATGTTGTTCTTAGCGCGAGCGCTAGAATCAAAAACCAATCTTAATTTACCGGGTTTATTTATATTTTGTACGCCAAAATGTGAAACATACCATACATGGTTGGCCGAGAGTTCGTTTTCCTGTAACTCACGCGCATACCCCTCAGACAATAACTTGTCTATCTCCTGTTTGTACCGATTAGCGTAAACTGGGTCAAGTTCAAATTTACGTAATAAGGATCGCAGGCGAAATAATGCATAGTTATAAGTATCGGGCATTGTAAAATCATCTTGTTTAAAAGGTAAACCTACTTCCCACCGGTTGTCAATCAAACGTGCAGTTTGATCTAAAATTTGAGTAGCACGCAGATGTGCCTTATTCTCGCGACATAAGGTCGAAATTCCTATGGAGTCTAGGCAATACGATTGCTTTATTAGGTCATTAAGTGCATTACTATCGAAAGTAGTACTGTCGATCCCATCGTGAGAGTGAGCAAGATGGCAAACATGGTGACTTACCTGAGACGCGGAGGAGTGAGCGCGACTGCAGGGGCCGTGGATGCACCATCCCAGACGACAGCGTGTTCCATAGGGAGTGTCTATACCACCATGAATAATCTCGAGCGGTGCTATTAGATAATAGTTATCTTCACCTATAAGCAAGCGAGGTACTACGCGCTCTTTACAAACAACGTTCTTTATTTTAGTTAGTTTGTCACAAGAAATTTGATTTATGGCTGACAAGTTTTGCGGTGGTAAATTCAATTTAGAACTTTTACGTAAACTTATATCATAAAATGTTTTGTCCAGTCCAGATATCTTAGCGTGAACCTTGGGGGCGTACGGTTGGATCACTTCAAGGCCGAACGCGTCCACGAATTTTACCGCACTAGGATTTTCACAGGGTAAACCAAGTTCATCGGCTATACCAGAGTCCAACAGCGAAATAGAAGCACAGTCATCGAGCAACGCATACGTCTGTATTTCACCACGGGGTCCATACAATGTCACTGGAACAATTTTACAAAGTGCGTTATCTTTCGCGTTACTTGTCACACTATTGGGCGTCGCGACGTGAGCGACCGTAGCATCGGTGTCGGCGGCGGTGTCGCCCGGCTGAGCAAGTGCCGGGTCCGGCGAGAGCGGCGCGCGTGGCTGCTCGTTGCGCACGTGATCCGATGATGTAGGTTGTTTCCAATGAAGTAAACGGTGGTGTTTCAGTTTGCAGTCTTCTATGTCGCATTCAGGTGCCTCGCAGGTGTCTATATCATGGCGTGCGGTCAAGCATTTGAAACACAATCTTTGTGTTTTTACAAACTTCCATTTATCTCTGCGCATTGCACGTTTAAATGTACGACATTCAGGCAATGCATGTGCGCCTTTCTTGCAAAATAAGCACGTTATATTGTCGGTGCATATAGTGGTAAGTATGGGGCGCATATAGCGATTTTTGTCGTCAGTTTTATCTCGTTTAAAATTAGGCTCTGTCGGTGCTGGCTTTTTTACTTCTCGCGGCTGCACAGCTCCGGTGACAAGGGTCATATTGGCTTCTTTTTTCAGAAATTGTGCCAACAATTCTAGTTTTGATTCTCCTGCTAAAATCTTCTCGTAAGCATATTCAGTCCACTTTCCCAAAAGAGTGCTCGGTAATTTGCTTGTGATAGCGGACGCGAGCTCGGGATTGCGTAAATGATCACCTTGTTTTAGTGCACGTATAGTAGCAACACAGTTGTTTACCTTTGTGGCGAAGTTAACTAAATCTTGCTGATAGTGGGTAGGTAATGGATGTAACTTACGTAATTGTGCAGTTATATTGCAAATAATGATTTCTGCTCGCCCATATTTAAGTTCGAGAGCATCCATGATGTCCTTCGACGAGGTATTGCCAATCAGTAGATCAGTGACGGCTTCTTTAGCTTCGCCTCGCAATGCTCGTCGAAGTCTAGACAGGGTTTCATATTCGGAGTATTTACATGTAGATAAGGACTCCTCGTAAGCACTTTTAAAATGTAGCCATTCTAGACTGTCTCCGCTAAATACGGGTAGGTCGCGCGGAGTAGCCAAACGGCTGAGCAAACGTTCCTCGCGCTGCGATGACGATTGGCCCATCATGCTCTTTAAAGTGTTCGCTAATTCCAGGATGCTGCCGGCGGTGTCAACATGTTGTGCTGGTGCTGCACGGTCGGTGACGGGCGCGACCGGCTCGGGGGGCACAAGTTGACGGTACTCGTCAGCATGTTGTTGGACGTCCAACCAGTGAGACACTCGATCTTCATGCACTTCACTCAAACTAGCGTCGTCTGGTTCTTCGGCGTCGACGGCGGCAAGGTCGGCTTCTAGACGCTTGTCGATCAACTGCAACTGGATTTGAGCCTTAGCCTCGGCTGCTTGCAGTTCTAGCTGCTTACGCCTCGCTACTGAGGATGCCGTAGATTTTTTACTACTTGCAACGGACGCTGAAGACTTGACTTCTTTTTTGGAGTTGGATGTCCCAGGTAATTCGTTTTCAGCAGGCGCCGGCGGCTCCGAGTTTGCTTTTGCGTCGGCCATTTCCCGTTGTCGTCGGGTTAATACCATTCTCGGTGGCGTTTTAAACATAGATAAGCACTGTTCACATTAGATCCGGTTCGAAGGACCAGCTTATTGTAGGGTACGCAGGTGGGAGAATGATAAAAAACTAGGTTTTATAGTGAAATGTAAGAGAGTGCTCGCGTGTCGCGTGGTGAGCAGATAGGTTACGGTAAATCATCGATACTTTAAAGGTTATGTGTACACGCCAGCGCCCTCTGCACCTTTAATTGCATGTTTAAGTAAAGTAAGTACAACAGATGGAGTTAGTATGCGCGAAATTAATCTTAATGATTAGGTACGACTAAAAAGTATGAAATGAAGGGTTGAACAGACTTATGTGTCAATTTTACAGTAGGAAAAATCCAAGACTTTCTTATTCTAAAACAAATGTATCAAATAAGATAAGTACCTAAATTATATGTTTACATTTTAACAGTTAAGTTGAAATCTATCGCCTACAGTGACTTTATTTACACCTGTAATATTGTAAATGTTGTCATAGAAAACCGGCGTTGTTTACCTTAAGGAACCTTTATTTTCAATTACTTTGTAACGAACAATTTCTGACAGAAATTTACTTTTATTTTTTTTGGTTACAAAATCTTAATTTAAAATAAACTTTCGTTACTCAGGGGCAATTATCTATGTATATAATTTAATGTAAAAATATGGACATCATTTCATCAAGCCCCACATTGTTTCCACCCTTACCATTTAGATGGTTGGCAATCCTCAACCGTCGGTTTTACTAGAAATATCCTGGGGCAGGATATTTCTAGTAGCACAGCTAAACCCAGGAATGAACTGTCGCTAACGGTATTTCCGGGCTGGTATTGAAACTTTCAGGGATCAGGCGTACTCCAATCTCAAAAGCCAGCATCGCACATGTGATCCAGGAGGTGTCGGCGATACTCACCGTCAGGCTCACCGACCATGGAGACGTTTGGACGACTGTTCGTTTGCCTCCAATTTCACAAAAAAACTGCTCATAAAAGGTTACACTTTGAAGCATGCCAAACACCATTAAAACTTTTTTAGCAGTTGTATCAAACAGACAATTTTATTTCAGACACACGTTATATGTTTCTAAGTATTTATATTGTGCACAGAAAACCATTAAAAATTTAATTCCAAACACGTTTTATCCATGCCTTAATATCTCTGTTCCCATTTTATCAATTTCCATTTCAGTGTTCAAATAAAATGAAAACTTTGCCGTGGCGTGTCCTGAAGGCGTATTCACATTTAAAAAATATGATAGGTATCAATTACATATTAATTCCGTGGAATTGGTCAAAAATATTATTTTGATAACAGAAAGTATAACTATCTGCGACATAAATGAAGCCGAACTAATCTCTCTTCTTGCTAGTCGCTTCTTTATGCCTGAGGATTGTGTCTACAAGTATATAGGGTTGCCCACTTTGGACTGCCCTTTGTGCAGTCCGTTTGATTGCGTCGCTTCAGCGCATTGGAATTGGTTATTTATACCCTCCAGAATAATTAGGTTCTTCGGACAATTCAAAAAGCCATACTTCGGTTTGTAATTCAAGACCAGAAATCATAATCTCACTCATTCCCTTTTCATTTATATTTTTGTGAAATAATTAAGATTGATTATTTTGTTATATTAGTATGTTAGGTCGGAGAGAACATTATTTACGTTTTGATAATATCATAATATTACCTATTCAAAATAGTAATAAATAAGAAAAAAAGGACTCTTGTCATTTTTAATTTATTCTCTGCCCGTAAAAACGAGTGAATTAGATGAAGCAATTTCATACATTTTAAATTTATGATACAAACAAAGGAAAGTTACGCATCAAGCAGTCAAAAAAATCTGTGATATTTATGGATGGAGGAGAATTAGTATAAGTGGCACAAAATTCGTTTGGGGGTTTTTAGTCAGGGAATTTTGATGGTAAAGATGCAGCTCGACGTTCTAATATGGACGTTTAGAATTTTTATACAAAATACGAAAACACTTTTTCCCCGGTTTCTTTTATATAAAAAAAAACATTTGTAAATACAAAGAAAACGTAGGAAAGTGAGGTTAGGATTTGGTCATGAATTAAAAATCGGACTTTGACGCTTAGTCACATTTGATAGTAATAGGTATGCCTTGTTTTAGCCGTGGCAAAATGCAGAAAAATGCTGGGAAAATCATGATTAACACCGTAACAGATGCCAGGAAGCATCTGTTTCTGTTTCTCACATATCAATATTCAATAGTGAACCAAGATTAATATCCAATCAATATCACGTTTTAGAACCTAAATACGGCTCTCGGACTGAATTAAGTTCTTAATACAAGCAGGTCCGTAATCCCGTTATCCGATCGCCCGATGACCACAGCCGCACAGTTAGACTAATGCGTTATAGCGAAATTCCAATGGAATTCCGGGAATTCATCTGTACATTATAACAGTGTTGGAATGGAATCTAGCTTAGGTATCTCATTTGTTATGGTCAGCAGTATTCCTCGATGATTATATGGGTAAATATTATATTAGAGCATTTGTTTTAACCACAGAACAATTTTGAGATAGAAGAAAAAAGTTCATCAATTTATAAGGAGACTGGGCGTGTTATATTTTGCATACATTAAAGGATGACTCACACTAGAATGGGACGAGACGGGACGGGACGGGACGATCTGCAAGTTTCTATAGAAAATGTCACGTGACATCCGAGGGCTTTAAGCTATCTCGTGATCCTTTCTTTAGAAATTGACAGATCCTCCCCTTCGGTTCATTTGCCACGAGGTATATACACTTTTTGGTTTTATCTCGATATAGTTCTGTGGTTTTAAGTTGGAGTTGTATAGAAATTGACAGCCAATAGGCATATCAATAGCTTGGCATGTAGAAATGATTTATATTACACAGTAGAAATATATATATAGCTCAATAGAAAAAGAGTAATACCCTTTTATGTGGATAAGGATTAAATAAGAAAATCAACATTTACAGCGAAAAGACGTACAACGTTTTGCGTTTGACCCAAATTCATAAATAAACATTAGTTTTCGTTTTTTTCCTTCTAAAATTCAAAAAATCAGGCTGGCTGGTGACAGTGCGATCTCCTATACTTTGGTACAAATATAAAATTTGCGCCAACTTGGTTATTGTCAGCCCCTTAAGTAATACAATCGCAAGTCGTCGAAGTATACTAAATAATAATAATTAACTCTCAATAGTCCTTACCTGCTTGCGTCTCATGACTCGGGCAGGTGCAACATCCACTCGGTGTACCCCTTACATTTCATTAAATTGTCGAAAGAGTATCTGCGTGTTGGCTCCGCGTACGCCTCCCAAAGGTCCGGAACACCATTGTTCCGTGATGGGAAGGACATACAAATAATAATAAATAAATATTCTGGGACAAACTCAGGCTTGTGTTGTGGGTACTAGACGACGTTATATGTAATACATAGATACATATAAATAGGTACTTAAAGGATGACTCACACCAATACGATTCGATTCGATCCGATCTGGGACGATCTGTCAGTTTCTATAGAAATAATCACGTGATAGCTCGTAGCCCTCGGGGGTCACGTGACGTTTTGACTTCACAAAACATCCATAACTCAGTATATAGCGGAGTCTTTGAAAAGTAATCTATGGTATAACGCCAGGCGACATGTTTGTCCCCCCCACTAACGGTGTTGGCGTGTTCGCCCCTAATTCGCTAATTACCCTGGATTACCCGCGTTGTCCGGGTAATTGAGCACTTAAAACGTCTAAAAGGTAAGTGTTATTAATTCGGATTGCATTTAGGGTAATGATGGGGCAAATATTGGTTTGTCAAATAGGTGTGCCTTTGTGTAGCTACACTGACTATTTATTATTATCTACGCATTATGAACCGATTACAAAAAGAATGAGGTCGCCATACATGTGTCCGACCGGAACTTGTTTTTTTCTTTGCCGAAACCGAAAACGATCTTCAGTGTCGGTTTCGGTTTTGATTCTAGTTTCGGCCGAAACCGAACTTTTGTTAAATGTGATTTAAGTCTGAGTAAAATGTCAGTGAGCCGTTTTTTCTGATATATGAATAATGGAACGTGTCTGTGATCTAATTTCACTTTTCTCGGATTGAAATTTAAGCAAAGTGATTTAGCGGCTGGCGAAGTCATGTGTTCGACGCCATATTGCCAGCCTTACCGAGCTCATCTGACGTCAATCGAACGCCACTCGAAAGTATTACATTATACCTAAGTTTCAGAAAGATTCAGCTGGTTTTTGGCCGAAACCGAACCTTTTGCCGAAACATGCTTTTTAGGCCGAAACCGAAACTCCGGTCGGACACTAGTAAAGCTATACGATTCTATCAGCATAACTGAGTAATAGTATCCTATACCATTTCATACTATGACAATCCGGGTTCTACCGATAGCCTATCAGATCCTAGAGACCATCGGTAAGATTCAATCCGCGGGAAAAAATGTAAAAATACAGTGGGTACCTTCACATATAGGCTTAATGGGTAACGAGGAAGCGGACCTGGCCGCCAAATTAGCTGTTAGTGACGGAAGCGTGTACAAATGCCTACCAGTTAATTGTGAGGTGTTAAAAGTAGCAAAAGATATGCCGAATACAATGGAAGGAGTATTACGATGAGCCATCACTAACAAAAGGGATCTGGTACAAGACTATACAACAGGATCTTCCTCGTAGCCCTTGGTTTGAAGGTTTAGAATTAAATCGTAAGTACATTGTTTCCCTGCTCCGGTTGCGCACTGGACACATTCCAACAAACAAATTCAAATATGTAATGAGACTATCAGATTCTCCCAATTGCTCAGGCTGTAACATGGTGGAAGATGTGGTACATGTGCTGACGGAATGTGACCGGAGCGCGGCCCGGCGACGTTAACGTGTTGGTAATAATAATAGTAGCAATGTAGGAATGTGCAACAGTACTTTGGCGTCACCAACATCTGATGATGCCAAGGAATTACTTCTAGTTTAGGTTGTTTACATATTTAAGATTCATTGTTATTTTGTATTACGGGGGTGGCATAGCGAAAAGGCTAAAACTCCCAAGTTAAATAAAGGAAGAAAAAAAAAAGCCAAAAAAGATTACCATCAACGGTCGAAAATCGGCCTATGATCACATGATTTTTGAACGAAGTTAGAGAGAAAAGTTAGAAGTTCCGGATTAAAATCAAATCACGGCGAGATTTTTTTTTACATTTGGGTGGATTAAATATTTCTTTCTGAGTAATGGATGTTTTCTATGTATTTAGGTTATATGTCCATCTATAATTACTTGTCAATTACCTCGTATAGAACCACAGTCAATACAATCATTATTGATTTTACTAGAAACCTTGTCCCACTGAGTCCATTTGTGTGCTTAAGGTATTGGACAGTCCAGTAACATTAATTTATTTACAAAGGTACAGTAATTTACATTTTTACGGCTTCCAAAGTAAAAATAACCCTCTTTACTTCTGTCCGTTTCTTTGGTAATTAGATTTTATAATATTTGACCCAAACAATATTTAGAATCGAACGAATATACGCAGTTGTTCACACCGGCAACCTCCTTCCGGCCTGCCAATACACTTTTCCAGCAAAAAAACAATCTCTGCACAAAAACCCACTTTGAATACACCGGGACTTATGATGTTTCTACGAAAAATTACATACAAATACGTCACAAAAAAGCGTAAGTGCCAAAAGATGCAGACCACGTTTTTCTGTGAACAGGAAAAGGGAGAATGCGGATGAAATAATTCCTATAGAAGCACGTAATGAAAAGGCTTGGAAAAACAAAGGTTGTTGTTTGACAACTGTTTTTTGTTTCTAGAGAATTAAGTGGTTGCTCGGCTTGTTTTTTTAAGGTTACTTGTTAATTAAGTGTGTGTGTTGTATGTTAATTGTGGACCAACCAAGTATCGAGTAACAATAATTTGAAATAACACATAGGTACATAAGTATTTATTACTAGGTAACATGCATTAAGAAAATAATACTAAACTACATAAATTAAAGCTATATCTAAAGAGCCTAAGCACGCTAACCAACCTACCTAAGGCCCCCCAAATCTGATCCCTGGTAAATGGGGTATATGGGGTATGGGGTATTGATTAACATAATAGAATATCTTAAACTATTAAAAAGACAAATAGGTGATTAAGTTTATTTTAAACATGAAAATTTACCTCCCTGTGCTTATTGTGCTACAAACTCGAGGTTGATACAACAAAAATGTAGTCTTTTATTGTCAGTTTATAAAACGAGGACCAGGGTGCGTAGCCAAGATGCCAATCGCTCACGCTCAGTCGCTAACGAAACGCAACTGTCATTGTCACACTAATAAGGAAGAGTGATAGAGAGAGGTAGCTACGATACGTTATTAAGCGTGAGCGATTGGCATCTTGGCTACGCACGCAGGAAGACCACCCACCACTTGGCTGACGACAGTAAAAAAACTGGCCAAGTGCGAGTTGGACTCGCCCACCGAGGGTTCTGCACAAAGGATGCCAGGGCCTTTTATGCAATTATAGTTTTCGGATTTTTTCTTGTACTTGTGCTACAAGCTCTTGTCCCCAAAAAGCCCAAATTTCGTGATTCTAAGTCAACGGGAACGTGCCCTATAAATTTTCATTACCATTGCAAATGTATAGGAAATGCGACATAAACGGCCGTATCTTTTGAGTGCGTTAACGTAGAAGTTTGTTTTTTTCACACCTTCAGACTTCTTGGAGACCTGTGTATGTGGTATTCATTTGACGTTGCTACCTCTACGCGTTCCCGAGATAAAGGGTCTTGATAGACAGACAGACGCACGGACGGACAGTAAAGTGATCCTATATAAGGGTTCCGTTCCGAATATTTACGGAGAAATTGTAATGAACCGTGTACTTTGGGGGAAGGGATAAGAAATGCGTCCCCAAGTAAATGTGCAAATGGTCAAGGAAGAAGAAGAATCCATTTATCAGATGTCCATTTATCACAAAAAATATGTGAAACGGCCGACGTACGGTAGGCTGCAAAAGTTATACTTGCATGTTAAAGTAGTTTATGTGATTGTATATAATGATTGTAAATAACATCACACGAGTGTTTTAATGCCTAAATTATAATATACACACAGGTCATGACTCTCCATGATGCGTTCAAAGCGCATATATATCGACCGCCATTGCGACTTTCAGGAATAAAAACTTTTCTGACATTCACGTTTTGACATTTCTATTTTTTTAATTCAGAGACAAACTAAAGTTGGCCCCAATGTTCATATCGTTCGATATCAAAATAACGAGCGACTTGTGTGCGTCATTGTATGCAATGGGAGCTACCGTATTGTCGCTCACCAGGCGGCGCCACTCATGCGTGGGTCCTGTGAGAATTGTCAAAGTGACGTTTGAAATGTTCCCGCAGGACCCACGTTCCACTAGCGCCCCTAGCGGAAAATCGACTCGCGGTAATCCTCATTGACAATTCGTTTCAAACTAAACGTTATCTCGACTGATATTAGAATAGAGCTTAGAGGTCAAATCAAATTTTCTTGTGTCAGATGTGTTCAGGGGAGCCATGGGGCTGGTGCAGTTGAGGTCGAAGTTAAGGGAAACCGCTTCATTTACATGGCATTTATTTTAATCACATTTTTACACACAGTCATCTAGGAGTGTGCGCCATTGCTTACTGCAGTAAGCAATGGCGCACACTCCTAGATCGAGGGAAGTAGTGAATGAAAGGAAAGAGTGAATGAATATAAAATTATGTTCTTGAGATTAGTTAAGATGTGTTCGAAATTTGAACAAAAATAATATTATCGAAATCGATAATATTATTTAGCTATTTTCTTTTGATATGGTTTATTGAAGAACCACGAATTGTAAATATGTAATTGACTTTGTAATTACTTTTGAAAATATAAGTCCCGCCGAGTTTCTTGTCGGTAATAATATTCTTTGGCTATGGTGTAGGGTTAGAACCGGTGGTAGCTTTTTAGACGTTCCTAAATGCGCTGTGATGTGCCTAAATTGAAAAATAAAGATATTTATTATTTAATCTCTAATAGTTACGTAAGTAAGTAAAGTAGTAAAGTTTCTTATAACGCATGACTAAGTACTTTTGCTAAAGAGAATTAAAATAATCGCTGGGACTCCAGAAGCGGAGACAAGCCTGATTATCCCGGCACAGATTATGCCGGCACACTGCATCGGCCTTTGTAAGCTTGTAACTGTCCTACAGAGTATTTCAATGGCTGGAATGAAAACGTCTTCCTTCTGTTAAAAATGGGATAAGAAATTTTAATCTTCTTGAATAAATGGGCTTCAACCGCTGACGCATATAGACTTATGCTGGGCGGAATCGGGACCGGCCCGGTGTGGACGAATGTGGCTGTGAATGTGATTTTACAATTTAAAGACCATAGTCGGGATTTCATAGTATCTTTCATAGTGCATAAAATATACGACTGCCTTGGACATCGTTGGATAAAGTGATGTTGTCATCTCCGCGACTCAGTGGTGTCCGAGGTATGGAGAATAGTAGCGGCGAGAATATTATTAATAATAATATATTTTATTGAAATGCTCAACAGGGTAATAATAGGGATGACAACTAGGTTGAAAAACTATCATTAATTAGTTCGTCAGTTAGATTATCGAAAATGATTAGACACATATTTTTTCCCTTTTCAATTTAACTAAAATTGACGAAGATAAAGAGCATCATAGTTCCGGGGGTAGGGGTTGGTGACGTCACTACTAGGTAAGAATTGTACCTAATAGTGACGTTACGTGAAACTTGAATGCACTGTATTTTCGTCATTTTTGATTTGACGAACAAAAGAAAAAAATACGAGTACAATATTTTTTAATAATGTAAAAGACGGACTAAATAGATTGTTTTAGTCGTCTAGGCTATTGTATTACAGCTTCTATACATCATTAAAAAACCGGCCAAGCGCAAGCCGGACTCGCGCACAGAGAGTTCCGTACAAACTCTATGTTGCAACTAAGTATACTCCCTCTTTTATCGGGTCGGGCATTATTAATTGAAAATAAATTAAAATACATAAAAAGTCCTCTCTCTATGTATATGGATTAACTTTGTTTATAACTATTCCAAATTTCACATCAGTAGCTTAAGTAGTTCTCTAAATATTTAAAAATCTGACAGACTGACAGACATACTGAGTCGCACCATAAGGGTTCCTTTTTTACCATTTTGGTACGGAATCCTAAAAACGGTTTATATACGATTAAGTCCCGTTTCAACAAATAATCCACAGGGATAAAATCAGGCACACCACTTGTTAATTTCATATAGCCCATTCAAATCTACGCAGTCACAGGAAAAAGCTAGTGGTCCATAACATGAAGTTTCCAATCGTTTAGCCAATTTCAATAACAAAATTATGCGTAACCAATAAATGTTCCTCTCTCGAACCATTGTGTGAACCCAATTGTTGTCTATTTCGTATTGTTACCGTGCATTGTGAGCAGTGTCACGTTAGAGCGGGGTTGTGTTAACTGGTGTAGGCGAAACTTTGTCTCACAACCGAAAAACTGGTTACACAAATAAATAAATCGTTGCGTACTTTGTTATGTTTAGCCTTATTCTAAACAGAAATCTTTTGCGATTTTGGTTTGATTTTATCTTATTTCTGGAGTTTGATTTTAACCAGTTAGTTCGGGGGCTTGTCGTTGATCCCGTCAGACGACAAATTAGACTCCCGCAACGACGAAGCCGGATTGCTCGAACCAGCCTGCTTTGACGCGCGCGACCCGTTACCTACGCCGGTCTCGAGCAGTGATGCCCGAGCCTCGAAGGTGACAACACCACTCTGTCTGTCCGACGATGACTGCCCGATGCAGTCGAAATATATCGCGCCTATCGTGATAAATATACGTGAGTACATAATTTGTTACAAACAAATTTATATTGTGAAGCTTTATGTACCTTCATTATTCACTATATAGAACAGCGAAGATCGATCTTCCGGTTCGGTGTTATTGTAAATACCCGGATTCATCACGTAAATATCGCCTTTGAAATTACTGAAATTCACTATTCAATGAGAGAAAACCTCAAATTCCTGTTGTTTGACTGGGGCATATTTTAATCACTATTCGGCAAAAACTGCCCTCATTTCGGCGATATATTTACCATCTTATTTATTATATTATCCATTATATTATATATATTAACTATATTATCCAACACATAAGTTTCTTTTGAAAAAAAACAAAAAAAAAAACAATTTCATGATTAAACTTTCAACTTCACAGGCAGGATAGGTAAGGTAACCACTAGAGGACTAGGTCGACTTTTTAAATACATTACTAAATCACTATTTGTAATATTTATAATAAATAATAAAATGATTTATAGTACACTACATATAAAATTATAACAAAGACGAAAGAATTTAAGTAAGTAGGTGACAACAGGTGGACTTATCGCCAAAGAGCGATCTGTTCCGGACAACCTTCTGTCTTTTAATAGTTCTGTAGACAAAATAATCGTATTCAGCACATGATAACCCTTGTAACGGCAGGTCCACAAACTATTTAACCCACATTAAAACACGTCCTATTGAGGTTTGCAGAGCCCACAAAATGTCTATTTTGGGCTCATGTAATCCTTAGGGCAAACTCATCCGCTAACGAATATAGTAAACAGGATTAAGCGCTTCAAATCGGCAGATATAAATTAAATTTGAACACTGATAAATAATTCTGTGAATGGTTGAATTGATGAATGTAGTACAATCGCCATCAGATATATCGGAACTCCCGAAGTGCTCACAAATATCTGAACATGCACTCGAATGCTTTGACAATAGGAGCTACCGTATTGTCGCTCACCAGGCGGCGACACTCATGCGTGGGTCCTGTGTCAGTATGAGAGAAATGCCAAAGTGACGTTAGAAATGTTCCCAGGACTCACGTTCCACTAGCGCCCCTAGCGGAAAATCGACTCACGGTAATCCTCAGTGACGTGTGTTCAGATATTTGTGTGAACCGCGGCACCTTCGATGTATCTGATGGGGACTGTACCATTTTAAAATCGTATTGAAATGGATCATTTTAAAGCGAATTAATTTACATTACATTCCAATGTTTGAGTACTTTCCAGCACTCGCTGCCACAAATTATAATGAAAAGTGGTTCGGAGCGCCAGGTTGTAGTTAATGGACGTTATTACAGTAGTATTTTAATTTAATTGTGAATATGTTACATCTCTCATTAGGTTCATCTTCATTTGGTTTTTACTGTTATGAACTGTTTTTTGAAATAAATAAATTAGCAGTAATTTATTTGGAAAGCGCCACGGGTTTACACGGATCTCAAGAAAATTGACTTTTGATTCTAGAGTGATACGGTCACTACAATGTTGTTAGTCCACGAATGTGCCCCTAAATGCGGTTTTTGCAATTAATCTTTAATGTTCAGGCTACTTTTCGGTCTTTCAGGTATATTCTACCTCTATGTACATAATTATTTAATAGATATTAATGTTTATACTTTTCATCCGGTATCCATTATACATATTTTAGCTTAGTTTCGACCTTACCGTGTTTATATTAAAAGTCTCACCAAACTAAAAAAAGCTACGAGAGACTTGGAGCACATTTCATCCAAAAAGTTAGTGCGGAGATGTAGAATCGAACGAAGTTGTAAAGTCGAACAAAGGATCGCATTTTCTCGGCGGTACAGTCGGCGTCATAAACAAGTAGGTAATAACGGCTAGGGATGGGAAAAATTATCGATTATATAAATTATCTGATTAAAAATCGAACAGTTTTAATTTGCGATTGTTTCCATAATAAATCGATTCATATGTTGGAAAAAAAGGATTAAGGCAAATAGTCGACTAGTAAAATCGAAATGTATCAACGACTCTTTGATTAAAATTTGATTTTCTTAAGCAAAAATCGGTTATTGCAGTTTAATTAAATTGAACGGTTATTGATTATTTAATTACAAAATCATTATTTAGAGTACACACATTTATTAACAGTGAACGATTTTATTTCACAGCAAATTAATCAATTATTGAAAATCGAAAAATTACTACGGCCTATTTTAGATCTAAGGTAGGTAGATTGTAACTTACTGTACATGTTTTGCTAGTTATCTCTGAAGCAGTTATTTGAAATAAGTTGTTTGTTTCAAATCGATTTATTATGTCAGCCCCATCCTTAGGACCGGGCAGTTGTAAACCTGTACATTAATGATAGTAATAACTCCTGATCTTCTTGTTAGCGTCAGTTCTCATGTCGTAACATGTCTTTAGTGTCTCTACCATGAGTTGCTATATATTTCGAAGGATAGATTTCGACATGTTATCTACAGTTGCATCCGGCTTCCACTCGCGAGTGCGAGTAAAATGCACTGACAATGCGTTGACGTAGACGCTCATAGATTTCAAGCTCGTAGTAAGCATAATATGGAGCTTATGTAGCTGTTAGATAAAAACTTGATGACTCACACCAATCCAATCCGATCCGGGACGATCTGTCAGTTTCTATAGAAAGAATCACGAGATAGCTCGGAGCCCTCGGAGGTCACTACAGAAACTAACAGATTGTCCCGGATTGGATGGGATAAGTGTGAGTCATCCTTTAGTGTGGTTTTAGTCATGTTATTAAGAGACTTGTATTTTGGCTCCAACGTTTCGAGGGCAACGTTATCCAATAAAAAAACATCATCTATATTCATATATTTTTAAATGTTATCTATTATAAATACTTATCCGTGGCCAATCATTTTTTTAAATCAAACCGGGCTTAATTGGCAAGTATGAAGATAAAGCACACCGGTAGTAATCGAGTTTTACACCTCGACATTCGAACTTATAGTATTTAAATTCTCCTCCTCTTTGAGTTGTACTGAATAATACTCACGAGTCAAAGTTTAGCAATCAAAGAAAATCCCACCTAAGAAATTTCCGTCAAAGAATTTACCTTCCGCATAACACAACTCTTTTGAAGTCGCCGTAACCCGAATAAAAACTAACCTCAAAGGCAAATTTTAGGGTTTTTTCTATCTCGTTTGATGCTGTATACAGAGCTGATTATACAATCTCTGGATTTGGAGACTGACTGTCCCGGTCACAGACATGTCTAAATACGAGTAGATCTTGCTTATTAAAATACCTATTGTACAGGGGTAATGTCTGTAAAGTCGAAAATAATTCTAAGTTTTATAAAAAGAAAGGAAAACTGGAAAATATCATGACTTCGGACGGGACTCGAGTCCGTGACTCTGGGATACTTGTATTTCGCTCTGCCAAAACTCTCTCCTATGCGCCTTATGGGAGCACTTTTAGTACTTTTTTTCACTAATACTTCTGTGGGCTTGCTACTTTTTGACCGTCCCTCCCCCCTGGTGATCTTTGGTGAGGTTCTAAGCTACCTCCCCTCGACCTAACCTCACGTATATTTTGCCATATATTTAGTACCCGTTGATGCACAAATGTGTTTGTGTAATTTTTACTACTATCTCTGAAAAGTTGACTCTTATTTTGAGGTAATAGGTATGGTTGTTCAAAGTTCTACATTCGCCGTTTTAATTTTAGCTTTTATATTACATTTATATTACAGGTGCTACTGACGGGTACAAGAAAAATGAAGGTTTATAGCGCAGTAAAATTGTAAAATAGACATATTTTATCAAGCCCCCCCCATTCGAACCTCGCGTGATTTGTGCACAAGCCCTTTCTAAGAAATTTCATATCGTTCAGATGTTTCTGCTTCAAAATATGATCGTAGAATATATAATAGTATTGCTCGACATGTTTCGGATCGATTCGCGGCCCTTATTCATGAGACACGCTTGTCCTTGAATATCTAATTGGAGAAATCTTGGTGCTCGTAGTAACGTGGAGTAAAAGCGTCCTTACTCTCCGGTTTCCGCTCACCATCAGTGCCTTCATCGTGAATGTCGAATCGGCTCTACTAAGCATTCTTAAGCTGCAATAATTTGGTCATTTTATGTGAAACGAGAAGCACGATCTATTTCAACTCATAATACAGGGATCCAAGGGAAAAGATCATCCGGACGAAGGCGGAAGTCATGGCTCCAAAATCTTCGTACCTGGTTTAAGCCGCGTGAAATAATGAACGAGTGCTCTCGTTCATTATTTCACGCGGCTGTGTCTAAAGTCCGTAAAGCTTTGATGGTAGCCGACCTCCGGTAGGAGATGGAACTGGAAGAAGAAGAAGCATTCTTGATACATACCGTTACGAGCGTAGCATCTGGTGAATTAGTTAAAGGGGTACTTATGCTAATAATTACGACACATAATAAGGCTACTAACAGATAAATAATAGTAATTTTCACTCGTTAAACAAAGTTTGATATTTAATGCATACAAATAAGCAGAGCTGGGCACCGTTAATCAAATAGTTAACTTCGTTAATCGCTAATCCGTTACAAAAAAAGTTAACTTCGTTAATCGTTAAAGCGCTACTTTTCGGAAGACTTAACGGAAGTTAACGTTAATCGTTAATCCGTTAACACGTGCCAAAAAGGGCATCTTTGAGTTAGTGATCTAAAACTTATAGTCAGTCAGTTTCCTTCAAAAATATCCAATTTACCATTTGAGTACCTTTGAAAATTCAGTAATTTTCTTAATGTCTCATGGCTTCCATAATTTGATCTGAAGTAAAATTCAAATGCAACTATCTTGTAGACCTCCGAGGTCACAAGCAAAATAACAATGTCTCAAGTTTCAGGACAGAACTAGAAATTATCGAGCAATTTCAATATGCCATCCCTGGTGTTCAAAATCAAGTTCACTGCAGCAAATTGATGGCTTGATTAAGAAAATACTCCAATTATGAAAACCCTCCAATCACGTAGGTTGTCTGAATTTCTCAAGAATGAATGTCTGTGTTTACCGACCAATTCCACTTTGCCATTCCTGGTCTTCATCATCAGGTACACTCCACCAAAATGCTGGTAACCCCCAAACATGTTTTCAAGTTTATAAGGAAACGAAACCCTCAAATCATAATGCACGTGCCGTTAAAATTAGAGGAGTTGCTTAATTTCTTCATGAATTCCATGAATTCAAAATATGAATGTCTCAATTATAGTATGAATATTAACAGACAGTTCCACTTTGCCATCCCTGGGCTCCATCATCAGCTCCACTCTACCAAACTGATGGTTTTCGTAAAGAAAAATGCTCGAGTTTCTTAAGAAAACATTCAAATCATCATGCATAAGCCTATTAAATTTGAAGAGTTCCCTCGATTTCTCATGGATCCCAACATCAGAAACGAATTTTGAAAAAATGGGTCCAATATGCTTTTAAATTACCCGAAATTACCGATTTTAAATTATCCATGGTGGTTACCATGGATAATTTAAAATCGGTTCAGCATTGACGAAGCTCTGACGTAACAAACAAAAATAAAATAAAATTAATGAATAATAATTAAAAAACGACACGGAATGAGAAATTCTTCTTTTTTGAAAATTTGTAGTCTGGTGGAAACAGGTTTTTTGCTGCGTGGCGCGGTATGTGCGGTATCTTTTTGGTAAGTATTTTGGAACTGGATTAACGATTAACGGACTTGGGAAAACTTAACGGAAGTTAATGATTCCGTTAACGTATTCTAAAGTTAACTTAAAAGTTAATCCGTTAATGAAAATGTTAACTTCGTTAATTAATGATTAACGGATTAACGAGTTAATGCCCAGCTATGCAAATAAGTCCCTACAACACAACATAAAGAAGATGTAAACAATAATATTATGAGGACGGTCGATGAGGAAAAAGAGGTGCGTTGACATAAGGATAAATAAAATACAGACAAGCCAATCATTTAGGGAAGTGTTTGACAAGGGTCCTTGTCACTGGAACATGTCAGAATCATACTGTCTTTTTCATGTTACGTTATGCTACCGGTACGCTAGTATTAACACCCCAAAATGAGACGACTTTTTTACGACAGGCTAGTTGGCCGTGAAAAAAATCACCAAACGACTATCTACAATCTGCCAGGAGAGGGTTCTCAGTTTCTTTGGGCACATAATGCGATCGCCACACCACATTCTCGAACGTGACATCATACTGGGGCAAGTTGAGGGCAAGCGCGCTAGAGGAAGAGCCCCTGCAAGATGGTCGGATCCTATTAGACAAGCATGTGGTTCCATGCAGAAGGCAGCCCACATAGCACTTGATCGCGATAAATGGAGGGACATAGTTGTTGGTCACGATCCTCAGTTATGAGGGAACGATGAAGATGAAGTTGGCCGTGCGGCCGGTTCCGCATATTCTCGAACGTTTGTATTATTCACTAGGCAACGCACTAGGTTGGTGAATCCTATCAGCAGGCCTATGAAACTCTGCTCACAAACCCGAATCGATTGTCTTTAGTCTTGTGTCTCAAAAGACATTTGAATTATTAACGGGATAACACACAACCCGCGCGCGACAGCGCGTTGCCATCGCCAGTATCATTGAATTATTTCAAATCCAACCCTAGCGTTAATCCAATAAAAAGGCAACCCTAGCGTTTGTGCAAAAGGGGCGCCGACCATCAATCGTTTTTTGCGTAGTCTTCAAAGCGGTTTGTTTTTAATTTAATTTTTCAGTTAGTGCGTACATGGCCTTATACTTTACGCCTACCCAATATGCTCTGATATATAAAAATAATATTGTTTTTTTTTTATGCAATCGGAATCCTCGACTGTACCGCGGTATAATCAAGTTTTCTTTGTTGATATCGAGCGACTCCCTCAAGTATTTTAATTTAGTATTCATCGCTTGGGAAATATGGGCCAATGGAAATTTTGATCACGCCGAGTCGGAATTTTTATTTGATTGGTTTTGAATTTCTCGCTTTAAGGGGGAACGTTGTTTGCGTTGCTATTAAGTAATAGCTTATTATACAAGAGTGCTATTATGTTTTGACTTTACTCGTTATTAATTTACAATGTTGACTGTTAAAATGAAATCGATGCGAAGGAAACATCAAAGACTGGTTTAAGCTAGATGAGGCTGTCAAGAGCTACCTGTTCTTTAGGGAAGTCGACAGATACCTTCCGTATTATATGTATAGTATCACAGAAACTAGAGCACATATGAGGCTTATATTTAGGGTGCCGTATCTAAAAAAAAAGGGACCTTTAGGATCACTTCATTGTCCGTTCGTCCGTCCGTCTGTCTGTCTGTCAAGACCCTTTCACTTGGGAACACGTAAAGGCAGCAAGTTGAACTTTATACCTCATACACAAGACTGCGGTCCTATGAATCTGTAAAAAAGTGTACCTCAACGTCAAAGACAAAAGATACGGCCGTTTATGTCGCTGTTCCCACACATTTGCAATGGGAATCAAAATGTATAGGGTAGTTCCCGTTGACCTAGAATCACGAAGTTTTGCAAAAAGCAAGAGCTTGTAGCACATGTATAGGAGAAAATCCGAAAACAGTATAATTGCCGCACACAGAGAGTTCCGTGCGTAATTTTTAAGAACCTAAGGTCATAAATGGTGGGGAGCCTTTGTGCGGAACCCTCGATGGGCGAGTCTCGCACTTGGCTGATTTTTTAAAGTAAAAGGTATCACCTTATCGGATGTTGCTAAGGTTCATTTGTAAATGAATTTTTATGTTATTAAATGCTTATCGGCGACCAACAAAGTGGTAGTACTTTAAACAATTAAATATTAAATAAAATAGACACCAGTCATCGAATTAATGAAGGACTAAATTCCAAAAATTAATATTGTTTTTTAAACAAAAACTTCTGCTACCGATACCAAATTTGTTACATTTTCTTACGGTAGAGGTTGCTAGCGCCCCCGTATAGAAGCATACGACGGATATAGGGGTGAAATTCGCGGCCACCGAGTGTGTCTCGGTAGCTCAATTGATAGAGCGATACGCGGGTATCCTCGCGAGTTCAAATCTCGTCCGAGGCTTTGAGTTTTTACACTTTTCGCTTTTCTCTAAGATACTTAGGAACAAAGCCAAGGTACCAAAACACAAATCACTCACTCTAAGCGCGAAGGAAATCCGAAGTTTTCCTTCCATTTTAGCCCTAGGTAATGTGTTATTACACGCTCTGCTGCGCCGGCAGGGGGTGCTGTATAAAAAGGCCAGTAAAAGTTAGTATCATAAGCCCAGTGGTCCGAGATAACGAGGAAAAAGAAGGACGCACTAACGACCGTTTGATTTAGATAGGAAGCTGGCTAGGTACAATGATATTTTACTGAAGATACGTGACATAAAAGAGAAGCATCTATACAGAATGTAACAAAAATGGCGGTGATCCGTTTAAGAGGGCACAGGACAAGTCAGTTCTCCACACAAACGCCCTCGACAGTTTCCTCCTTAGTTTTTTAAGATTATGATTTTTTCAAACCAGGATTATATTATCAATATCTGTGTCGTTGCTACAGTGTATGTCGTGTGTTTGCAACAATCTGTGTCTTTGCAAAACAGTCCGACACAGATTGTAGCAAACAACGCCTGTCGCCGCACTCTGGTCCAGTAGACCCTTCGTCTAGGTTCTAATCCGCAGTCAGATCAAGATGCTCAAGGCAGTCCTTGAGCATCTTGATCTGACTCGGCACACCGGCGTCGATGTCCGAGAAAATGGCCGCGGCGGCGCAGTGAAATTGACTCTGAGATATGAGATACCCGTGCGTGCGCGCGGCGCGCTGGTTGATTCGCAACAGGCCGGCTGCAGGCGTCTGCGCCGGTCTCATAGATAAATGAATGAATGACATTATTGGCTGCTGAGTTGTCATGACCTGAATTACAATTTGAACTTATTATCAGCTATGAAACAAAATGTTGCCCGTTGATTTGGCTTGAACACAGAATAATAAAAATATTATTCTGTTTTGAAAAATCTTTGCTCTAGTTTCAAAAACAAA
The DNA here is from genome assembly GCA_949128165.1 of Lathronympha strigana. Classification (NCBI taxonomy): domain Eukaryota; kingdom Metazoa; phylum Arthropoda; class Insecta; order Lepidoptera; family Tortricidae; genus Lathronympha; species Lathronympha strigana. The sequence continues at coordinate 2,438,237 of OX421904.1, forward strand.
GGAGAAAATTGTCGAGTACGTTTACAACATTTGTATAGAGAAGTTACTCTGTACTGCGTGCGTAGCCAAGATGCCAATCGCTCACGCTTAGTAACGTATCATAGCTACATCTCTCTATCACTCTTCCTTATTAGTGTGACAATGACAGTTGCGTTTCGTTAATGACTGAGCGTGAGCGATTGGCATCTTGGCTACGCACCCTGTGCCCTCTTAAGGGCGTAACATTTATCGGCATGACTTTTGACTGTCATTTATACCCAACTAATTATTGTAGTCGTGGCTGTCGGTCACGTGTCGGTCTTACGAGTCATTCAAAATTAAAATTCAAAATTTCTTTATTTCATAGGTGCCGCACTTCGGACGCTGTTTATATCATAATTATTTTAAGGAAAGGTATAGTAAAAACAAGACGACAAAGAAATAAGTTTACATTGTTAACAATGAAGTTGACCCGATCCAACCTATCTTAAGTAAAACATCATTAGATATACATCGCTTTGTGCAACTGTACGCACCGAACCATACGATTGGAACACGCCGTATAGACTTTTAATTTACTTATTCTGTAGGTTAAAAAAAGCTTTCCCGTCCGCTTAGCGTAGTATGTCGTCACTTGTAGTGTTGAAACAAATGAATGTTGTGACATTAATAAAAGTTCGCAGTACAAAATAAACATTGAGATAAATAGTGATAGAAACTAACAATTGGTCGGATTCACTCAAATATTCCGGTTTTTTTTCCGATTTTCATAATACCGATTTATATAATCCCGATTTTTTATGAATCCTATATGGTATATCAAAATCCCGAATTTTAAAATCCCAAACTAATAAAATTCCGACTGAGATAATCCCGAATCTAATAGGTACTGATTCGGCATTATGTTATTCGGTTTTTTTTAATCGGTTATTTTCTATTCGTGCTTTCATGAGTCGGAATTTTGATGATCGGAGTTTTGACAGGTCATCTTCAAAATCAGGATTATAACATTCGAGATTTAAATGATACATGATAAATATCTTTATTTTTAAATTTAGTCACACTACAATGCACTTATGAACGTCAAAAAAAAAATACGTGTGGCACTCGGGGACTGCCGCGGTAAAGCTATTGCATATCATTTTGTATCAACTTATGCAATTACTAGCGCGACTTCGTCTGCGCAGTATTATAATGTTTGGTAGTGTATTTTTATTACCATAAGTATTAAATACCCAATTGACTTGAACTGTAAATTGCTAATTAAATTCCGGGGCCGTATAAAACAAACAACTAACTTGCAACTCCAGTAACCTGTTATTCTTTGTTCTCGTTAATAATTCAGGATATACCAAAAATGCTGGTGATCAATATTGTAATCTGATTTGGAAAAAATAGGACTAAATGTTTTTTTGTCAAACATTTTTTGTTTATTTATTCTCCTAACCACAATTCGATACTGATTAGTGATTACACATTTAATCGAATCACCAGCATTTTTGTGACAGCTGTATGTATCTTTGACCACATATTAATCTTTAAGTGGCTGGATACGCTGTAGATATGCTAAAAAGTACGTCCAAGTTGACATAAATTATCTTTCAATGAAATAAGTAATCAAGGCCGAGTGTTTTTGATCACGGTTTACAACACTGCCTTAAGCTCACTGAATTTAACCCACAGAATGTCAGTCGGTACCTGATTACAACTAACTTCCCAGTGAAGAAAAACATTGCGAGGATACCAAAATAATTACGTCACCCATATAATAATTAAAACTTTCATTAGGTAGGTAAGTATATATTATGTCTCATCTCAACCAAGGACGATCTTATGATAGGATCGGCAGAGGCCTTTATTCGCATTTACACAGGCGTTCAAAAGTGCATGGGCAATTTATGAATGAATTCATTCATAAACTGCCCATGCAATTATAGATTTGACTATTTCACTTGCTTCCTTCCCCTTTGCACCTCTATATAGGATGATTTTCATAACAAAAACTATTCTGTCCTTTCCTAGGAGTCAAAACATCCCCATGCCAAATTTCACCTTAATCCGTTCAGCGTTTATTAATTTAGTGTGAATTGGTAACAGATAATAGTTCATCAAATTTACAATGTTAGCATCGCATGGAAATTTGTCCAAAATGTAATTGAAGAAACCGTGCTGGTTTTGTGACAACATCGCTACGCAAGATCAGTTTGCTAGACAACAAAAATAAAATAGATGCCATTATTAAGTAAAATGTATCTAATGAGACTAATGGCATGCCATGATCTAAGAATGTTTTTGCGCAAAGTTAAAATAATTTTAATCAAATCAATTTAACGGGGATATAGGCGATACCTAGTTCCATTAGTGCCATATAGATAGAACTGTAATAAGTGCCATCCTAATCCATCAAGTTGTGCATATTCAGTAATAAGCCGTTTTAGAAAAGTAATCGTACAAAAAAATCTGAGTTTATTTATAAACTATCCTTGTCCAATATTTAATATAAAAACCGTACTGGCTTTGTGACATTGTTCTTTGCGCAAAGGCAAAATCGTTGCGTTTGGCCATTGTTGTACTCCCCTGGGCCCGCTATGAGGTATGTATGTCATCCGCTTGTACAATGCATGGTGGGTGTTGACAGCCATATATACATTGAGTTGCCGTATTTATAGTGGTTGGATTCCGCGTCACTAAGACCTCAATGATATTGTCCTGAGGTCTCTTCAGTCAGCGGGTGTTCATTCCGTTCTGGAGCCACTGGCTTTAGCCGCACTGATAGCAAGATGGAGTGACCCTGGTGCTGTGGAAAACGGGGCGGTGTTCAGTGTGGGATGTTACATGCGTTAGCACAATTTCGACCACCCATATTACTCGCACTTCCCACGTAGCAGGAGAACTCTGCCGAAACTCTAGCGGTGGCGAAGCGGCAAAAGTGTGCGCTCCCTTCTGGGATAAGATCCCAAACGGATAGCGTAACGTAATAAGACAACAGTTTGTCACCTTTGTATGACAATTTCTGATAATTCTATACAGTTACTCACATTTGACAGCAATCACCGTCGCACTATCCATGCATCTTGTCTTTTCATGAACTTATAGCATTATCATTATCAGATGACATTCGTGGATAAGCAACTTAGGTCTATAGGACATGGATACAATACATGTTCATGCCTTTGGTTGTGGAGACAGCGGGCTGCTACAAAGTTACCATTATTAGTGATTTTATTTATTATCAAATTTATCACAGCATTAAACATATCATATTTACATAGATTTAATGGATCCCGGCACATTGGTCACTTTTCAACTCATTTCCTAAAAACACAGTTTTGTATTTTTTGTGCACTTTCGTCAGTAGTGACAAATATGTACCTACTTAAGTTTAATTTCTGTTTGTTTATGACACTACTGAACAAAAAAACTTAAAATAAATTTGGGTACATTTTCGTCTGCAGTGAAAGAGAGCTTTTTTATAGGCGAAAAACATACGGTATTCATCGTCTTCGAACACCACAAACAAAATATTTACAGCACGCAGCAATATCACCTTTGTGATTATCACAATAAGGAACAAATCTAATATACCAATAGAAAATATTTGATAAACAAAACAAAGGCATATTTCGATACTCTACTTCTTTGTAGGTACTAATATTTCTTATGCCAATGAAATTTCCACTTTATTCCGTTGTGCACTAACGTGCTAAATTCACAAATTTAAAATGGTACTTAGTACGACTTTGCATTTGCACTAAGGTATCGATTAAAAAAACAAAACGATTCGCAGTCTAAATAAAAAATTAGGCGCCTTTTGCCTTTAATTCGATCCAGCCAGTATATTATGCATCGATTACAAAATCGATTTAACATATTTGATTCTGGCGGGAAAAAATAATAGTGTTTATTTTGACATTTGACATCGCCGTATCTCTGGTAATAAGGGCTACTGTCCTCAATATTTTGTATAGAATATGACACTTAGCGACATTCGTATGGAGATATATCCTTTCCCCGATAAAGAACTTTGTAACAAAGTGAATAAAGTCGGTTTCGGTCCGTCGGAGTGGGGAGCGTCAGGTTTTTTTTCGTTACGGAATTTCTGGATTCGGTCCCCGCGCTCAAGGCCCGCGATAGAAGCTATGCAATAGCTTAAAAAACGGCATATGTATAGTTTTCGGTATTATGTAGTGTCAATATTACTCACATCTCTGCGTGATCGGTCGTAGTGAAGCCCGTTTGGCGTATTTTAGTTAAATAGAGATACCTAAGTTAAAAACTGCCAAGAGCATGTCGGGTCATGCTCAGTGTAGGATTCCGTAGTTTACCGTCACTATAAGCAACCTTAAAAAGTGTTTTAGATACCATGCTCAATATGCTTATAATAATTAACAATTCGATGTTACTTTCGATCACACCCGTCCCTACCCCAACAACTCCGGAAAAATCTTAACAGCGCCAAGTAGACCACGGCACAGCGACATCTCTCGGGAAATTAGGTTACTAATTCATACAAACTAGACGGGTTATGTAGGTATGTCGGATTTTCGGGGGTAATACTTGATCGCGTGAATCGATTTGAATCATTTTTTTTTTATAAGGAGGAAGTATGCGAGGAATGATAAATAAAGTAGGTACTAAAAAAAAGAAATGTTTACATATACGGTTAAATTACAAACTTAATTCAGAAATTATTTTGTACAATTTTATATCTTGCATCTTGGCTACGCACGCTGAAGTGGTAATCAGATTTTAAAATATTTTTTGTTATGGTTATGATGTAGCTATTATACGATCACATTCTCACTTCAAATATGTGCATAGAAAACATATTCCAGGAAAAATGTCTGTGATAAACACAATATATCGTCGTGCGATTTTTAGGAAAACGATGTAAATGCCAAATCTGCCTCTTAGGTATATTCTTCCACGATATAAATAATGGAAATAAGTAACCTTATTTAAATATTTTGTCGAGTTAACTGAAATAATTGAAGAAATTTAGATAAAATCAGCCGCTACATTTTTGATCCTCAAATAACGAGGTATACCTAAGTAACGACTAGGCTGGGATATAGTTAAAAACAGTTATCACCACAACCACGACCACTCTGACCAAACTGAAGAGACTTTCCAACTTATAATTGTATCTAAGTACTTTAAATTCTCCCGCGCGGCTATCGTTCCAGCTTCAAAAACCTTATTAGCTATGTAGGTCCCCAACTTATGCTTCAACTTCTCAACTCGCTAACAACGTCCTGAAAGGTTGAGGACTTTTTTTGCACCAGCGTGTGGTTCCGTGTTCACTTTATCCGGGTACCCGGGTGGTGTCCGGGTGCCCGGGCGCCTTCCTGCATCGTTATTCGAAGGGTGGGGAGGGTGGTCAGAGAATTATATATCTTAAATCTGGGGTTTGATGCCCAAAATTATTGTTTCGGATCAAAAAGGTTCAGTAAATATTTTGTTTGAATCAGTATTCAGCGTAGTTGAAATGAGATACAACTCGTTTTTATTTATGTTGACCTTTAGTTTTGAATTCAAAGGAACGTTGACCTTTTGCATATGTACTACTTCAAAACTTTTAGAGAAATAATATATGAAGGAAACTCATACTATAAAACACAAGTGTTACTTTACGAGAACTAACAAGAACAAGCTACGAAGAATAAGTGATATTTTAAGAACATATTTGAAAAAAATTAACTCGTATTTTTTCCCGGGCTCCATTTAAATCACCCCCATTTAAGCGTACCCCTGAGGCTAACTTAAAGCAAATATGGATAGTAAATAGTTAGAAATGCATTGTGCAGGCTTATCAGGACAAAGCCTAGTTGAGCACGTAGTTTGCGCATGTCAGGGCATCGCCGCAGCTCGACCCCGGCGTGACAGCGCGGCAGTCCGCCGTTCATCGCGCGGCAGAAACCTACTCGCGATTGTGTGCAGCCGTTATTACACCACTTATTGGTACGTAAATAAACTAAAAACATCACAAATCACACACATTAAATACACCCTATGGCACGCTCGACCTGTCAAAAGTTTTTTTTAAATAAAAAATGGCGGCAAAGCTTCCCGCGTTTTTGCCTGTTGCGCGGCTGTTGCATACTCGTGTTTATGCCGCCTACTCGATTAACAATGGCACTTGAAACGACATGCGCTTGTGTAAGTTTTAACGAGGCTCTGTAAATTTTGATACAGGGGCTTTCGAAATTTAAAATGTTTTTTTAAATCGGTGCGCTTTATTTTTTTTCTTAAAATTAATAGGTATTTATTAGATTCTGTATTTTTATACCATACGCAGGTTTGAGTATATTTTTTCATGAAAACAATAAAATATTGACTTGGCACCTATATGTTGGTATCATACATCTATAAGACATATTTAGAAAACAAGTTCTACATATTTGCAATGTAATATTATATAAAAAATCTGTGTATTACTAAAAAAATAACCAAATATGTCTCCGAACCTTTATGATTGAATTAACAAACAAAAACCTTATTAAACAATAAACCCACAATGTCCTTTTTAAATGACACCTTCTGCAATATCTGAATCGGAGCTGCTCATTATGCGTGTCATTCAGCGTTACACGTTCATTAGACCGTAGAAATGTACTATATATAGTACACTACGTATACCATAGTGAACACGTAGCATACGTGTACTGACGTGAATGTGTAATGAGGCCATGAGCGGCATTCCAATTATAGTTTTCTAACACGGATTTGATTTATTTGTAAATCAAGATGAAATCGCACAAACAAGATGAAAGATATGCACAATGCATGGTGTCAAAAATATCAAATTACTATCTGACTTTTTAAATTTGAATGCCGCTCCATTTGAGCTAACGATCGACATTCGACATGGCAATAACCAGCTTCCCCAGCATAGGAATCATTGATGTGTGTAAGTCCTAATGTCCTATGTATAGGACACATCGCCCACCTGTTTTGAACACCGCATCAATTGAATGGTGTTATCTGAAACCAATTGCTTTTTACAGCCGCCATTTGGAAAATTGCTAACGTTTTTTCTGAACAGAATTTACTGTATTTACTGTGTGTGTAGGTAAGACATCTGCTATTGTAACTACAATTGTTAGAAAAAAAAACCTCAGATGAGACTCAAACTAGCTCTTTTAAAGTACAAATATTCGCTGCAAACGGATAGCCTCGCCCAAGGCAGTGAATTCCACATTTCTTTTAAGAAATAATGTGAATTGCCTCGTGAAGAAATAAGACAGTTAACATTTCTTGAATAAAAAGTCTGTAAGGTAATGGGAAGGCAAAAAGATCAAGATAAAACAATTTATTCCGCGTTGTGATCTGATTAAGGGGGCATTCTCAAATGATAAAAGTGTCCCCTCGAGCGGTTATTTTTGTCCTATATAAATGACATCATAAAAAGCGTCTATCACTCAAACAGCAGATTATATTACATCAATTTGAGAAGTTGTCAGTCAAAAAAAGGGCCATTTGTCGCAATATCGAGACGATAATATCTAAGCTGACATTGATGTTATATATTTATAACAATAACTCTCTAGATCAAATATACCTTCATTGATAAGAATTTAACTTGTAATATTTAATAACGAAGAAATATACTAGGTATATTTAGTTTTGACCGACAACTACTCATTGATTTCAAATTCTAATCAAGGGTGACCCACACTAGGACGGGACGGGACGGGACGGGACGGGGTGGAACAGGACGATCTGTCAATTTCTATATAAAGAATCACGTGATAACTCGAATCCCTCGAACGTGACGTTTACCATAGAAACTGTCACATCGTTCCGTTCCGCCCCGTCCCGTCCCGTTCTAGTGTGGGTCACCCTTGGTAAGATACACTAAATTATTTGTTTTTTCATGGCTTGCAAAACGTAGATTTGGGACCAATTTGCGGGGTAAAAAAGTGGGTTTGACGTTATGATGGTACCTCATCGACCTAGTGCGGAATGATAGTGTTGTATCATATTGTAGATCAGTAGAACAAACCGGTTTTTTAAATTCGAACTATGTGCAATTTTCGCAACGTTCTTATTTCAATGAAAAATAATCTCGACCTATCGGGTTTAACTGCTTACCCTGGATATTTATTTATTTCATTTTCACACATCTAGCTAATATTTACCTGCAGACTTTGGCGTTATTTATGTTCATCTAAGTATGCCCTTTGTGAAACTCCGGTAAGGTAGTACATTGTATGACAACGGCATAAAGTAACCCATTTTAGCCGAGGCTATATATTGTAGTCGAGGATATAATGGGTATTTGCCCGCTTATCACTCTACTTTTCACTTCGAGTGTGAGGAAAATATCAGGTTTTATTTCCCTTTAAATTGTTGAAATTAATCATCTATGCTTTCCATGCTTGGCTTCAGTATACCTCACCCGCCCTTCGCCGGCAACCGTCGGCCGCCTGCGATGTTGCTTTATGCTCTAGAGCATGAAAAACGATTTTATGTCCCCTAGCCTCGACTTAAAGTCGAACTTTTCGAGCAAGAGAAGTGGCAAATCAATTTTCTCAAATTAGAGGCTACTATAGAATACTTTAAGGAATCATCATGCTTGAACGAGGTTGGTTTTCCTGGGAGATATTCTTTCAAGGTCGTCTCCACTTGTGTGCTAAAAATAGTACAACTTGTGCATTCATGCCTTACATTTTAATGAAGTCCGTACCAGATTTAGAAGGGTACTCGAGCTAAATCTACATGAGTTGTGTTAGTGACTTAAGATAATCTTGAGAATGTTTAAATTCTGGGTTTATACTGCCAAAATTCTTATTTACAAAACTTGTAAAAATATATTTTTTACGTTGTATTAAATTTATAAAAACGCGCGACAAGGCGCAACGCAGTACGCCCATCTGCATCGTCACGCATGGTACTCGGTGCTTGATAATGGCATCCGGAGATGTCGAAAACAATTCGCTCGTAGTGACTGTATGTATATACGGAAGTGTTATGCGTAATTTATTAATATATTTGAAGGACCTATTTTAAATTTAAGGTAGGTAGGTAGCTAGGTAAGTTACACTTACTGTATGTATTTTGAAAATAAGTATTTTATTTATATATATAAATATGTCTCACGATAGTTTAAATTCGATATTTTAATGATTTTCAAATCATGTCTGCGTTTTAAGTAATTACAAAATATTATGAGACAACGCTTTAAGAAGAAAAAACGTGAACATTATGTTTATATTAATAAAAAAATAATGTTTATGTAACTGATGAACGTCAACTAGATAAAGGCAATATTTAAAAGTTCTGAACAAAATGTCTCCAGTTACCTGTTTAATCATTCTTTCTTCAGGACTTTGTAATCAGTTGCTGTCTTCTAATCAAATCTTGGAAGTTTTATTGCGTCGTCTTTTAGATACTTTAAATTGGCCACCATTATCATTTTTTTTATAGGCATGTTTAAACGGTTAACTTTTCCCTATGGGTGCGCTAATCTGTTTATTTATTCGATGTACTTGGTAAACATAAGCAATCAGTTCAAATAACTGTATAATTATATTAGGTCGTTAAAATATATATAGTCAAGCCATAACTTAATTGTACAAACTAAAATTGTCTTCATAAGTTGTAGGAAAAGTGTTCAACTATCTGGATAAAAAAGAAACTTAATTTACCATCATGCGGCTCATAATAGCTTTCAAGAATAAATGATACTTGTTTAACTTATCATAGTAAATAACTGGTACCTACATTATAAGTTATAATAAAGTAACTACAGTGAAACATTGAATAAGCGACTTCTGTTCCTCGTACTAGTAAAATTAGGCAAGCTGTTGGAAATCGAGCGCTATAGACACGCCACCAAGAATTATCCAAATGCATTATGGCACTACAAATATCAGAAATGAGAGTAATATCTTGAATTTTTGGCCTAAAAACGGCCTGCTATTTAGAATTAGTAATGAACACAAAATATAATGTAGGAGTGACGCAACTGCTATGTAAATAGCAGATCATCCTAAATAAAAACAACAAGACATAATATAGCATTTCCTCAAACATTACGTTTAATATAGTTGTCATACATTAAAAAAAAAATTGAATAATCTACCTACCTCAATACTAAGGAACCTTATACAAAGCAACGTAAATTGAAAATAATTCTGAAACGAATATCTTAAAAGTTTACATCTCTTGAATTGGAATCGCTATTCATCGGGTCAAAGCCACCTTCGGGGCACCCTACCATGAGGCGCCGAGCTAGCTCCTATGTTTTACTTATAAATATTTGTTAGTTTTTTTATTTCTAGTTGGTTAATTTAGGTTTTCTTGTTTTTTATTTATTGTTATTTGGTTTTGCTGAAATAGCCTTTGAATTACCTACATCTCTTGCAAAACAACCAACTCAATCACATAATATTAGTAACAAAAACTACGAAAAACGAATCATTAGGTAAAGATAACTACGAAACACTGATGATATAATGAATATAGGTACCAGCTGAATTAGCAAATACTAATTGCCCTTGAAATACGATTCCACTAATTGGTATCGAAACAGAATCATTTACCTACTAATCAATGAGGTAAGAGGATTGCTATTAAACAGAGTTGTCTAATTTGTGAGGTTGTTTGTGATACTTGTGAAACAATTTGTTATTTTCTTTTAGGTAATTGAATTGTTTAATAGTAGCATTGACGTTATTGTTCAGTAATACAGCGTGTCTTTTTCATTTTACCTCAAATTTTAACCAGACATAGGCGTTAGTGCTAGAACCGTTATTGCAATTTCAACTTATTTATTTATTTAAACTTTATTGCACAGAAATCAAAGCACAAAAAGCGGACTTAATGCCAGAACGCATTCTCTACCAGTCAAGCATCAGGCCAAACAGATACAAATATTTAGGTGTGGTAACAGCATAAAACGAACAATTGAATAGCAACTATTTATATTTATATACAGCGTGTATTTTTATTTTACCTCAAATATTAACTATATGTAGGCGTTAGTGCTAAAACCGATATTGCAATTAAAACTTACTTTTTAATTATTGATTTTATTCCATATAAAATAATTCAGTACGCAATGTATCCCATCCCTACTTTGTCTTATTGGCGTGATGTCACAGCTGTCAAAAGTGCATTGCTGATCGATAAATTTACAAAAGTACGCTATAGTTATAAACGCCCGCCTGCGCGCCCTCTGGCGCCCGGTATTATAAAAGGAAAGGAAAAATTCGCGAAAAATTGAAATGCAGTAGATGCGTTCTGTAAAAAAATACTTGAAATATATTATTTTTAGAACAAAACAATGTTAGTTCGCTGTAAAACGAAAAATAAGTAAAATATTCTCAGCGCAAGTAATCTCCTTATGTTTTTTGCTTCACAAAATCACAAACGAAGACCCCACGGACAATTTCACCTAATTCACATCCGGCCAAATTTCCACCAACATTAATGACCCAATCGGACTGAAAATTTTACGAAATTGTGCCGCGGAAATTGTGAGGCCCGCGCTCTGAGGTCCTGAGAGGGGGATTAGGGGTATTTTACAAGCTTTATTTAACTTTATGTTCTGACTTGTTTACGGATAAATATAGCAAGGTTTTCTTTTTTCTCCGGCGTGCTTAGTTAGAAAGTTTGCATAGCTAATTTAAACCGTAACCCACGGATTAAGTCGTAAAATAATATTTAATTGAGCAGATATTTCGAAAAAATAATAATAATCGCATTATATTTTTCATGACACTTGCTAGTAATAGATGTCCTTCCTAGAAATCCTTATTACGACAAAGAGCTGTAAGTAGGGAGACACTGGAAAACGTCGTTCAAATTTCCCGCGCCTAAAGTAAAGCAAATGTGATGAAAAACATTGTGTACGCCACGGGTCGCACATGAATTACAAACTCGTGTTAAATTAAGCCTTCGCCTCATATGCGGGGTTGAATTCGTACTCGTTCGTATTTTTTTGTTAGCGCCCTTAACACACAATGGTACGTTAATACCGGGTGTTTCCTGTAATAGGAGCAATAACTTTAACCGTAGTACTCCCCAAACACAACAAAGTTTGCTCAGCGACTATTAAAAATAACGTGTGGTTTGATTTTTATTACACTTTGAAGTTTGTTAGAAGATGAGTATGAGTATGATGCAATGTACTGCGAATTTTATCATTTTTGAACTATGACAAGAGATGTCAATTAGGCTGATGCTAACATACATTAAATATTTAGTTTGTATGAGAAAGTGAAAACTTACAAGGTTGGTACATAATTTTAAAAATTTGCTGCACAAGTTGTTAGGTTTGAGGAACACTACCTGCAATTTAATTTATTGCTCCTATTACAGGAAACACCCAGTATAATTTAACTTTTGCATTTGTTTTTCTGAAACGCCATATTATTATGCATATCTTACGGATTACCTATTTGTTTTATTTCAAAATATGTCTACATGTGCACAATAACTAAAATGTAAAACAATATTGAGCGCCCGAATACCAGGAAAAAGTATTAAAAAAAATATTATTAACATTACGAGTACCTTTCATGCGTTTTCCCGATAATCTGTCAATTTGGTACCTAATTGACAGATTACCTGCACCAACCAAATTGCTGGTAGCTATTTTATGTTTATTTTCATCTCGCAGGCTTTGAAAGTGGATGTTCATCTATAAAACCCCCATTCTTACTACCTATATATTTTCATTTCACAAGGTTTTTTTTTTACTAATAGCAAAAACTAGGTTTGAAACATAAATATAAATGAAAAATGTTTATTTATAGCATGTTGCAGTCATAATACCGCAAGGTATTAAACAGAATTGTCACAAACAAGTCTATTGCTAGGAAATAATCCCGACTCAGCATGGTGCCAAGATGGCCGGCGCTGGCCGGCTTCTGTGGGAGCCACCTGTGAGGTATCACGGATTATAGGCCAAGAAAATTAGATAATTTCCAGAAACTAATTCCCAACATGCTGGATATCGTTTTAATACCTTCATTAGGTCCTAAGACGTGTAAACCAAGTTTGCACAATTTGAGGAGTTGAGCTTGACTTTTGAGAGAATCACTGTCACTTTCGGTTTGATTTTAATTTCAATGAGGATGAAAACCAAAACATAGGTTCCTATTACAACTATATGGAACAAACTAATAGCCATTATACAGGCTTCATGTCGATGGTTCAGAATTTGGTGTATATACAGTTAAACGAATCTACTTGCGAATCACCGTTTAATAAATTACCTTACAAGACGCCTGATAATGAAATGCTTTAGTCATGTTGCCTAACTAGCATTATATTTACTCTACACAATGTGGTCAACCATTTTTGTGACCCTTGGGCCCAATGGTAGACCAGAATAACACGCATAAAACTCTTAATTGGACCGCAAATAATACACAATCATTATTTAAATTTTCCCCACCATGTTTTGCTGTTACAACCCCTTTTTGTTCAAACAATTGTTTGTTTAGAATGCCAGTATTTGCCCTTGAAAACCGGGTACGTGATCAACCATCTAACAACATCAATTCAATACTCCGGTCAAAGTTCAGTTGAAATGTCGGATAGAACTTTTTCACCCGCTTGCCCTCTCCAATCCCCTTTTACCCAGATTGACCTTTTCACCTATCGAAGCTTTTCGTAATTATATGAACAATTTAAATACCTAAGGCTTGCGTGTTCAAAATTATACTCCAATTTATAATATGCCCAAATCCTAACCTCGCTTTCTCATTTCTTTTTACAAAAGTATGCTTTTACAAAAGAAACCACGCTGAAATGATTAATTTGTTGGTGTTTTTATGCTATGATAAAAAAAAGACTTAATATTTGCATAAATACAAAAGGAAAGCGAGTGAGGTTAGTTATTCTGGTCTGAATAAAAGATCTGGCTTCAAATAGAAACAAGAGCCTTTTGAAAGCGTTGAATAGCGTCTCCGTTCGTCACTAATTCAAGGATCCGATAGGCGACCAATGAAAGCCAGAACACAGTATAACGGTCTCTATAGACCAGTGTGCGTAATCAAAATGCCAATCGATAACGCTGAAATTGATTGAAAATGAAACGCAATTGTCATTGTAAAGTGATAGAGTTAACTACGATTCGCTTCTGAGCGTGAGCGATTGGCATCTTGGCTACGCACGCAGTAGTCCGGCCGGATTCGAAAATTTTATATTTCTCATTCGAAATTCAAAATTTGCCCTCTGGTGACAATTGGACGGCGGGGGTTCGGCCCTTATCAAACCTGCTTGACCCTGGCGCGTCATCACTTGATTTTTCCCGAGATCCGAACATATTTTTTTGTTCCAAGTTATTATACATGATGAAGCGGTGTTCAAAGAATCGATGCATACGTGAGATTTTTTTTTCATTTTGAATGCCCGGGAAACAATAGACTACGCCGAGTAGTTCAGAAATGCCCTAGAGACTGGAGTTGGGAGTTCGAGGTCAATATTTCCATACTTTCGCAGAATACATCTCGGATTGCGAGAATTTGCGAACTTCGCGGTTGATTAAATAAGCTTTTCTTCGTTCGTGTTTTTTTATATCTGAATACTAGTAACTTGTAATTTACTTTTGAAGTTGGTATGTAGGTACATAAATAAATATTTACGGTGAATGAACTTTTCTTTCTAGCTTTATAAACAAAAAAAAAAATGTATAAGCTCTACGACTCATCTAAAACTTTTGGTGTGGTAGTGAAAGTAATTTGATTTGGTTAATTGGAGTGAAAATAAGACAAATTATCCGAAACTTTTAATATACTTATATACCTACTTATATAATTAAATATACTTTTCACGTTCTTGATAATCGCTTGCGGTAAGAATAGTATAAATTGATTTAGGCAAAATATGACATTTACTACATTTACTTACGTATGTTATCTACTTAATACGTGTTTTATTTACAACTAGTATGTTTTCTCTACATTTCACCTTATAGGGTACGTATTTAAGCTGTTTTAAAAAAAACCCCGAGAACGTGTTTTTTCTAGATCTGGGGTTGACGATCTAAACAGAGTCGCTTCCATACAACTGAGCCTAAACTAAATCTAAACTGAATCGCGTTAAGATGTCATGGTTAGTCCTCAGTTGTATGGCAGCGACTCACTTTTGGTCCTAAACTGAGTCGCTTAAAGACGTCATGGTAAGGCCTCAGTTGTATGGCAGTGACTCAGTTTAGGTCAAAAACTAAATCGCTTAAAGACGCTTAGGCTCATTTGAATCAAAATCACGAGCTGATTTGATCTTGATGATAAGAAAATTGTCCAAAAAAATCCCCTTCTGTTACCTACTTCACGTTTTTGTATGAACTAACTATGAGCGTGGCGTAATGGAAACTTAAATATTATATGGAAATTTTGGAACACGCTTATTTACCGTGCGTTAGCCTACAATTGTTGTAATAAACGTAACTAGACGGAGTATATGGCCAAAAAACGTAAACGAATTCCGCAGTATTTGAACTTCTATTTCGTCCATATTTTTCGCAAAAATATTTGGCCCTACCGCCGCCAGCTATTTGGTTAAACTTGCATAGAGAACGATGAAATTCAAATGTTGGATCTATTCATATCCAATGAAATTCAAATTGTCTCAAGCCTGGCGCGACTTCAATGGGTTTATTACAAAATTGTTATTGACTTAAACATCTTGAAATATTTTTATTAAAATAACGGTAAATACTCACGTAAATTTTTGTCATAATAACGTGATATTTGGCTATCATCATGCTACAGCTTGTTTGTTACCCTTGTGTCGCAATAGTTTAATAAAAATACGTAGGTTTTTACCGATGATTTAATATCAATATTAGTATGACCTAGGAGAGTTTAAATTTTATGTAGAAATAGGTGGTAAATATGTTTTTTTCATTCCCGCCCCGTCCCGGCTCGTCCCTTCCCGTGCTAGTGTGAGTCATCCTTAATCCATAGTAATAAAGTGCAAATGTTTAAACATACTTTTGGCGTCGATTGTACACACGCGTTCAGAATTCCATGGGCACTTTATGCATGCAATTCTGAACGCTATAGTACAAGTATCTATTGAAATGATCTCATATTCATACTGAATTTTGGCACCCAAATTTCAGCACGTCAGGGTCAAATTAGGATCCATGTCCATAATCATCCCATTTGACAGGACGTAGTTAATAACCCGTGACCGTAATTTGACAGTTTGTTGAAGGCTGTAAAGCACTCTACTAACACCCTGAAGGGTCCATTAAAGATTCATATCGTCGGGAGCATAAGTTTTATCAATTAGTCTTGTGTAGTCCGATTAAAAGAGTATTATTTTAGAGCAACCACACGACCATATTATTAAGACTAAAACTTAAATGAGAGTTAATAATCACTCTTTTTTTTTTCAAAATAATAATTAATCCCATGGTGCTGTAATAGGCTTTAGAGTCTTTAGACAGTAGTTTAAACTTTACAAAATTCTTAATATAAATAAATAAATATTATGGGTCAATCAAACAAAAATATGCTTAAAAATTAATAAATTATTTGATTGCATGTGAATAAAGATACCTGCCTAAAATGCTTGATAAATGATTTCCGAAAAGAATATTGGTTGAACAATTTATTTCAAAATATATACAGTAAGTGTAACTTACCTAACTACCTACCTTAAATCTAAAATAGGTCCTTGAGGCATTGTACCTGGGATGCTGGCGGCATTTTCTCGTTGTATCGCAATGCTGATATGTTGTGCGAGGAAGCCACCAGCTCTTCGGTCACCAGTAAAATCAACCAGGCGTTTCGCGATTTCTACGATTAGGTTTGACGGAGATTATTGATAAATTACCAAAAAATAAGTTTCATTGACTGATTCCAAGGCCAAATTGTCCGTTAAACTAAATCAGCGTTTGATTAATTATTCGGAGATATCACGAAGTTTTTAATCAAAAAGAGAAATGGTTTTTGCTGTAAAGTATCTGAAATTTAATTTCGTATTTGAAAGAACATTTCAGGATATTCTGTAAGAGAGATATACGTTTAGGTACTTTTAATTGCGATAATTGTTTCGTGAAATATTTGATGCATAAATAGTACGCTGAGTACACTTTATTTGTATGTATGATGGGATGGCGGTAAGTAACAAAGGGCATTTTTATGCTGGGGACTGTAGGTACATTTAGCAATATCTAGGCATATGATATTAAGGGGAGATCTAACACGATGTAAAACTAGAACAGAAATTAAAATATTTTTTAAGTAGGTACGTGAAATTTGTATAATAACGAACTCTTAACTTCACACTTTTATTATAATAAAATAGAGAAATAAAAAAAAAATTGTTCATGTACAGATTGCATATACTGGGATAACTTTATCATGCTTTCAGTGGTAGCGATAAAACGTGTTAATAAACTTATCTAATCGTTAAATATCGATTAAAACCCTCGTAATATAGTACATACCTGAATCGGTACAATATTTATTGGTCCATTCGTTAGCACATGGTTACATAGGTATAACATTCAATACGAGGATTTCTTTAAAAAGTAGATTTTTGTTATAGGCGTATATAGTTGAAAAGGCTAGACGACTAAAAATATATATTGAGTACGTCTTTTAGATTATTAACAAATATTTTCACCGTTAGTTTTTCTTTTGTTCATCAAATAAAAAATGCTGAAAATACAGTGCGTTCAAGTTTTGCATGATGTCACTATTAGGGACAATTCTTACCTAGTAGTGATGTCCCATCCCTTTGATCCCAATTTAGTTAAATCGATAAAGGAAAAAATACGTCTCTAATCATTTTAAATAATTCAACTGATGTTTGTATGTTTGGATGTCTCTTCCTCTTTAAGGAACAGATTTAAATTAAATTTGGTACATAGATACTTAGATAGGATTTAAGTAGCATAGGATACTTTTATTTGGGAATTTATTCATCTCACGCAGGCCACTTTTAAGTGGCACGTGTACCCAATTCAAAATACGGGTATACTTTGCTACCCAATAGTCAGATGGTTTTAGCGATTTCACGACTTCTATGCAGACAGTTGCGGTCGGAAGTCATCACATAGGTACCTAATATGCATATAGCAAACAAAAGCCTACGCATCACGCTTGAACAAAGGAATGAAGGTATGACGTCATTAAGTTTGGCGTGTAATTTCTGCATGCGCCATGACTTGCTCTTATCGCTCATCTATCATCCGATCCCGACACGCTAACCCTTTGTACCCTTATCACAGATCACACTCGGTGGACCACGTAAATTATATTAATTGTATTGGGCCACAAGTATTTCTATATATTCGACGAGCCATAAGGATTATAGTATCGATGAGGTACATGGTTCCTGAGACATTTAATGTTGTGAAAGATAGACAGAGCGTCGTAAGGGTTAATTTTTTACCATTTTGATACGGAACCTTAAAATTCACAACTCGGGAACAAACATTCGTCTGAAAAACTGCTCATATTTGAATACGAGCCCACGATTCCGCTTCATGGGATAGGTCACTACCGACTAGGACAGAAAACCCTTATAAGCTTTTGCCGAGACGTGGCTTCAACGAGAATTATGCGATGGTACCTCTGTCACCATCAGATATAGAGGGACGGCGCTAACCGCACCCATGAGTTCTGAATAACTGTACTCGATTGAGACTGCCCGATTCGATAGTATTTGGATCGTGCTCTTAACTCGTGGCAGCAAGATGCAAGCACTATAGAATCGCTTAGTCCTTATCGAGTACGATGGCGTAGTGGTTAGCATTAGCACACAAGTGGCAAATGCATGATCTCGTCGTTACCGCAACGGCGCCACATGCAGACGTAGAAGAAACGAAGCGTAGCTCTGAGTGTAATGAGCACTTAAAAAAACAGCCGCTGGCTTTTATGGGTCATGCTCTGGCCCCTGGCTACGTAATTACCACATTGGCGCTCCTAGTACCATTCATTGCATTCGTGACCGTGTTTACGACTACTCATGTAAATTACAAATAGCAACATTTATTTTGTTGTTTTAATATTGTGATTGCACATTTGTTGCAAAAATAAGTTACGCCAGGATGCGTAGCCAAGATGCCAATCGCTCACGCTCAGTCGCTAACGAAACGCAACTGTCATTATCACACTTATTATAAGGAAGAGTGATAGAGAGAGGTAGCTACGATACGTTCGTAAGCGTGAGCGATTGGCATCTTGGCTACGCACGCAGATACGTGAAAGCCTACTAACAACGCTCTCAGAGGTAGAATGCAGTCGCTGTGATTGAAAAGGTTCGTATGCTTACCATGAGTTCGGAAGTATTTTATTAAGTAGCAACTCACTACCACCAGTTAACGAACGAGCAAGATGCTACTAGCGTTTGTTATCCTACAGCAACTCATGGTATCGATACAAGTCGAACAAGCATATGTTTCTAATGGGCATCTTGTATGCATGCCAGGAAGCAGGGGAAACTGTGACGCACATCCGACCTAGTCGCACCTCTGGCTTGCCTTAGCCGGCCGTCCAGAGTGGGGTCGCGAGAGCTGTGTTCTCGAGGGTATATGTGGAAACCTAAGGGCCTAGTTGGCTATATGTTTAAAGTCCAGTGACACTCTTTACTCCCAGTCTTTATACCGATGTTGCCCTTTAGCCATCTTTTTGTTTACTTCATACCCCAGCATTTAGTCCATCACTTTTACCTAATAGTCCAGTACCTCTATTTTAGATTCCATTAACTGTCAATAGTCCACACACCCTGGTGGGTGCTGTCTTTGCGTGTGCGTCCCATGACTCAGCCAGGTGCAACATCCGCTCGGTGTACCCTTTACATTTAATTAAACTGCGTGTTGGCTTCGGCTCCGCGTACGCCTCCCAAAGGTCCGGAACACCATTGTTCCGTGATGGAAAAGATATACATCTGTAATAAATCGATATAGGAGAGGGTGCTAATGTTGGCCTTTATGTTCATTATTTGTATTTGTAAATACTTTAGGTATGTTGTTAAGTCGCCGGTGGGTATTCTGTGACCTTTGCAGATGGTTATGAAAGCATATTTAGATTTTAGAAAGATGGTAATAGGTATTACATCAATATCATTAGCGTTTCGATCGGAGTAATGTGTAAACAATCACTTGATAAAAATCGAAGGTGCCATGAAATTGGAATTAGGAACTGTAAATAATATAGGTTGCCCAGGAACTGTTCTAATTGAAAGAGTCATACGGTGTCTTTTTACGCTTGTATTGCCACTTCGAAAAAAAAGGAGGGATATACAGGAATTTTTAATCTACTGCGCAATTTGGTTTTTCAGACTATAGTTTCAAATTAGGCATGATATTGCGTTGAAAGAACGCATCGCCACTGAAATTATGGTACTGTCCATTATGCGTTGACCGATATGTAATTGACGGGTAAGTATCTTTACCCTTGTGTTGCCTGCTGCTTACGTCCTCATAGGCCAATGTCCGATAGTCCGACCGATCGTGGGTAGGCTATAGAATGCCACCTGTCCTGTTACTTCTGAATAACTAGTTTAGTACTTATACATATAATACAGCTTAAAGGAATTATGCTAAAGCCGTAATATAATTAAATGACAAATTATATTCCATCCCAATGTGAAGCCGTACCTGGTTTTACCTTTGTTTCGGAATGAAACTGTTATAAATTCATAAGGAGAGTTTTAATTGCTGCCTCGGATGCAGAGTAGCAGCGTATTTCATCTAATTTTCAATGCCTCCATGATTCTCGTTTGCGGTAAAGTAAACTAATTTATAAAACCTATTTACTTTCATTCTACGTAGTAGGTAATGAGGATTACCGCGAGTCGATTTTCCGTTAGGGGCGCTAGTGGAATGTGCGTCCTGCAGGACCATTTCAAACGTCACTTTGAAAATTCTCTCATACTGACAAAAGACCCACGCATGAGTGGCGCCGCCTGGTGAGCGACAATACGGTAGCTCCCATTAGATATGTATATAGTAATGAAACCACTTCGTTCGTTTGTTCGTCTATTTGTTTCTTTATCACTCGAATATGCAAGAGCGAATGAAGAAGCTTGAGGTAATACTACTACAATGTGTTTTCTGATCCACTGAGCTATTCAAGCTTCGCTCATACTGCTCCTATTTCAACGGAAGTCTTTTTAAAGGCAAAACAATCCTTAATATCCCAACGTCGTCAAAGTCATAAATTCCAGTTTTATCGATTCTTTTCAAGTGCTTTTCGAGACTTTTTTTTTAAGTTCTTGCCACTAAAATGTCCCTTACGAAACGCTGTTGCTCAAGTGTTGATAGTCAAGTATACGTACGAGTATAAGACACAAAATCGCTTTCTTAGCGATTAGAAGATTCGCATTTCGTAAAAGACATTTTCGTGAAATGCCCCTTAAATCCTTTAGAGTGCCTTTAAAACTTTTAAATCTTTTCAAAACATTTGAGTTTTTAAATAATCAATCAATCAATATTCTTTATTGCACCAATAACAGTAACAGTAATAATTTAATTTAGTAATAATTTGTTTAAGTTCTTTTTAATTTTCAGTCTAATTAGACCTTATCGAGTTGACCAAGTTGAAATAAATCAATACAATAACTAAAGCCGTCAAGGCATTCTCAATAAATTAACCATGGGTTTATAGTATTTTTACTATCTTACAGCATATTTGAATCGTAAATATGCTCCAAGAAAACTTGAGCGAACTCCGTCTCCGAATATGATTACAGCCCAAATTCGTGATAAATTCAATAAAACGGGAGTACTTTCCCTTTCCCCTGTTCCGGTTCTGATTAGTTCTGTTTGTGGCCGAACTTATAGTTTATAGTACTTTTAGCGGATTTCCGCACAGATTTCAATGCTTTTGTTGTATATAAAGGACCCTGATTTTGGGACTTTTGAGTGGTTTGTATAGACTTAGGTATAGGATTGGCCAACTTTAAGAAAAGAACATTCTACGATATTAAAATTAAATGTGAGTTTGTTTAGTAATGAAAGCGTTTTTACAAATATTCTTTTCTGTACAATTAATAAGCACGAATGAAATAATTTGTAATAAATGTTTTGATCCATGTTTATAAGTAGTCACACTACTATATATCCTAAATTATAAATCGAAATGTGTCCTAGGTATGCTACAAAAAAGTGACTAAGGCCCCCAGGACCCACGGCTATGAAGTTACCAATTCGTCTTAACGCGATTCAGTTTAGGCTCAGTTGTATGAAAGTGATTCTAATTAGGTTGTTATCGCGTTAAGTCGTCATGGTAAGGCCCCAGGGCAGGGTGATCGTATTAAAACCAGATCTTAACCATAACAAATTAAGATTTTAGAGTCTGAATAGACTCACAACACGCGCTCTAATTTATTCCATATATGCGCTTACAAAGTTCAGCTTATACGTGCTGAAAAAGGTTAATGCAAAAGCGCTCCGCCCCTATAATTGTGCATGGGGATATTGCAGATTACAAAGAGTATTAAAAACAAACCTAAACAAAACGGGCTTCAAAGAGCATTCGTTTTAGGGCGGATAATAGCTGGCTGCTACGAAATATGAAATAAAAGATTTATGTCGACATTGGAAATTTAATTAGACATTTTTTAGAGAATCTTAGGCACTTTTTTCTGCTGAAATTTATTGCGTAAGGAGCACTATTGCCATTTCCTAAACTATTTAGTTTATTACGTATAAGTAGCATTATTTCCAATTCATTGATTCTAATAAAACAAGTAAGGTAGTTTGAAATGTGTACGATTTTCTAAAGGAATTGTAGTTTTTAGACTCTTCTGAAAATATTCGTCTGTATATTCAAACGTTTGTATTATTAAAAATTCAAACCCGTGAAAAGCAGATTTTCTTATGCATCTTATCTTTACACGGATAAACTTTCTTTTACTTGTTGTTTTGTATTATGCACCTTTCAATTAGAATAGAATAATTTGATTTGGCCCAGCGTAAACAACCTTGTTTTTCGCTAGTTTGCGCTAAACTTAATTACCTCCGAAGATAATAGTGTTATCCACAAACCGCATCTTACTTCTCGCAGGCGAGCTTTCGTATCAGAGAAGTGTGCAAAGTGCTCGAGCGGTTTCTCCGGTGCGGAGCGATGTGGAAAATTAAATGCAAAAGTATGAGTGTCGCGACACTAGTGAACACCACTAACATACTTAATTACCGATTTACCGGTATTTCCTATACTAGTTTTAACCGGTTTGCTTTTCCTCCCTGCTAAAAAGATGAGGGCATATAAATGCAAAAGTATGGGAATACCGAGACACTAGTAGACACTGTTCAGATACTTACCGATATGCAGGATATGTATAAGAATTATACAAGTTATAACTGGTTTGCATTTCCTAACTGCGGAACGATGTGGGCCAATAAATGCAAAGTTATTAAGATTTAAATCTTACTGGGCACTGGCCACTCCGAACTGCAGACGCTCGTCACTGAGAGCGTATATTATACGCTACATTTGCGGGCTGAGTTATGATATTGGACGTTTTCCATAATTCCATCACATGAAGAATGGCTCGCTAGTTATTAACGTGGCGAACGCTTGCGTTTGTTGCTTGAAAGCGTAGTTACTTAGTACCGTGTTTACTGCAAAGTTTTTGGCCAGGTGAGTCCCAGCGGACTTCACGTCGTACTTAACTATATGGCTGGTTCATAATTTATCTCAATCTTTATTGATTGCGTTGTTTTGATGTTGTTAGCGGACTACAGGGAATATGTGTTTAAAGACTGCGTCATAATATAATTTGATGTAGGTAAAGTAGTAATATTTTAAATGATATAATTAGACAACTAACAAAGAACAGAGAAAAATACTCGTGTGTTTCCCGCATGTGTCCCGGCTTATGCCACGGCTCTGGAGATTTGGCGTGGGCGCTAGTTTTACGAAAGCGACTGCAATCTGATCTTTCTACCCAGAGGGTAAACTAGGCCTTATTGGAATTAGTCCGGTTTTCTCACCGTAGAGCAATTGATGAAAATCAAATGATGTTTCGTAAAGAAATATCATATAGGTAATATTGGGAGCCGAGGCTTGAACCCGCAAAGTGCGGTTTGAAAGTCGCACGCTCTTACGATTAGGCTACCAAAGCTCTCCTTACTGGGCAACCAACGCTCTCATGTGTTTATATGACTATTTCAAATCGTTTAGAGATTTTTATCGTGTTCAATTAGTTCAGCTGGCCTTAAGGTGAGCTCGATAATATCGTGTAAACGCGAGACTGACGCGTGACACGATAGATAGACAATACAATGACAACCAGTCAAGGCAGTCTTCGATTCTATATATTGATAAATAATTTATTACTGAGGTCATAGGATTTACCGGACTGAAGTGTAACGGTAAAAATGCTACACATTTAGTGGCAGAAAAGCGTTAAACGCCCCGTTTTACAGGGTATAATTTACTCCTCATCCACTCACCTTAATAAAACCTTGAGCCGCCGTGTGACCCTCCATTATCGGTGTTACAAGCTTACGATAACAAATGCAGGTTTGATAAATCAACGAAATAAACTGAAGTGTTTTCGTAACACGCAAATCAAGTTATGGTGTTATGATGGAGTTGTCATAGCAGCGAGTGCGTGAAAGTCGTTAAAAGTTGTTTTTGTTACTCGTATTTTACCTATTAATTATAAGCATTTTTTTACATGTAAACGCTTTAATAAAATGCTTATTGGCTTGTAAACGTACCCTTGAGGTCTTGCACGATAAGTTTTTGAATTTTGTTATACAACAAATTACAACATATTAAAAATATAGGTTAGGTCCCATAGGTTAAGTTAGTTTCAGTTTTTATTTAGTATCTTTTATAATTTATTTCTTTTTTGTACTTCCATTTCTCTATTATTTATGTTCCTTTTTAAAATTTTAATCCATTCTGTTATAATAAAAAATAGATAATAATTTATAAATTAAAAGAGTTGTCATATACTACAAAAAAGTGACCAAGCCAGTGAGCAGGGCTGGGACTTTTTCTGTAGTATTATATGACATCTCTTTCAATTTATATATAGTAGTGTGACTACTTTAAGAAAAACATGAATCACAACATTTATTACATTTAATAAACGATTTGATTCGTGCTTTACAATTGTAGAAAATACTTTTATAAAAAAAAAAACAAATTATATCGAATTTTTAAGATGTTCAGAATAGTTTTTTGTTCATTTAGTTGTTTAATGTACAACATCGTTCTAAGAGCAAATTTTTTAACTCACCGTCATTATAGACCATGTGGCAATATACCTTGACACTGGCGAAATTGACCCACTGAACAGAGCCATTTTTTTTAAACTGATCTAGCTAAACTGTGCCTTATCTGCGGTTATGAATAATGCCATAAGTATATAGATGTAAATATTATGACTAGCTCAAGCTATTTCGGCGCTGTTCCGGGAACCAAGTACCTTTCGTCACGAAGTAACTCCACGGGCAGTTTCAGATTTAAAAACTATGTTTATGAACGATAATATCAAAACCGTTATGGTTTTACTATCGTTCAGTAATGCGCTGGATGTACCTGCAGCGCGTAGTCATTTGACATTTCGCCTGCACTTTTTTAGTGAATCGCTTGTCAAGGTCGCATCATAAATATTCTACAGTTAATAAATTTAAAGAGATGTCATATATCCTATACTACAGAAAAAGTGACCAAGGCCCCCAGTGGCTTCCAGCCCTGGGTGCGTAGCCAAGATGCCAATCGCTCACGCTACTTGGCATATCGTTATTATCTCTCTCTACCACTCTAACCTATTAGTGCGACAATGACAGTTGCGTTTCGTTCGCGACTGAGCGTTCGCGATTGGCATCTTGGCTACGCACGCTGGGCTCTATCAATTTATTATTTACAATAAAACATTTAATATTAATAATAAATGATTTGATTCGTGCTTTAAAATTGTATTCTTCAGATTTTTACGGAATGCACTTAACATACATGTCACTCTAAACAAATATATTTTTTTTTTTTATACTACGACGGTGACAAACAAGCATACGGCCCGCCTGATGGTAAGCGGTCACCGTAGCCTATGGACGCCTGCAACTCCAGGGGAGTTACACGCGCGTTGTCGACCCTTTAAAAAAAGGAGGATTCGCTGTGTTGACAGCTAAAGGGGCAAGCTTAGCTCCGTGGGTACACCCCACTCCCCAGCTGTCAACACAGTGAATCCTCTTGGAGCTCTGGCAACCTTACTCACCGACAGAAACACAACACTATGAGTAGGGTCTAGTGTTATTTAACTGCGGTTTTCTGTAAGGTGGAGGTACTTCCCCAGATGGGCTCTGCTCCAGATTTGAGCGAGACGACATTCGTTGTGCTGTGCCCTACCACACTAAACGATATGCATCCGCTGTGCCCATACCTCTCTCGGTATATGATAGAGTCAAACCCGTTATCTATGCCAAGCAAATGAGATTAACTTCTATGAACTTATAACGTCGATTTAATACTGTCACAGTCTGTGCTTTCAAAATCAAGGAACCTTAGCGTAGAAGGACTCTATTGTTTTTAAAAAAGTGTTTCTGACGTAGCAAGATGCTGATTACGTGTTGCATGGAACTTAATTATGTTAATTATAAAGTGACGTAACTACCAATTGGTAATCGGACTTGATGCGCATTTATTATTATAGGTATATAAATATATATATTATGTTTCTTCCTAGGTTTAGTAATATTTTTATTTCAAATGGCAATGTATTTTGATTAGGTTATCTTGACATTTTTTTTTTGTAAAATTTTTGAAATACTTACATATTGTTATTATGCATGCTTAATATAAAATGTAAAAATATTGACGATGCAAAGGCGATCTAGTTGATCCTACTTGAATAAATTGATTTGATTTGATTTGATTTCTGCATATTCTTTTGGCATAGGCGTAATAGAAATAAGGCGACTCCTTTTGTTGAACTCTATGGTAATTACCAGTTTCGTTGACGCACCAAAAGTCCGTGTTCGACCACAATTAAACTATACCTGCGTCATTATGTTTGAACACAACATCAATTAAAATTTACTACCTGTCCGCAAATGTATTTTGTTTCATGGTAATGAGATATTTTAAAAGTAAATACCCTGGTTTGTTTTGTTTGGACTAAGTATCAAACACCCTGTCTGTTTTAAACTTTCGTGATTCATACTGATATTAAATTGCGACGGTTAACACTCACGTATTTCACGCATGTCACGCCTATTGTGATAAAAATACGTGAGTGTTAACCGTTGCAATTTAATAGCTTTAATTGTATTTCATACAGGCAGATTTTATTTTGATGCTTTTGACATGTGACGTGACTTGCTGATTCTATGATTGGGTTGGCAGTATACATTTTGCGAGCAAAGTTTATTTTAAGATAATGCGTTTACTCAAAGTACCTATTAAAAAACTTATCCACTTAAAATGTTATAACCTGAGTATTCAAGTTTATTTTAATATGGTAATATTAAGTATTTGAAATTGTAATTTCAAGTTTTAGGAATGCACAGTTGACGGCAAAGATAACACTTTTTCACCTGTTACAAAGAAGTGTATAAATACGAGTATATTACCTGTAGGCACAAGTCGAGCAAAACAAAGGCATATAAATACATACGATTACAAAGTTCGTCCAATATTCCGCAGTGCCTGAAGACGAAAGTCTTCGATCAGTGTGTGTTGCCAGTGATGACATACGGTACTGAAACGTGGTCGCTTACAATGGGCCTCATAAGAAGGCTCAAAGTCACCCAAAGGGCAATGAAGAGAGCTATGCTAGGAGTCTCTCTGCGAGATCGTATCAGAAATGAGACCATCCGCAGCAGAACCAAAGTAACCGATATAGCTCTCCGAATCGCTAAACTTAAGTGGCAGTGGGCGGGACACATTGCACGTAGAACCGATGGCCGTTGGGGCGGAAAGGTTCTCGAGTGGCGACCGCGTACCGGAAGGCGCAGCGTGGGTAGGCCCCCGCAAGGTGGACTGATGACCTGGTGAAGGTCGCAGGAGTCCGCTGGATGCGGGTGGCGCAGGACCGGTCATTGTGGAAATCTTTGGGGGAGGCCTATGCTCAGCAGTGGACGTCTTTCGGCTGAAATGATGATGATGATGATGATTACAAAGTTACTTATGTAGTTCATGCAAATATTATACCTACAGGTAGGTACAATACACTACGATGTCAGAATAAAGGTGACTCCCACTAGAATGGGATGAGGCGGGACGGGAACATCTGTCAATTTCTATAGAAAGCGTCACGTGACATCCGAGGGCTCCGAGCTATCATGTGATTGTTTCTATAGAATTTGACAGATTTTTCTCGTCCCGTCCCGTACAAGTATGAGTCATCCTTTAATATGGGATGCATGTATAAAAAACGTTCTACCTACAAAAATAAATGAGATCCCATCAAAACATTACAGGTAAAAAAAGACACAAGTCGCACTCCGCACTTCTTATGCTGCAAAAAAGTTTGAGATTTAATGTTAAAACCAGTCGATTGAACTCGACTTCCACTGACTTGCCTATTTTCAAATCGTAAAGGAATACAGATTTCAAATTATATTTTAAATATACGTCGTTATCGCGGGTGCAAATACGATTTGACAGTACAGGAAGATGATAAAAAACAAGCATCGAAACTCATTTTGAGGAACATCTATGCCTACTCGTACGAGTTAAAAACTTATCAACATTAGGTATTTCTAATACCCAACCTCCATACTTGACTTGATATCAATACATACTTAAATAAATTAACTATGCAGTCGCAATGCAAACTCTTTAGTCTTTTTTTCCTTTTTAAAGACCGTTTTTGGACTACTTGTATAACTCAAAAACGTTAGTTATGTTGTTTTTGTAAACATGCCTTTAATTATTATAGATCTTTTCTAGCGAAAACTCTCCAGCTCCACGTGTAGAGAGCTTCTTAGATGCTTAGTAGCTGTAGGCAGAATATGCCCGCTTCTACCAAATAGACATTCTGTTATATGTGCTCTTTATCTAGTTTGTTAATTGTAACAACTCACCCAGCCTAACTCGTCTACTAAGTATAAACTTTAAGCTCCCCAAGTTTACCTAAAACTTAAATGGGACGAAACTTTCCAGCTATATGAGGGTTAATACATAAATGAGGTAATGTGAATTAAACAAGGTATAATGTAATAAAATTATTATTTATTTGAATAAATGAATCTACAAGCTATGCATCCAACCCAACCGGATAGGGCTCGATTGGATGCCCGCCACCGTTACTAGGGCCAAACCTACAACAGGGAAAACTGTGACGGAACGAAAAACCCTGATGCCCATATTATACACACACATAATAAATAATGTACAGAATAAAACACATTAAAACCTCCTACTAAGAAAATAACAATTATGGCGTAATCATCTAGTGGCATATTAAGGACTATTATAACTCGTAGTAACCCATATCTTTGAGGTGTGAGAGATCTTAAACAACAAAGTGAATCCATAGATTGCTCCAACAACCAACCTTAATTAGTGTTAAACAACCTTAAATAAAGGAAAGCTATAACATTAAATGAAATGCTATTGTTGGTAAATAACAAGGCTTAGAGATATGATTATGTTAGCTAAGAAGATAGGTTTAAGGATTTAATGGTGCTTCAATTGAGATATAGATATAGTTAAGAATGATTAATAATGGTGTGAATAGAAGTAGAGGTTGCAGGCATTTAAAGTAATATGTAAAATAAAATAACTGATCAAAGACAATAATATGGCGCTCCGTACTTGAACGATTGCAGGGCTCACGATATTACTAAAGACAACAATGCTAACACAATAATCCACCGTGAGTGATTCCATGAAAACCATCAGGTAAGTGTCTTCAGAGGTCCCTAATAACGTAGACGCACGAGGAGGTTAGTATCTTCACTGATATCAACGGACATACCATGTTGACTTCTAGGGTGTCAACCCACAGTACAACAGAGGGAACATGTCATTTGTCGACGACGCATGTAGACGAATCCGTGGTATTTCGCAAGTCCCTAATAACGTTCACGCACGAGGAGATTACGTATCTTCGCAGGTACCAACGGACATACCATGTTGACTTCAAGGGTGTCGACCCACAGTACAACAGAGGGAACATGTCATTGGTTGACGACGCTTGTAGACACAGACGCAGTATTTCGCAGGTATTAACGGACATACCATGTTGACTTCAAGGGTGTCGACCCACAGTACAACAGAGGGAACATGTCATTGGTTGACGACGCTTGTAGACACAGACGCAGTATTTCGCAGGTATTAACGGACATACCATGTTGACCTCAAGGGTGTCAACCCACAGGTACAACAGAGGGAACATGTCATTTGTCGACGACGCTTGTAGACGAATCCGTGGTATTTCGCAAGTCCCTAATAACGTTCACGCATGGGGAGGTTACGTATCCCCTCAAGTACTAATCCTTACCGAGTTAGACAATACCTTCAGGTTATTCACCGCAACCAGCAGTATGCATATTGGAATGCCCACGGACGGATTAGACTTGCAAAAACGTACTGAAAGTGATACTAATAAAGTGATAATAATTGAGGGTACGGAAACCCGCTCAAACTGGTAATAAGCCCGACAATAATTCGAGAGCCACCTCTAACATTGTGAGATCAGTCATTCTATTAACTATAATTATTGAAGATTAATACACTACTAAACATTATGCAACTATGACCATAGAATCAGTAGATTACCTTTTGTCATACATGAAATGGGCCATGATAGCAAGGGTTAAACAATAGGTATAATTGGAGACAAATCAATGGTTTATTTACTTGCCAACAATAGCATTTCGTGTATCAACGGTATATGTTAATAATAACATGATTACATGAATCACGCTTTATATATTACTTACATCAATAATTACTATCAAATTTAACTCAATCGCAATATAATTAAACCGCAATAGAGAATTGTTACGCAAATATATGGATCTGTAGATAATCTGCTTAACGTTAACGCATGTCGATAGTCTCCTACCATAAGAGATTATATGGAACGGACTCACAAGAATAAACTCGTAGCTAGACGAGTTGGTCCATTGTAGCTCACGTTGCCGCACGCACGCAGTCTCGGATTCACCGTAGATGTACAAGGACGGGATGTGGCAGACGTTGTGCTCGCTCTCCGCTCGATTGCTGCAACTCGTGTTGTAGCGCAGTGATGCAGGGACGTAGCTGGCGTTGCCATCGCGCCCACGCTGCCCATTCTCGAATACCGGAAAAGTACACAAGTAAACAGGTTTATAACGGAAACAAACGAGATAATATAATGTCTCAATTTGCCCTTCTCCGATCTAATAGACTTTAAGCGAATAATTCATTTAATCAATTCAATATATAACTAAGAGATTGTCCCAGTATATTGGAAGAGCTCACTTTGGAAGAGCTCACTGAACTCGCTGCACACTCCTGTTGGAGTACGATGATTTTTGATCATCTGAAGCCGCGCATGTTCAGTATTAGTATTTCTCATCTCTCGAACAACATACATACTAACAGACAGACGGATTGACAGACAGACAGACAGAATGTCAAAGTAGATTAGGAGTACTCGCTCGCTCCTCTCGCTCGTCCGATTATGATGATTTTAAATCACCTGAAGCCGTCTATGTTCTGTATTAGTATGTCTCATCTCTCGAACAACATACATACATACTTACAGACAGACAGACTGACAGACAGACTAGACGGAATGTCAAAGTAGATTAGGAGTACTCGCTCGCTCCTCTCGCTCGTCCGATTATGATGATTTTAAATCACCTGAAGCCGCCCATGTTCTGTATTAGTATGTCTCTATTGAACAAACACACATACATACTTACAGACGGACGGACTGACAGACAGACAGACAGACGGAATGTCAAAGTAGATTAGGAGTACTCACTCGCTCCTCTCGCTCGTCCGATTATGATGATTTTAAATCACCTGAAGCCGCCCATGTCCTGTATTAGTATGTCTCATCTCTCGAACAACATACATACATACTTACAGACAGACAGACTGACAGACAGACTAGACGGAATGTCAAAGTAGATTAGGTGTACTCACTTGCTCCTCTCGTCGTCCTTATTCCTTATCCTATTAGTACCTCATTTGTCCTGCCTTGAATTGGTGATAATTTACTAGAACGTGTTGTACGTTTACACTTACTTGCGTGTGAACATGATAGGCCTATCAACCGACCGACCAGGGTAGAGATGGGGCAAATGGTGCAATGTGGTTATGACTACATCCATCTATGTGTGCAATGCATTATCGCATAGACATTCACGTTTATCAACCAGATCAATTATTAACGAGAGAATATGTTATTGCATAAATAACAAGTAACTATATTTAATAATCTTTAAACAAATATAAGTACAGACTGGTTTTAAATATAATTGTGAAGCCGCACTCTCTCGATAATAATGAAGTAATCACGTAGTAATAAATCAGAACCAACCCACCGGAATAATTATCTTCGGCAGAATAAATTGAACTCTGGAACTCGGTTGCAGATGGATGAAGATGCTCCTCTCACTGCAGCGCATAAGCCTTGCTCGTTGCAGCTCCCAACATGAATGCAGCTTGTCCTCGCATGACGACGCAAACCGGGAAATGAGAAATAGTCAAAAGTTAACAAAATATTAAAATATTTATTGATTTACGCCCTATCTAACTCAAACGAACAAATAATATTATTGAACCCTAGAGAGTATTTAACCGATTGAAGATAATTCATGCGTACCTACTCGTATTATTGCTAAAATAGTAAGAACCGTGAACATTTAAGAATACGCTACAATAACTGTAAAGTAGGTTAAATATACCTTCCGCTAGTTTATAACCCCATAGAAATTTCCCAAATAATAAGAACAAAATGTGAAGGTACTTATAAACCTTAGCCGCGCTTCTATCTTTATTAACCGCTACACTTCATTGGTTAAGCTTAGGGTCCTTATTCACCATCCAATCGAATGTTAATATCAAACGCATATATTTACAAAGAGACCCCATAATGATACTAAAGTAATTTGCCATATATTTATACTTTAAGCTAATAGTACCCGCACATAATACGATAGTCTTTGACGGATTCAGCAATCTTCAAACCCAAATGAACTATAAATAAACCTAGAACATGTGTCGATTAATATCTGCGTTAACTATTACTCCATTTTACTCTTGACATTATTTAAAACTTATTACCGCACACAATTCGATTGCAAAGTGTAACAATCTCAATTATATATTAATCGTAATCTACTATAAATGAGAAGTTATAGATAAATCTTATTAACAACTGAATACTCGTCAACAACCGGTTTTATCAATTAAACAATTTCGTACTAAATCATAACCCCTTCTTCGTTTATCGCAATTGGTCAAATGCGTACGCACGCGAGTCTAGATAACCAATTGAAATGATTAGCGGTCAACTATCTTTACAAGTAGGTAAGCTAAGCCTCCTACTTTCCTGTAATAGGATAAATTATATAATGATACATACACTCCGAACCAAAGCTAATATACGACCTATACATAACTCCATAGCTTCCTTTAACAGTTATAACTAAACAATTCACATATAAGTACACACATCGGCTACGCATCCACAATTTAATTACATTTTTTCATTAGCACATTACGTAACTTTCTTTTCCTTGATTTTATAAAGAACAGGCCACTTACGTTAAAATCATTCTAACCACGAAGTAAAATTCGTTTACTATTTCACAATGGTTTGACAAACACACGCCCATAGCAATAAAATCAAATAAGTAAACTAACTGCATCTTGAATCTCAACTGCGCGTGACAATACGTTGCCCGCCTACCTACTATTTCTTGATATTAACATAATAACCTACTACACACGGCACGATTAAACGAATCATTCAAAGCCAACTTACGCATAGATTTGTTGTTACCATCGAAGTAATGATTGTGGAGATTTCACGCGCATCTCTGATGTAGGCTCGGCAGCAAGTCCTCCAGCATCAACGTAACGGCTCCCCATTTCCGCTGTAGCTCTCGTACTCGCCCGAAGCCTAGGTTTTCTAACTTTCCGCGATAATCCCGTCTCCTCAAGATGGCTGCTTATCGCTGTGAACAAATCTCAATCACGTGGTTTTCCTTACAATCTAAACTCACTGATATCCTATTCGACTCGACGCTCTGCAGAAGAAAAAGCCTCGATTCACTCACACCGACCCTTAAATAGCCTTGCCACGTCACTTCCCCTCCCCTGTCAAACCCACAGAGTCGAGGACGTTCATTGGTTGAAAACCCAACTCTTTCGTTGATTGGTTAGTAGATATTTCCCGCGTATTTGTAATGTTGCCATTTCAAATTAATATGAACTCAAAATAATTAAATTAATTTAAATATTACTCCATGTAATCCATGACTGATTAATCTAATATCCACGATTATTAATTCCTGCGCCATGACTATGTCCGCTTTACTACCTATGACATGTTGAAAAACGCAACCCGCCTACAAGAATATTTCAGGCAAAATCAACCATTCACGTATAAATTCATAAACGGCAGTTGGTTCTGTTACATATTGTACCCGCGATAACGACGTATGCCTGTAAAGTATAGGTACCAAGAGTTTAGAAGCCACTGCTTTGAAAATGACATATTCTCCTGCCGCCAATCATTAAAAAATGCCAATAATTTTTGATTATATTGCTGAAGAAATAGAATTAAATTTTAAATTGTATAAAATCGAAGGAAACATAATAAATGCAATTTTATTTCAATTGAACAGAATATATAACAAAATTGAAGTGGATAATAGGTATACCTTTTTAAATATAGGCCTTCTTTTTTAATTTAAAATGGGCATTTTACTTTTTGCACGGTAAACACAATTTTATCGATTGGAAGAACAACATAGTATGTTCAACAAGCCTAGCTTCGGCATAAACTACGTTATCTAATAACATCCTCTTTCAGTAGAAATACAAAGTGAGTTACGCCCTTCTTCCTTCCATTATCCGAGTAACGACTGAAAAAGCCTCCAAAGCATCGACGGTAAGTATTTCCGTGAATATTTTCCGTATCACTCGAAAATCCCTTTAGCGGGAACTTTTTGTAGATTACTTAATATTATGGGAGACCGCACTACGACCGTACACTACGAAAAAAGTGCACTATTTTAGAGAAAATGGGTCCTCGATTTTCCAAACAAAAAAAACTACTGTTTCGTAACGGCCCATACAAAATGTAGGCAAAATGCGTCACGAAACTGACGAAAAAAAAGGGACACGCATTTTTTAAAAATCAATAGTACTCGTGATTCTGGTTATAAATAAACCCAAAATTTCCTATATAAAAAAAGGAAATGGTACATTTTTATAAATGCCCATAAATATTTTAATATTTGCCGAGATATAGGGTTCGTGAGTTCACGTCCGGAGCGAAGCACTAGTAATATAAGTACTTAAACAAAACGGACTTTCATTGATAATTATGAAACCTCCACCTTCCACGTTTCGAGACTGGGGGATTGCTCTCGTAGTCCGGAGAAATACTGGCTTGAGTTGATATCAACGTCTTCTAGCCGCGCGGGTTTTTCCAAACTACCCGCATTTGATTTTGATTACTAACGAGTACGTTATACGCACTAGGAATGTGATTTTGACACTGACGATATCCGATTTTAGAATCAGTGATATTCGATTAAGCTTAACGCTTTCAACGCATTTTCTGGTACGAGCACGATGCGTTATGCTAAGACCGAAAGTTCGCAAGGTTTCCCAGGAATTATTGATGTGAACTTTTAACAACCAATGTTAATATACTTTTTTATCTATAGAGTAGAGTATCTGCTATGGTTATTTAATCTGTGGTAGCGTACTTACCTGCTTGATAAATTGACGTCGCTCGCGTTACTATCGCCAAAACTGGAGTGTTTTAGATACGGATACGTCACCGGCATGGGAGTTGATATGAGCCTCATGAATAACTGGATGGTTGTCAATCAACATATTATGTGTTGGTTGCTTGATATGGAAAATACTATTCGGTCTTATAAAATGGTTGCCGTAAAATCGAAAATGGTGATAGTATATAAGTATAGAAAAAAACCGTGGACTATATTAAAACCAAAAAGTACCTTCTTGTTAATATAATGCTTGGGTCAAGCTGTTTAACTAAGAACATTGAAGTAGAATATCAGACGTTTAGGCCTATTCGGATTTTAAAATCTTGATCAGTTATTAAACGAGCCGCTTCGATGATGAGACGTGTGCGCGGCTCCACGAACACCATCCTACGTACACTGGCCGAGAGGTGGGACTCCCCAATACTGCGGCGATGGATTCAGCTCCATACCGTAGAAAAATAAAATAAAACTGTAATTTAAGTAAATAATTATAATTGTAATAAGCAAATGACTGACATAGTTTTAAGAAATATTTATTGACCTAATTAATCTTATTTTATTATTATTATTTTATTTTTAGTTTTTTTTTACTGACATATTTTATTTCTATTTGTACTTGTTTACTTTATTGATTGTAGGTATTGTTATATGGAATTTTATGTTCTGAAATAAATTATTTGAAATTTGAAATTTGAATTATTATTATTACTTTAAACACTTTATACTTCCGCTTTTTGTACACATACCTAACTTTTTCTATCTACCCATGCGTTTAAAGTGACTCCGTTGGGTAGGCGAACATTTCTAGCAAGATCGCCGTTGACACTTCGCTGATTCATCAGTCAAGCCGAGACCATGACACAAGAAACTGTGTCGAAACCTCGGTATATTAAGGTAAATAACTGCATTCGCGATAGACCCGTTCTGTTTTATAATAATGTATTATTACTTGTCTTGGTATTTCGCTTACTTATACCAAGATGCCACATCACAGAAGTGTTAAAACTGAATTTGTACTTTATGAGTATTCATTTAAGTCTATGTTGCTGTGGTCTGTTACCGAATAGTCCGTATTTTTTGTTGAACCTGCAGTGCGTGTTAGGCAAGGTTAAACCTTACATAAAATTCTTATATATTAGCTGTCACGTCACAAGATAAAAACAGCCATGGCAATTCGAGTTAATCCGCTAAGTAAAGCTCAGCTTTTATAAAACCCAGTGAAAACAATTGCCACTCGCAACAATCTAAACGCGTCTTCCTCGAAACGGAATGTTTAATCAAGGCTCTTTTCAGCATATTCACAAACCTTTTAACGGGTGGGCTCGCTCCTTGAAGTCTAGCTTTAAAATACGTATTGGATTTTCTTATTGTCATGATACGACATGAATTGTTTCATTCGTGTTCCTGAATTATATATTTATATTCTGTATTTCTCTTAAAATTAAATAAGAGCTACTGACCGACATACAAAATTACATGTCTGGGTGTCTAGCGTGGACTAATGAACAATAGTTTTAAAAACCATAACATACCAAAATCTTAAAATCAGAATAGGTACTTTTATTATTGTTCCGATTCTAACTTTAAAATTTGAATTGGTCTTGTTATTGCTATGACGCGACTTGAACATGACTTGTCATATTACAGTTAATAATTACATTTTATACAATTACTTTATGATGATCATTTGTATTTTATCTTAGATTTTATCACAGAAGGAAACTTAACCAATAATCAAACTACAACAGAACTCATGTTTCTAGGTTTGTTGCTACGTAAAATGAAACATTGAATGGAAATTAATCTTGGTTTGAACTTGAATACATACAACTTTGTTTTACTTAGGCCTCTGGGGTTCGAGAGGTTCGTTAAAATGTATACCTGAGCCGCGGAACGTTGCTTAAGATGTTTTTGTATTACTTCATTAAAATTATCTTCCATACCCGCTTTGAATAAATCTTAGGTAACAATAAATTGTATAAGCCCAGGTTTACCTCCCAGCGGAGATCTAGGCAACAGGGTTACAAAAGTATACAATCATCCCATAATAAAAATTATATTATCATGAGTCGTTTAACTTCAAAATCGAATAGATCTAACCAAAACGACACACTAAAACCTACCTTATCTTCTTCCTAACTTTTTTTCCGGTCTATGCCATGGCTCTGGGGGAGCCTGGGGTCTGCTTTCGCAAGTAATCTCAAGATTTGGCGTAAGCCATAGTTTTACGAAAGCGACTGGCATCTGACCTTCCAACCCAGAGGGTAAACTAGGCCTTATTGGGATTAGTCCGGTTCCCTCACGATGTTTCCTTCACCGAAAAGCGATTGGCAAATATCAAATGATATTTGGTAGATAAGTCCCGAAACTCATTGGTACGAGCCGGCAGGATTTGAACCCAGGACCTTCGGATTGAGAGTCCCACATCTTACGGCTGGGCCACCAACGCTTCTAAAACCTACATAATACCAATTACTTTATACCAGAAACGTTTTAGAATTAGATTTATCCGAGTTTGAAGTTACGCGGCACAATTATTGCTATTTTTTTGTGGTTTTGTGTGATATAACAAGTATCCTTCTCATACTTATGATTTTATTTAAGATTAAGTATGTACATTAAATGATAAATACATTAAATTCGTGTTAAATAGGCTACTAGACTGGTATCAAATTTGGCACAATAAATGATTCTTTTCTACAGTATTTGATTTAAGGACCCAATATGGGTTGATTTCGGGTATTAAAAGTGTACGACGGTTACGTATTTTCAAATAAAAAATTGTGTTAATATTGTTTAATTTTGTACTCTGAAAACGCTGTAGTGACGTCATTATACTCGTCGAAGCTAACTTCATGTTGAATCTTATACGAGTGAAGTTTGTTACGTAACCACTGCTGTGACATTGACAGACAACGAACAACGGAACAATTTATATGTCAATAACAATTTGACTTTGACCAATGTTTTCCTGTATAGTGACGTCATACCACAGATAATATACTACCATGGCTGACATTGATTTCGCCGGATTACGTAAAAGTAATATTAAAAATATTTTTTGCATTTTTCCACGATATATATATATATTTTCTCTTAATTGGTCATTAATTAATAATATAAGACAAACTTAAAAAAAGGTGCAGTCCTGGACAGTCTCTTTTTCTATAGACATAAGGAAGTGTCAGTTTTTTTTGGGCGTAATTCTGTAAGATACGACTATTATTGCAGATAACATTTATTACTTACAAATGTCAAGTCTTACATTTTTCAAACAACTTTCTCGAGAACTTTATACAGGTGAAAAGTTTGTCTAGAAAACTTGGTCTGCTGGCTACTGCGCAATTTAATAGAAAACTGCTAGTGCCCAGATAAAAGTGTTTGAGAGCGACTTACGTTTTCCTCTATTTTCTTGCAGTTTGCGAGTCTATTGTTTCAATTATTTAAATGTACTGTTCAACAAATTTTATTTCGAGATTGTGTTGCTAGATTAATGTTTTAAAGCAGAATGAAAAATTTGCGAACGATACAAAATTTCGTAGAAAGAAGAAAAAAAACGCCCCCCTAAGGCGGCTATGGGAGAAATTCGGGGCCACCGGGTGTGACTCGATAGCTCAGTTGGCAGAGCGATGGGCATGTATCCCAGAATTGCCAGTATGTTTCTAGTTTCACTTAGTAATCAATACCTATTAAAATAAAGCGGCACTAACATTCACCGGCATAAGAGCTCGGGTCGATAATTTTACGGGCTACCTTATCGCCCTTTTAAAACAGAGGTTTGTTGTAGGACATATTTTTTCAAGCCATCTGGGTAACACTGGCATAATAAAGCATATTTTGCCTAAAATTTACTTAACTATACCCCAAACACATAAATAGCTTGCCAACCAGCAACTTTCGTAAGCAGACAAGAACAGCAAATTTAAAAAATAAAGACTATATAACCTGATTTATCAACATTTTTATTTCTCGTCCTTGTCTACTGACATAATGGATTAACGTATGGGTTAACGGCCTCCTCCCTAGCCTAGTTGGTAGTGACCCTGCTTACAAACCAGGAGGTCACGGATTCGAATTCTAGTAAGAGCATCTATTTAGTACCTATTACGTGAGTACATACGTGTAAAACGTTACACGTATGTATTATGTGTTAAAAAAAAAAATTTTTTAAAATTAAAATTTAAACTGTTTATTGCATAAAAAACAAACAACAAGCCATACAATTAAACTTAGTGTTAATCTTTCCCTTTTAAGATTATATTACTAAGTGCTTATATATTGAGGAATTTAATCCCCTCTATTATAGCTAATTAACTACAATAATTATTATTTCTGTAATATATTTAAACTTTTTTCATCCTTAATTTAATCAGTGCTTTTTTTATAATATTCTTAGCTCTAGTAGGGTTCTCAATTACATTATCAATAACATCAATAGGAAAGCTGTTTAGAGTTGTTGCTATGTAAGTAGACCATATTCTGTTACCATATTCGTTATTATTTTTTATGCTTGTGAAGTTAGGTTCATTAGAGAGACTAAATGTTAAATAATTGATTCATAGCACGAAACATAT
The DNA here is from genome assembly GCA_949128165.1 of Lathronympha strigana. Taxonomy (NCBI): domain Eukaryota; kingdom Metazoa; phylum Arthropoda; class Insecta; order Lepidoptera; family Tortricidae; genus Lathronympha; species Lathronympha strigana. The sequence continues at coordinate 2,478,641 of OX421904.1, forward strand.
ACTTGATATTAAGATGTATTTACAGGATGGCCCAAAAATACGTTGACATAACATAGTAAAATGTCGAAATTAATCAAAACAATGTAGTTATAGAAAAGATATTCACAAGGCTGTGAACCTTGAATATTTCTGCATCCACCGTTGATATTTCGGCTCGACTCGTCCCCTTTTCGCAAGACACGCAATGCCAATCAATAGTGTAAACACATTTTTCCTAGATTCTTAAGCTCGATATATACTATTCAACTACTTATATCTATGGATTAGGTATAGTTTGTCTCAATCTTAAAAATCTGCCGCTCCTATTATTCACAGATTTGAGAAATTTTTAAAGCTAATTGCTGTAATTAGACAAACATAAATCGTAGAGGCTGCGGCAAATTGCAATCTTTTGAACAAACATTTAGGTTCTTATTTTAAACGCAAACGCGGATATTTTGAAAAGCATTTTAATTAGTTAATGAAAAACAATTGCGCTGTTTAATTTTAACAATATACAGCATAACTCGTGTAACGCTAAAAACTAATAATATATACCTTTGACAACGAATTTCTGGGCCACCTGTATAACCTTAGCCTCATTATTGATTTATATACGGCTGTCCTGTATGTCACTGTCACTCTGAATAGATAAGGTTAAGGCTCTGCTGGCTTTCCAGTGTGAGATAAGGAATGTTCAATATAATTATTGAAAGAACATTATACCTATCTATATAAGTATATCGTCGCGTAGTACCCGTAAAGCTTTACTTAGTTTGGGACTATGTGAATTTTTAAGAGATTGTCCACAAACACACTCAAGAGCAAAGGTCACTAATATTTTTTTGAATAGCTCAGAAACGATTTGTGCTATCGTATTAAAACCAAGTGATTTTTATAGACAATTTAATATTACTCAAATAAAATACATTACATGTACTACTGATAGTTTATTTATTTTGTATAAAACCATAAAGTTAAAACGGCATCCCTTTGCTTGCAAACCGAAAATGTAATGATTTATTTTATTTTATATAGTGAATATTTGCGACATATATATATTATAAATATATTTTATAACCGGACAAAAACAAAAGCAAAAACAGTTGCGAATCTTAGAAATTTTTAATTGTAAAACCAAGCCTATAATTTTATTTTTATTTTATGTCATTACTTTACGTCAATCAGTAAGTTTTTATAGATGTACCTAATTAAATACAATAAATTCTCTATAAGAATAAATAATAAATAGCTGTATTCGTATTCAAGATTATATACAAGTAAATCCTAGTGAGCCGGAACATTTGTTTTCGAGTGTATTTATTTATTCTTATACTTATACAATAATTTAACTATTAATAATAAATGTGTGTTCTTCTAGCTGAGGTAAAGCTATGTAAGTGGGATAGCTCGACAAACCTATAAACAGTGCCATTATATGCCCGTTTACAATACTATTATGAAAACGAGGCGCTACGTCGTCTTTTGTTCATCCCCAAAATATTCGGCAGCGCAGTTTGAGGCGCACACAATATAATAAAGGTCAATTGTTTCAAGAGTGTTATATTTAGCCGCTATTTTTGGCCAAGTAGCAAAGCTTTTTTTAGGCTGTTATGATCCGGAAGAAGATAGATAGATGGATAGAATACTCTTTATTGCACACCTCAAGTTAAGTTAGATACAAGAAAAGTTAGTTAAATACAAGAAAAGTGTAACTAACAAAAAAAAAATACAACCAGTCGATTTAAGATTGAGGCCAAACAATAGGCGGTGTTATCGCTAAAAAGCGATCTCTTCCAGACAACCTTTAGATAATACCTACATGGAATATAAAATACTCACACTAGTACGCAACGGGACGGGACGGGACGGGACGGGACGGGACGGGGCGGGACGGGACGGGGCGGGACAGTACGATCTGTCACTTTGTATAGGAAGAATCGCGTGATGGCTCACGTGGATGGAGTAATCACGTGGAGCCCTCGGATGTCACGTGACGTTTTCTATAGAAACAGACAGATTGTCTCGTCCCGCCCCGTCCCGTCCCGTTCTAGTGTGAGTCATATCGACTAGGTGACCTTCTTGCAGGGCTTCGTGTCGTAAAATATGACAGCAACTTTTAAACGTCATTGATATCGTGATATCCAGATTTTGGAATCTGTGTGAATGAAATGAAGAAAGAGTTAGTGTGTCTGAAAAAAAATTCCTTTATTATGTACTTAAATCTTAAACGTGGTAATCTTACGCAATAAAATAAAAAACCGAGAGAATTTTTCGATATTAGGTACTTAGAATTCATGTTTCTATAGAGTTGATCTAGAAGCTGGCCTAGGACCCGAATATCTTCATATACGGAAAATGATGAAAAAGGAAAACTGTTTTGCATGGTGGCTTCTTTTGACTTACATATTCATTCTGAAAGGGAAACCATATGAAATTTTGACATAAAATATTGACTCCAGCATGAAGTCAAGATTTCATGTAAAAACTTCGTTCTTAAATTTCATTATTCTTTTTATTTTTAGTGCTCCGTACAAAACTTTGTTTTCGGAACACTTATTTTGTATGGAAAGGTACAAAATAAACATCAGAAATGAATTGAGCTTCTTTAATTTATACGAAAGCCAAACTAGGCTAAGTAAGTTTTTTTAAATAATTTTTTGGGGGTAGGTACGCCGCTGATGTCAACATTAGATGTCAAATTTTCGCGTAACTCGTTCCTAAATCAATCTGTAAGTCAAAAGAAGCTGCCATGCAAAAGGGATTTCCTTGTTAATCGTTTTCAGTATCATAAAGTGTAGACCGATGACTAGCTATTATTAAAATTATAATATTTAAACCATTGATTTATTAAAAGAATTAGACCCGCAAAGCAAAACCACAACGTCTAAAAATGAGGGTCAGAATGACATTAGCGAACAATGTCGCATTGATGATGATACAAACGATCAATGTTTCGCACGAAAAAGAGTTTAAGTCTCAAATTCACACATAACTACGAGTACCAACACTGTTAAAAATTTATAGGCTGTGTCACTTAACGAAATGTCATGTTCCAAATAAGACTATGAAAAAGTGAATGCACCTCCAGCAACTTTTATGGCGTAATTTTTTCGGCTTACTGGGTATCGAGTTCTTTTATTATATATCTAAGATTATAACGATATGCTATCGGTTTTACAAACGAGAAATAAAATCAATTCCAAGGTCATCACCTATTTCAGCCTCTCGAAATACCTTAACATTATTTTTTTCGGAGCGTACCTTATCTCGAAACACGGGAAAATCTCACTCACTCGCTCAAAGGCTAATTGGGGGAGATTCCTCAAAAGGATAAGTATGCCTTTGTGCTACACTGCTTTGTGCTGTTGTGTTACACTAGTCTCGAGAAATCGAATAGGTAGAAAAGAACCAGATCAATTTGGAAAACAACGTTGTTAATCTATAGTTTTGCTCGATCGTAAAATCTTTTTATTGTTTTTTTATGTTCAAACAAATAAAATTATTTGATTAAATATTGTTTGATTTGACATTAAAGTAGTATACTTACTACTAAATATAAATTATAAATGGATATAGATATCATAATAAAGAAAAAGACCATATACAATTGCATACACATACTCGAGAAATTCGCCAGCTTTCCTTGACACCAGGTGAACGCTGAAGACCCGAGTTCGATCCTCGACTTGGCCATCGATGGTGCTGGTGTTTTTCTTGATTTTATATTATTAACTTTCTGCATACCAGCAAGCCTGTTGGGGTATTTATAGGTGTTATTTATGGCATAATCAATTATTTATCAGCCAGGGCCGTAATTTTCCTACCGGTTGCGTCATAATGACGTATAGACTTAAACCAATAAAACCAATGTTTTAATACGAAATGAGTTAATGACAGATAAAGTCTATCAACGTTCGATCCTAACGTCGAACACAATAGTTTTAACACTATTCAATGACATCATTATTCTTTCAAACGTTAAACCTAAAACATGACGTATGAAGCTTGACGTCATTTGTCTGTCATCGGCATGAAAATTACGGGCCCTGTATCACACAAATATCAGAAATACTTTTTTAAAAATACAACAATATCTTTGCAGGTAAGAAAATAATGTTATTAATGCAAAATTATTATACATAGGTAGCTTCACAACAATATATTCCTCACAATTATGTTTTATACCTCTACTTGGTATATATATCGACATTTATAAGAATAATAAGTAAAAAAAAAATAGGTAAAAAATATATATTGACGACTAATGATTAATAATTTACAATAAAACTATTTGGGATCATCCTATATGGAGCGTGACGTCAAATTGAAGTCAGCGGCCTGAAAATTATGGGCCCTGCATATAACCTTTCTTCTGCCTATCAACTAATCTTTCGATTCCAATAGGTCCCCATGACGCTCGAGTTACTACCAAATTAGCATATTGGCCTCCCCCGCTATTAAATAATATACTTGTCTTTATTTGTACAATTTTAATGAACGATTACAGATATATACCTAAGTGATACCTGATTAGTATTCCTAACTGCACGCCCTGGTTCTGACCTCGATCGTATATCTAAACACAGTAAATCCTATTAATATTTATTATGATTATGAATGGTTAGCAACTTGTCAATATATTCTCGAATATCGCTATTTATCTAGCTTAGGTAAGATTATCTTGTTATAAGTTTATCTGAAATTAAATGATTTAACGATGTAGTTAGAAGCTGAACCATAAGTTGCAGTAGACCCTCGATTGTCAGAACCAATTGGTAGCGAGGTTAGTTTGGATAGTCGAAATCTGGAGGTTCCGGGACATGATCTAAGAAAACAAAAGCAGTTTATGAATGAATTCACTCATCAATTTCCCGCGCACTTTTGAACGCGTGTGTACATTAAAATTGGGCGCACGTATAACATTGAATTAAGTTGTATCTGTGTGTAAAATTGTGTTATTTCCAATATACTGTATTTATATAAATTTTATATTACAGGTAAGTGCTGCTTAACAACCATATGGCAAGCACTCAACAGATAATACAATAAGGTAAGACTGGAAGTCATTCCACAGCTATTTTCTAATAATGGAAAACTTTAATTCCCTCGGAGCAAGTCTCAAGCGTAATTGACGCAATAAAACTTTACAACATCGTACAAAGGAAAATCAACTAGACACGTATGAGTTCTACATGTTCGTATGGCTATTTTCCTCTGTAGAGACGGTTGCAATTATACGGCCTATCTCTGTGGTATAGATGGCCTCGTATAGATGTCGCATTGTGATGAGTATGCGGAGACTCGTGATCGCATTACATATATGCGGTCTTATATTCGTGAAGCGCTTCACTCTGTTGCACTTCACTTATTTTTAACTAATACCGATTTTCATATTGAAAAAAAAATAGAACGATTGGAACTCACGTATTTCTATCACAATCGGCGTATTGACTGTCTGAGTCGCGGAGGTGACAACATCACTCTGACTGCCCGATGCAGTCGAAACATGTTCTGCCTTTTGTGACAAAATACGCGAGTTTTAACCGTTTTATAAATTTTGATGTTAGAAGGTGTGCCTCACGACAGTTTAAATTTGATAAATGGATATTAAATTGCAACGGTTAACACTCACGTATTTTTATCACAATAGGTGTCCGACGAGGTCTGCCCGACGCAGACGAAACATGTCACGCCTATTGTGATAAAAATACGTGAGTGTTAACCGTTGCAATTTAATATCAATATGTCTCACGAAAGTTTAAATTATTTGATAAATGGATATTCATTTGTAACTTGTGTAACAAAACAATTTAAGTAATTTCGTGAAATATTAATTGATAATATTGTCAGCCTCGGGTGATAATAACTAAGATACGATTTTAAGCTAAGATGGTCATTTGCATTATAACTAGTATTTGAAACGGGATAATTACCATGTATGTTTGTTTTATTGAGCACCCGATATTTCCACACTGTTGCAAGCGTCATGTTCACGGAGTAAACTGATGAGCTGCGAGTTTTTAGTTGTGATCTACACACACGCCATAGCGATCTACCCTCTTACAACAGTGCAACAGTGTCGAAATATCGGGTGCTATAAAACAAACATGGTAATTATCCCGTTTCAAATATTAGTTATAATAACTAAGATAGTTTTAAACATTGTTAGCCATATATATTTCCAGCTATAAACACCCCGTTTGTTAATGATTTTTTAGCACGCAAATTGCAAATTTTCCTTTCGTTCCTTTCTTTTGCTTGGAAATGATTGAGCACGAACTATCTTAAATGCATCATCTAGCGGATACAGGATTTGCGGTCTCCGGTGTAATGAGCTCATTTGCCGGAGTAACCGAGTCACTGCGGCGTGCACTCAATGTACTGAATCACAGGAAAATGCGGCTCAGTAAGAAAATGCTAAGACGGTAAAACTGAAGTTCTTTTACTTAATAGTATGGCGAATTTATAGATTGTATCATAACTATTATAAGTAAACATCCAGGTCATCAACCAGTTGATCGCGTCAGATGTAGAGGTCCTCCGGGTCACCTTGATATCTCCGAAAATGTAGAAAATAAAATTATTTTTAACAACATACAACATTTAAAATAATAAATTTAAATAGGTACATAATAAATTTGTAAGCGGCTAAAAATTACTTCCATACCTCTCGGTCGTACTTACCAAGTATCACGTACTAGAGGGTTAAGAGGTTTACCCAGCGGTAATTGTACCTTCATAAGCACGTTAGCGTCTGAAAAGGCTTAGGATGGGACAAAATCCGTAAATATATATTACTTGAGAAGAAAATATTCTTAAGTTGGCATGGTTGCTGACGAAATCGACATTTAAACCTCTTTTTAGGATTAGGAATACCGGTCGGATTCGTCCACGTATCTTTTTTTGAAGAGAAAATTTGAAAGGCATATTTGTTTGAAATTTCAGAGCGATATTTCAGAAAATACTATTAAAAAAAACGATTTCTAACGACACAATAGGATTGAAGAAGGGATTTTACTAATTTGTCAGCCTTATTGTATTGTATACCCGATATAGGTAAATTGCAACTTTCTAGCATTAACGGGTACTGTATAGATGTATAGACAGATAGACATAGTGAAAAACCATGCCTTTCCTGGTTGACTACACAAACCTAAAAACGAGTCTTGAAAACAAGGAGTCGATAATTTGGTTTTCATCACACTTGCTCGGTAATGGTGTTATAACGCGCAAGCATATAGAGCGGTTAAAGCCGATTTAGTCCCCTCGGGAGTTATGGATTTTAGTACAATATAACTCCCGAGCCTTATGAGTTTAGTTTTAAAATATCGTACGTCATTTTCAAACTTGGCTATAAACCAACTTTACTGTGTATTATTCAGCTTTAATAAATAGATTCATTTGTATATTTGTTTTTTCCCTTACAAGTGTGATGAAAAACATTGTATGCATCACGGTCGGTAAGAGGATTACAAACTCGAGTCGTTAAAAGCCCTCCGCCTGCTGCGTCGGGTTTCTAACAGACTCTCGTTAGTAATCCTGTACTTATCTCCCTAGATGCACAATGTACTATTAATTGACCGGGTGAGCAAAGCGAGCGAAGCTTCTCCGTTTCAGCTTGTCAAAAAATGCTTTCGTGTGTCTGGCCATTTGTTCTCCTCTACAGGTCGCATTTATCAACTAATTCTTGTGAAATTTTGTAAACAAGCCTGTTGATTAAATTTTTTTGTTGATTCAGTTTTTGGTAATTTTTAAAATAGCGGGAATTGGTATAAAGGTCATAAGTGCCATAGACCCCAAAGGCGCTTACGATCTTCGTGCCAATACTAATACCATCTCACGAGGTCTACAACTCATAGATTTACTAGTGTAGTCGGTCAGTGTTGACTTCGACCCACTTCGACCCGATGGTCACAGCAATTTGTCCGACCCGATGGTCACAGCAATTTGTCCGACGATGACTTCCCGACGCAATCGAAATATGTCATTATAAGGGCCTACGCTAGCTGACGCGGATTACCCGGAACGGATGCCCTTTTAATAAGAAATTGTATGACCAGCGCTAAGTGAAGCGGGCCCACGGAGCGGGTGCACCATACTAAATCCGCCCGCCGCGTGCCCCTGCTCCGTGCACCCGCGTCAGCTAGCGTAGGCCCTAACTGAAATACGTTAGCTTCAACCGTTTCAATACTAATATCTACTTTATTCCAACTCTAGTTTCATCAAAAGTTTTGGACAAAGCCGAGTAAGACTGAGTATTGTATTACAAATACCGTTAAATGTCCTTTGTCTGCGAGTAATATTCCGGGTGAGAAAATTGGATTTTCGTGTTCCTTGGTATAGGGTCTAATGGGACATGAGATTGTGGCCTGTCTCCATTTGGTTGATTATCATAGGCGAGTGTTATTAAGATTGTAGTGTTGGTTAACATACATACATGAGCCGTCCATATACGTTCGGGCATATCCAGCGGAGCTGCCTTTTTTAAGGTTTTTCTAATAAAGGTGGTACGTTTCTTTTTAAAACTAAAATATATTTCCTTCGACTAAAATGAGGTAACTTAAGCATTTCTGGCACTTTCCCCTAAAGGCCCATTCATTTTTACCACACCGAGTACTTATTTTTTTTTATTATCTTGAACAAGAAACGAGTGTCTCTTGGAGAAATTTTGTCTTGAATGTTGATTAGTAAAATAATAATTTTTACCTGGTTCCCGGATAAAACATCCAAATGTTTAAAAAATGTTAAAATATAGTTGTGTTTGTTTTTAAAAATAAAGGTAAGTTTCCTTCAAGTAAAATGAGCTAACATTAGGATTTAAGGCACTTTCTCTCCAGGGCCCATCAAAACTTTCCAGACTGCATAGTGACAAGAAAAGTAAAAACTGAGCTGAAATTTCAGCTAGCTAACGAAATTGTAATATTGCAGTGACGGGCTGCTAGCGCAACGTATACACCACAATTAAAGTCACATCCTACAGTCGACTGCTACTTCCCCCACAGGAGGAAAGGGGGTGAAATAGAGTTGACGACTAGGTTGAAACACTATTATTCTATTTAGTCCGTCAGTTAGATTATCCAAACTTATTAGACACGTATTTTTTCCAAGATAACTAAAATTGACAAAAATGAAGAGCATCAAAGATCAGGGGTAGGGGCTGGTGACTCCCTACGGTCGTGTTTTAATTTATCGCCACTCGTTGCGAATTACCTCTTCGCACGTGTATTGCAAGACGTTTTACAGTACATATGGCCATTTCAATATTTGACGCAGGCACGTAAAGTGCTCATTATCGCCCTAGCACAGTAAAAAAGCACCATGTGTACTGTAAAAAATATTGACCACATAATGTTAATTGTTAAATATTTTTTTCGACGGCTACGACCGATGTATCCGCATCATAGCTCCATCACTTCCAACGCCAAAGACGGATCATTTGGGCACAGACCACAGTTCAGTTTTTACATTTCTGTGACGTGGCGCTTGAGAAACCGTTTCTATTTAACATAGCGTCGAAAGGTTGAACAAATAAAACTAAAGATGTAGCTTGGCAACGTTTTGCGTGAGCCGCAAGCTGCAATATTCGTTAAAATATTAAAATTTAATAACGGTCCAGTAGCGACATAGCCTAATGTCCCTTAATGGCGGTAATAAGTGTAATAACAACGCCAGGTAATTATTTTACGATTAACATTCTGCCGTTACGGTAATCTCACTTATCGTCCGTCCTATCTCTGGTTTATTATGTTACATTGCCTCTAATTTATCACGAAAATGGCCTAGTAGCGGTAAAGCAGGATACTTATATGTGTTTGTAAGCTTCATACGTAATATTTTTGTGATCTACAGGGTATTATTTAGTCGGGGATTGATGAAAAATCTGAAACTCTAAGTTTAATTTGTATTAGACAAAATTATTTTCAATTTATTTAATTTTATCAAAAGTTTTTTGGATAGAAATAATAAGTGGAAAAACTCAGGGCCTCGAACGAGACTCGAACTCGCGACTCTAGGCAAGGTGCATACGGTGGTGGACAAATTCGGGGCCAGCCGGTGGTGTATTGGTAGCTCGTTGGTAGACCGATGGGCGCGTATCCCAGAGAGGCGAGTTCTCTAGGCCATAAGTTCTTCCCCTTTGTCTTTCTTTTCAAGAAATTTAGTATCGTTCGCAAACGTTCACCTTCATATTGAGATCGGATAACCTGTGTAGAGACTTTTTAAAATCGCATAAGCTCATAATATAGCAAACCTACTAATTCAATCCTTCTTTAAAAACGAATTTGTGCTCGTAAATAGCAAAGAGATAGATTATCTCTGTCCATTCAGACGGCATCAGAAAATGTCTCAGCGCGCGTTTTAAGTAATCCTCTCTGGCCGTGACTGGACCCTTTCCTTGTGAATATTAAACGGGTTGATCGTGATGAAAAACATCTGACGGTCTATATTTAGATATTATGATTTCAAGGATTCCGATGAATAAAATAAATAATTAGCTACAGAGGGAATTTAAAATGGGCTAAATTTATGTGTAAGGACGAGTCACTTACATTTACACCTAAATATAGCGTTTTTTGTCTAGCGGCAAAATAATAAGACCCTGTATCGAATTCCATATAATTTTATACGAACATACTTAGAAAAGGCAAAACTATTTTTCTTGCAGTTTCAGGAATTCATGTGGAAATTTCCATCCAGAGGCCTACCATGAACTACTTCGTTCGTTCGTTCGTCTATTGTCTTCTCTATCACTTTTACATACTTGAGCGATAAAGACGTAAATAGACCAACGAACGAAGTGGTTCATGGTAGGCCTCCAGAAACATGCATATACAAAAATCTTTTACACGGCCATTCAAGAAAAGTTAGACAATTTACATTTTACACCAGTTTTACAATCTTTATTGTCATGAAACAAAACTTGAGACACAAAACAGTCATCCCGGCCCCTTTTCGTGAAACTTCGCAACGTATTATGGCTGCCCTTTGGTTTCGCAACTCGAAATTAAATTAAAACGTAAATTTTATTAAATTAAAAAAAAAAATTGAAAAAGAGCACTGACTTTATATCACCCTGGAGAAAGTTGCCATTTATTTTCCGTTCTTGAAACTAAAATTAATCGAACGTCATTGTTTCGTGATTAATTTTTAAAATGTAACCAACTTTATTTGTATTTGTCGGTTTTCAAGAAGACGCTAATGCAATAAAGATTCGTTTAGAAATAAACATTATGTTGCACGCAAGTCGCAAGTAAATGGTAACAATATTTTGTGATTCATCGTAACAAGATTTTGTGATCAATACGTTTTGGTGTAAATTAGTATTTTTTGGGATTTTCTAGTTAAGTTTGGTACAGACTGTCTAGCTTTAGACTTATACTTATAACTAGTAGAGATATTAACAGGTAAAGTTTACGACCTTCAACGAACTTAATTTTATCTGATATTAGCTCAACTTACCTTTGTCTGTCAACTCATTTTTGTCTGTACTTTTGTACGGTTGATACTGAAATAGGTTAATTATATTAAATTACGAATAACAATACTTACGTATTTTAGCCACTACGCTCGATATGTTCGGAGATCTTAAGATTCCATTATCAAGCGTTGAACAATGTGACGATACTTTAGTCTTCGCATTTCATTTGAAAAGACCTAGCCTTTACACACACAAAAAAATAGGTTAAGGTAGGTTTTGCGGGAGTGAAAAGTCATGTTCGTTGTCAGAGACATACGAGTATCTGATATACAATGTTCCAGAAATAGGACTGACAACGACATCATTCATATGTCGATTGACGTATACGTATATTGAAAATATCAGTGATATTTACGAATATTTCGCCGAGATAGGGCTTGTCGGAAACGGTAAGAATGACGTGTTGCTGAATAGGTGGGATGTGTTATTGTAGGGGTTGAACTGAGTGTGATATTTATAGAACGCTTACAAAATACCTATTAAACATAAACGGATACATCAACGGTTACAAACAACACCGACACGTCATTATGAAGAGTTTACAAACAAAACGAGGTCACCTCACATATACAATATATGTTACTTTTAAAACTCTACGGTTATATCTGCACAATCTAGTAAAAAAAGCCTTTTTTACTAGATCAGCTATATGCTGAGGCGAGACCATTTCGTGGTAAACTGTTTTTAATTGTTTATTTTAATATTTGTTTGTTTTTCTTTTTTATTGCCACGATAAAATGATTTTGTATTTCTATTTATTCCATACAAATTACTCTAGGTTGAAAAAGTAATTTTTTTTTATCACATAGTAAAAAAAATGTTTTGTTATAACTTATTTAAAATGATAGCAATGTTTGTATATACTTATTTGAATAACATTATTTGTATGAAGCATGGACTTTCAGGTAAAGGCCTCCTCCAAAGATATCCACTCGTCTCTGTTTTTAGCTATTTCTAGCCATTGAGATCCAGCGTCCGTTTTTATTATCATCGTCCCATCTCGCATAATATGGTCTGCCTACCCGGCGCTTGCCAGGACACAACATAGTACCACCATTTTATACTTTTTTTTTTGTTACACGAGTTCAGGTCGTAACCTAGGTGCAATGAGGATTACCGCGAGTCGATTTTTCGCTAGGGGCGCTAGCGGAACGTGGGTCCTGCGGGAACATTTCAAACGTCACTTTGACATTTCTCTTATACTAACACAGGGTCGACGCATGAGTGGCGCCGCCTGGTGAGCGACAATACGGTAGTTTCCATTGAAATAAGCAGTCTCGCTGCCATATTAAATTAAAATTAGTACGGGACCGCATATCGGCGGTGACCACGAATTGTTTTATATGTTCGGTCTAGTGGAGGTAGTCTGTGTCGACAGTGAGCCACTTTAGACATACGATAAGTAGTGTTTTACACTTTAGACATACTTAAGTGGTTCACCCCGAACGTGAACTCGCAACCCCTATATCTTGGCAACCTCTTGACCGATTCGGCTCATATTTAAACTTAAAAATTCTATTTTTTTTGTAAAGGGATTTATTAACTAAACTAAAACTAAACTTTATTTTAGTTTTTAGTTTAGTTATACTTCTAGATTTAAATTTGTGTTGTAATATGTTTTAGTTTAGTTTAACTAAAACATATTAAAACTAAAATTTTAATCTAGAAGTATAACTATACTAAAACTAGATAAAAACTAAAATAAAACTAAATAAAAACTAAAATAAAACTAAAACAGGCCCTTGCGCCATGGTACCGAGGACGCTGGCAACATTTCCTCGCTGGATTGCCAGACTGATCCGTTGAGCGAGGTAGCTGCTAGCTCTTGGGTCTCCTGTGGCGTCTCGTGGATAGGACTTTGAAGAAAAATATAAAAAATAAATAATTGAAATTCTATACATTTCATCTAATCACCTGCCACATTTTACGACGATCCAATCCACCATACTCAAGTTATCGTCGAACAAACATATATACAAACATAAATACAGATACATACAGATGTGCCTATTGTGATAAAATTACGTGAGTGTTAACCATTGCAATTTAATATACATACAGACATACAAACAACGGAGTGTTCAACTAGATTGGGAGACCTCAGTCGCCTTGTTGAGCTTACTGAGGGACTAGGTCGATTTGTGTAAGATTGTCCCATAATAATAATTTATTTATATGCTTACTTACAATGCGGAGTCTGTAGGAGTAAGTCTTGTCGAAGTCTGAACTAGGCGCCTGCAAATTCCCTCCAATTTGAGGCAGATCCGTCGAGTTGCGCACCTGGCTCGTTTCCTGTAGTTCCGCGATTATACAGGGTGACAAATAAACGGAGCTGGAACCACTGTATTAGGGACCATGTTATTGCTAAGCCTATCCTTATCGAGTTAATCAATTAAAATTACGGATTACACACGTATTTTTAGTCACTACGCGCGGCATCTTTCGGAGATTCTTTATACCCATTTTCAAGCATCGACTACAGCAGCAGGTGACAACCGCGCCTCGCAACGTACCGTCACCCGCTCTTGATAATATTAATATGATGAAATTACTTAAATAATGGAATAATTAAAAAATTTCTCACCGTGGCCGGTAAATATTTTACACTTTCATAGCAGATAAAACGTTCATAGCAGAATAAGTTAAAAAATATTTTTTTAATTATATATTTCCCTCTAGTGGATAAAGCGCGTTTTTCCCTCTAATTTTAAAGGATAAGAGAGCACTTTCCGAGCTAGTAAGGTGAAAAAGAAGTTGTACACATTTAAGATAAACATCTGTCCATTTGTATCTATCTATCTATTTCTACATCGTCACCATCGTCATGTGTTTGTGTTGTTGTTATGTTGTGAAACATGTCACGCCAATTGTGATATAAATACGTGAGTTCTATCCGTTTTTTCAATATTAATAACTTTATTTTAGAAAACAACATTAACAAAAATAAAACCAATTGACGGTATGGACAATGCGGATAGTGGAAATAATTAAAGTTATTTTTTCTACTCCAGCACTTCTATCTGTCAATTAGATGACTGACAGCGATATTAAAAAAGTATACATTAAAACGTTGTCTATGGTATTCTATAAGAACACTGCTCCTATGGATTCTCTACTTCGACTTCGACTTCGTCTCGTTTTGTAACGGCGACCCTCAAGTTGTAAGAACCTTATTATATCATTGTTGCATAAGCTACTATTTATTGTGAAACAGTTGGCGTTGACGTATCCAGTTTCTTAACAGTAAGTGGTAACTTGGTCGACCGGTAAGCAGTTTGATCTCACAACCGTATTGTATATCGGGGTACTTGTTCAACAAAAGTTTCCTGAACTTCTACAAAGTTAAATGTCGTGGCGATTAACCTGGATCTTAAGTTTCCTAACCAGGAAATGGATGCTCCGAGTTGAAACATAAGTTGCAATTTAATCAGGAAAATATAAGAATGTGGTCTTAAAGATATTTATGAAACAGATTTCTTGACGTACATTCAAATAATTTGATTTTTCTTCACTGTAAAATGGAGCGACGAAATGCCGTGATTTTTCCAGTGGAGATAGTTGAAGAGATAGAGGCATAGGCTACTTTTTGTCGAACGAAGCCGCGGGCAAAAGCTAGTTAATCATAATAGTAAAATTGTTTGTACCTTAATAATAGCAGGTTGAATCGAATATCCACCTAAAATCGTTTATCTCAAAACCAAATTATTTTGGAAGATGTACCACAATTGTGCATCACGCAAGAGCCTAATCTAAAGCCTTTATGTTCTTTGTAGTAGACCCAGTGATTCCATTAGCCTCAGGTCAGTGACTACCAAGTCAGGGCACCTGTAGCCATTTGTGACCGCTCAACCGTTGAGCAAGCAAATGGAGAAAACATAGCTTTGTTCACTCGTATTGTCTTATAGGTAGAAATTGTTAGTTTACCAGCTCTCCGAAGTTTTTACAAGTAGGCACCAACACGCGGGCAATTTTTTTAGTGCAGTAAGAAAATAAATGGTATATCCCTTGTAGGTATTTTATCTTGGCTACGCAACTGAGCTAGTATCAGTCACTCTGGACGTGACCTGGAGAGCACTATCTGTCTATGAATCATGCAGAGATTTAGTTGCTGGCTTCTGAATGCAGTGGCAGCGTTGAAAATACTGTTCTGATAATTGTTAGACTATTACGAAATCAACCTTACTGATCCGCTTACTTAGCCACTTTCCAAGGCTTATATTAAGATATTAGTTTAATATAAGTTCGTTTGGAAAGGATTCAAAACATTTTCCTAAAATCATTAAGTTACAGAACAGGTACTTACTTCGAACATTCTGCATTGGCGGCAAAGCATTTTTGTATCCCTTCTTTACTTAATCGTAGGCAATACTTAGATGTCATGTTTTTGTTTAAAATTCTTAAAGGCGTCATCAATTGTCCAGATCTTTTAAAATTAGTTTCTTTTAGCTGTCCACATAGCTCCTTACGTCCTAGATCTTTGTTTCATATTAGTTTTTCTCGTAAGAATTATTCCAGACATACCTTTTTCAGACGAGTACCAAGTTACTATAATAAGCATCTTTTTGATATTGATCCCTTTCATAATTCGATGTTTAGTCTTAAAACGTTAGTTAAGCGTAAATTATTCTAGTATAACTTTTTGCTTTGTTTGATACTGTTTTGTTACTTACAACTACCTATACTTTCTTTGGTTAACAACATTTGATATTCTTTTATGAACCTCCAGGTCTTTTTTATTGTTGTGTTTCTATCTGTACACTATATGTACGTTATCTCATGTTTTTTTTATGACTGTTTGTGTTCTAAATAAAAAAAAAAAATATAGTGTCAGTACATTGCCATAGAAAATTTGGGAGCTAGTAACCTAATATCACTAGTACCGTTCGAAAAATGCCCCCCTGGGCCCTGTTTTATAATATTTATTACAAGTTTTACCGGTGTTATTACTAACAAAATATTCTACCCTTTTTGAGTAAATTGTAAGGTGTTGAAGCAAATTTATAATATTTTTAGAAGAATGAAAGTTATAAATGTGTGGCCTTACGAATCCCGATCGACAATAAATAAACTAAGATGTTCAAGATAATATAAAACTTAAAAATCATATCGGTTATGTAAACAGCATCAAGTTACGTTAAATGTGTTACTTTTGCCAAATTTTTAAACTCTTAACACTATAAATCGAAACTGCTCTCCCAACCGTCACATCACTAGAAAACGGCCGGGCTATTACGGGGTACTAGCCACCAGAGGACTTCCGGCTAGTACTACTCTAGATGGCGAGGGCGTTTTCAAGAATTGTTTTTTGTTTTTTGTCTGTTAAATGTTGTTTAATGTGTAATATTGATAGCTTATTGTGCAGTGAGCTAACAAGAAAGCGTGCAGCTAATGAAGAATTAATCCTGAAACGCGTCAAATAATTTTTAGTCATTACTTGGTAGTCCCGGGATCTCGGCCCCCGAACGCTAGTGTAATATTATTAGCTGTAAATTTTACAACTTAGCAAGGCGAGCTACCGAACAACGTCACCCAAGTGGCAATACACTTTAAAATACGATATATTAAACTGATATTTTTATATACTTGACATTGGCAAAATTGTCCAGCTCTCGGACAGAAGCCATAATTTAAAAGAAGAAGTAGTACCACCGGAATTCAATCTTATCTATTAAATATATGACAAATGTCACCAAAATCAATATTGGAAATTGATAGAGTGTAGAGGCAAGCCAGAAGTGCGGTGTAGGGTCATCATCGGTGGTAGTTCTCGAAAATGCACAATCCATTTGAAAATTCAATAATAAATTGTAATGTGCTCGAATTGGAGATCAATAAACATAAGTACGAATGAAATGTCAAATGAAATGACACAAGACGTTGCATGACACGTGAACAAAATAGAAACGGCAACCAGATCATGATCATAACTAATAAAGATTTTAAAATCTGCGTTCCTCTCCGTCATATCTGCCGATCAAAGCAAACAATATTGACGTTGACCAATTACGTTTTAGAATATTTTATAATAAGGTTGATATTTTGACGAATTTCATTAGCAGTGTAGGGGACATGCGAATACCTATCAATGCTTTATGTGTACGCCTTGTTTGAAGGAATTCTCTTCGATGTTTATTTCCGTTCACTGTGACAGTGCAATTTAACTTGGTACTCGTAATTAACTTCATTCTCATTAAAATATATACAGCTTTTCGCGATAAACGTATGGTTCTTCAGGAAATGTTTTAATGCTTTTTAGTTGAATTGCTTGCATAGGTACTTAAAATTTGATTTCTGTTATGTAGGTATTGATATTGATTATAAGTACATGTTTTTATAATACGTAGAGCTTAATAAGTTTTATATTGCCAGGAACCCCATACTAATACTATAATTACTATTTCGTTTACCATAAAAAAAGCTGAACAGACAAAAATAATTGTATTTAAAATATCGGAAATGTCAGTGGCTTATAATAAGTATACGCTTATACTGTTAGACATTGCTGAAATATGCTTATTAGCTAAGGCTTGGGTACCTACATTCCCACAGTTTTACGCTATGAAGCTCTGTTTTAGAAAATTAATAATTAAATTTTTACGCATTATTCACATTATACATCAGTTTGATGTCTACGGCTTAGTATTGGCCGGGTATATACTTTTTCAGTCCTCCGGCCGGTAAGCGCCACTTTACGCAAAACTAAATTGCCGCCTGCCGGCTCCGTCGGGCTGAAAAATAGTATACAAACCTCGGCCGGTAAATGGGAAAGCCTCGGATCACATGTTAGTCGACCTCGGCTTCGCCTCGGCCGACAATTACATGGAATCCGGGCCATTTCCCACTTAAACGGCCTTGGTATGTAATGTACTATTACCACATTTTTCAATAGTTTTTAAACGATTTTAAATGATTTTAGTGGCATGTGCGCATCACCTCGCGTGTTTAACTTCATTACAAACCCTTCTGTTGTGTTGGCTCAAATATTTGTACTTCTTAGTAAGAGTTATTAGTACAAATATTTGAGCCAACTCGCCAACTGAAGTGCCAGCATTCGCTTCAAACGGTCCATCTTTGCATACGCGTCAAATGAGCACGTCAGGGACATAGTCAGGGCACGTTTATTTCCATAAATGTCCCCGCTGGGATCAGAACATTGTCCCTCGCACCGTAAGCAGATCATTGCGCACGGAACCCATTGGATTCTGATTTTAGGGTTCCTCATACTGCGATTTCTGTATTTATATTAAAAAATCTGTATTATAAGCACTTTAATACTGTAAAATAATAAGAAAAGGAAATAACATTATAATATCACATATCATTCACCTTTTTGAAATTTTTACTATAATATTATCCTGATAAAAACAAGTTTTTTGCATTTTTCATAAACAAAAATTTATAGTTATACTATAATGTTGTAGTGAGTAAATTAACGAAGTAAATTATATACAACAACAACATAGTAATCGAATGCCAGCCGGTAGAAAATGTATACAAATGATTGGTTAATTTATAAATGTAGGTACCTATGTAAACTCTTTATTGTACATAACACAGGTTAATTAAAATGTACAAAAGGAAAACAGTAATTACAAAGGCGAACTTATCCCTTTAAGGGATCTCTTCCCGTTGAAATAAGTGAAAAGAGGAGGAAGGAGGAGGTAGACAAATACATGTAATACAGCCGCTATGTACAAATGTATAAAGGTTCTTAAAACAATAAATAAAAAAAATACATGCAATGTATAACTCACCATTGATTCCAGTTATTCGGCTAATAAACGGTGATTGGTATATTGAAAATTATTTAATATTTCTGATTACATATACTAATTCTCACACAAAAAAATAGTACCTATACCGTAATCTTAACCCCGTATTTTCCCGATTAACCTTTTCGACGCCATGTCTAACACAAAAGCTATCAGTCAAACGCACGTCATCGAAATGTATAAACTGAAGTTGAACTTTATGCTTTAGTACTGTAGGTTTATTTTACTCTGTGGTATGTGACCGATATATCGGTCACTGACGTTGAACCTGCGGTGCCAATAAATACGTCTTTATCGTGGAGATGGTTAATCCCATTGTATCTTTACCATAAATACCAATCATAATAAATGTATAAGTAACCATATACATTCTTAAGAGCTTCTTCCCAAATAAAATCACTTCTAACGCTTACAATGTTTCAAGTAAAAGACCCGGCGTGCCCGAAACCACGTCTGGAACTTAATGTGACCCATTATCCCCAGTTATTAAATAACGTCCCATACCGCGAAGATTTAACGGTAATGTGACAACGTTACTGTCCGTTATTACTTTCCCTGGGAGTTCTCAAAGTTTT
Source organism: Lathronympha strigana (assembly GCA_949128165.1). Lineage (NCBI taxonomy): Eukaryota > Metazoa > Arthropoda > Insecta > Lepidoptera > Tortricidae > Lathronympha > Lathronympha strigana. The sequence continues at coordinate 2,498,446 of OX421904.1, forward strand.
TGGAAGTGCGATTTCTTTTATGTTACTAATTTACTTCGTGTATTTATCGTCTTGGTCCAAATGTTCATTTCGCATATGTTTCCTTAATATAGCAAACGGAAATGCCTGTTTATATAACGCTTTGCACGAAATGAGGTGGTTGCATTAAATTATAATGCTCGCTCACTAATGGTACCATCGGAAGATCAGTGCTGGCCAACGCTAGCAACACGCTGAGATTGGATCATTTTCTTGATATTTGTGCTATTGCTGTTGTGTATAGTTATTCCAACTTCGTAGGCAGGGTCACTACCAACAGGAAGCCGCTAAGATATCAGTGATTGTATTATTATAAGTTGACAAAGTGGGCTGAGCTAAGACGAAAATTGTTTGCAGAACATTGTAAGTAAAACGTTAATGGAACCGATTACATGACATTTGTCATTCCATTTTTTTTTTACTTTCAACTTTTTCTAAATGACAATTAAGGGATGACTCACACTAATACGGGACGGGGCGGGACGGAACGATCTGTCAATTTCTATAGAAAGAATCACGTGATAGCTCGGAGCCCTCGGATGTCACGTGACGTTTTCTACAGAGACTGACAGATTATCCCATCCCGCCCCGTCCCGTCCCGTTTTAGTTCAAGTCATCCTTTATGGTTATTTACAGCGTAACTGACTGGTAGGTAAACTAGATAAAAAGTGGGACACATTTTTAAGGATGACATTCGACATTGACATCGTGACATTCGAGGGCTCCGAGCCAGCCCGTCCCGTCCTAGGGTGACTCACTTTACAACGTCCCTGAGACACCGTGGTTCACAGTTTGAGAACCCTTTAACCGTGAAGATACGCCTAAATGAATTAATTAACGTTTGATGTAGTTTCTGCCCTTCGTAACCAAGAAGCCGATGGAGTAAGATAACCCGTTTTGAAAATGGCCGCACCCTTCGACATTTGGACCTTTAAAAATCTCGACTTGACGAGGTGAGTTTGGGGCTAAATAATGTGTGAAAATGGAGGCATAATTCTTCTGTTGCATGTATAATTTCAATACATTTTATGCTGTATCGGATTTTTCTGTAAACGATTGTCGCTAAGATGACAAACCAAATTGCGCCATTGATTTAAAAAAAATACCATATTCCTCCCTTTTTTCGGAGTGGCAACGCAAGCGAAGAAATATAATTCACTGAAATTTCATTCAAATAAAAACCGCTTTGCACATCCTAATTATCTCTCGGATGAGAACAGATCCTGGCCAAATAAGTCTGCAAGGCAGAAACTTTTAGTTCTATTTATACCAAAGTTAATTTATAAGGGACACGGACTGTTCCGAAACATGTCGAGCTATTTTCGACTTTATTGACGTGAGTAACCCGCTATGAGAATTTTAAAGTTAATTTATGTTTTACTTCCGATACTTTTACAACAGTGAGGAAACTAAAAAGGTACAAAACTCACAACATGGTACTCATTAAAACATAAATAAAAAAACAGTAATTTTTAATCATACTTTGGTAAAGAAAACCCTGATTATGGATGACTCACACTAGGACGGGACGGAGCGAAATGGGACGATGTGTCAATTTCTATAGAAAGAATCACATGATAGCTCGGAGTCCTCGGATGTCACGTGACGTTTTCTAAAGAGACTGACAGATCGTCCCGTCCCGTCTTTTTCTAGTGTGAGTCATCCCTTATCGTTATTTACAGTTTTTTTGTTATATCAAAAAAGTTATATAATACTTATGCCAATATTCATTATACATATTTTTCTCATCAACTCACTCAAATCTCTAAAATACACAAAAATGCATCGTGATGATCAAAACAAAATTGGTAAATAAATATTTCCAGAGATATTGCCTCTAAACATTGATTCTCCTTTAATATCTTTTTAACGTAGCTGTGGCATGGCAGGAGTGAAATTTGGAACTTTTTACGGACACTTGATAAGAGGCATTGAAATCGAAAATGTACCGTTCGTCCATTGGATAGCCCAGTTAATGAAGCCATTGACCTAAAAAGTAATACGTTCAAAAATTCCGCGTCAAAATTTCCGAGGTTGTAGGTACATACTAAATTTAAAAAGTTCTGAGAATTTCAACTTTCGACGTTGAGTCATTCGTAAATTTAATGAATAACTAAATATAAGCTAGGAATACACAAAAAGTAGTGGTTAGGGCGTCTGCCGCGAAAGCAGGAGGTCGCTGGATCGATCCCAGCCCTGGGCACTGGGGGCCTTGGTCACTTTTTCTGTAGTATATGACATCTCTTTCAATTTTATACAAAATGTACCTATATGAATTTAATTTCAAATTTAATTTATATTCAAATATGTACAGTAAGTGTAACTTACCTACCTTCTTACTTCTACCTACCTTAAATCTACTTGTACCTAGGATGCTGGAGGCATTTCTTCGTTGTATTACAATGCTGATACGTTGTGCGAGGAAGCCACGAGAACTTCGGTCACCATGCTACATCAACCAGACGTTTCTTGACTTCTACATAAAACTTGCGTGCGCTGGGCCCCGTGGAACTAGAGTTTCGACCCCAATGGTACTAACTTAACTTTTCAAACTTTAATGTTAACTTGCCAAAGAAATCCGTAGCAGATAAAAAGCAGTTGATTTGTTACGTTGCAACCAGAATGATTTATGTTTGCATCATATTTTACGTCTTTGAATAGGCATCCAGCGTTTTATGTATCATTGGGGGACTGGCCATCTTACAAAAACATTCCTCAATGAATGGACTAAAAGGTTCCTATTGAAATTGAAAATGTACCGGGCTTCGGGGACTCGGACGAGTCCTAAAACGAATAGCAGGGGATTTGGGACGATCGGGTTTGTGCGAGCACGGCACGTGGCATTCCGATTGGTGAGATAGAAATCGTGCCTGAGCTGTGTGCAGTGTAACAATTATCTGACTTCTAGCCTAGTTGGTAGTGACCCTGCCTACAAATCAGAAGCTCCCGGGGTCAAACCCTATTCAGGGCATTTATTTGTATGTTTATCACGAATATTTGTTACTGAGTTATGGATGTTTTCTATTTCTAAGTATTTAAGTATTTATATGTATCTATCTCTTATATATATCATCCCACCCTACAGTACAATACAAGTACCCACAATACAAGCCGTGGGACTAGGTTGATTTGTGTAGGATTGTCCCACAATACATTTAATTTAACATATACATTTTAGTATTATGTGTTTTACTTGTTATTATTTATTTATTATCTAAAGCTGTAATCTTAATTGCACGATCTAGAATTGTTTTAATGTTATGTCTATGTTTGTAGATATCGATATTATTTTGCCTATTCACACTCAACATAAATATGTACCTGCATATCGTGTTTATAGCATTAAGTCCGCCTGTTGTACGTTTGTATTTTCTTTTGTGCAATAAAGATTAAATAAATAAATAATGCGTACGTTGAATACATATTACATACAACTTGGCACCGCCGGTAGGACAGTATTTAACCTAGCTATCAGTCATATAGGTACGTCATAACTGTCAATATTTTCCACTAGCCAAATATTTTCATTACAATCTTTCTAAAGACAGCTTCTATGATAGCTTCAAGCTTGAGGCATTTATAGGTATGTATACCTACCTATATATAGGCATATGGATATAGGTCGATTTGTGTAAGATTGCCCCATCATTTTATTTGGACGAACGCTTTGCGACTTGCCCGCGCTCCGCATGCATCTAGAACAACATACCTTGTTTGTGTTCCGTTTATTGAAGCAAACACCGGCGTTGCCGCATGCATGATCTATACTCTGTTTATTGTGCAGATTGAAAAATGTTCCTCACTTGTAAAATGTTGCGGATTCAACCAGTTTGAACGTGTGCTTTGAGCGAAAACTTTGTTTTATGAATTCAAATTCACTTTTGTTTGGATTATATTGCGAAGCTACAAGTTGCAGGAATCAGTAAAATAATACTTGCCAATCGCTTTCCCTACTAACTGAAGCTCGGAGTAGCATGACTTTTTATTATAACTACAATCTAAAATAACAAAACATTTATTTTCGAAATATATACAATAAGTGTAACTTAACTAACTAACTACCTACCTCTACCTACCTTAAATCTAAAATAGGTCCTTGAGGCATTGTACCAGGATGCTGGCGGCATTTCCTCGTTGTATCGCAATGCTGATACGTTGTGCGAGGAAGCCACCAGCTCTTCGGTCACCAGTAACATCAACCAGACGTTAAAATAAAATGGGTTATTTACCATGTATCTTTGTTTAGTGAGCACCCGATATTTCGGCACTGTTGCAAGCACCATGGTCACGGCTATGGTTTCGTTCGGAAGTCATAAATACATATTAAAGCTTAAGTGGTTTCTAAACTAACTATGAGACTACGCAAAACATTAAAAGTTTATCCTAGTTTGCTTCCAAAGTAGACTTAGCGGTCCTAAATCAACGAATGTTGGTTTCCTCAAAGAGTGGCTTCACTTTACAACATTTTTCTATTCAAATTTGTACCTTATTCCCCGGATATAAGATTTACGAATATACTCGTATTATTAGCATGACTGAAACAGTGGGAACGGTCGTAAAATGAGTTGATTAAACACTTTGACTTCTTTATGGCAAAGAAGGATTTCAGTTTGACAAAAATATCACCCATTTCCAATATTCAAAATGCGATTAGACTTAAATTGTGTTTTTGTGAATGATGAATGGACGGTGTAAAACCAATTGTCTGTTTTATTGTGGCTTTAACTGCGATGCTCGCTTTTTAATTAAACTTTGAGGAAAATTAGGTGAATAAGGACGTATTTACGTGATGCCTTTTGTAACACAGGGTAAGAAAAGAGTAAAACCTGGTATATGTATACAAATTTCTTTCTTTTGGGTTTGACTGTAAGGTACGTTGCAAAGATATACCCATATGATGAATGTTCTTTATTAGATTGGGTATGGCATTCTGCAGCTAATATTACATACCTATAACATAAATTTGGCCATTTACAATAGTATAAGTAGACCATCTCAAGGTATCTGGTACTCGAACGTGAGTGCATTTTACCTGAGGTAAACACTCTGCTTTTCATATCGAATACGAGGAAAAAAGTACAGGTGTAATTATAAAATAAATCTAAACATGACTTTGTAGTAGGAGTCTTGAAGAAACATATTAAAAAAAATACATTTAATGTCATAATTTATGGATTTGGAAAATTAAGATTAGAATGAACATCATCCAATATTTACCGATTTTTATTTGCAATTAGTAATACTTGAGGAAAAATGCATTTGGAAAGTTAAACGCGTTACAGTGGACCCTATCAAATAAGAAGTTTGAAACTTGAAGTTTATTATTTTTCAATCAGCTCTATAGGTTAACAATGACACACATTAAGAGTATGAGATATGTAAAATATTTTATATTAAAGTTTAGCAGGTTTACACACTTTTTAATAACATTTACTAAGTATAAGTTAATTTTCTAAATCTTCAAACACTATAGTCTCACAACCCCAGGCAATAGAATTATTAAAAAAAATATGTGCGTCTGTCCTTTTTAAAGTGATAAACAGGGAGGCATATTTACTAGAAATTAAATTTACTGCAGCCTGTGCTTGTCAGACTATATATATTCTCTGTATTGCAGCACAATACTACAATAATGTTTGATCTAAAGAACTAAAATTCAAAACACGTGGACTAACAACCCCAGTAACACAACAGTGGAACTTTAAGAATGTCTTGCACGTAAAGTCTCAACAATATGAACCTAATACAATGTTTGCTTTTACTCAAAGTAGGTTCCGTGATGGCCGATTCCGCAAATTGAATTTTGAGGAAAAAAGGCAAATTGGCGTTTTATTCTAGGCTTTGAATTAAACTCACGAATTTCACTGCAAAAACTTTTTGTGGGTAAAATCAGACAAAGTATTCACTTGTTACATTGAAATACAGCGCGATTTTATATAAAATTTAGCGCTAACTTATCTCAAAGGCAGTAAACAAATTTAGATCTATGACGATCTTAGAGCATAGATAACTGGTAACGCCTTTCAATACGATTCTCCCACTGTAGCTAATCTAACTGTGTAAACTTTTGTATGGACCTAGATTTATCTGATACCTGTTACTACGGAACGTACGAATAGCCATCCCCCAGCATATCGGCAGAATATTTGGATAAGGCGTCCCTAATATTACTTGAGAGAAATCCTTTGTCTTATTTAACGTATTTTTGGTATTCGTTTTGACCATACTAAAATCGAACTTTTGACTACTGGAGTGGTGACTTTTTCACCTTTAAGATTACTGCGGCTGCCTTGTACCGAATGATCTAAGAAATCCCATTTATTTGTCAGAGACGGAGATAAATAATGAATGTGCCTTCTACTTACCGAATCAAAGCCGCAAAGGCAGTGAACATTTACAATACTATCTGAAACAGATAAGATCGCCTAGGATAGAAAAACATATAGAGTGACTTGTGTTGGTCACGATGCTTAGTGAGGTTTTGAAATAAAGAAATACATATGAGTGTAATCGTGTAAAACTTCGAAAACTGACCTCCAACGTTTCAAGGGCGACATTGTCCCCGTGGTCCCGTAGAGGGACTGGCTGAGGTTGACATCAACATCTAGCCGCGCCGCGACACGCCACGGGAACAATGTCGCCCTTGAAACGTTGGGTGTTAGTTTTCAAAGTGTTCAGATTCAGATTCAGATTCAGATCATTTATTTGCGTTAATTAGGTATATATTATACATGCAAATACAAGTATACAAAGCATTTACAATTGTTTATCTGTCATATTAAAGTCAGATAACATTCATAGGTAATAATAATAATACTTAATTAAGAAACTTTGATTACATTTTCACATTAGATATTTAGTTTTGTCAAAAGAAGTAAGATACATTATGTCAAGGATCATTATTAAAATTAAATACTCATAGAAGATGTCAATCCTTTAGGATACATAATAATATACTATTATATACTATAGGTCAAGCGCATTGGCAAAGCATTCATTTATTGTGTAGAACGGTCTATTTGTGAAGTACTCTCTAACGTTTTTGTCAAAGCTTTTAATATCATTACACGATTAAGCCCCGTTTGTTTGTGTGAAAATCATAAAAATTTAAATAAGTGTTGTACTTAATGTGTGTGTTGGAAAACTGATAGACCTTAAAGCTAACGTGATAAGATTCACAAGTATTCACTAAATTATGTCAAATAATATATAATGTATAGAAAGAGTAAACCTAGACATAGTCACTTTGATCTAGGACCTTCGTGAAATCGAAAGTGCTTGTCAACCGACTTCAAACAGAGGGAAGTTTTCTTGCCCAATATACATTTTGTAGACAATCACCGGAAAGCTTAGAGTTTAAAAACAGACGGAGTAGCAATTAGCAATCCTACTCATTGAATGGACTGAGATTTATCTGATATAGCTATTTCTACGTTGCGTACGAATAGCGGTAAGTACATTTGACGTACCCCTCCCCACAAAAATGGAAGACTTTTTGTATAGGAAATGATAGACGTTGCCAATTCTAAGCCCCATTGTTTATGGTGGGCAATGTTGGCATTTACAGGTCTCAACATTACTGGCATTACTATTCGGGCACAGATACCCCTGCTGGCAACGTTGGCGCATATTATAGTACATACCTACTATTTTGTATGTTAGTTAATAACGATCATGCAAAATACTAAGTATGTACTATAATATGCGCCAACTCTGCCTAGTTACGCGATTACTTTCCCATTTTTGATGATACTGACTGACAATATTTTGTTAGATTTTGTTGCCTAGATAACCTATTTTTTCTCTTATTTGATTCACGATATATCCTTTACGCTAAAAAAAACCAGGTATTATTTCCCATATAATCGAAATTTCCATACAAGCTGTCAGTTCAATGACTGGATTAAAATTGCCATTAAAAATACGTTTTACTTAAAAAGTAATTACTTATTGAAGTAATAATATTGCGTTGTGAGACGGTTAATATCTTTTTAAGGCCATTTATTACGCTTTGTGATTTATGCTCCGTAAGAACCTTTTCAGCCGAAACCGAAACACCTTGGGTAATAGTAATTTATTACTTATTAATATACAATTTTATGATTTACAGTTTAAGAATCTTTTTATCAGAAATATCTTTTCCTGAATCAAGAAAGAAACTATTTTTATAACTTTGTTTTTTCTAATTTTGATTTTGTGGTCTGATTAACTCGAGCCAAATACTTATTATGTAAAACAAAATTTGCTAGAATATCTAATCAGGGATAAGAAAATATACTTACTTGAGTTTATTAATATTTATCTATATAAGTATTGGTCTACACACCCTGACACCTGTTCACCACAGGCATCACAGGCATCACCAGGGCACTTACCATGACGTCTTAACGTGATTCAGTTTAGGTTCTTAACTGTGCTCAGTTAAGAACCTAAACAATATCAACTCCATATTTTTTTAATATTGATAAACAAACAGCCATTCAAAATTAATTCCATTATCATTATAATATAGGATTGAACCTCTATTTCCTGTTTACAAACCTAAAAACATTTCTAAATTGGTCCTTTGCGTGCTCGTAATTTATTCGCAGTAGCCCTTCCACCCAGATACGGGAAAAAAATTGCAGCCATAATTTCCATAATATCTGAAATACCCATGGATTTTTATATTCATGAAATCCCGGAGCCTAAGGGCACGTTATTAATAATATTCAATCCCTTACCGAAGTGATATTCTAAAATTTTTGTGGTTGGTGACATTTACGGTTTTTTTAAATTTATATCCCATATACAGCTAAATACAGAAAAAATGCCCCTTTTTGAATGGATCCTTTTTTTGACAGATCGTTAGTTACGAAATTCTTTTTACACTAGGTATGACCTGAAATACTCTTGGGCATTTTTTATTATATATTTTTTAAAATTATATTATATAAATAAATAAGCGCAGCGTAATGTTGACGATGAATAATTAGTTTCATATTATTACAAATAAGGATTTACACTGAACTTGTTAAAAATCTATGTCGTATATAAGACTAACAATAGTTTTTTGGATCAATTTTTCAACAGCTATTCATACGATCAATTCAATCAAGTCTTCTGATCAATGTGCGTAGCGATCAGTCGCGAACGAAACGCAACTGTCATTGTCACACCTATAAAGTAGAGTGATAGACAGTGATAACAACGATACGTTTCGGAGCGTGAGCGATTGGCATCTTGGCTACGCATACAGTACATATAAGGTTTGCCTCTTGCGTTTACCCAGTAGTCCAGAGGGCATACCATGACGTCTTAACGCGATTCAGTTGACCACCTAAACTGAGTCGCTTCCTTACAACTGAACCTAGACTGGACCTAAACTGAATAGCGTTAAGACGTCCTGCTAAGGCCCCAGGCCATTTAGTTACCTGGCCAGCCTATTTGTTGACCACCATTCTGGCAACATGGCCTGCCCACTAGCATTTTTTTTTGCATAGTGTGTCTATGATATTTATTTATTTTCTAATTAAAGTATGTGTTACCTTCTGCATTTTCTTTACCCCGAATGTGCTACGCCCTGCGCTCTGGGTAAAGCTCGCAGGCTGCGGAGCCCCTAGTCGTTACTTTTACTGCAATTTTTCTCAAAGCTGGTGATTCATGTGATCACCATATTACAAACTAAAATTAAAAAGGTCAAACACCGATCCAAACACAGACCCTTTGAAAACGTTTATATGGAGAATGAAAAATGAAAAATTGTTTTGCTCTTTTGCCAATAAAGTGCGCTCAGGGATGCGTGACGTATTTTTCAGGTGGGAATTAATTAAGCCGGGAAATAATGAGAGGAATTAATTTCCCAGCAGGAAATTAAATCGACAGGTAGCAGATTAGGGCAGTGTCCATTAGGGCTGACTGCTCGGCTGTTCAGTATCGAAAGGTTTTTTCAGCGGCGATTATATGAGAAAAATTAGAACACGGCTTGTTTCAGCCAATAGAGCCAATTGAAAATAGAGTGTGAGCTAATTAAATACATCTGTGTTACTTGTAAATACTCATGAACAATTAAATCCAAACATTTATACAGCAAATACTACCGGCACTTTTACTTATTAAGAACTGGCGTAGTTGAGTAGTAGGGTATTCAATGGGGAGAAAGGGAATGGAGAATACCAACTCACCCCGAGTTGGTATTTTTAGATCAGAGTTGTCATATTGTTACAAAAATACTTTATTCTCTTGGCAAAAGTCAACCTATTGTAATATTGTGTCAATTCTAGCAATTATCCCATCTTAATCAATTTCTATCCTTCCTAACGCAAACTATGGGATAAGCTAGGATTAAGCACTATTTTGTGTTTATATAGAACATTTATGAAATGATAGATTATCATCGTACAAGTAAAATCCATACAACTGAAACACTTTTTAATTATTTAAATAAACGTGTCACATATAAATATCAACGTTTTATCGCAGTTTGAACTTCAAATGCGTCCAAACTCAATTTTACAGAATCTTACGTTTGTTTGGCGTACTGTCCGTCTACAAAGCTCGAGTTAGAATAAAATACGTCACTTTATAATAAATATAAAGATTATTGGCGTTTAATGTGCGGCGTAGCGCAGCGCACCTGTACGAGTACAATGCAGTGTTTCTCTGAATGAGTAAATCAGACAAAGTAATCACTTTGTTTTCATTGTACACTCACTATATTCAATCGTGGAAAAAGACAATCAATCAATCAATCAATATTCTTTATTGCACCAATAACAGTAACAGTATCAGAAGGAAACAAAGAATCAATAGCATTGGGTAACAACAGGCGGTCTTATCGCTAAAAAGCGATCTCTTCCAGACAACCTTAGGGTAGCGGGAAATGAAGAAAGCGTATCAGTTAACAGGTAGTGCAAAAAATTAAAATAAAACTAAAAGTAAGAGCATAACAAGATACAAACACACATCTACGCCTAAAATGAAAGCAGCCAAAACAAACAAAAAAAATACATATAAAATAAAATAAATCTATAAAATAATATATACATAAATAAATATATATATATATATATATATACACATAAGTATACACATACACATATAAATAAATAGCAAATGATCAGCTCATGGCAAAGACAGCATTTGAAGCTTCAGCTGATTTTTGAAAATGGGCAGAGATTTGGCTAGTCTGAGTTTAACTGGCAGAGCATTCCACAACCTGACAGCCTGACAATGCGTGTTAGTAAAGGCTATTTCAGTAAATGTGTTCAAAGTGCGGCGTAGCGCAGTCGCACAAATCCCACAACGTCCCACTGGGTGACGCTCGCACGTTGCAATTTCCGCGTGCAGAAGACCAAGTATAAATTTTAACTTGTCATATTTGACATTTACTTCTCGACCGCGTTAGCGTTTCGAGAGGTGAAAATATCAAAGTAGCGGGTAGATTTATATAAACTGCAAACATAATTTGAACTCTCGATACGCTAACGCTGTCGTCGAGAAGAAAATGTCAAATACCTATGACAAGTAAAAATTTATACAAGGCCTTCAGTCCAACCATGAAATTTCACTTGTTACCATTTCAACCATTAGCCTGGAGAGGCTACGCTCTGTGTCGCATTTAAGCCTTTTCATTTTAATAAATGTATTATCACTACATAGTATAAAACAAAGTCATATCCCGTTGTACGTATGTATGTATGCTTAAATCTTTACAACTACGCAACGGATTTTGATGTGGTTTTTTAATAGAGTGATTTAAGAGGAAGGTGTATATGTACCTATAATAATGACCCGTGCGAAGCCAAGGCGGGTCGCTAGTAATGAATATAAAAAAGCAGTTATCTAACCGACCAAGCACAGCAAAAACTTGCTTTAATCAGAGATACATTAACCAAGTTAGATCAATTTTGCGCCCCGAAAACCCGCATAATTATATAAAATTTATGCAATATTTCTATATATCACTACTTTGTTATGATATTAAAAGACAATACCAGAGTGCGCAGCTAAGAGCTAAGATGGCAATCACTCACGCTACGAATCGTATCGTAGTTATCTCTCTCTATTACTCTACCTTATACAGCAGCAACACACAGCAGTTGCGTTTTATTCGCGACGGAGCGTTAGCGGTTGGCATCTTCGCTACGCACACTGACATCCCTTTGTAAAGGCAATTTCAGTAAATGTGTTTAAAATGCGGCGTAGCGCAGCGACACAACGTTCAGCTGGGTGACGCTCGCGCGTTGCAATTTCCGCGTGCACTCCAACCGTGAAATGTCACTTGTTACCATTTTAACTATTAGCCCAGTCGACTTACGCTCTGTGTCGCATTTAAGTCTTTTCATTGTAAAGCATCATGATGGGTTTCATGGAAGGTATCTAACCAACCAAGCAAAACAAAAGCTTGCGTTTTATCAGAAAGAACCTAGATCAATTTTGGGCTCCAAATACCCACATATCTAAATTACATTTATGTAACGTTTATATGAATTACTACTTTGCTATGATATTTAAGGAAGACTCACACTAAAACGGGACGGGACGGGGTGAGAGTAACGGGCTGTCAGTTTCTATAGAATTCGTCACGTGACATCCGAGGGCTCCGAGCTATCACGTCACGTGATTCTTTCTATAGAAATTGGCAGATCGTCCCGTCACGCCCCGTCCGTCCCGTTCCGTCTCATCCCGTCTTAGTGTGAGTCATCCTTATAACTTTTTTTTTGCTATTTAGTTTAATATCTTTGAAACTACTTTTGAAATTTATACGAGTAAATATGTGTAATGTGCAGCGTAGCGCACATTCAATGTTCCGCCCGCGTTGCAATTTCCGTGCAGTCCAACCGTGAAATACCACTTGTGGCCATTTCCTGTATTAGCCTGGGAATTAGACCGAACAGCTGACAGTCTACGTAGTTAGCGCAATTACTACTAAGTCATGCTTTATTATTGATGTGGGAATTATGTTATTGAATATTGAAATGGACAAATATGTTATTATGAATTATGGATAATACTCACGTATTTTGGTCAGTATACGCGACGTGTTTCGAAGATCTTTGGATTCCATGATCAAACGTTCAGAGTACCGTGAGCGACAACGAACACGACAACATCCATTAGGGCTCATGAATAAATCATCTAATGGCGGACCCTATCATGAACGATCATAATCAGGTCATAAAAGTACCATAACAAGAGTACCCACCGTGCCCAAAAATAGCCTAAAAGACCTACGTGATTTGTGCAAGAGCGCGTATCAACGATTAATAATAGAATCCTAAGATCTCCGAATCAAATCGCAGTTCCCTAAATATCACTGAGTTAAAATATCAAATTTTGTTACGTTACAAAAGTAACATAAAATACCTAGTTAGTGGATTCATATATTTACTGTAAACTACTAGTATAAATAATAAAAAAAAATATATTTTATGTCGACATAGCTAAGAACCATCCTGCTCAATAAGGCTTTCGAGTGATAAAGTCGCACTCAAATCGGTTCAGATTTTAAAACGATGCCTTAAAATGATATACACACGTTGGACGTATAATCTCACCTCTATCTAACGGCCTACGCTAGCTGACGCGGGTGCACGGAGCAGGTGCACGCGGCGGGTGGATTTAGTATGGCGCACCCACTCCGTGCGCCCGCTTCACTTAGCGCTGTTCATTCAATTTCTTATTAGAAGGGCGTCCGTTCCGGGTAATCCGCGTCAGCTAGCGTAGGCCCTGAGGCCTTAGGTTAGGCCCATATCGTTCTGACCCGCCGCCCGCGGTGTGCAACAGCCCGTCGCCCGCAGGGTCTGTATGGTGTGTTCAGGAATGCTTGAGCGTGGTCGGGTCAGAACGACCCGGGCCTTACCATGCAACTTAACGCGATTCAGTTGACGACCTAAACTGAGTCGCTTCCATACAACTGAGCCTAAACTGAACCTAAACTGAATCGAGAACGCGATGCAGTTTAGGTTCTTAACTGTGCTCAGTAGTATGGCCGCGACTCAGTGTAGGTCCGAAACTGAATCGCGTTAAGACGTCATGGTAAGGCCCCTGGGTGCGTAGCCAAGATCGCTCCTTCACGCTCAGTCGCTCACGAAACGCAACTGTCGTTGTCACACTAATAAGGAAGAGTGATAGAGAGAGGTAGCTGCGATACGTTATTAATAATTCACACCTTATGTCAATCTTTCGTATTTCGAAAGAGACGTGAGTACGTGAGAGCGCTCATCCGTACACCTTGCAGCATAAGTGGCCGCGCACTGTTCGGTTACAGAGGGATTTCCTCCCGCGGACGTTCCGGCTGTGGAATGAGCTCCCTGCCAAGGTTTTCCCGTAGGAATATAGGGTTTTTCATAAAAGGAGTGCACACTTTTTAATGAGTCGACAACGCGCATGTTACACCCATTGAGTTGCAGGCGTTCAATACTAAGGTGAGCGCTTTCCATCAGGCGGCCCGTATGCCTGTTTCCCACCGACGTGGCATCAAAGAAAAGTCAACATAAAAATGCTATGTCGAGATTGTCGAGCCATTTAAAATGTATAATACGCGGGTAATAATAGGCGCAACAGGTTTGTCCTCAATTAGATAATTTAAACAAATTACTTTCGCTGACAAGCTTTTGAGTTTGAGTAAATGAGGCACGGAGACCAGCTGATGCAGTTCACGTAGTTTTTGCAATTAGTCCAAGCACTATCTAGTTTTATAAATGCACTATGCTTGGACTTTATAATTATAGCGGGACCTAGGAATTAACCGCTTAAAACCGTTTGGTATAAAACTAGCGACTTGCCCCGGCTTCGCACGAGTGCAATATATTATACCTACATATAAACCTTTTTCTTGAATCACCGCATCAAAATCCGTTGCGTAGTTTTAAATATTTAAGCATACATACATACAGACAGCGGTAAGCGACTTTGTTTATACTATGTAGTGATAGTGATAACAACAGTAACATCGCTGGTCTCCCCCGAAAAAGGGCGTTAGTAACCTTTTGTTATTGATATAGGTACTTATAATCTATGTATATATACGTATACATATATATATATATATATATATATATATATATATATACTTTTTTTAAATCCGTTGACACCAAACTAGTGCATTTCAATAATTTAAGCTGAATATCGCACGAATTCCGGTCACGAATGAATGTAATTTCTTCCTTTCATTTTGGATGCACACAATTTTCCGACTGGCCACGTACTCGTACCCAATAACTAACTTACACACGCTGAAACTGTCGAGGCTGGAAAACTGCTAAAGGCTTCGATTTGAAAGGCTTGGCGCAAGTGGCCCTTAGTGGATTTTCACAACATTTATAAAATGTAGGTTGAACCTACATTGTTCAAAATTATATGATTCTATATTCATTAGGCAGTACTTGGTATGTCACTCGCTATAAAAAACAGACACTTAAATATTGGATTTTAAAACCAAATCTAGTTAGAATCGTACCTAAATATAAATAAATAGAGCATTCGTGAATACCTGTTAAGTATGAACAAATATTTTATACTTTAGGTTACCTAAATTACCCAGCTTAAGGAAAAAAACAAACTGTTAGTGGCGACGAGCGTTATCGGCGCTAAGTAGGTAATTAATTAGATATATTGGACGTTAGGGAAAACTGGGACAAAATAGGCACCCGGGGCAATGTTGTCATGGTCGCCCACAGGCGGATTTTGATGGTTTAAAAACCTGCCTGCAAACTACCAGGTAAAATACCTGGAAAAAACTGTCGAATACATATGGGCAAAGTAAAGCTAGTACACATTGTGGTAGGATTGATTTATGTGCACAGTTATCGTATAGTTATTTATCGTCATTATTTATTTTTGTTATAGTCTTTTAGTAAAACTGGAATGATAAAAATAATTATTTGAAACATACACCTTAAACTTAATATTTTTTACACTCAAAACGTTCTTCATGAGCATCGTGATTTAGAAAAAGGATCAAGGTAATGATTCTAACCTAACTGTATGGAATCTAGTAAATTATTTACAAAATCATCTGTGTTCGTATACTCCCGCAACGTATCAAACCAGGAGAAATAGAGACAGCAGAGATAATCGACCATGTACTACATCCAAGAAGCCACGACCACTTTGACAACGTGTCTGACAAGTGCCCGAATGCGAAGTACGTGTATTATACCTTGTGGGCCTCATCACAGGAGCAAAAAAATTATATAATCGTAGATTGTACCTACTCCTCAAACTTTACTTCAACAACTTTTAAAAACTATGTACTTTGTAGGTTTTCACTGTTTTATACAATCTAAATAATATTTTTATCAGCCTAATCAATGACGTGTCTTGTCATAGTACAAAAATTACAAAATTCGCAGTACATTATGTATTCAAACAAATTTTCAAGTGTAATAAGAATCATTTTTAAAAGTCACAGAACAAACGTTGTTCAATTTGGGGAGTACTTACCTATATACAATTAATTTTTTTGCTTTGGTTATGGGACCCACCCGGTATAGATGCATATGGCAAATGTCATTTTGTGTAAGTCTAACTCTATTGCTACTTTTCCTTGTGGGCCCTGACTGCCCGTATTTCGCCTTTATAATCCAGTCATTGAACTGACAGCTTATATGGAAGTTTTGATTTGTTAGGAAATAATTTATAATAGCTGATTTTTTTAGCGTAACGGATATATCGGGAGTCTAGTATTATGTAGGTAACAAAATCCAACAAAATATCGGTACATTGTCTTCTGTTTTTAACAGAAAGAATACAAATATGTCGTCATGTTCACAAACAAGAAAAATATTTATTACCATAAATTTTGAAAAATTGATTTAGGTAGTTAAGTATTTTTTTTTTACTATTTACCTACTTCCGGAAGAAAAGTTTGTGGGATTTTTACATATATTATCTATAAATATCCCATTCGAACGTTATTTGAGAAAATCGGGCTATTATAATTTAAAGTCTGTCAAAACCGTATATTTCCTGGGTTATTATTCCAGTACTAATTAATCGGCTACTACGCTTAAGGAAAATAACAAACACTTTGATATGCGCGGGATTGATATTTATTTAATAACATTGCATTGGTTCATTACCAGATGTGCGACGATGTGTGCTGGTACTGGTGTAAGGTTCTTAGCGCTGGTTGTTCTGTTCTCGGCGGGCACATCAGCTGCTGATGGGGACAGCGGCACGTGCTATTCAGACCAGCCAACACCGGAGATATCAATAAATGATTTCGGATATGCCGAAATCGACATATCATATGGAGAAAATATACACTTAGAGTGCACCCTTATTTCTGATTTTACATTTCATACAACTTCTGAAGATGTGTCTCTCACCATGAAGCAAATAGACGGACAAATTCTCGAAGCTACTCGTAAGTCAATTAATCCAACTACCATCGAATATATTGTTGAAACGCCAAACGTAGGTAAATATACCTATAGCTGCGAGGACAGTAATACTGGGTGCAAAAGTTTTATGGCTGTTTATGTGAAGCCTGCAATATCCTTCAAGTCACCGAGGGTTCGTCAAAAGCTAAATGAATGGGAAGATATTACATACCACGTGGCGCTGGGGGATTATTACGAGATATACTGCAGTGCTGAAGATGTTGCATCTCTAGTTATTCAGGATGAAAAATCAGACGTTATATTGACAAAAATAGACATAAATAGCACAACAACACTCTACAGGACACGCAGCACCTACGTTGGGAATATGGTATATAAATGCAAGAATAACATTAACAGTGAAGACCAGGTGTACAGTTCCTTGTGGTTTACCGTGTCTTATTACCCGGAGTGTCAAGATTTCCATTGCCTTATTCGCGGCTGGAGTACCCTAGAGTGCTCCTGGCGATACCCGAATAACGGGTTTAAATATACTTTTTTTTATATAGATCTCGATGGTGAAGATAAAAATGAAACAACGCTTTTCATGGATTTACCAGGTGAGACCAATAATATTTGTAAATGGAACATCAAACAAAAGGGCCAACAATTATTTCTAATCAATCGTAACCTTTCACTTAAGCTCATGACTTGCGATTCAGTATCATGTAACGACCAAACATTTATCATGAATACTAACTCACTTATAAAACTTGATCAGCTCGAGCTATACGAAGCTTTAACAACAAGTTCATACCATACTAGGATAAGATTAATAAATGCAAAAGTACAAGTTATTTCGCCGATGTCTGACTCGGGCTGGATCGAACGTACTTGCCAAAACTGTAAGTACCGTGTGGACTATCGGCTGACGACATTCAATGGAACATGGCGAAAAGAAGCAGTCACGATAAAGGAGTATTGTAACGGGTATTTCGTGTCCTGTACTATTACTTTTTTTCTGCCTTACCCGGCCACCGACTACGAGGTGCGAGTTCTCACTAAGCTAAATAGTACAAGCGAACACAGTATATGGTCCGAACCTAGTAATACTATACCCTTACGCACAGAGCCAAAAGCACCCTGCGCGTGTGACATAGCACCGCAGATGTCAGAATCGACAGTTCCCAATGGCACGTATTACTGTAAAGCTTGTAAACTAAGGGAAATAGCGATTGAAGAGAACTTACAGTTAATGCACAAAATCAGAGGCTTGAAGGAGAAACGAGAAAATGCTAAACATATTTTCGAATTGTTATTGCAATCAAAGAAAGTGAAAGAGGGACTAGATAAATACCTACCTAGTGGGTAATCAAGGACTTGTGGACAAGGACAAATTATATAAATAAATTTGTTCTTGAGTTATGGATGTTTTCTATGTATTTAAGTATTTATATATATCTACGTTTAGTACCCACAACACAAGCCTTATTGAGCTTACCGTGGGACTAGGTCGATTTGTGTAAGATTGTCCCACAATATTTATTTATTTATACTTAAAAACGGTTAAATAACTTCTATTCGGGTTAATTGACCCCGGACGGTGGTAAGCACTAAGGATGACTTTTACTAGAACGGGACGGAGCAGGACGGGACGCTAAGATCTGTCAGTTTCTATAGAAAACGTCACGTGACATCCGAGAGCTCCGAGCTATCACGTGATTCTTTCTATAGAAATTGACAGATCGTCCCGTCCCGTCCCGTTTTAGTGTGAGTCATCCTTTAATCATTGTCCTTACTCAGGTTTTTTTCTGTGAAACAATTTGTTGTTAAATGTAAAACATGTTTTATTTTATAACATAGGTATTCCACGAGGGTTTAGGCGAATGGAGATACAGACCGATACTTATTGCAAAAAATGTGAAATAATGAGCATATAAATGTAAATTAGAACTACTTGCATACATATTTTCAATAGGTATTCAAACTTTAGTCTATCTTGCAATTCATTATTGAACTTGCTATCAGTACGAGAACAGTGCAATAAGTAATTTCAAGTAATCTAAAATCCCTGTCATTACATACTCGTAGCAATGTTGCTGTGTGTGTGACTTCAACTCTGGTGGAAATACCACAGTATGTAGCTTATTTATTTATTGAACGAATATACATTTATTAGCAATTTTAATCATTTAGCTAACAAATTAAATTGATATGAGGAATATAATACAAACACATTAATAATGGTTAAAAGAATAAAGGAGAAAAACTTATCTTAAGTATATAGACCTAAACCTAAGATTAAACGTGACATTCACAAAATGCGATGACCGTTTCCCATCAGGCGGCTCGTCTGCTCGTTTGTTACCTTTCCCATAAAAAAAAAAAAAAAACATTGAGCAACTACTCGACTTAATTTATCAAAGCATGTGTCAACTTTAGATAATACAATTAGCAAATTTATTTTAAGCTTAATTTAAATCTTATGTTTTTAATTTAGGTTATTTTTTTTTAAATATTTGTGTTATTTTAATTACGTGGTTAAATTAAGCACTTACGCCACAACTTAGATTTAGCTGAGTTCATGCCATAGTTCTATTACAATTTTCTGTAATGCATTTTACAGTACATATGGCGCTACATTACCGCACTAGTGCAATAATGAGCACTTTATGTGCCTGCGTCAAAAATTCAAAGAGCCATATGTTTTTTTTTTAATACTACGACGGTGACAAACAAGCATACGGCCCGCCTGATGGTAAACGGTCACCGTAGCCTATGGACGCCTGCAACTCCAGGGGTGTTACATGCGCGTTGCCGACCCTTTAAAAACTTTAACACTCCTTTTTTGAAGAACCCCATATTGTAGTCCTTTGGGAAAACAGTGGCAGTGGCATATGTACTGTAAAACGTCAAACGATACATGTGCGAATAGGTAATTAGCAACTCGTGTCGATTGAAAACACTCCCTTCGGTCGTGTTTTATTCTGTCGCCACTCATTGCGAATTTTCTCCTATTCGCACTTGTATCGTAATGTACTATTATTTAATTAATTCAGTTATTGTAATGAAACAAAACCCTTTTGTTTTAGTCAGTAGTCGCTAACTTTACTTACAAATATGTTCCATTATTAGTTGGATATAATGGATAATGGATACGGATAAGACTTCTTGTCTGTCAAAATTTCTCAAAACTCAAATACTTAACGGTTACAAGTATTTAATTTGAATTAAGATTTGTTTTGAGGTTTTTATTTATACGCTCTTTAATCATAAATATGCGTGTCTGTCATATCGTAAACATAATTTTATTAATGTCAACATTTAGTTTGTGTTGTCTATTTAAACAATTTAATGGTAAAATTTCAAAAACTTCTTTAAATATATTTTTTGTATTTTCAATGTGTTATCTTAAAAATTTTATGTCATCAATATATATTTGTACTTTGTCATGGTTTTATTTCCTTTTTAAACAGAAAACTAAGCGAACATAATCCGTTACGCTAAAAAAATCAGCTATTATAATATTTTTCCCAGATAATCAAAAAATCATACAAGCTTTCAGTTCAATGACTGGATTAGTAGTGAAGTTAGTAATTTTTCAGACATTTATAAGAGATTCTAATTCAGTAAGCAAAATAATTACAAAAAAGCAAAACATAGGGGCATACTCTTCGTTATACTGTATGTAAAAAAATCATTCAAATATACTCGATATTGGAGGAGGAAATAGGACACTATGGCACCTCGAACATGGGCATTTTCAAAAAAAGTGTACCTACTATTTTCTTTTTTTTTGAAAATATAGAAAGTTTTTGGTTTTTTATAACAATTTTATTTATTTAAATAAATATAGATTTAAAAAAAAGGGTGTCCCTGTTTTTGATCAGTTTCGTAACGCATTTTTCATACATTTTGTACGGACCGTTATGAAACTGTCAATTTTTTTTGTGTGGAAAATCGAGAACCCATTTTCTTTAAAATCGTTAATTAAACTTAGTACCTTACAACAGGTGGAAATCTTACGTTAAGAACCCGTGGCGTGGCGTGGTGTTATAAAGATGCCGCGACAGCCTAGTGGTCGAGAAAGAAAACAGCTAGAAGATTACAGATGATTTTTCCGACCGCGAATTTCCGTAGCAGCACTCACAGTGTGTATGTGTAATGCCTCCACTACATATAGACAGACGCGTCCGCGTACATCGGCAGACGCATCCTTGCAAGTTGGTAGACGGATCACCACGAGACGACCAAACATCTGTCGGTCGCTCAGTCTGGGTTCATACTCGACAGATGCCACTTGCGCCATAAGCTCTCCAAAAAGTGGATGTAGCTGTGGTAAGTGCCACAGCTATCAATCTGTTTCATACGTTTAGTTTAGCAATTGTCTCTTGAAAAATAGATAACTAAGCGGGGTAATTGGTAAGTAGTTGTAGTTTTACTTCTTATAAAAATTATTGTGTACCTACATTCTATTCATTGCCTTATAAATTAAATTGTAATTTCTCCCTCTTTGATTGACCTTGGATGGGCTTAAAACCAGCTAAGCTGTGCCCATACCTTTTTCCTTTGTCAGTGCCTAATTCTGTATTTTATGTTCATTGTTTTGTTCAAGGAAATAAACGACTTGTATTTGTATTTGTATTTTTTTGGGTGTACGTCTATAATTTTTTCGCATCTTTATTGAAAAACATCGTTACACGTGCGGATATGTAATTTTTAAGTAATAACATACTTCCCGAACTAGCATCGAAATGTACTATTTATTCACACCCGTGTGATGTGACCTCCTTTGAACAAGGAATCCTAAAAATCGACCAAAGCTTCGAAATCATACTGTAGCTCGCGGTAATCCGTGGCTACGGCGTAGCGCTTTTATAACACATTCGTAGCACGCGCGACGGCTTCCTCGTAGCACTCGTAGCGGATTTAGGAGAAGTGATGACGTAGTTTGCAGATTAGAATCACCGATTTCTACTTACCTTATTGAACATAATAACTTTTTTTTTAAATGAAATATATTCTGTTGGACTATCTTTGCAAGTAGGTAGAGGAAACAACTATAACAATACTTGAGTTAAGTACACCACCACCGCTGTAAAAATACAGTATTCATCTAAATTTACACTCCAGTAATATTTGGTATGCTAAACTGTAGTATCTGTACCGGTCATGGGAAATTTAAGAGCAAATTCAGAGTCTTTTTAATATTTCTCTGATACTTTAAAAATTGAACCACTAAACGTGTTAAAAGTTGAAAGTACTACTCTTAATTGATATTTATAACCAGTCTCATGTAAAATATCGCAATCGGTTTAAAAGTAGTATTCAAATAAAAACACAATATCTTTTTAGGACCAATAATGGGTCTTCCCAGGGAAACAGTCCAATATCATTCAAACATAATCTCTGAAATAACAAATGAATATTTTTTAGCTTGATTAATGGTTAACTCGATAAACAAAACATATTTCGATTAAATAGAGCAATAAAAAGTTCTAAGGCAAATATTATAGGTACTTAACTCCCGAGATTGGTCCAACCTCCTATATATGGCATTAGGACTATCGCCATTTTGACTGAACAAGACAAAAAACTACGAATAATCTCAATATTTAGCAACTTGATGACTGATTTCAATGCTAAAACAGTGCCAATAAGTATAAACGACTTAATGTGCATATACGGCTCGAAGGACCAAATGTAGAAACAGGAGCGACTTCTAGTTTTTGGATGGTGAAGAAATAACGTAGGAGTTTAAGAAATGTGCCTCAAAGTTTAATTAGTAAAAAGGTTACTTGTCGAGTACTGAGTATATGTACGTATGCGATGGTAGTTAAACGAAGAGTGGTGCGTGTCGCGGCCGCGCTGCTTCTACTTGTCTTGTCGCTGTGTGTGTGTGTGTGTGTGTGAGTGCGGTGCAGTCTATGCATAGCACACATACGCTAGGCGTTAACACGTCCCATTACCCGTACACAATCCACTATCGCTGCGTTTTCTATATATTGATGTTATTTTTTCAGGTAAGCAGTTCTTCTAATTAAACTAATATTCTGGTAAGTGATAGCTTAGTGACAAAGTGACAACGGTACACGATCCATGAAATTTCTCAATATCATACAGGTATGTAGAAGATGAGTATTCCACGAGTGCGAAAGGGACAGAACAGTTGATAAACTTGTCAATTTTTACGGGTACACTCGTACGCATCAATCCCGCTATACGAGATATCGGTCTTGAAAATATGAAAAGTTATGTTTATGATATGTGGTGTGTGCATATGTCTTGGATTAGAAATGTTACTAAAGAAAACAATTCTCGTAATCATATATTATTTGCGATTTCAATTTTATCAATAAAACTGTAGATTAGCTTAAGTCTAGCCAAAAAGTCCGCCTCCAGTCGTCCCTAGCGCAAAGGTACCCATCACACTAGCCGCGTTCCCACTCCACACTGAATAGTGATGACCCCCCCTAACCCTGTGAAAACGAGTGCTGTAAAGGGCTCGAAACGTTGAGTCATGGTGTTAATAAACGCGATTAATCCGTTCTAAAGTATTTAATTTCAATGAATAACAAGGACAATAACTATTAGTGATGAACAACCTTTGCACCAGGTACGAATATCTACATTTCATCATCTATAGGTTTCTACATTTTGTCAATGACAACATCTTTGGGTTTATCGTCACGTTTTCAATATTCGACAAACATTTTTGTCATATTATTTCTGTACCCAAACTTGATTTGATTAAGCGCTGCAAGTCGCCAGCATTCTTTTATCATTGTTTCTTTTCATTGTTTTCTGTTAATTGTACTGTATATTTTGTGAGTCAACGAGTAAATTATGTCTATTCTATTCTATAATCTAATTGTCACTCTTCCTTATTGAACTTTAAAAATATATATTTTGGTCACTTAATAACGAAATTGGTCGGTTAGTGATAGAAGGACGTCATTACCAATCAGAGCTAGCATACAAAATTAACCTGGCCTCACAAACAGCCCGCCAATCACGACTGTGACCACATGCCCATGTAAATACAGGCACTGGATTCTGAAAGCTCGAAACTATCTAAATTACAGTGATTTACGTGTTTGTTTGAGGGAGTTCAATTGAGCAGGTACCATTATTTAAAGGTGACCAATTAATATAATTATTTGAATTTCCTATGAGTTTCTAATGGATACTTTGTTATTTATACGTATTAAAAAGTGTTTCTGGTTATAAGAATTTTAGTTTTTCAAAATCTGTCATTACATTACATAAATATAACGATAAAATAGTACGAAATTCCAGCACACCCCATAGTTGTGGTTAGGAGGGATAGGAACTGAGTGAGATTGAATTGACACAACATTACAAGAGCGTGACTTCCCAAGAGAATAGATTATTTTTATCACAACTCTGCTCTAGTCTAAAGACTAGTTTCATCACACCTCTATACCTTCCCACTTCACGCCATTCATGACCCAACTACCCTCGCTATCCCTACTCACCCCATTTTACGATATATAACTGAAACCTTATGTTTGGTTTGCCACGTTCGCTATCTCATAGATAAATATGTTATTCATACCGCCAGAATAATATCTGGAAATATGCGGTTACTCGTCAGAATCCGCTATTTGCACTCCTGCCTGCGCATAACTGAATAACTGAACATGTTCATCTCAATTATTCGAATCGATTATTTAAGAATCTGCTCGCATACCTTAGTTATTTATGTAATTGGTGCATAATGAGAGGCATTAGTAGGTACACGAGTGTGGTTTCGTGGATCGAGTCAAAGGCGAGTTTCATAATGAAGTGACAGGAGTTTTCTAATGCCTAATTATGCAGTCAAGCGTAAAAATAACAACTCTGATTGGTCACATAAGGGAGAGTCAAAACAGCATTCTGAAAGTGATTGCTGATAGATTCAGTTGCCCCATAATGTGGCATTGGATGAGGCAAGTTACTACTTTGACATATGTTATGTAGGTACCAAGTAGTTAGTAGTGTAGTTTTAAGTATTAACATTGTATTGTATCCTAACATAGCTCTTAAGTACATAAATGTAACTAACAATATACAGACTCACGAGTCTGAAATAAAATATTTGAATTTGAATTTGAATTATAAATGTGCATGTACATCTTACTCAAAAATATGTCCCATCTTCTTTCGGCTTAATAAGAGCGTAGTATGTATATTTATGAGACGGTTTTCTCGATACATATTTATGTACGTCACTATACGTCGCATAGATCACTTTCTCTACATCCATTTGTAAGTCTTCTACAATATAGTCACAAACTATGTTTAAAACTATAAAATGAATACCTACATTATTTCATAAATTTATGCATGTCAGCGCTCCTCTGTTTTTAATTTAAAATTATCCATGAATAAATTGCTCGATTTTTCCACAGACGCTGTGAGATAAGACGCTTAAGTATCTTGAATAGGTAAGCTAATAAAAATCGGGTTTTTGCTCGCCTCACAATATTAAAGAGGCTTACCTAGGGATGAATTGGTATGCAAAGTCAAAATAATGACTATTAAGTAGATAATTATGTAATAAACTGTACCATTGTGTAGGTATGTTTTTGTCTATGAATTATTTTTTATTTATTTTTTATTTTATTTATTCAAACATAATTTATACAGTATAACAGAATAGACCAAATAACTGTACAATTCAGACTTAGATACTAGAGTAGGTACAAAAGACAACACTTTACAAATACAGTTTTATAAAACAGCACTGCCGTCCATCATCTCGCAATACTTCAGACAGACGCTACACACACTTGCCCATCGACTCGCAAACAAATCACTTTCAGGCGCCCATAACAGAAGCGCGTTCAGAAATTTTAGAGCTCGAACGAGGGGAAACTTTTGGCGCGCTACAGTACGCGTTGTGGGAGTGGCAAGAAGGTTGGGATTTCTAGGCCGTAGCTCCTGCTTGGATAGAAAAGGTATAGAGAGCCTCACTATCTGTGCCACTAGGTCAGGGCAGTCAGAGTCTCCCCGCAAAGTACTACAAGCCATAACCAGAAGCTTATGGTTACGCCTTACTTGCAAAGAATTAAAATCGAGGCATCCTAACAAGAATTTAGTAGGATATAAAAATGGATAATACTTGTACATGTTTTTGTAAAGAAATCTTAAGAATGCCTTTTGTACTTTTTCTAAAAGCAACGCATACGTACTCTCGGCTGGGTTCCATACTAAACTAGCGGTTTCCAGCTTACTCCGAACGAGGGCCGTATACAGTAATTTAATTGCTTTTGGGTTGGTAAAGTCACGGGCATTTCTGACAATGAATCCCAGCCTTTTGAAATTATGAAACATCCTTGTATTCATTCCTTTAACAAACATTTATGAGCTGTAGACATCGTGCTCTCTTCCTACATTTATACCATTTTTTTAATATTACACGAATAAACGGGTAATAAAATCTTTAATGATATTTTACAAATACAAATACAAATACAAAATTATTTATTTGTCCAACATAGGTGTACATAGGTTGTTACATGTCAATCAGTTTCACTATGTGGCGCCTTACGGCATACAAATTTTGAGAGCATGCATGTTAAAATATTAATTAAGTAACTACATATATTCTCTATATTTACAAATCCTTGTCATTTAAAAATTCTTTTATAGAGTAGTAAGGTTTTTGAGCTAACAATAATTTTAAGGCATTTTTAAACTTAGTAAGATGTAACAACTGAATATTTTGTGGTATTTTGTTGAATATTCTTGGGGCCATTCCGACTACATTTTTTTGGAATAGCGTTGTCTTGGGTACAACTGAATGCAATATGTTCCCCTGTAGTCGTGTGCTTTTACAGCTTATAAGAATAAATGGGGGTTACACTAGGAAGTGTTAGGGAGTGTTTTGATTTTTAAATCTTTCTTTTAAATTAATGTTACTTGTTTGCCACTGACGTGGTATAAAAAATAATATGTACAATTATCGAATTTGGTGTAAATTTCAAAGATTTTGTTGATAAATGTGATCCCTAGAGCAAAAAAACGGAGAACCAGAAGCACGACAGGACAGAACAGCTATGTATGCTGCATGGTTCCTATTTTAATATATTTCAATTGAAATAGCGAATATGGTTGGATTTAAGGTACTCAATTCATTTTATAAATAAATTTACCCGGCAAGCATAATATAAAGATGCTTCTTATTCAGAACATGACTAATAAGGATTTGAAATTATGTATTATGTAATTATGTGTATAGGGGAAAATAGGCTTTGGCTCACCTTTTTATGGAATAACAAGTCTTACCGGGTAAAAGTAGCTTATTAGGGGTGAAAACATGCCCGCTCTTTACGGTACCGTATCTGGGCTGTCAAAAAGTTTCTTAAGCTTTATAATAAATGACACTCCTTTTAAACAAAAAGCCTGAATCATATTTATCACCTGACCTTGAAGGTCATTGTAACATCTCATATTATGACAAATTCCGAAAACAATCCCCGCAACTTTCACCCTTATACATAAGGTTCAAAATGCATCGGCAAATACTTAAAAAGTTGAAACGTGAGAGTCGTGCCGTGACGCAGATTTGCGTATCTCGTCTTTTGTTTTCTCAGAAACTTTACAGCGCTTGTACACATTATTAATATTCAAAGTTGGCAACTTTGTACTGCAATTACGATCCATAGGCAGTATTAGGGTTTATAGGCTATCTGTTAGAAGTAAGCTTGTTAAACGGCAGTAAAAAGTTGTCACAAAACAATTGAAATTCTGATAAAAGTTTATTCAAAATAGTATCAATTTTTTTGGTCTGGTTTATATTGAAATATGAACCAAAAATATATATTCATAGACAACAATAAGTACATCTTTATGATTTTAACCACCGTGAACATTGCGCTTGTAACAGTGCCGAAAATCGGGAATAGTCCTTTTTAAATAGTAAATTATTGAATTAGTTAATAATTAATTCGTTACCAAAATTAATATCTTTGCCCCTCATTTTGACTTTAATGGACAAACATGAATTTGTTAGATTGTTACGTTTATAATTTATAATGTTGACCTCAAGGGCCTGTTTTAGGTTTAATGTAGCTTGCAACTTACTGTACTTATATATTTTGTTAGTTATATTTGTGAATAAATGTATATGTGTTTATGTAGGCTAAAAATTAATAAACCGGGTAAAGACTTTTACAACAAAAAACTCTGAAGCAACAATAAAAAATATTGAACTACATAGAAGTTTATAAATAATGCATTTATTTAAATAACGAAAAACACAAACAGTCCTTACGACAGTCAATTACAAATGAATCCTAGCCTAAACAAAACTACAATATATAAAACTTCAAACAGGTTGTAAGAAAAATGCTGTTGATCACGTGATCAGTGAGCCATATTACAATGTGATAACTGATAAGGTTCACGGATCACCAGCATTTTTGTTACACTCTGTACATTGATGTTATTTACTTCTAAGTTTGAACGAGTTTATTACAAGATAATGAAGAGCGAAAAGAGCCTGAAAAGAGATAAAAAATGTGTTTTAGGCCCAAAAAATATGAACATGCATCCTTCTCAATCAGAATATCAGTTTTTATCAGTTATTAATTAAGTACATACTCGTACGTATTCTTCTCACAGAAAAAAAAAAACAAAATTCGTTTTCCACTATTCCGTTTTCAATTTTCATAAATCAACTATTTTGCACCGACATACGGAAAGCAAAGGATTCGGCTGATTTATGTACATACAAAATAAGCAACCAATTTGCAGTACACCATATATCACAGCATGTCTATTATTTGTACGACGCTTCAATACACGGTTGTAAAAGCGACTCTAAGTCTTCAATAATAGAGCTCTGTTTTCCTGTAGATTGTTGGCGTATATTTTATTGAACTAGTAACCTGTCACAGAAAAACAGGGTGTGTTTTATTTGTCCGTTCAAGCATCAATCAAACGCCTGCTGAGTTTATGGGTTCAAGAAAGGCCATCTTGTGAGGCTATAGAAAAGTTCAAATGTCCCCTTTTTAGCCGTCACTATTAGGGCGTGCAAACCGGTTTTTATTTGTATGATATTTCGGTTAATAACCGGTTATTAACCGGTTTCCCATACAATTAAAAACCGGTTTGCGCGCCCTAGTCACTATCCTGTACAGTCACTATACAGAATGATTTTTTTGGCACTGGTCAAACTTTAAGTAGTGAATGTATAGGTCATACTGACCAACTTTTATAATGGGGCCAATGCCTAGATCGTGAAAAAAAAAGTTACTGTCCCATTCAAATTAGCGGCATGGAACCCGCCGGAATGTATGGGGATTGGGACCTTGCGCAAAAAAAAAGATACTGTCCCATTCAAATTAGCGGCATGGAACCCGCCGGAATGTATGGGGATTGGGACCTTGCGCAAAAAACGGCGATTTTTTTTCACGATTTCGTTCGGCATTAGTCCCATAATAAAAGTTGGTCACTATGACCTTATACATTCACTACTTAGAGTTTGGCCAGTGAGTAAAAAGTCGTCGTGTAAGCTTATACGCGGTGATTTTAACCCATTCAGCGTTAATGACGACACGTTGTCGTCATTACATGTCGGCCGGCTACGGCGTAGTGCTACGATGAGTATGTCACATTGAGTGCAAAGAACTCGCTAGATCGGTCCTTTGTTCGTAGTCGCTTTCCTCTACAAAGCGGAAAAACGATATAATCGGATTAGGACTTTGAACACAACGTTTTGAAAAATAAAATCCAAAATCGAATGCTGCGTTAATACATAGGTACGAGTATATGATACATCTGAGCTCTGATGTCTTGGAGATAAACATTTGAATCTTTGAACGAACCCACACATATAAAATATAATTTCAGCTTGTTAGAAGTTCTGAAAGAAAAGGGTTTGTAGATATGGGAACTATTTCTTGAACGCAACGAGTCGTTAGCCCTAGAGCCTATTCGCAGATTCTAATAGTGTGTTTAAGGCATCGCATGTACCTACAGGTTTTCCTTTTAGATCTACCATAGATTTTTACCCTTGTTGTACCTTAAACATTAGTATAATTTTTATTATCTTCATTTGCCAGATTTCACATAGATACATTGCTACACATGTCTGAAAACGATCAAAATATTTTCGTAAAGGATGACAATCTTAAACAGGACGATCAGTCAATTTCTATAGAAAGAACCACGTCCGAGCTAGGAGCCCTCAGAGGTCACGTGACGTTTTCTATAGAACCTATCAGATCGGCTCGGCTTGGTCACGTCCTGGCCCGTTCTAGTGTAAGTCATTCTTAAATCGCCTACTACAAACAATCCTCATAAAATTATACTTAGCTATGTAATTTTGGTAAGGTTCGGTATATGGAGCCCCCGGGGCTCTGATCGAGTTCACTCAAAGCCCATAAATAAGACATATACAAACTTATTTGATAAATTGTATACGCGTGTTGAATCATTAATAAGGAGGACCAATATCTGAAGCTCGTATCTTATAAACTAGGGTATTGTGATTACGACCTTATGTCTTCCCGAATAAAGTTCATATCTCCAAAATAATTTCCGAAGTGATCATAACTATTGCAACGTCGTATCGAGATTTATTTATGCATTGTAAACTCAACCTTGTGTCATAGGTCGTGAAGTACATATTTCAAAAATTGTGTAATGTATTATGAGAGGTAATAAAGTATTGGGAGCAGATCACGTGTGTTGGGGTTAATAATGTAGGTTTTGTGGGTGCCCCTTAATGCGATGTCTTAATTGGTGTTATAAAGGGTAGTCCGTAAATATGGTAGTTGAGAGATATTATGGTAATAAATTTATATCACGGACGAATAAAAGAAGCATGGAAGTAGTACAAAATTTGTCAAATGTCACCAGTTTGGGGCGGCCTTGAAATTGGCAGTGGATTTTTCAAAAGTCTACACTCATGTGTTTTTATCACAATAGGCGTGACATGTTTCGACTGCATCGCGCAGTCATCGTCGGACAGACAGAGTGGTGTTGTCACCTTCGCGGCTCGGGCATCACCAATATCGAAGGTGACAAAAATACATGATTGTTAACCGTTGTAATTTAATATCAGTATGACTCACGAAAGTTTAAATTATATGGTCGTAACTCTTTAACACGTCTCTTCCGACTTCACTGTCAAAATATGCGACTAAGTTATGTTGTAATGCGAATGCATGTCGGGATCAATATACCGACTACCATATACAACGATGTATTTAATTTGGCCGCTTGGATGAATTGAGTCAGAGAGAGGTCAGCAAAACTGTGACAGCCTACGGAATCGAACATATAAACCTACATCTAACAGCCTCCTAACCTAGACGGTAGTGACCCTGCCTACGAAGAAGGAGGTCCCGGGTTCGAATACTGGTCAGGGCATTCATTTGTGTGTTAATCACGAATATTTGTTCCTGAGTTATGGATGTTCTCTATGTACTTGTATGTATACATCTATCATGTATATCGTCACCTAGTACCCACAACACAAGCCTTATTGAGCTTTCCGTGGGACTAGGTCAATTTGTGTAAGTTTGTCCTCCAATATTTTTTATCACTGTCGTCCCCTGTCCCTGTCGAGTCGAGGTTTTCCCGAAAGATTACAGTATGCGGTTCTTCAAAAAAGGAGTCTACAAGATTTTAATGGAGTTGCAGGCGTCCATAGGGGTGGCCGCTTTCCATCAGGCGGGCCGTATGCTTGTTTCGACGGTGGCAAAACAATGCAGTGGTATAAAAAAAAAAGGTAATTTATTTCAATAAAAACACGCAGCAGGCTGTGCGTATCTGTCAGTCTGTGTATATAAAAGCGACTGTTTTATAATACCTTTTATATTGAACCCTATCTTGTCGTTCAGTCCTTTGTAACAGGATATGCGAAACCCTTTTGTGTTGGACTTATGTTTATAAAAAAAACCTCAAAAAGCTTCTTGAGATGTACCGTCAAAGGAAATATGCTAAGGATTTTTGCGTTCCCGAGACACTTTGTAAGACAATAAAGAATTTTTGCACGAACATTTTTTGAGAGACGAAGAATGTTTCCGAGAGAAAATTATGTAAAGACATGGGAACATCAAACATTTTCCTACTTTTCAGCTGGTCGTAACTTATAAATTCTCTTGCTCCATTTTTTTAAATACTACGACGGTTCGAAACAACCGTGCGGTCCGCCTGATTAAAAAGCGGTCACCGTAGCCTATGGACGCCTGCAACTCCATGGAAGTCACATGCGGGTTGCCGACCCATTACTGTAATCTTCCGGGAAAACCTCGGAAGGGAGCTCATTCCACAGCCGGAGCGTCCGCGGGAGGAAATTCCTCTGAAACCGCACAGTGCGCGGCCATTTTGATTGCAACGGTACCAACTTTTCTGCTGCTTTGCAACATTTTAATAGTAAATAGCTCTTGAAACCAGCCCTCACAATTTCAAGGAATTTCACAAAACAAGCAAAAACTCTAGCTGCATTTTATTTAAGGGGAATGTAATTTTCGCGTGTTAACGTAACCAACAGGAAACCTTTGCAATAAATGCATAAGTTGCAGCGCAAACCTTGTTCCGTCGCCAGGATCTACAATATTACTTCCATAAAGTTTTAGATTTTAATGTTTTCATTTTATATAATTTGCGGCGTTTTAGCCCGAATGTTTACGAATACCTATGATGACCTATAGCTTTTCAAAGGATACTTTGATGTTTAAGTTGTAAATACTATAGCGTATTACAATTGCATGGGCAGTTTATGAATGAATTCATTCAGAAATTGCCGATGCACTTTTGAACGTGTGTACCTACTGGTTGTAATGGAGTTAGATTTATATCAATAGCTAGAGTGTATATAATAATGTTTAAAGGAATGTTTAGGTGGATTATCACAAGCACATTTTGATACTAAAGTTATTGCCGGTTTTTTATTTTAGGGATTTTTTTTCATATTACTGTTAACGAATATAATCTATTGTGCTCATTCATTTGCACAAATTGCGTTTTTGTTGAGATTTCGAATATATTTTCGTATTTTGTTTTGTGTGAAAATCTAAAAACAAAAATTTAAGGTACTAATCACGATAATTCTATTAATTTTTACAACTTCTACTACTAAAAGAAACAATAACTCAAAAATATTTAACAATTCTTCATAAACCTGCGGAAACTTTTGTATCAACATTGACTTATGAAAAGAAATAGACACAAAGCAGAACAAAAAGGTCAAAAAATATGGGTCAGAATGACATTAGCGAACAATTTTGCGTTGACGATGATACAAACGATAAATAAATGTTTCGTTAAATTAGAATTTAAATACTATATACAATTGTGTTTTTATAATTTAAACTATCGTGAGTCACACTGACATTAAATTGCAACGGTTCAAAGTCACGTATTTTTATTGCAATAGGCGTGATATGTTTCGACTGTATCGGGCAGTCATCGTCGGACAGACAGAGTGTGATGCCCGCTCCGCGAACGTGACAACACCACTCTGTCCGACGATGACTGCCAGATGTAGTCGAAACATGTCACGCCTATTGTGATAAAAATACGTAAGTTTGAACTTTTGCAATATAAAACTGTGTTTGCTGAAATATTAGGCATTGAATACAATTATTTCCCTTATATTACAAGCACATTAACCATGAAACACAGTCTAGTCTAATCCCATAATAGTCCCATTAACAAACATGCCCCCTTATTAATAGAAATGGTCTCATCGTAGAAGCTTCCATTTGCCACCATTAAGATTTAAAGGCGTCGTTAATGTTAATCACATCGTTATTACTAGCCCCGTAAAGGCCACAGTCGTATGTCACTGACGCGAATTGAAAACAACTCGTATCTTGATAGGTTTTTGTTTGATAATAACCCTTAGCTGCTTGAGATAGACTCTCATTTTGTTTGCAGGTCTGTAGTAGATAGTAGTTGTTGTAAGGAAGTGTCGTGAAGACAAT
Organism: Lathronympha strigana; assembly: GCA_949128165.1. Classification (NCBI taxonomy): domain Eukaryota; kingdom Metazoa; phylum Arthropoda; class Insecta; order Lepidoptera; family Tortricidae; genus Lathronympha; species Lathronympha strigana. Next base: position 2,532,719 of record OX421904.1, read on the forward strand.
TTGTATCCAGTACAGTATTATTTGATGTGTCAGCTAAGCCATTATGATATCGGAAGTTTGTTTAGCTGGTCGATTTATTGGATCGATGGTCATTGAGGACGAAATAATCTCTTAATAAGTGTTGCTAAGGGATTTGAGATATGAGGAAAATAATTGAATCCTACATTAGAGTACCTATTCTTGTCGGTACTGAGTATGAATAGGGAAAACAATATGAATGGGCCGACTATTTTTATTTGTAAACGTAATCAACTTGGGTGTATACTACACAATTTTATAGTAGCTGCATTCCATATGATCATCCATCGCACAAGACAAGCCAGGGTGTGTAGACAAGATGCCAATCGTTAACAACTAGCGAAATAAACGCAGCTGTCATTGTCGCACTAATAAGGGTAATAAGGAAGAGTGATAGAGAGAGATAACTACGATATGCTTCGGGAAATGAGCGACTGGCATCTTGGCTCCGCGTAGTATGCGCGTTAGTAGGAAACCGCGCGAAATTCAAAATGGGCTAGCCGTTCCTCATTTTGAATTACGCGTGGTTTTCGCAGATTTGGCATGTTAGGGTCTTAGGGTGTATGCATTTACTTTTTCTAACAACAATTTTATACATTATATCGAACTACGTATAAGATGCGTAAAAATAAGTCACACAAGCATAAAATATCACACGAATATCTTAAATACTTTCTTCCATTCCTTTTGAAACATGATCATTGGTAACCAACATATTATTCCATCCGTTTAAAGTTTCGTAACATTGTATGTGTCCTTCCTTATCCTGCAAGACGTCACTCGAGACCGAAGAGCTGGTGGCTTCCTCGCACAACGTATCATCATTGCGATACAACGAGGAAATGCCGCCAGCATCCTAGGTACAATGCCTCAAGGACTTATTTTAGATTTAATGTAGGTAGAGGTAGATAGTTAGGTAAGTTCCTACCTACACTTACTGTGTATATTTCGAAAATAAATGTTAGTTTAGTAAAAAAGATAAATCTTATTTGATTACTTTTTTCCATTTCTTTTGAAACATGTTCATTGCTAACCAAAATATTATTTCATCCGTTTCAATCGTGTCGTTGAAAGTGTCCTTATCCGACGAGTTGCCACTCAAGTTGGCTGTTTGATAATTTGATTACTTTGTGCCCATGACAGGAATGAAGTGTCGTGGATAGGACGGTTTAACATGACGCCAAATGTAGGGACAATTTACCTGGAAACATCTGACATACTACGCAATTATAAATAGCATAAAAACAAGTCACTCAAGTATTCAATTTCAAAAGGCAATTTTATTACTTCCACTTCCACTTTTGAAATATGATAATTGCTAACCAAAATATCTCATCCGTTTGAAGTTGGCATTTAAACTGTCCCTATAATACGAGACGTTACTCGAGTTGGCTGTTTGACAATTAGATTACTTTGTGCCCGTGACAGGAATGAAGTGTCGTTGATACAACGGTTTAATGTGACGTTAGATGTAAAGATAATTCACTTGTTGTTTTGAATATCTATTTATTTACGTTGTCACGTTAGATTTTAAGCGTCTGTGGCAATTTAAAATTTGAGTGATATTTAGTTGTTTTTTTGCAAATGACTAGTTACAATAGTTGTGATTGAAAAGTGTTCCTAAACAGCTATGAGAAAAAACAACACATGTTGCTGCTTTTTAAAAACTTACGCGCGCATTGTAACATTCGAACTTCAATAAAATTATAATAAATAATAATAATAATAAAATTATTTATTTCAGACAACATATCTCATTACAAGCAGAGGTCCATAGGTGTTAGTAACAATTTTTCTTATAAGCTATGTTAGTAAAAATAAATAATAAATCATTCAATTAATAATGTCAACACACAAATACCTTAATGTCAGATGTTATAAACAAAAATAGCGAGTAACGACTATCTATACCTACTGCTGGTATCTGACCTTACACTTACAAGTACATGCATGGCGTGGCGCAGCGTTTGTGAGTCGTACCTATTTGCAATGGTAGTTAGGATGCTGTTAGGACCGCCACGCAAACCACGGAGCAAGGAGACCGTCCTCTTTCTCATGATGGCGTAAAAGTCATCTGTTCTTGCCTGCGCGAACATTCCTGATGCACTGCAAAAGCGAGGCAGTCCTAAAAGCATCCTGAACCCATTGTTATACTGAACGCGAAAGGCGTTGATGGCCTTCTGCGTATAATTGGTCCATAGGCTGCACGTGTAGTACACTTGGCAGTAGGCTTTAAAGAGCGATATTTTGACTTCCTGACTACAACGTGCAAACCGCCGAACCAACATATTGCACCTGACCGCCATCGCCCTCCGCTCCCTTTCAATATCCAGTTGGTCTCTAAGGTCATCGGTTAAAATGTGTCCAAGATATTTAAATTGATAAACTCGATCGAGATGACTGCCATTTAATTTTATAACAGGCACAGAGTCTGGGCACTTACCTCCGATGGCCTTAAACACCATAAATTCAGACTTTTTCACATTGTAAATTAGACCATGTGACAAAGCGTACCCCTCGCACGTCGCCAGCAGATCTCTGAGAGCCCTGACCGAAGGGCTCAGCAGCACCATATCGTCCGCGTAACTGAGATTATTGACGATAACGTCATCAACGCTGCAACCGATACGCTTGCCGCTGAGCTCGACGATCAGATCATTCACGTACAGGTTGAAGAGTTTTGGTGAGGTCACCCCCCCCTGCCTCACTCCACACTGCAGCCTGTACGCGTCTGACATCTTATCAGCCCATTTCACGCCATTTACTTGGTTCAGGTACCAATTATACATCGAAGTGATACAATCAGGTAAATAATTAAAGACATTGATGCGAAATACAATGCGAGTACCCAAATCAAATTGGATTTAAAAAGTTCAAATCCGGCTCCGTCACGGCTACCATCACGGTTCCAGGATTGGTAAATGAATTAGTAACTAATACCCAAGCCAGCAAAGCAGTTGAACTAGAATTTCTAATCGGACCAACATAGTTTGCAAGCTTAGTGTAAATTCGCAACTACTTATACATGTGTATATTGTATATCGTGGAATGGTGTGCCATTACTTTCCTACATATATATTATCATGAAATGTCGTCTTACTCCTTCCATGATTATGATAGAGAGAGCCAGGCATATCACAATATCCCGAATCGATCGACTGAAATTCTTAAGGGCCGATGAAGGCGAGGGCCAAGTATTGGTTATACATAATACCTACCTTATACAGGCTCCAAAATATGTGACCCGCTCATATGGCTCACATATAGGTAATACAACAAATTCCTTTTTTTTCTCCGTGTACATGTACAGAAAGAGCTTAAGTCAAGTATGTATATATGTATAAGATATGTGTAGAGCTCCAAGAGGATTCACTGTGTTGACAGCTGGGGACCCACGGAGCAAAGCTTGCCCCTTTAGGTGTCAGCGAATCCTCCTTTTTTAAAGGGTCGGCAACGCGCATATATGACCCCTGGTGTTGCAGGCGTCCATAGGCTATGGTGACCGCTTATCATCAGGCGGGATGTTTGCTTGTTTGTCACCGTCATAGTATTCAAACCACGCCTTCAAATCAAGGGTGAACAGGCACCTTCTGGGTGAGCTCGCTCCATCGTAGGCCACGTTTTTGCCTTCGGCTAGTCTGTGGCCAAGAGTAAGCCCATTTGTTATAAAAAAAAATTAAAAAAAAGTATATAAGAAGCTTTATTGTGCATTAACACAAAAAATACAAGAAACACAGTTACAGAAACAATCTGATATATTAAAGGCGAACTTGTCTGTTTAGGGGTGTCTTCCAGTTAAAGTTTTTTACTGACTATACCTACCTTTGTGTTTATACAGCTAGAATCTCTTGCGTTCAAAAATACATTATGATAATGCGAGAAAATCAATCCTGAAAGCGTTTCCGGGACCACAACAAAGACGCCTAATTTCTTGTGTCACCTTTCTTGTTACCTTTTATATTTCTTAGTAAGAAAGAAAATGCAAATAATCATGACCTCACGGTTTTTTTGGGATAATGGGATAGCGACTCTGGGTACATATAATAGTTTACCTTTTATATTAATAAATATTAGGATTCTATTTCATATTTTTCATGAATGATATTCGACAACTTTGATGACATGTTAACGGTTTTAGTACATCAATTCTAAAATCACAACTGAAAATTAGCTGCCATGCAACTTTAAACTCTATTTAAATGTCCCTAAGATTCGAAATAAGTATTTCAGTTCACAGTCTTTTGAGTCGCGATTTATAGTAGCCATTGAACGGAGCTTTTAGTTCGCCATTTGTTAAAATTGTCCGGATCTACGGATTGTACAGTAAATTGGCAATTTTCGTCTCTCTTTGGTATAGGATTCTGATCACGTTCCGTCTCTCTCGACGGGGTTTATTGGATTTAAAACATCTGTTAAGTTATTGCTTTTAGGTTTAAATTCAAAGTGCCAACATATTAGCTTAGGTTGGAAATCTAGCATATTGTGAAAGATCTTTTATATATGAGTTTCTGCCTTATCAATTATTTGATACAGTCCTAGTTTTTGTAAGACACATCATGAATTGATGAATCATTTATGGATTCCCTCGTGAAACCCGGGACAAGCAGGGTCAAATGTAAATTGATGATGATTGTGACTGACGATTCAAATGTGCTTGTTGCTAAGCCTTCTTGAGTACCTAAATAATATTAGATTCAGCGCGGAAACGCAGCTAGCGTGATGGGCACTTTTGCGTCGGGAACCAATCTGGCTGATTTACTTTAGTAGGTCTTTCATTTATTCCCTTGTCATTTTTAGGTTTAGTTTTATTGAAGTTTATATGAATTTAGTTTTAAATAATTATGGTTAAGTTTTTATTTAAGAGGGCCGTTTGATAAGTTTTTAAAAAAAGTCAAAAAACGTCAAAAGGTTTTATAAATAGTTTTTTGAAAAGATTTATTAAACGGCCCTCGTATGAACTAGAAATGTATCTATATTTGTACCTTTACTTTATAAAAAAAATTGTAAGACATTTTCCGTTAATTTTTACGCTCTTATTTATTTTTCTGCATGTATAAAATTATCAAAAGTTTTCCGATCAAATATAGTAGGTAGACCGGGATTTAAACCGGAATGAAAATGGGGTTGAATGTTTTAGAAGTGTAAAAGGTTCGAAGTTGACATAATTTAAATGATATTGATGACAACTACTTGCCTGATATTTATAAGTATAAGTAAATAATATGTATCAGGGAATTTGTGCACGATTGAACGTATGTTTGGAAAATGAAGAATGGAAATAATTAAATTATGTTTTCTCCCATTCTGACAAACGCGATTGTCAAAGTGACAGATAAGGACAAACAATCATTTAGCTAAACTGTTGTTGAAGTGCGTTTGTGAATAACGCCATTAGTGTTAATATCAAATGATATTTCGTTCATAAGTTCCGAAAAAATCATTGGTACGAGCCGGCAGGAACCCGCGACCTTCGGATTGAAAGTCGCACGTCTTACCGCTGAGCTACCAACGCTTTGACAAACTTTTAACACTGACGTTAAATGACAACAACTTGACACTAACTTTTGCTTTAACTTAAAGATATTTTATAATAGCCGCCAACTAAATATTTCATTATTTTGTATGTGATAATAAAAAACATTGTTTATTTCCGAATATTCTTGAACGGTTCAAGGACTACGTTTACGTTAATGCATGTACCAAGCACTATGTCTAAGTTAAGGCATATGGACATGAACACGCTGCATAGGTAAACATTAACACAACTACAAACACAAACTACAAAACTATCAAAAACGTATACCATCTTATCGAAGACAAAGTTCAAGCTCAAGGGTTGTTGTCTCGACTGGGATTATAACTTGAAGCCCTTATCAACTATAACTTTCGGGGAAACTGGAACTTTAACGCTTTGCTATGCCCAGGAGTCGCATTTGGACTTTCAAATATATCTCCATTTGATCTCATCTTTATATTACTTACAGCCTATCTCACTCATTCTCAATATACTTTAGATGTCCATGCTGCTTGCCAAATATTAAAAATGGGATACAAATATAGTTTAATTAAGATATAGGGTAAATCGCCTGTAAGTAGCCACTGTTTAATAACTGGCCACCTAATACCAAAAATGAACTCTGTTCACCTATTAACAGAGTTCATTTTTGTTGTATGTTTTCAATTACTGGCCGCCCTCAATAATTTACCACCTCATACAAAAATGAAGTGAGGTGGCCAGTTACTGACAATTGAAGTAAATGTAGAAAGTTCTTGAATCCCATTTATAATTTTTTTATTTTTTAAATAATAGCCAAGATTACTGTTAGCGCCATCTAATAATATTTGAAGTACTAACAACATGTTGAATGACATATTGCAGGCATTGTGTAAACGTTTGGTTTAAATGTAAATTAATCAAGATGTCGATCGTATTTTTTTTAACGAAACAGGATAAAAACTATCTTATTTGTTACTCCGGTGCGAAAAGGTGGTAATCCACCTTAAATTTCATTCAATTCTGTTCGGTAGTTTTGGCGGAGTTAGTGAACAAATTCACAGACAGACGGATAAAAATTATAACGTAACTGATAAGGCCTTACGTAATGTGATAAGTAATGGGTCCAGCATATTAGAAGCTTTAGAAAATGGGTACCTACCTACAACACCCAGACAGGAAAGGGTTCATAAAAATCACTTAATTCCTATCTTATGGTTCATTTGATGGTATTTGTGTTCAGCTAGCGCCACCTATGGTCGGTTACAAAAACTAAATTTACTCAGATGTTATAAAATTGACAATCGTATAGTACGATCCCTCTCGGTCTCCTATATCAAATATTTGGGCGAGCAGGATGGCACTATACTATACGACGGTATTTCGAACATTGCAGCAGCTTTCAAGTTTTGTACAATAAAGGCCGTACCGCTAGCGCCATCTATTATGAGCAATGCAAACTATACATATGTAAAAAAAATATGTTACGAAACCGGATACAAAGTATCCTAAATGTTACTCCGGTACATAAACTATTACCATACCAAATTTCATAAAATTCTGTCCAGTAGTTTTTGCGGAGTTAGCGAACAAATTCACAGACAGACAGACAGACAGACAAAAATTCTAAAAACCATTGAAAGATATATTATCAACGTTTCTGATACGCCCCTACGTATTTTTTTTTAAATATATTCATTGTACAGATATTTTTATTTCTACTCTCTTATTATATGTATTGAAGATATATTATCAACGTTTCTGATACGCCCCTACGTATTTTTTTTTAAATATATTCATTGTACAGATATTTTTATTTCTACTCTCTTATTATATGTATTGATAATTAATGAGTCGTACCACTTTGTTCCATGGGAAAATACTTTCCCTTTGAAACTAATAAAACAGAATTGTAAACAGAACTTCCAATGGATCGTGTTTGAGGTTAAACTCAAAACACGCCGCATCCGAACGCCCACCCTAAAATATTTCGTATTTTCCGAGTTTCATGTTAAAAGCCAAAAAAACGCCTCAATTTGCACCGGCCTGATTGAGACCCTGAGCGTGGTTGCTCTGTAAATATATACCTCTAGTACACAAAGGGTAAAAACACACGGTACTTCCCCAGCACTTAGGCTGTTTTTTGTTTAAACTAGTCAAGCGCCCTTCCGACGTTGTATCGTAAAACGAAAATGAATGAAGGTACGCACAAGGCCGTATTTGGGATGAGTCAAAAGGCTTTTCGACCGGCGTTTGACCAACATTTTGTTTGTGCGCTTTAACCCTCCATGGTATTTTTATTCAATTGAGGATATATTTGATGTTATCGCACGAGATATTTGTATGGGTATCGCTTGTTTGTGAATATGCTTTGGGAATACTATTGGTAATTTTCAAAGGGAAATATTTTGGGTATCATTAGAAAATATGGGACATATATTGAATAAAAACGAACCGCGTTTTGAAGTTTGAGACAAAGGTTAATATAATATTTTCTTTTATAGAAACGGCTGTAGTAATAATGCGACTTTGCCTGTTGGTGAATAATTTTCTGGCATTGCCATTTCCATGAAATTTATTGACAGCTAATGACCAGTGTGCGTAGCCAATCTTGGCTACGCACGCTGGTAACCACTACTAATGACATTCCGTCCACGCCATGTCAGTATAAATCTTATTGACTTGTTGACATACAACAAACGCATTATGTTAAACAATTGACAATTTGCTAAAATTATTAGAGAATGCTCAACAATGTTTAGATTGCCAAGCTTAAATCGGTGAAATTTGTTAGATGTTAGATTTATAAATGTAAACATTATTTTTGTACATTGCTGGTTCTGCTGTAATTGTACTGTTGGAATTATTTCGTGCACATAGGCAACTGCGCTTAGATAAGTATGCGGCCGGGAAATATCAAATTGCCGCGCGGGTGGAAAACCGCAGCGCGGGCGCCGGCAAACGAGGCTACTGAAATGGAATTAATTACACGCGTGTTCAAGCGAAATAACGTTTATAAATTAGTTCACATAGATATGGTTTAAATTTTATTATAATATATCTAATGTCTTTTTTTATAACCGCCTTTCAGTTCATATCTATTACTTTTTCGTTTCACTTCAGCAAAGTTAGTTAAAATCACTTTTATGAATTTCCAAGCTACGGTTTAGTGTTTAAGTTGAATTTAAAACATAAAATTAAAAACCAGTACTCGAAAATATGTTAATTATTAAAAAAAAAACAACTGACTTCTCAAAAACAAGCAACATTACTCAATTATACCAAAACAAACTAAAAACTAACAAACTCCATCCATCAGCCTAAAACTAATAAAAACACCGAAACTAAAACTAATTACAATGTCCGCGGGTACGCAAACAGGTGAGATTACCTTAATTAATTGTAAGCAAGTTTGTAACAGTTTTCGGTGTAAATTAACGCGAAGACAGCCGATCAAAGTCTGGCCTCATTAGTGAAATTGAAACTCGATCGCTATCGCTTTCGAGATTAGATTTATAGTAAGTATTAATTTAGAAAGACTGGCCATGTTTACACAATAATGCGCCAAAGGAGGAACCAGCTACTGTGCTGCAAGGCTAAGATGCCAAGCAGGTAGATATAGTGTAGGAATGCCCGGCCGGACACAGGCGGGCTATCGAGCACTTGTTGCATTCATTCAGCCCAGCTCCCTGAAGTTTGAGCTGCAGGTTACTGACTCTGCTGCCTTTCCATCCTTTCATTCCTTCGAATCTTCCCACCTGCAGAACAGAAGAATATCTTTTCGTTCGACATCCTTTAGTTCGGTTTCCTCCAGTGTGTCTTTCTCAAGCGGGTCATGACATCTTAACGGGATTCAGTCGACGACCTAAACTGAGTCGCTTCCATACAACTGAACCTAAACTGAAACTGAACTAAATCGCGTTAATACATACGGCCCCTGATACTTGTTAAATAAAACAACAGTTTATCAGCATTTTATGACAACTCCTTACAGTTTTAAACAGTTATCCACAGTTTACAGCAATCACGGTCGCGCCATCCGTGCTACTTGAATGTCAGATGACATTCATGGATAACCATTAACCATCGTAGCGCTGAGACGATATTTCGATGAATCATTATAGATTAATGATGAAGATAGGAGAACGCTTACATTCACCTCTTATTTAGAGGACACTTAATTATCTCCTCAACTGTTACTCTAACTACCAATAGCAATAACTAACTAACTAACTATTCAATTAGAATTCAATAGAATAATACATATACAACGCGTACAACAGGCAGGCGTCTTAAATTTTAAGTAATTAAAAACACCATAAAAACTAACTCCTCTCGCTACTTTTACTTAATTAAATAAAAGTAGGTAGTATATGTCATGATAAATTTACTAGTAGAGTTACTATGATGTCACTCGTAAATCTTCTCGTATCGATGAAAGCTTTGCTATTTCAGAACTTTATTTCATTGCCATAAGATTGAGTTACCCTTGGCTTCACCTTAGTGTTAAACTGACTATGGCTTTTTGGCTTAAATGGCGTTAACCCAAGAGTCTTCGAAAAAGCCATTATTCTTATTATCTCTTTAACATCACGCAATAATATCCTCATTCCAGATAGCAAACTTTAACTCAATAAAACATGGTTTTATCTCAAAAAGGCAGTTACCTAACTTTGTCCCATTAAAGCGACTCAAGACAAATCTTAGCGATTTAATCAACAAACTTCATATGTGTTTCATACGGACATAAGATATTTTATGTAGAAGGTTAGTACGGAAGTATTTGTTTTGTTAAATTTAAATTATTGTAAGGTAAATGTAGTTTTCCGTCATATGTAGTATTCCGTCTAATGCTCGCCTCCGCACAGCACGCAGCTGTCGATGAACTCAAAATAGCCTGTAGCTTATTGACTGAGTCGTCACCTGCGTATTGTGCTTATATTCAACGGAGTCGAGCATTCTTACACAAAATATTGACCTTAGCTTCATTTGAGTTGTATAACGAGATTCTACGTTTTAAATTAAGCATGTTCTTATATTATTAGTCTCGTGTTTCGCGTGGTTTTTCGGTATAACCTTTAAACTTTGAAACTTATCTCCTCACTAAAGTTGGTAAGGAACAAGTGCTTATAAATGAGTTTTTGATTGCGTTAGCTGATGCTACCTGCCTATGTAGAGATATTTGGTTCTAAGTTTGTTTACATCTTGTTGTTGAAGAATCAAAGGTCATTTGCACTAAACCTTTTCACCGTTTAAACGTTCTGTTGAGTTACTTTAATCAATCCAATTGGTTAGAACTGGCCAATTTTGGCATCATAATTTGAGATTTAAACAAGATTAGTGATAAAAATATATCAAAAAGAGACTATTTAATTAAAATCCTTACTTGTTTTGTTATTGTTATGTTACGCCCGCTCGTGCTCAAGGGCCCTTGCTCGCCTTTATCGCGATGCAAAGCGAGTCGTGTCTAGAGTCAAACCACGCTTTCTCTGCCGAGCAAGAGAACTGTCAAATTTTGAAGTGTTATTTTAAACTTACATAAAATTATGACGTTTACTTATTACTTTCACATTCTGTGCTATCAAAACCCAGGAAAATTAGCAGGCGGACTATGTCGTATCGTAAACAAGTTACAGAAACAATTTGGTATTAAAATATCTGAGAGACGATTGTAGTAACTGAACTTTGCAATGTCCGAATGAATGCCACTAAAGATTTCATTACCTTCTAAACAACGGTGCTACGTGAGTTGCTACGCCGTAGCATTGTGTTGTCTACGAGCGCTACGAGACACGCAACGTAGCATTTAGGGAGAATGCTATTCATTCTACACATTTATTATGTTCAAGATTTAGGTTAAACACATTAATTAATCATCATTAAAGAATAGTGTTGCTCAAGGTACAACCAATTGGCACCCGTCTAGGGTGGACACAGAACGATATCAAAATGATAAGCACTAAGAGATTTCTTACAATCTGATTTATAGCGTCACTATGTCATAGTCCTACAGTGGCTTAGGGTTCCAATTAGTTGACTGTACAGTAGAATCCGGTTATATTGACATCGGAAAGAATAGTAGTTTATGCAACCGTGATATAATAAGAACCTATTATGAGCTGTTGCATACGCTAGTTTTTCTACGACAGGTAAAATAGGGAAAAAAGCAAAATCTCGAGAGGTTGCAGAATGTGGAACATGTTGTATGCCCACTGTACAAGTTAAATAAAAAGCAAAGGTGCCGACATATTGTATGAAAATCCATGGGAGCAGTGTTCTTATGGATTACCATAGACAACGTTATAATGTGTACTTTTTTATATCGCTGTCAGTTATCTAATTGACAGATAGAAGTGCTGGAGTAGAAAAATGACAATTACGTCATACAAACCGGACATCATATAAATCATGCTCAGAAAATACAGAAGCTCCATGATTTATCAAAAATATTTTTCTATAATGTTATTAACTGTGTCGGGCTTATATGTTTTGCTTTTTTTGATATTTTAGTTAAAAAAAAACAATAAAAGCAAAACAGTTTGATACAGATATTGATAGTATAATTCTGGTTTGAAAAGAACATGGCTCTAGCTTAAAAAAAACCAAGGAGGAAATGACTTGTTGTGTGGCCTCTTAATATAAAACTTTATCTTAGTTTTGAAACATTTAGTCCTTAGTTCATTTCTTTAAAAGGAATGAGGGGAGCTTCGAGCTAATGGCCTTTATACACTGATTCGAGGGCGCTCTTATAAATAATAACGCGCACCTTCTTGAAACGATAGTAGTGAAAAAAGAAAAGGTTGTTTTTTTTCGTAAATACTGAGAATTTTTGCCAATTTTTAGTCAAGTCATAAAATCAGACATAATATAGCTCATATAACAAGAATAAAAATCGCATTTGGTAAGAGATATTTTCACGATCCTTTTCAATCGAAAAACAAAATAACCTAAAAAGTAGTTCCATTTATTTTTCCTTTACACTTTTTACGTGCAGTTTACAGATCCTCAAAAGTAACTGAAAAAAAATCCTTAAAAGGCACTGTCGACTTGCAATTTTAGTGCGTTACTATTGTTTTTCGCTTATTCGACATTTAGGTTGTTTTTTTTTTACTTTGTTTATTGAAATTTGAAAGTACTACCGATACCTAATCTCCTTTCCGCGGGAAAATAATCACTAAAATTTCACCGTGTATATGATAGTGTAATATGGGCGTGAGAGTGCCCTACGGTTTTAGTGTCACTGTGGCAAAACTATAACAGTTGGGTTTTACGACGCCGCCAATTACTCGCGCCCGGTTTCCCGATTACTGCCTTACTGTCTACTTATCACCAATGTGTGTTTATGTGTTTATGTGTCTACAAATCATGAGCAGACATGGTTTGGGTGAATTCGTCGTGGGAAAATAATAAGTCCTTCTTCCTATCGTTTTCCCGGCTTATGCTTTAACAGCTTCCGAGCCTACTTGGTAGTGACCCTGCCTACGAAGCAGAAGTTCCCGGGTTCGAATCCTGGTCAGGACATTTATTTGTGTGTTTATCACGAATATTTTCTCCTAAGTATGGATGTTTTCTATGTGTTTAAGTATTTATACGTATCTATCTATTATATATATCGTCGTCTAGTACCCATAACACAAGCCTTATTGAGCTTACCGTGGGACTAGGTCGATTTATGTAAGATTGTCCCAGTTTTTTGTTCTTTTTTTAATGTTGATCTGACAAATGTATGTACCAAATTGATTGTGGCGATCTCTATAAATTGCCGATTGTTTAAATTGGGGTACGTCCTGGCGAGTAAAATTATGGTAGAGGGGTGCGTTGGTATTTTTAGACCATTTGTCATATTATTACAAAATTACTTTATTTTCTTGGCGAATGTCCCATCTCACTCAGCTCCTTTACCTCTTATCCCTAACTATGGCGTGGGCTGGTATTTTGTACTATTGTGTGTTTATCGTAAAATCTACGAAATTAAACAACAGATAACCTGTTGTTTGAAATAATAAAATTCATACAACCGGAACACTTTTTGAGAATATAAATTAAAGTAACACGTATAAATATCAACTTTTATCGAGACTTGAACTTCGAATTTGCCTCAACTCACCCCATTTTCGTTATCGAGAGTTGAACTTCGAATTTTCCTCAACTCACCCTATGTCACGTTATTCGTTTATAGAAACGTAATGCGTATGGACGTGAAGAGTGGCATTTTCTATTCACCAATTGTATCATTGTATTTTATCTCATTTCGACATTCATTCGCTCCAATAACACTCAAAGTGTATTTATTTATAACACCCTCAACTCCAACTTTGATAACTTTTGACAAAGTTTGACATGCTTCTCAAAGACAAATATACAGTTGAATGACTATGAAGACAGTCTTTTGTTCACAAGTATCGCTGAATCAACCGCCAGAAACAGACATTTCATATCATGGCTAAAGAGCGTAAGCGCCAATGTTTTCTAATGGCGTTTACCCCTTTTCGCTGTGGATATTTTTGTGCTTGCTCAATCTTTTGTTAACTCTTAATTTTCGCGTATTTTTCCCAGCAGATTCTGTAATGTCATTTCAATGGAGCTAATTTTCGCGACACCTCAATACTCAACTTTAATTTGAATTTAAACTTTGTTATGATTGATATACCTAAGGTTGCTTTTTGTTATAAAAGTTTTTCATACGAGGTTGCAAAAGTTAGATAATTGCTAACTTTAATTGAAACGCTTTGGTTGGTGTAACTATGGCAGTGGTATCAAACCTTTGGTCCGCTGAATATATTTATAACTATTGTTTTAAATATGGCTCAAGTCACAACCGTACCTATTTTCAAAGGAAGATGTTCATACTTTTAAGGACCGCTGACAAAATTGTCCGTACTCATAGAGCTGTTGTAACAGGAGTACGCTTGACTGACATTTGTAATACTTAAAATAATATTATGTCAATTTTTACAGGGGTGTGTAAAGCAGATTACACTTGTCATTCATGGCTTGAATACCGGTATTTTCTCCATAAAAAACCGAAAAAGAACCGCAATAATACTCGGTCGGTAAAATTTCGGTTCTTTTTCGGTTATTTGTTTATTATTTTATTTTTGATGGGGTCATATAATAATACGAATATGTTACCTAAATGCATGATCAAGTGCTGCATCAAATAGATCAAAATATTGGGGAATTACGAGGTTTTAGATAATACCTACCGGTCCCCAGCCCTGATTGTCAGCCCATACAATGATGTGATTTTTCGATACTTTGCCATCTCCTTTTATTAAAATTAATGTCCGTACTTGACAAAACTAAATGAAAAATACATCAATAAAAAAATCGAGACTCAGTTATACGAACATGGGCTGCGATCACTTGCCAATTATAATAAAAGTCAAGAAACCGAGACGAAGTTAATTGCTCAACGGAGTGTCCCAATTAAAATCTTCTTTTTCAACTTTAAACTTTTATATAAAAATGGTTTGCGAAATACATTATTTTATCTGTTTTCACAAACGCGACAACTAACTTTAAGATTATATCAAAAACTGTCATTGTTATTTATCTAGTTGAAACCGTTTGGATCAGCGCAAAATTACAGGATTGCCTTTGTCCATCGGTTGGTATGCTAGCGGTCGTGCTCGTGGTCAGCGGGCCGCCGGTTGGACGCCCCTGACCTGCGGCATAATTTAGAGAGTTAATTACGAAGCCCGCTAACCGTTGATGAAGCCGGTTAAAATTCAGCGCGTTCCCAGCGTATGCAAATCGCAGGTTATTTTGGCACCTGAATAGACAAGGAACACTTTACAGGCAAAGCCTTTTACAATTTTTGAAAAGTGAAAAAGGAGCTTAGTTTACCTGGGAGCTCATTAAATTTCTAGTTTTAATTTTTAACATTTTTCTACCGAGTAAAGCTCTCTGTTACAGCTCTCAAAAATAGGTTCGTTCGTGTGTCTATTTCATGTCATTTTGTGAAAACAGGAATGTGGAATTTTTCACAAATTAATAAAACACCATAATTTACATATATGGTACTTAAGAGGATACCCGACGCCCACGACCTTCGATCAGAATGCTTTGATTTTATGATGGTTTTTGAAGCTCATATTAACAGCAACACTTTCAAGCCAAATTGTATGCCATAATTACTTCAAAGTCTCTGAAATATTTGGTATCAAAGTTGAACAATATTAGGTTAAAAACCTGATTTTATGGTCATAACTTTCATCTTAATTAGTTTAAAAACAAAAATATGTAATAAATTTTTAGAAGAGTCAAAGGCGAACCCAAACATGTCAATTACATATACGTAAGACGCTTTACTGAAATCAAGTAACGAAAAAAGCATGCCTTTTTAAGACGATTTTTAAAATTGTAAATAAAAATATATTCATTTCTTTCCAAATTTGGTACACACTACTCTTGAGATAAAAGATTAAAGAGCCGATGACCGTTTGTCTCATTAAACTCATTATTCTATCTATCCGTAGTGCTTTAGTTATAACGACTCAAAACTTGTCAAAAATCTATGAAAACCTCGGGTACCCCTTAAGACATTTTACTTGTGACGGATCTACACTTCACGATCACGGAGCGACGGTGTATTTAATTTTCAGTTTACCGCTATACTGTCCCCTACACATGACATGCATTGCCTAGTGGGCCCGTGAAAATACGAGAATATTATAGGATTATAGATAGGTATACGGAGGGAAGCAATGGACAGAGCTGGATAGAGGCAAATCATTCACTCCAAGTGCAAGCCATCCAATGATGACCACAATCCTGTCATGACGGAACGATAAGAGAGATAGTTAGGTATTATTATACAATAAACAAATTTTGTATATTTTTATCCAAACTATACTATTATTATTAGTTATATAGATATATATGTGTGAACAATACTGACATACAAAATAACTGATATTCCACGCCCTGCGCGACCATAATACTCCTTAACGTTTATCATATCATATATACAGTGAATGTCATTGGACTTTCAGGACTGTGTAAACAAACCGCCATATTGAAATTGTCTTTGAATGATGAATTTACTAGTGATGGGGAAGTGCTATTTTAAGTCAAAATAAATCGATTACTAAAATATCAAAAGTAAAACACATCTCATCTTCATATTTTTAATTGGTTTAATCTTCTGAAAAATCGGTGCTTGAAGTTTTACTAGAGTCACCAGTCTTAATTATAAAAGGTGGCGTTACATCATCGGTATACCCTATCAATGATGCCGTCTAAGTTTTTCATTGTATACTCTTCTCCTATTACATGATCCACGCATTTCTTCCACTACATGCATCCGCATCTGAATTTAGGTATTTATTTAATTTTAAGGATATTATACCTTACGCTAAGATCCTTTATTCATTTACTTACCGTGTAGTGTACACTATGCCTATATCTGGTAGATACCGTGAGTACCGGCATTACAATGTCACTAACTTAGTCACATCCCTACACGTCATAGACAAACGTAGAATATAAAAGAAACAAAAACGTCATTGCATTTTGTCGAAATAACGTAACTTTTAAATCGTATTGAATTTTCAATGAAATTTCCAAGATAAAGTAATTTTTCCTATATTATTTGTTATTTACGAGAAAGGCTATTTTAATAGTGTATGTTTTCAATGACTTTTGATGAGGTGGTGTGAAACTTTAAGGAGTAACAGTGATAAATCAAAGTGACGCCGTTTGTTTACATAGTCCTGAAAGTCCAATGACATTCTCTTTAGATAGTTGCACTTCAGTGCACATTTATCTCCCCACAACTGACAGCCATATTAAACTATGTTTTATTGTTCCAAGAAAGTAAAAATAAAGTAGACGTCACCGTGTAGGTACATGACTGTCTTAGAGAATTCTCTTGAGTAGTTAGCTCTAATTCTTTTGAGTTATTTGTCCTATTCAAAAGGTTAATACCTTATTGTCTTTAAAACAATAGAAAATCTAAATTGTGTAAAATGTTGTTTGGGTGTTGGTTTTTTGTTTCTTCTTCGCGTAAAGGCCCGGCTACACGCATCGACTTGTTTGTGCGTTCGGTTTATGCATAAATAGGTGCAAAAACTGTATGCCGTCCACAGGATAGCGATTTGTGTGACACGGGTACTTGACTTAGGCCCACTTGCGCCAGCCAGGGTTAGCCGCTAACCAGGATTTGAGATTTAACCAAATTCCATAAAAAACAATGCATAACTCAGGATTATGTGGCTAACCCCGGCTGGTGCAAGTGGCCCTTACCGTTTTGCCGTCTTAACACACGTGCGCCCTTGTCCAAATCAAAATTTTCGACAGTATAATTCAGCACGTGGGCCAATCCACGTAAAGGTAACGTGAGTCACGACGCCATTTCGTGTTTATTTGAATTACAGATGCAAATTTATAGGTAAATATATATTTGAGGAACGTAAAATTGATTTAGATACAAACTATCACTTGAATTACCATCATAAATAAAGGGTACATGCAATAAAATGGTGACTCACGCTACTCTTGCCGTGCATTAATCCATGGCCGGACCCTTAAAACGGAACAAATACATCTACAAAGGGTCAGCGTACTTTTATCCTGTTATTCATTCTTGGACATTGGGACAGGGCCTAGTATAATAAATAAAGTGTCTGTAAGTTCGGTTTTTATTGACCACAATTTATATTTTGTACGTGTGTTCAGAAAAACTCATTATTAAGAGCCGAGATCAAATAACTGTGTATCATGGACATTATACGGGACGTAACTATAGGTACAGCAAAACGGAATGCCAGTATTGCGTAACCCCTCTTACTCATAACTGCGTCCCTTATCATCGCCCATCATGGCCCATTGTGTGGAGCGTCCATTAGGTATCAAATTGCTGTGTATGTAAGCTGCAGAGAATACTGTTGTGGGTTGCATAATTTATAATTTATATTTATAAATGCATGGTTTCTATTTAAAACTAACCAAACCAAGTAATAGAGCAAAAACAGTTCCTAACTTGTAACATGTAAATTTTATTGTAAATGTTTAAAATTTCAAAACTAACCGTTCAAAGCAAATTGCTTCCTGCAATTTCACCATTTATCAGTGACAAACTTTACCGGAGAGTGTCGCATTTAAAATAAAATAAAATATCGGCTTTCTGTCGCGAGGAAAATACAGAAAGCGGGATGTGTCCCGCTAGCCGGGAACACGGAATAAAAAGGATTTCCAATACGCGTTTCTAGTAGCTCGAGCATCGATATAGGAATAAATAGACGTATAAGTATATGACACTGGACACAGAGTAACTCTAAGTCCGTGGGAGTGCATGCAATTTTTTTGGCCAGCAAATCTAGTTTATGACCATACTAATACTAAAGTGCAGTAGGTACCTAAAACCATAGTAAAATTTTAAGTTGACTTGTTTTGAATCGTTAAAATCACCACCTCCACTCATTACCGAATCCTGATCAATTTATTTATTTATGTTTTATGACGAATATTTCTTCCTGAGTTATGGAGGAATTATTTATGTTTTCTATGTATTCAAGTATTTATTTGTAGGTAAGTATACAGGGTGTTCATGAGCATTTGCTTTAACTTTGTCATGTGGCTTGGTATAATTAAGGAAACATAATGGCATAGTTAGTTTTATTAAATTCGTTAATTTTTATTTTTTAAATTTCTCGTACAAAATAATTACATGTTGCATCAACCGCTATAATGCAGTTAAATAGTGTTTTTGCTAGGAAAGTTGTGGGGTAGTTCTGATTTCTATCATTTCATATGTAGTTTGGGGTGCTGAATCCGAATCTGAGGTTTGCATACTAAATTTCGTGACGCAACATTAAAAAAAAAAATTAAAAAAAGAAAAAAGTCGCTCTTTTTTTGGTTTTTTGCTTAAAACTCGAAAACTATTAACTTTTAGTAAATAGTCTATTTACAGAAATTAAAGAACATAAAATTTTCTACAAATATCACTATTTAGTTTTTTTTCGAATGAGCCGTTCGGTCTCAAGTGCGCGTTAAAAATTTGCAATTTTCAGCGGTTTCTGCAAAACTCACTTTAAACGTTCCAAAACTATTTTTTTTTACTTAGATCGCAGTATGGAAAAATTATATGAGCCGTTGACGTTTAAAAGGTCCCGGCTGAAGTTCTTCGGTGACGTTGGGTCCTGGTACATATTCTGCTTGACTTGCAAAAAAAGAAGTGGAGTCATTTCTCAAGGAGAGAGAGGAGAGAGAACGGATGAGGATTACAAAATTGATTGAACATTCCGAACAATTCCTCGGAACACTCCCCGTGTTCCGAGGAATTGTTCGGATTAATCCCTGCCGCTTCTTTCCGCCATCGCCCTACGCGACAATATTTCCACTCTCACCATTTAGATGGTTGGCAGTCCTCAACTGTGCGCTTTTCCCGAAACTTCCTGCCTCGCACAGCTAAACTGTGGAACGAACCGTCGCCAGCGGGGTTTCCGGACCGATACGACCTTCAAACCTTCAAGAAAAGAGCGTACTCCCACCTTAAAGGCCGGCAACGCACTTGCGACACCTCTGGTGTTGCGGGTGTCCATGGACGACGTTAATCGCTTACCATCAGGCGATTCGTTTGCTCGTTTGCCACCTATAGCATTAAAAAAAAAAGTTGAGTTAATGTGGAATTGTGATAAATTGCCCTTTTTAATTATTTTTCCTAAGCCTTGGCAACTAATCTCAAGATAGCGACTACTATCTGACCTTTCAACCCAGAGCTGTCCTTTCGCCGAAAAGCGATTGGTAAGTATCACATTTAGTACATGAGGTCCAAAAAACTTAATAATTGTTAGCTACATGTTTAATATTGAAGTTCCGGCCTCCCTTAGACGGGCTACTGGTTTGCGACTGGACGTAATAAATATAAGAACCTGGGCAAAGAGTACCTTTTTGTACCATTTGTGGTCGAAACTCTTGGTCCATGGGGTCCCAGCACACGCAATTTTTTTTACTGGTGACCGAAGAGCTGGTGGCTTCCTCGCACAACGTAGGTATCAGTATACTGGGTACAATGCCTCAAGGACTTATTTTAGATTTAAGATATATTTTAGAGGTAGGTAGTTACACTTACTGTATATATTTTGAAAATAAATGTCTAATAAAAAAATATTGAAGGTCGCACGTATAAAACCCGAAAGCCGCCATTTAAAAAGTAAACGTTGCTTGTTTGCTTTCAATCAAATTTCTGTAGGCAGGCGTCCTCTATTGAACCGTCGCCAAGTCTTGCAACACAACACGCCGACAATCCCCGGTGGCTGGCCTAGGCCAGGAATTAACATGTTCTGCAAACTTGGAGTGTTTGCGGTGCGAAAAGGCCAAGAAGCCTATTTAAGTTCACATGTTGATCCCATTTTTACATCATTTGCAGTGAATTTCGCTCCTAATATTTTAATATTTTCACTCAATCTATTGAGTGAAAATATTCATCATCACTCACCATCATTCTCATCGGTCATTCTAATGACCGTTATAAGTACCTGATGGGTGTATTTTGCTCCTTTTCTTGTATTAAATATTTTACCGCAAAGATGTACCTTTTTAAAGAATACGCATAAACTCAGAAGGAAAATGAGTAATGTTCGTTTTATGGAACTTACTTAAACATCGGAGTAACTTATTCTTGTAAAAATCAGACATATTTATGTATTTATTTGATTCGTTTCGAGTGAGGTTCGAGTACTATTTTAGCTAATGTAATATGCTAAAACTGTGAAAGATTTAATCAGTTTATCAGTAGTCCAAATAAATCTCGAATCGCAACTACGCTTTACTGCGTAGAATGACGATCATAGAAAACATTTATTTTTATTCACGCGTTTCCGACGTCGCCGGATTTCCCGTGGGGCCCTAATATTTTATTAGGTTAAAACATTGTGACCGACCAGGCTTTATAAGCTTTTTTGGACATTGTTCTGTGGACTATTCAGTGACAATAACGGAGTGGCCTTCGACGGTGTTGGTCTTTTTCTTTAGTATATGACATCTATTTTGATTTTATAATTTATATACAGTAGTGTTACTACTTTAATAACAAGTCTAAATATTTAATTAAATAATTTGATGTGTTTCAACAGAAAGTCATTATGTACTACATCTGTACTGATATGATATATAACCGTTTAAGTAGGCAACTTCGCCAATAATACGATCCTCGTGATGACACAAGCAATACCTTAATGGCACGTCGCGATATTAATCTAAAACTCATTAGGTCGTTGTTAATTGCTTGTGACTATGAGTCTGTTTTGACAGATCATGTCGTTAACGTTTTGACATAAGGGAAGGGACAGATATTAATGAAATATGAATATGTATTGTTATTTTTTATCGGGTTAAACGGTTTTATTGTTAATAGAGAACCTTTGTTACTCATACTAAAAAAATAAAGTTATGGTAACAGTACCGATCATGAGACATTTGAGAGCGAATTCGGAGTATTTTTGATATTACCTACTCGGATACCTGCACAAGTTGTACTGTTAAATTAAATGCAATAAACGTTGAAAGTGTTACATGAAAGATATCTTCGTCGATTTCGGGTGAATCTTATTATCTTATCTTATCTTTAGTATTACTATGAAGCGCCAGCTATTCAATTCAGTAAGTCGGTCTTCAACATTTTTAACATGATGCAACGTATGTAGTCAAACATTTAAAACTCCAAGAGCAGGTCCGGTCATGCTCAGTGTAAGGTTCCGTAGTTTACCGTCTGTCACAATATGCGAACTTAAAAAGGGTCTCAACATATACAGTCACGTCTATCTATACACTTCGGAATTTATTACAAGGGATGAAGGTTCAAAATCGAATACAGGTGCATATACGAGTATATTTACGAAGCCGACCGTACCATGCTCATAACAATAAAAAAGGAGTATCTTCGCAGCTCTTACGAGTGACACGCCGTTAGAAGATACGTATTTTTGCAAAGAAAAAAACGCTCTACTTTACATACTTTTGGACTTGTGGGTATAAAGTTAGAGGAGACCACACATTATCCGAAAATTTTTAGCAAACCCCTATTCTTCACCCCCACTAAACGTGTATGTAAACGTGTAGGTACAGTCAACTACAAAAATGTAAATATTACCAAAGTTCCAAAAATATGTCTTCACAACCTTAATGTTCAAGCAATAAAGTCCTGTATACTTACACATTTTTGGCACATTGGCCGTATTCATATCTTTGTAATTGACTGTACCCTAAAAATAAGTTTTCCGACTTTTTATTTTACAGCGCAGACGGACGGACAGACAGACATGGTGAAACTATAAGGGTTCCTAGTTGACTACAGAACCCTAAAAAGCCTTCCTATTCTACAGACAAAGTACACGATAACGATCGAAAGAGATACGTAGTAGCCACAAAACAAAAGCTGAAAAGCGCTGGCCACCTAGACTAGCACGATGCTGAGTCGTAAAAGAACTGTATACCCAATCAGCCGAAAAAAATTTCGGTATAAAAGTGCTGCAGTGCGACTCTTTTTCATATAGTCTTGTTTGGAACTTGACGTTTCGTTTAGTACCAACAGCCTATTAATGGTCAAATCATAGCGCCGTTCTGTGATTATACTCGTATACAAGCTGTAACGTTGAAAATTCCGTAAAAAATCAAATGTTTATTTCATGATTTTTGTTACTTTTGTTTTTTTGCGTATTTTTCGGTTTTTTTTTTTCAGAAATAATGTCACTATCACTGTCACTCTTTCCAACTATTTATTTCAATTGTTTCTTCCTCGTTGTAATCGATGTAGCCCGTTTGTAGGTGTAAATTAGACCTAACATAGTGACAATGAAAGTTTGCGCTCTAATTTTGACCTCTAAATCAATGATTTAGAGGTCAAAATTAGAGCGCAAACTTTCATTGTTTTTTTTTAAAGGGTATACCCTCGTTTTGTCGAACAACTTTTTGCCTAATTTCAGTTCGCCTAAAAACGTTTAGTATAATCAACGGTTTGTCTAAAGTCATTTTACATAAACTCGTTTCACACAAAAATCATTACATCGAATGTCGTTTTGCCTAATGGTCATTATGTATAATTATTGTTTCGTCGAATATTATTTTGCCTAATTATCGTTTCGTCGATTGCCATTTTGACTAATTATCGATTTGCCGAAAAAAGATATACCAAACATAGGGGAACCAATAACCAATAGATGATACTAATAAAAAAATTAGATACCACCGCTTGAAAAAAAAACATTTAAGCAAGGTTAGGTTATAAGAAATAAACCTTTTTTTTTACCCGACCCGGTTAGCTCGCGCTCGTTAGTTTTCTAGGCTAGGGCAGAGTAAAGAGCGAGATAAAATACTTACTTTTAATTAGTTGTTAGCTTACCATCACCTTCACGAAGTCAGTCAGAGTCAGTTTAGGTACGACGACGAGCGAAGCGAGGAGGAGTGTTAGGTTGAACTGCGACCTCACAGCGCGCGAGCCGAGCGAGCGAAGCGAGCGTGCCGCGGCAGCGGCCGGCGAAGCGCCAGAACCGAATTTTTCGCGGCCCCCCTATGCAACCAGAGTCACCGTTAGGTACGACGACGAGCGAAGCGAGGAGGAGTGTTAGGTTGAACTGCGACCTCACAGCGCGCGAGCCGAGCGAGCGAAGCGAGCGTGCCGCGGCAGCGGCCGGCGAAGCGCCAGAACCGAATCTTTCGCGGCCTCCCTTTGCAACCAGAGTCACCGTTAGGTACGACGACGAGCGAAGCGAGGAGAAGTGTTAGGTTGAACTGCGACCTCACAGCGCGCGAGCCGAGCGAGCGAAGCGAGCGTGCCGCGGCAGCGGCCGGCGAAGCGCCAGAACCGAATCTTTCGCGGCCTCCCTTTGCAACCAGAGTCACCGTTAGGTACGACGACGAGCGAAGCGAGGAGGAGTGTTAGGTTGAATTGTGACCAACAATACGCGAGCGAAGCGAGCGTGCCTCCACATCAGAAAGTATGTTCCCAGACACGACCTATTGGGTCGCCAATTATTAGGGGTGGCAGAAAAAAAAATACATTAGACCAAAAAAAAATACCAATTGAATATTAGACAAAACAATATTAGGTAAACTGAAATTAGGTATAATGATAGTTAGACGAAACGGGCGTTCGACATAATGATTTTAGGCAAAATGAAATTCGATGTAATGAAAATTCGACGAAACGAATAAGTATACCAAGTGATATTAGGCAAACTGAAATTAGGCGAACTGAAATTAGGCAAATAGTTCGTCGACAAAACGAAGGTAAACCTTTTTAAAGAAACCGAAAAGACTTTTTCAACGCTAGGTCAGCTGCAGTTTGTTATGCAGAGGGGTCTATTATCTCTGCAGCTGACTGTACGCAGAATACGGCCGCTGCTAACGTGTGTATTTTAGTTCCTCCGTAAAGCACAACAGTTTCCCTCAGCCCGCTTAAGGATAATATCGAAACCCTCCATTTTATGACTTGACTTAGTCCATGTTAGGCGAATAAAAAGGCGGTAAAATAGCATAGTTTGCAAGAACGACGTAAGTGTTGACAGCCGCGATGCAACATAAAGACCTTCTTTAACTGAAAAAAGTAGTAGCTTGATAAGAATGGATGGGAATTAATATTGGATATCGGGCGCGTGCGATTTTACACATTTTCAACCTTTATGCAAAACAGGTGTTAAAAGCTTTTCTGCTATAAATATTTAAAGCAATTTTACAACTTGCTCAGGAGGGTTTTTTTTTAGAAAAAATGTGTTATTAACTTCTTGAAAACTGTTGGAGTAGTTTGAAAAATTATTTTTCTACTCGCCTACTTTAATCTGTCAATTACGAGTACATAGACAAAACTATAAGCTCATACTTTTCGACATTAGACAGTCCAACTCAACTATAATATCTCATTTCGATACGCTGTAGGCAACTATAATAGAACTTCATACAAATTCTATACTTATTTGCGATGCCGCCTGCGCCTGTGCCGAGCGCGCGCCCCGCGCCTGCGCCGACCGCGCCCCCGCGACTGCCCCGACGGCGCCCCCCGCGCGCAATTACATCTTTTTGTGTTACATCCGTGTTTAGTCAATAAAATTGAATGATGAAATTGTTCCTCCATAGATGATGACGATGATGACTCGTAGAAAAAGTATTGTATACAATCGTAACATAATTAAGTTTTTCAATCACGGTACTCGACTGAAAAACTCTTCATTATATCACGATTGTATAAAATACTATTGTACAAGTTTTTACTTATATTTGTAGTCCGGGGGGCGAGGGGCGAGGAAGAAAAGCCGCGAGTACAAGAATCGTACTTTAATTGTACTTAGGGTACGTTTACAATGCGGAAGCTTACTGGCGCTAGGTGACCCAACGAGAGGTGGATGCACTTAGAACCAGTAAGTATGGCAATTTGATCGACACTATAATGCTCAAACAATGGTCGAGGCATCTAGCGTGCGCTTGAATTGCTCCTACTGCGTTTCTCCAATAATCCTCGGACAGTCCCCGAGGGTCATGTTTCTAGGATGAACTTTCGTTGGCGAGATGTTACTTTCCGACGGAGCCATCTAGCGGTGGCCGGCGGAACTACGTCCCGTAGTGCAGTAATGTGCATGGGTGCAGCGGTTGCGCTTGCGCCGTCTGCAACCTGCGCGCTTGTGCGGCTTGGCGCTAGATGTCGCTAGTTGTATGCGTTATGGCGTTACAACTCTCCCCCTATGTCCACGCAGGCGACCCGACAAGTGAGACATAAATGGTTTCTGATCTCACTCTCTCGATTGTGTTGTCTGGGTGCGGAACCTTGTCACGAAGGTTCAGACGTAGCATAGGTCCAGTTGCTGAATCTCGGTGAGCCCTGGACTAGGGAGCTGGGAGAACAGCATCCTCTTACGCCTTACAAAATCATCAGTCGTAGTACCTTTTGCTTGATTTTCCAGTGTTACGTCTAGGAATATTTGGTATTGCTCACGGGCAGGCGCAAAGTATTCCCGGAGTCCAGCTTCAAAATTGTTCTGGCGACATCATCATGACGTGCGTTCTTTCCAGGCTGGTAATACGTCCGGAGCGCGTAACAAAGGTAGGACTCTTCAACTTCGCAAGTTCGCCTTTTCCGGTCATTAAATAGGTTTGCCACGCGTAATCGTAAGTCGTAGTGCTGCTACGAATATCGTAGCACGATGACGTAGCGGGTCTCGTAGCACGATGACGTAGCGGGTCTCGTAGCACCACGATGACGTCACGCAGACTGGCCTCACAGAGGGCGCCACTTGTAGTCCGGGAGGCGAGGGGGGCGAGGAAGAAAAGCCGCGAGTACAGAACCGAACGTACGTTGTACTTAGGGTACGTTTACAATGCGGAAGGAAACTTACTGGCGCTAGGTGACCCAACGAGAGGTGGATGCACTTAGAACCAGTAAGTATGGCAATTTGATCGACACTATAATGCTCAAACAATGGTCGAGGCATCTAGCGTGCGCTTGAATTGCTCCTACTGCGTTTCTCCAATAATCCTCGGACAGTCCCCGAGGGTCATGTTTCTAGGATGAACTTTCGTTGGCGAGATGTTACTTTCCGACGGAGCCATCTAGCGGTGGCCGGCGGAACTACGTCCCGTAGTGCAGTAATGTGCATGGGTGCAGCGGTTGCGCTTGCGCCGTCTGCAACCTGCGCGCTTGTGCGGCTTGGCGCTAGATGTCGCTAGTTGTATGCGTTATGGCGTTACATATTTCGTTATTAGTTTTACCTTTTTTTTTTGACGCAGGGGTAAATTCTTTTACGAATCTCACCCCGGGGCTACGGAAGCCCGTTGGGGATGGGGTGGTATGTGGGACTCGCTCCTACCACAACTCCCTCTGCTAGTCAAAGGGAGGGGAAGAGAATACCCACTAACTTCCCCTGCGGCGTTACCCTCTCTGCCATTGTAGGGGAGCACCATGGGATCACGAATATTCTTCCACGGTGCTCCCCTGGTTGCCCCGACCATTGCCGGGGACACCCTCGCGCCAAGGGAGGGATTGTGTAGTTATTAGTTTTACCTGCCCCAATATATGTGATCAAATGTAGAAGTAAAATTTTACCCACTCCCTAAATATAGTTATCCTTATCGTTTCCAACTGTTGGTTCGTGGCTCTAAACTCATTAACTTATTTCAAACTGTTTTTTGTTTAAACGGTGGTTGTTTTAGGCACTTTGTTTTGTGGTTTTAGGCTCCGAATCGATTTGATCTTCGAGTTTGGAAGTTAATATCAACGTTACAATACAAAAGTTAGTTAAGCGGTACCTTCAGCGAGTATATTTATCATACCCTATACAAAGTAATCAGTTAGATAGATATATGTTAGGTAATTAAAAAGAAACGAAAGGTGTGCCTTTTTATCTTACGAGACGAGACGTTTTTTACATACCTAATGTCTACCTAATGTAATAATGTCTTTTAGCCGTGCTCGTAATCCTTTGACTGTCAATTACCTGCTAGGTACAGTATCCATAGTACGGGTAGATACTATCAAGGACCTGGGTGTCCTATTTGACTCACACCTCAACTTTCACGTTCACATGAAAACCCTAGCCACCGACTGCTATCGAAGACTGGGGTTTGTCATCCGCAATGCTCGGGAATTCGATAGCTTTTCAGTCATAAAACTTGTATATACCGCCCTGGTTAGGAGCAAACTAGAGGCAGCGTCCGTGGTGTGGAATCCCCACGAGTTCACTTACGCCTTGCTTCTGGAGAAAATTCAAAAAACATTTCTACGATTTTTATATAAAAAGATGTACGGGTACTATCCCTTCCTTTACCCGACAAAGTATTTGCTTGGCACGCTGGGTTTCAACTCCCTAGAAGTGAGGCGTAATTA
Source organism: Lathronympha strigana (assembly GCA_949128165.1). Lineage (NCBI taxonomy): Eukaryota > Metazoa > Arthropoda > Insecta > Lepidoptera > Tortricidae > Lathronympha > Lathronympha strigana. Next base: position 2,561,044 of record OX421904.1, read on the forward strand.
TGCGCTTGTGATCTTAGCCTGCCGAATTTTACGTGGGGATTCAGACTGCCCTCAGCTGGTCTCTCAGCTGGTACGCCTCTACGTACCTTCTCTGTCTAGAACTAATTTTAGACCACGCAATCGTAAATTACTAGCAGTTCCTAAGGCGCGCACTGTGGCGTACATGAATTCACCGCTGGTTCGTGCTTTAAATTATTTAAACGCGCTCCTCAAGTCAGCACCGGAGTGCGATGTTTTTGCTAGTAGCTGGAAGACGATATGTTTTGAGTGTAAAAGGTTATGTGAGGTGATGGATGACCGAGCGTCTTCAATCAGCTATTAAAGCTATAGTGAATATTGTTGATTGTTATTTAATTTATAAGACTTTTAATGTCAGTACATTAAGTACGTAAAACTGCAATTCACAGTGCCTTGGTGTCATACTGTAATACTGTGAAATTTGTATGAAATAAAAAATAAAAAATAAATAAAAAATACCTGCCGTGTTTACGAGTACATTGGTATGTGAGTATGAGAAAGATTCCAAAAAGTACAGGCATGTAAAACTTCTGTTTTCTAGATTTAAAAGCCTTTCTAGACTCGTTATTCCATGAACACAGATGCTAAGACATGGCAGTAAGAAGTTACGGTTGAATTTTGTAAATGTTAAAACGAGGAGACCAAATAAAGGTGGCATATTCTAGGACACTTCTGATGTAAACACTATGCAGCTTTAATGTGCCATAAACTTCCCGCCAACTCTAAACAAACAGATTATTGTAAGCACTGGTTACAATGTAGTCGTGTCGACACGTTGATCCTAAATTAAATTAGTCACGAATCACTCCGAGGTCCTGTACAGAGTGCATCTTTATAGCCTCGCCGCCGATTTTATAGTTTATTGGGTAACTGCGTAAGAAGATTTATATTATATTACACATATAAACCGCTTCGATCCTTTAGATTTTGCTACGGAATTTGTCATCAGCATACACGAGTAATTTAACGTTTTAATAAACTGTGTAAAAGTACAGTAACGGACCGAGGTGTGAGCCCTGAGGGACGCCAAAAGGGACATTCCCAAAATTTGACCGGCCACCGAGAACAAACGCTTTTCAAATAAGCGTAATGAGACACACGAGGATAACTATCTGAACAAATCATCACGAAGACTCAACCAGTATAAAAGCAGAATGACATAATCTACAAGGTCAAATGCTTTTTCGAAATCCGTGTAGCTGCGTCAACTTCATTTTGAATGAATGAATGAATGAATTCTTTATTCGAAATACAAACAATACTAAAAATACACTTAAAAATAACAGAATTACGAGTTAAGTGAAATCTTTGACGTTAGAAATCGTTTAGGGATTTCTGAGAAAGTTTTGTTGTTGTATTACTCAGTAGATATTACTTACCTATCTATCTGACATCTGTCGCTTTTTGTATTAGGTATGTTTCAATTAATTGTACATTTCCTCTTAAAACCCGCCCATCCGTATAATCTTATAATTGCAAAATTGTGTTCTCCATCAACCCTGCCACAACTTGATTAAAACGAAATGCCCCAAATAAGTTGTTCCTAATTAAAACAAGCGTGTTTATTCCTCGTTCATTCTTTGTTCCCCCGCGGCCGGTAACCAATACCGATACAATTAATCGACTCAACCCATTCGGAATCGTTCGGAATTCGATATTTATACGATCTGTTTGCCCAACACCCAATTCCCGATGCTTACGTTGTGAGAGTAATTTCCTATTACTAATAGTTTCTCATGGATCTGAAGGTTTTACTTAGGCCGGTTCGTTTGAAACGCGAGTTGTGTAAGCAATGGTTATTCCAACCGAGCGCCTGTGGCTGCTGCGCGGCAATATATCGAGTGGTTACCATACTCACATCTAACTCTAATCTAACGCAGCAAAAACGACGTTGGCCCTAAAAAAATAAAGTCCAAATTCGCTACGTATTTACATAAGAGCTTCGGAAAGTTAATGTTTGATATTGCGCCTGAAATTCTTGCACGCAGGTCGCCACCTTCGGCTCCACGCGGTGTCGTAAATGCTTGCACATCGGATTGCCTGGCATCCGAGTTATTAGGGCCATGTCACTTGAATCCGAAGATTCTGGTACATTCGAGAACGTTTCCACCCCCGTGATGGAAGCGAGTGCTTGAGACACGTATAAAAAGTCAGGTGTTTGGAAATGGAAAGTGAAATATTTGGGAGAGTTTACGTGTATCAGAGTAAATGGATATTTTTCCGAGTTAAGTTAAGCCACATCATAATATGATCTTGCATCAGTTAGATTGCATTCAATGTGAATTCAGGTAGATATACAGTCACGTCTATAAATATACACATTGGGACTTATTACAGGGGAAAAAGGGTTAAAATTGAATACAGATGCATATATATTTATGAAGCCGACCGTACCGTAAAACAGGGTGAGTAGGGATTGCGAGGATAGTTGGGTCATGAATGTGGAGAAGATCCCTCTTCTCAAGTGGTAGAGGGGTAAGTTGGTATTTTTAGACAAGAGTTATCATATTGTTACAAAAGACTATTCTCTGCAAGTCGAAATATTGTAATATTTTGTGTCAATTCTAGCAAGTGTCCCATCTCACTCAGTTCCTATCCCTCCTGACCCGCACTTTGGGTTGTGGCGAGATTTCGTACTATTTTGTGTTTATCGTAAAATTTATATTCTGAAAAGAAATGACATAATATCATTGTAAAATTATAATTCGTACAACCGGAACACTTTTTAAGTAGGTATATAAATTTACGTGGCACATGTAAATATTAACTTTTACCCATGTTTGAACTTCGAATTCTTCTCAACACACTCCATTTTACGGTACTAGATATTTTAGTTCTAAATACTTTTAATAGACACCCCGCAAAGATTACTAGAGGCTACTTAGGTTCGTAAGGCTTTGCGGCACTTCGCAGTCTTTAACGCTGTACGAAGAGCTTATCAATTAATAGTCGATATTGATTTAGTTCATCCAATAAGAATGAGAGTTGGTGGTTAAAAAATATACTATTTCCATTTTTGTAGGATCATTGCGTACCACGTGGCCTGCTGGTGAAGTTGACGGTTGGGACCGCCGGTCGTCCATGAGGCCTGCTGAGTGCTGGTAAAGGTACTGTTATTTGATGAAAATTAATAGTGCCCTCTGCGATGGATCTTTTGTGGGCCGCAGGTCACCCACGTCGCTTGCTACTAAAGTTTCTTAATATTCGCTCCACTCAAAATTTTGTGGGCCGCTGGCAGCCCACGTGGCTGCTCTAAATGTATTTAGATTGGTTTTGCGAGAATCACTGGTACCTAATACCAAAATGAAGATAACTATCTGTATGTTATTTCACTTCAACTTCGCCCTTGTGTATTAGATTGATATTTTGCCTACTGAAATTCCAATCAAGGATAACGCCGGGCGGTGTCAACCGTATATTAATTCCGTAGCCTTCAGCCTACCCGGAATATTCCGGGATTTACTCATATTGCTCGGCAGCTGATGACGAATATTCATTATGGACCTATCAAGACATGTACCATACCCAACTATAGTTCTAAGCCTCCTAACAATATTTTGTTTGGTTACCGCTATTAGTACCTACTAGTAACGGATTAATCACGTATATTAAGTCATCAATATCATCATTCAACTATGTGAAAACAAGTGCTCTAACAGACTCGAAAAAGGCAATGTTACTACATGACATCTACATACTGATAAGGGTCGCCACACACGTCCGGAATCAGCGTATGAATTTAATTATCTTAATTCATATTATGAATTCATACAGTTTAGCTATTTATCACACACGTTCTGATGTTTTCAGATTATGAATCTGTCCGATTGATCTGATTCCGGCCGTCAGTGGCTAGCAAACGGGCATCAGAGTATGAATTCATATTATGATTGATATGGATACGGACGGGTGTTTGACCTTAAATATACTTGATTCAACTGTTCTAAAGTGTCTCCTAAGTTAGCGTTAGAGTTGAATAAATATTTTATGGCGTTATTCATAAACGCACATCAAACACGGTTTAACTAAATGATTGTTTGCCCTTATCTGTGAGTTGGGGTTGGGAGTGGTTGCCGTTGTTAGAAAGGGAAAAACACAATTTATCTAAAACGTCTGTGAATTGTTTGTTTTTATGAATGGCTAGGAAGTGTATTTTACGTAAACGATGCAGTTCCAGGGAAGAAAACTTAAATAGGATAAAAACAGGTACTTAAACTAAAAGTAGTTTACTATGGACGTTAGTTGCAGTTTTGTTTTACGATGCAGTAAAAGTCGTTTGTATTTTCGACCTCATGAAGCGGAGCATAAAAAACTAATTTTTTTGTGAGTAAGGTAAACTAGACAGTGCTAGTAAATGAAATCTTATTAAAAATACTTTCTTTAACTAAAACACACCACCAAGTCCACCAACTACGTTATTATTTTAAGTGATTTTACTCTGCGTGATGTCAAGATATCAACAGTAGGTATCTACACCGAACTTCTTAAGAGTAATATCTATGTAATGTCTTTACTCTAGTATGTTGAGATGATTCTTATACTTATGACTCACTGTTTTATATTTTTGACAAATAACAAATGTTATAATATTTTCGGGATTATTAAACTTTTAAATAAGTTATGCTTTCATTGTGTGTAAAATCACTGATTAGGTATATCCATAAAAACAATCTCTAATCTTCCTCAGTTAAATATAAATTGAATCATTACACTGTTTCTTACAAATTCAGTCGTTTCCCTTGCAATGCAAGACACGAGTATATTTTGCGAAATTCGTAAATAAATCAGAATGACTGACATCCGTCAGGGGCATGTGCCTCTCGTGTTACTAACTTGCACCGAGGTACACACGCGTTCAGAATTGCATGGGCAGTTTATGAATGAATTCATTCATAAATTGCCCATGCAATTCTGAACGCTATAGTACAGGACAGCATCAAGGATCTCACACTAGAACGGGACGGGACAGAACGGGACGGGACAGAACGGGACGGGACGGGACGGTACAGGACGGGACGGGACGGGACGGGGCAGGACGATCTGTCAATTTCTATAGAAAGAATCACGTCCAAGCTCGGAGCCCTCGTCACGTGACGTTTTCTATAGAAACTGACCGATCGGCCCGGCCTAGTCACGTCCCGGTCCCTTGTAGTGTGAGTCATCCTTTATTATATTCAGCACATATGTTACATACATAAATTCACGTCTCTATTCCCAAAAGGGATGAGCAGAGCGCATAAAACTACTCAGTGTGAGTGCCAATCATAACAATTAAAAAGTTAAGGGATTTGCTGATTTGTTTAGGAATTTTGGGGAGGTTGGTAGCACCCACAACACTGCCACAGGATACTCGTATTTAGGTGAAGCAGGATTTGATGAAGGAAAGGCAGCAAGGATTCTTATGTACGAAATATCATTAGATATCTACCAATCGCTTTTCCGTGAAGGAAAACATCTTGAGGAAACCGGACTAATTCTAATAAGGCCTAGTTTACCCTCTGGGTTGGAAGATCACAGAAAGAAAATTATGTAAACTTTATCGAAGTTCTATTCTCCACAATAACATAAAACTTACGGCCAAATAGACATTTCTAACAGCCTTTTTTTCCCAGCTTTAATTTATTGTAACGCGCGCCCTAAGGCGAATTTCATGCCCACATTTTTTCCTCATTTTACTGCTTTACTCCGCAATAACATAAGGACGTATACGCCCTTAAAGTGTAATAACTTTTCGTTGTTTTAGTATTGAACGAGGATCTTATACGCCTGACTGACATATGTAAAGTGTGTTGGGCTACCAGAATTTGCACTCTAATCTTGGCTGGCAACACTTCAATTTAATCCTTGAAGACATTTTTGTATTCGACTTTTATTTTTACGATTTCTTAAATTACATACGAAAACTTTATCGCGCGGTTTCTAAGATGCAACTTCAAATATATAGGGGTCTCGGTGGCGAATACAACTTTGTTCCGTTCGGCGTAGAGAGCCTCGGCCCATGAGGTTCGAGCGCCCACTTGAGGATATTTCAAAGAACCGGCGACCGTAGAGCTGGCAGCTTCCTCGCCCAACGCATTATGTATTGCAATACAGTGAGGAAACGCTGCCAGCGTCTACGATACCATGCCAAGGGGGGAAATTTATTTAATTTTAGTTTTATGGGTTTTTGTTGTTATTGAAATAAAGATTCTATATTTCCTTTCTGAAATTGATCTATAGGTATTTTGTTTTTGTGAGTGTTTTAAAATATCACGTACTTAAATATTGCAATAAGCCGCTATTTATTTAACACTCATTTTTCAACATATTTAAAACACTGACTCCCATCCTCATCAATGTTTTCATGTTAATATTTTTTCTCGAGCCGATAGAAAATAAGAGCTTCGACAGGGTCAATCCACGGCAAGAGTAACGTGAGTCACCATTTTTATTGCATGTTCCCTTTATTTATGATCGTAATTAAAGTGATAATTTGTCTTTAAATAAATTTTACGGTCCTTAGATATACTCGTATATTTACTCATAGATTTGCATCTGTAATTCAAATTAACATACTATACGGTATCACGTCGTGACTCGTAAGTAAATTGGCCCAACACAAGTTTGTATTTAATCCACCGCGCACCTCGCACACGGCTAATTTGAAAAACACCTTAAAGCATTAAAGGCAAATTTGTCAGCAGTTGTTTAGGCAACTTACTGGCTATTAGGCTTTGAAACTTAATTTAATTACGTCGTCTAATTAACTCACTCTACAAAGTAATTTACTCCTTTAGATTAAGTAAAAGAAAAACATAAAGTGGCGGTTGTTCTTCCAAAAACAAGTACATTCGGCTAAGGTGGGGGGCAACCAAATTTACAACCAAAAAAAAAGTGTAAAAAAACAGGCCATGTACGTGTCGGACTCGCGCACGGAGGGTTCTGTACCAATATCTACGAAAACGGCAAAAATAATCACGATTGTTGTATGGGAGCCACCTTAAATATTTATTTCATTCTGTTTTTTAGTATTTGTAGTTATAGCTGCAACAGAAATACATCATCTGTGAAAATTTCAACTGTGTAACTATCACGGTTCATGAGATACAGCCTAGTGACAGACAGACGGACACACAGACGGACAGCGGAGTTTTACCCTTTAGATACGGAACCCTAAAAAGCGGATAGTTCTGTCTATGGTCTCTCCAATTCTTTTTTAATCGTTACCTCACTCTTCATTTTCCAGAACCATCCGTATCCGTATCTCACGTTCACTCTATTGTGGTGTCAACTTTGAAAAACATATTTTCCTTCACACTCGACCCACATTTTAGTAGTTAACATTCACAACAAATAGGGGTTCAGGTAAAAACGTTTTTCCACTAGCCCGCGGGCTTCCGCGCCATAAACTGCGATCGATAGATATTAACTTATTTTATTACCTCAAAGAATGCTCCGTAAACTACGTGTTCAGCGGTAATAACCGAAATACGTCAAAGGTGGAGTTAACGGCTGTGACGGGGGTAATAAAATTGGCGTTACCTGTGATTTGCGATTCAGTGATTAACAGACTTGAGTCCAGTGATTAGGTAACAGTGTTTTTTTAAAGTGAACTGTATACCTACATAAAATATATCTGAAGAGTGATCCAAGAATTTAAAAGAAAATTGAAATTAATTAAAAAAAATTGATAAAGAAGTTATATTAATGATGATATTGATGAAATAAAATTGATTACCGTTTTGTTAGGCAGACGTCCGATTTTATTCTCCATAACCCAGTATTTAGTCCACCGCTTTCACCTAATAGTCCAGCATATTTTAGATTCCATTAAATCTCAATAGTCTATACACCCTGGCGGGTGCTGCCTCTGCGTGCGTCCCATGACTCGGGCAGGTGCAACATCCGCTCGGTGTACCCCTTACATTTCATTAAATTATCGAAAGGGCCTCTGCGTGTTGGCTTCGGCTCCGCGCACGCCTCCCAAAGGTCCGGAACACCATTGTTCCGTGATGGGAAAGACATATTGATGATACACAAAAACAAAAGAAATATATGAGTTTGCATTGTTTTTACTCAATGAGTACATCTGAATGTCTATTATTATAATATATTATACATTTTTTCTTATAGTTTCCCAAACTTTATGTTTTAAAGCATTACTTTTAATTTGTCTATCACATTAATCGTTATAAAGATACATTTGATGAAATCAATTAATAAATCGTAATAACCTTTGCTACATACCTATCTCCATATTTGGCCTCTAAAGACGCAGCGGGTAGCGGGCGGCAGTCGCGGATGGCGGGTGGACGCCGCACGCGACGGGAGACTTGAATAGTGTAGTTCAGTGGCGAATGAGTTAATTAAATTGTATATCAAGGGCATAAAGTAACCCATTTTAGAGAAGGCCATTTATAGTAGTCGAGGATAAAATGGGTATTTATGCCTGAGGTATACACTGCTTTTCACTTCGATTGTAAAGAAAATATTAGGTTTTATTTCACTTTTATTTATTGAAAATGTAACATCCATACTCGCACGGTTGGGTCCTCCCGCGCGCCGCTCGCCGGCGGCCGGGAGCGCGACGGCGACAGGCCCCTGTGATGTTACTTTATGCCCTAGAGCATGAAAAGTGATTTTGTGTCGCCTAGACACGACATAAAGGCGAACTTTTCGAGCAAGTGAAGTGAAAGAAATATTCTTGTTTCCAGGCAGGCGGGGCCGGCGCGCGTGAAGCGGCGGGGCGCGCCGGCCGCATGGCGCTGCTGTACCGCGCCACGCGCCTGCGCGACCGCGGCGACACGCATGTGTTCACCTTCGTGGTCACGCGCAGCGCTACCCGTGAGCCGGACCGTGACGTCACTAGCAAGGACTTCGGGTGCGCGCACCAGAGATGGGCGGTCGCGTTCAATCGCTCGGCCGATGCTTCACTAGGTAAGGATTATGGCTGAACCAAATTACTTTATGACACGCATGTGTTCACCTTCGTGGTCACGCGCAGCGCTACCCGTGAGCCGGACCGTGACGTCACTAGCAAGGACTTCGGGTGCGCGCACCAGAGATGGGCGGTCGCGTTCAATCGCTCGGCCGATGCTTCACTAGGTAAGGGGCTGAACTAAATTACTTTATGAGGCCTAGTGCTGTACCGCGCCACGCGCCTGCGCGACCGCGGCGACACACATGAGTTATGGGCACAGCGAATGCATATAGTTTAGTGTGGTAGGGCACAGCAACACGAATGTCGTCTCGCTCAAATCTGGAGCAGAGCCCATGAAAGCTGGGGACCCACGGAGCAAAGCTTGCCCCTTTAGCTGTCAACACAGCGAATCCTCATTGTTTTTAAAGAGTTGGCATCGCGCATGTAACACCCCTAGAGTTGCAGGCGTCCATAGGCTACAGTAACCGCTTACCATCAGGCGGGCAGTATGCTTGTTTGTCACCGTCGTAGTATTAAAAAAAACCTTCGTGGTTACACGCAGCGCTACCTATGAGCCGGACCACGACGTGACCAGCAAGGACTTCGGGTGCGCACACCAGAAATGGGCAGTCGCGTTGAATCGCTCGGCTGATACCTCACTAATTAACACTGTAGCTATAGTATGACACTAAGTGGCTACGTGTTCACATTCGTGGTCCTGCGCAGCGCTATCCGTGACTCGGACGCGACGTCACCAACAATGACTTCGGGTGTGCGCACCAGAGATGGGCGGTCGCGTTCAAACGCTCCGACTAATTGCAAGCTAAGTTTGCATCGACCTTGATAACGCAGACTATGGAAGTGCTAAACGTCATAATTTCATAAAAGTTTGATATTTTAAACAACACTTCCGCTGTTTCTCATATAAAAAACGGGCAAATTAGCTTGGTCAAAAAGTAGAACTTGAAAGTAAAGCTATAAGTGTGATCCTATAATTGGCTTTCCATGTCTTATTCACTGTTTTTTATAGCTGTTAGATCTCCAGAACATAAATAAATAAATTTTGATAGAGGGTCACCGGTGTGCGTACTATGAGTTGCATTCGATTGCGATTGGCGGCATTCGAAAGTATGTCCGTTTCACTCCTACCACTACTCTGGCAGGAGTGAGACGGACATATTGTCGAATGCAACTCATGTTACGCACACTGAAATGTATTGAATACATTTTGCCAAAAAAAAACGGTAATTTGAATCCTGAAAACGGTTCGCATGTAAAATATCACATTCAAAGTTTTAGATACGTATATACCGACGGGGCAACAGTACTACACTAAATAATAACAGCCCATTTGTGAGAACTCAGTTATGCCAGTTGAAATTCACTTTAATCCCGGCAAAAGCGGAGCAAAACAAGGACTAATCTAACTGCGGGTAGAGCATTGCATTGTTCATTTTAGCCTTCCCTTACCATGACGTTTTTGTTAGCGCCCTCATAACCTAATTGTCAATGCATCTTGCTCGCACTAGCATATCAGTATGACTAGTAAGAGCGGGATGCACTGCGTGTGAATTTACACAGGGACGCGTATTAGGATCGAGGTTGACCCATGGTAGATACAGTTAAATCTACAACTCACAAGTACCGTTGGGTATTCAACAAAAACACTTTGGATATTAGGGTCACTACATTTGGTTTAACTAAATTTGTGTGGCAGGATCCGGCTCAAGGGGTCGTTTTCATCAATATTAATTAACAGATTATACAGTTTACGTGATCTCAAAGGACTTGTTAGAATCGAAGTTTGCAAAAAGTAACTACGCTTTGAGATAACTTGTATTAAAATTGATATAGTTGATTAACGTATTGGGACTTGGGACCGATTACACGCATGATTTGGAACGACGATGTGTGATGATAAAAATGATTATTGACGTCATCGGCGTATCCGTATCGTTATCGACCCACGATCCACTAGTATGCGTACCATGAGTTATTTTCGATTGCGATTGCGGCATTAGAAAGTATATCCGTCTCACTCATGGTATACACATAGGTTACACAGTTGATATTGACAAGTATCGCCACGATCCAGTATGGTCGTCTTTATCGTCGTACTAGCGTAAGAAAAATACAGTATGATGCTCTCTATCTTACTGTTACTTCAGACCATATAAATCTTTTGCTGACACGATTATTTTAATAATTTTCATGTGTCTATGGAATCTGGGAATCTGGCATTTTTTTGGCATTTTCCAGACATGTGTCTAGCATTTTTTCAGATTTCGAGTTGGCAACACTGTGATGATACTCAAAGAAAAAACTGGGAGAAAAATTTACAGTTAAGGGTTGAACTCGTAGGTACTTCCTCAAAGGGTCATGCTTGACCAAATATTTGTTATTTGTTGTTATGATGTAGGTACATAAATATATTTTTATTTGGAGAACCTATAGGTAATTTTATTTTGTTGCAGCGGCAATAGAAATATTATGTAGATAAATTCCTATATTACGTTAATTCCAACTTTTTACTTTTACAATTATTCAGCCCTGTGACAGACAGAAGAACATCGTAAGTAGGTACCTAATAGGTTTCTGATTGGCCTTCGGAACAGAACCCTAAAAAGCATTGAATACATGTTTAAGTATGAATTGTCCGAAAGTTCATGTTTTGGGCTCAACATTTTGCCAAACATCCAATAGCAAATAGGCATGGAAATTGTTACCATTAATTGAAGAAAGTTGTGATTGGTTTATCAAAGTTATTATTAGTCACGAACTCCCGGATCGAATGGAAAGTGTAAAACATGGCTCAAACTAGTCTCGGTTGAAAGGTCCGGGACGGGCCGGGGTGGGATGATGTTCCAATATAAGTACAGGGTTTAACAAAAATCCGAACGACACTTCAACAGCTGATAAGGTCAATGACCCTGAGTACTAGGCAAATGAAAAGGTACGATGCGGGAGGAATGGCGGCGTGTTCTGAAGCGGGTCACTTAAAAACCTGCATAATGGCCACGACCAGTCTGCCAAGAGTGTAGCGATGAAGAAATACCAAATGATGCTTCGCAGTCTTCGTACATAAGTTCATTTTAACTCATTGATACGAACCCGGGATTAATAAATAATAAATATTACAGGATATTCTTACTCAAATTGACTAGGTATTAGTCCCGCAGTAAGCTCAAGAAGGCTTGTGTTACGGGTACTCAGACAACGATATATAGAATATACAAATACATAGAAAACATCCATGACTCAGGAACAAATATCTGTTTTCATCACACAAATAAATGCCCTTACCGGGATTCGAACCCAGGACCATCGGCATAGCAGGCAGGGTCACTTCACTACCAACTGGGCGTTTTTTTTTTGTTGTACAAAAACCATTTTTGGAAAATTTAAGAAATTTTAATTGTTTTCTATTCAGAATCGCGAGCTCTTTCAATCCTAGTAGGGGAAAAAACGTGTCCCAGGGTTTGTTTTCCATTTCGCCACCATAATTTCATTGATTTAGTATGGCGGTAGCGTCAATGGAAAGTTTGAAATTTGTATGGAAAATTTAGGACACTTTTTTCGCCTACTAGGATTGAAAGAGCTCGCGATTCTGAATAGAAAAAAATTTCAAATCTTCAAAAATGGTTTTTTTACAACAAAAAGTAAAAACGCCCAACTACTTTGGATTGAAAGCCGCACTCTTACCGCTAGACCAACGCCCCTCACTTCTCTCTAATTGATCATTTTCATCAAATTACTGTTAGGTCGTAAAGTAGTAAACATGTAATCCTGAGAGTGAGTCTCCGTTCAGTCAAAGAGCCCATTTGACACGCGTTTTATAGCACTTACACGAAGCGATATTAAAGTGAAACGCCTATTAAAATTTACTGAGTTGTTCATAGTGTCCATATAACTCAGTGCGGGATGTTTCCGGGTAGATGACATGTGTCTTAATGCTGCAAACGCTGTGTGGAATTGTCTGATAGGTTCGTGTTCGTCATAAAACTTACGTTTTAACGGTACTATTACTAGCAAAAACAATTGAATATGGTTTCGAAAACAACGTCTCTAAACAGACGGGTATTTATTATAAGTAAAAAATACACCTTATTTGGGAATTTGAAAGACAAAAAGCATTATATAATAATATAAAGCCCGCACTTATAGTCTTTCCCGTAGACTATTCGTAAGTTAAGGGCTATAAACTTTGATTTTCCCAGGGTTAGCCGCTAACCCAGAGTTGAGCTGTCAAATTCCAAACAAAAAAACGCTTAACCTCGGATTATGCGCTAACCAAGTGAATGATGTGAGCCCACATATTTTAATCCTACACTAACCATTTCACTCCGACATAAAAACTAACTGATGACCTACAATAATCATCTCCTTAAATATTAAAAAAAATAACCAAGGCCAGTGCGTACCAGGAGAAAGGCCTAACAGCAGTGGACGATAAACGGGTAAAATTATGATAATGTTAAAAATTAAACATTCTGTATACCTAAATTATTAAGGTAGTTTAAATTGGTTAAACAGGTATTGAGGCTCTAGGTAGCTTAGCATAGTGACACAACTCGTTTCTAGAAGTTGAACATTTCTTCAAGTAGCAAAAAAGCTGCGAGAAAAGCTTGTATCTACAATGATACAGATATATTTACTCGTAGTCTGTTGAAAAATGAGGAAATAATTACTGCCCATCTCTCGAGGAACAAAACAAACCTAGTTACGTGGCTCAAGAATTAGAAATTATAATGGCTGCCGTTCGGCCCGCTGACTTGGCAAACTCTATTCCCAAGAGGGACTAATATTTGTCTAAAAAGCCATCCTGCGACCAGACTACGGGTATTACCCTCGTAATATGAATTAATGACTTCATTACGGACTTGATCAAACTTTGCTAGAAAGATATTTGCTTTAAATGGTCGCTTGGTGGCGTTGGTTGCCTATTAAATATGTGCATTTTGCTCTGCTGTTGACCTTTGTTGAAGGTCGGACGAGTCTCATAGGATTAGCAAATTGCAATTACCAAAGGAGAAACATTATGCAGTGTGTGCTGAAATACAAGAATCAACTACTTACGATTTAACTTTAGATGGCCCCAATAATTATTTTTCTGCATATTTTGCTGACTGTATTTATATTTAGAAAGCTTTCTAAAACAATGAGGAGCGCTTGCAAGAGTATATTGTAAACCCAGAAAACGAAGTAGGTACGCTTTGATTCATGACAGTACCTATAATATCTTCCTCATTATGATTTTCTCTTTGACAGGGGTATACCTGGTATGGCGCGGCGCGTGCGAGGGAATGCGCGTCTACGTAGACTTCACCTTCACACTCCTCAGTCGCGACCACTTCACCGCGAACGAGGGCTTCTCGGGCAAGCAAGTCCGCTTCAGCTCCGGCTGCGCCGCCCAGGGCCGCGGCCGGTGCGTCACCATCGCCGAACTTAACACGAAATTCGCTGACGCTCGTGGAGAGTTCCAACTCGAACTCTGCATGTCACGAGTCCGCACTTTCTACTCTTGTGAACTTAGAGCCCCGCGCATCGACACTCCGCCTATCGCCTTCGCTGGATTTGATTGGACAGTCGCCGTCAACGGATGGACCAAGGAACCTCTGTCACTCAGACTAGTGCGTCTCTCCGGAGAAGGACAGCAATGCCGCGTCCGTTACGCGCTTGCTCTTGGCGAGGGTGAACGACGAGTACAATCCGGAGTGTTAGAATGCGTCTGTGACGCGGAAGGAAGGACACCGCCTTGGACGCCGCGTCCTCCACCTCGTCCTGTTCACAAAGGCCTGCGATTGACTGTAGAGCTGATCCACGCTCGGGCTCTGGCCGATCTTTCAGTGGCGGCGGCAGGTCGAGCAGTGACCTGCTATGACCGCGACAAGCAAGCGTGGGCGCTTCGCTGCGACACGCACTCTGACACTGTGCGACTTCACATGCTTTATCGAGATGTGAACAACGTGCCACGCAACCATTTACGCTATGTGAGCTGGTCTGCGTGGTTAGTACGCGCTAACCCAGCGGCTGGGGAACCTGACGCTGAAGAGCTCCCCGGAGCTCCCTTCTCTCACTACTACGCTCAGGACAGTGCCGATGAAGGCCTAATGATGGAGACGGCGCTTCGCGTGGAGGAGATCTCTCGTCCCGGCTGTCCCTTCTTGCACGCGGGCGGCGAGCTGCGCGTACGGCTGGAGTGGGGCGAGACCTACCTACTGTTTCAGGCAACTTACCATATCTATGATGATCTCTGTCGTCTACAGGCGCATCAGATGAGGTGAGTTATTGATATCTTAACATCTTCTATGTTGTATCATAACTGTAAATGGTGGTGTGCTCAGACAGAAGATGCAAAGGTAGGTACATAGTAGCAACCAAGCCATCAAATAAAAAATATTTTTATTTAATATCATCATAAGAATTGGTTGAACAGGCAAAATATAGTTGAACAATTAGACATAACGTCGATATCTCCCTGAGAATTAACTGCCTGATATGAATATGTAATTCAGATAACTAGTAAGCATTTATAAATCAGCCGCGGCTGTTTTTTTCTTGAGCATCATAACTTAGCCTTCCTAAACTTTAAATGTAACTTTCTTTGCCCACAGACGCGAAATTACTGCTCTCCAGGCGGAGAACTACTCTCTAGAGCGGCAGCTGTTCAGTTACCAGAAGAGCTTGGCGTATGCCCAGGCGCAGGCGGGTGCGGGGGAGGCCCCCCCGCCCGAGGGCGAGGCGGGGCGCCGCTCGCCCGCCGAGCGTTCCCTCTCCACCGACACCGAGTACGCGTGAACCCCGCCAGGTGGCGCTACCGGTCGTCGCTTCTCCGCCCGCTCGCTCTATCTATCCTTTTCGACTGACTCTGACGTTTTTGAGCGATTTATCTATTTTTCTAGACGTTTTAAGGCGGGGTGCGCCCTCGTCCGCACCGCTTCTCGCCGGTCGCCTGCACTCTCGCCGCTCGTTCTATCGATAGCCAATTATTATACTCGACTACTTTTCTATTTATCTGTACATAAAATATATTTAGATATTATATATTATGTATATTTCTTAACTTGAAACTCGAATTCATATACTGCAACAGTCGATTAAGAGTAAAAGTCTATGAAAATGTTGTGGTCGTTTTATTTCTTACCCAAGTTACCAACCCTTAGCTATAGAACAATAACGCTAAGATGCGAAGTCCTTACTTAATAGACTAAGAGCTAGCTATGGAAATAGGTAAGTAGGTACCTATGCAATTTACAGGAGCCACGAAACTACTCTAGGTAATGTGCCATACTATCATTATTGATTGATCCGGGCACCTAGCAGCTGTTCAGCCGTGGGTGTGATAGATACTATTTGTTGTCGACTGGCGGGGTGATCGGCGAAATATTAGCACCCTAATATTTTTGCACACACGATTTTGAAGGTGGAATGGAAAAGTATACCTATGCCCAGACTTCTATAAATGAGACAACTTTGGCACTTTTACCTGGCAGTTCTGGCACTACTTATCCCTAAATTAAAACGCCTAGCAATGTTATAATCGAACTAAATAGGTAGATAGGCACATAATTAGTATCACACCAAACTCAGATCTGTATAAAGTGCACACCATCAATTGATTTTACAACCCCTTTGTTACCCACCCACTCTCACGCCCACCTCTGAACAGCTACCAGGGACCCGGATTAATTAAATAGTATGGCACACTAGCTATTTCCGTAGCTAGCTTTCCGTCTAGAGTCAAACCACGGAATCTCCAAGCAAATGAATTGTCAAACTTTAAAATTTTATTTTATACGATAAACTTTTATGAAATTATGATGTTAACTTAACACTTTCACAATCTGTACTGTACTATCAAAATGTAGGAAACTTAGCACAGATAGTCTTTAAGCCCCAAGGCCCTTTTACATCTGTTATTGTTTAAAATCGGCGGCAACAGTATTCAGGGATTATGATAATACCCTCACTGCGCCCACAGCCCCACACCAATCAGAAAATAATAAATATCACATGACTGTTTCCGCACCGCGCAAGGAGCTTTATTCCTCCTGAATGTTTAAAATCTTACCGTGAAACCGTCCCAATCCAACTAAATCCATCAAATCAGACAAAAAACAAACGACACAGGATAAACCATCCGTAATCAATCAGCTACACAGTAATCTAACCAAGAATTCATATTTTATCCTTTTTATTATTCGTGATTACTTATTTTAGAACAAAAAACACAAAAATGTGCGTGTTCCAAAAATAGCTATTTATGCAACAAGTGCAAGAAGTAGGTGGTTTCCGAGTTCCGACTAGTGTATAAATAAGCTGAAACGAGCCCGAAAACTCGGGCAAAGTGCAGTGTAAAATCATCTGTATTGCATTTGCATTGTGCGAGTGAATAAACAATTATTATTAGCGGTAGCGTAGCAGCACAGTCCACAGTACCTACACCGGGGTGAGCGGCGGCTGCGTGAGGCGTGCGGCGCGGGACAGGTAGGTACCTACCTAGGTACACAAGCACTATGAAAATCCGTTTCCGTACTAGTGCGGAAACTAGTTCTTTCCGCACGATTTAGCTCCATTACGAAACGCACTTTTCGTGCACTGTAAACACTTTCACAAATCTAATATTAAATGTTTACCGATCTACTACATTTACTAGAAGTCGATTCCACTCTTACATTGGGACATCCTACATATAATTTGTGTCCCTGCCGTCGTAAAAGGTCTGTTTAAATAAATACACGTGGTCCATACTAGCCGTTATGACTTATGAAATTATAAGGACGTCCAAAAATGCAAAAGGCCGTTGGCGTTAAAGCATAATCTTGTAAGTGCCTGACAATATTGAAGAGCAACCTAAGCGTTGGCTGATTACCTATCACTCAACATTTTCAGGCGGTAAAATCGTGGGTTGAAATTAGTGGCAAAGTGGTTTAAAAGTGGATACAAAATAAATACACGCTTTTAAGATCAGTCCTCGTCTTTTTAATATGTTTTTTGCTGTTTTTTTTTTTGCTTTTTTATAAAAGCTCGCATACCGGTACCCGGTAACCGGTACCTAATACAGCACACCGTATACGTTTGTGACTCGTGTAAAGTTTGAGCATACCTGACGATTTAGGATCGGACGTTTAGCCCTATAATTACTATTTAAAACGAGATATTTACCATGTACATTTGTTTTAATGAGCTCCCGATATTTCGGCACTGTTACAAGTGCCATGTTCACGGTGTAACTGATTTGCTGCGAGTTTTTATTTTATTTGTGGTCTACCCACACCCCGTAGCGACACCGCGCAAATTAAACGAACCCGTAAGCGGGTAGATCGCTACGGGGTGTGGGTAGACCACAAATAAAATAAAAACTCGCAGCAAATCAGTTACACCGTGAACATGGCACTTGTAACAGTGCCGAAATATCGGGAGCTCATTAAAACAAATGTACATGGTAAATATCTCGGACGTTTAGCGTCCGATTTTAACCACTGCACTTTGGGTAAGACCGTATCTTCGTGTACAGGTTCTGTATTTTAAATTCAAGTAAGTATACAGATTTAATAAAAAGAATATAGGTATGTACAGTCTGTAAAAAGATGAAAAAGTGCATAAATTTATTCGGGACACAAGAGCGGACTGAAGGCGGGTGCTACCGTATTGTGAATTAACACTAGGAAACAATAAAAAATACGAAATAAAATTGTTTTGAGCTCGCAGGAGACTTTTCTACTTATATCAGCGTATATAATTTATATTAGCGGCTTCAAATCAAATAACACATATATTTATTGATTATCACTATATCAATGCGAAGAATGACAATGAGGATTACCGCGAGTCTATTTTCCGCTAGGGGCGCTAGTGGAAAGTGGGTCCTGCGGGAACATTTCAAACGTCACTTTGACAATTCTCTCATGCTGACACAGGACACACGCATGAGTGACGCCGCCTGGTGAGCGATAATACGGTAGGTAGCTCCCATTATAGCAGAATTTTCGCGGAGAATGACAAGTAAGTTTGTTAGGGAAAAAGGTTGCAACCGAAAGGGAATTTGGCGAACTAGCAACACCAGTGGGTGCGAGACTAAATGGCGCATCACATCACCTTGCTATCATTTACAAAAATTCTCGCAACGGTCTCGAAATCGTATTATAGTCGATCTTACCTGTTGTCTGATTAGTCGAACTCACCTTATCAAACATACAACATTAAAACATCCCATAATTTTTGAAGTCTGTTAAAACAATCACCCCGCCGCCTGGTGAAGGTCGCAGGAGTCCGCTGGATGCGGGTGGCGCAGGACCGGTCATTGTGGAAATCTTTGGGGGAGGCCTATGTTCAGCAGTGGACGTCTTTCGGCTGAAATGATGATGATGATGAAAAAAATCACAGCTTAATCCTTTTTTTCTTCCATTGTATGACAGAGCGAATTTGAGCGTTTATGACAATAGGTATCTTAAACAGATTCACCGTGCGCCATCTATTTCCGAACGAAACGCATGTGTCAAAGTCAAGAAACGCCAAACGTCAACGTCAAATGCACGTTTCTCAAAACACGCTTAACAATTTACGTCGTAGTTTTTCAACCTTAAAATAAACATCCAAAATGGCTCAAGGCAAGCTAAAAGTAAAAAGCAAGCTGCCAGCGGGCGCGAAGAACAAGAGAGCATCAAAAGCAAAAGGCAAAGCTGTGACCAAGCGTCCGAACGCCCCAGTGAAAAGCAAGGCGACCGCTTTGGAGCGGAATAAGATGAAGGCGAATGTTACGAAGATGGTGAATGCTGTGGCGGAGAAGCAGCTACGGTCGCTGGCGACGGACACGCCGCAGCTGTCGGCGGCGCAGCAGCGGGTCGCGGCCGCGCCTACGGCGCCTGTGCCTGCGAAGTAAAGTGTTGATTACAGGACTTCTTTGTACAGTGTTCTAAGTTATATGGTTACTGTGTAATGTAAAGGAAATTTTGTAGATTGTTAAACTACTTTAACTAACACTGAGTTTGTTTTATAAAGAAAGGAAGATTTTATTTAAAAAAGCCTGGCTTATTGATCCAAAAGCTAGATGGCCATACTATAGCTATATAGTAAAGCGCAGTATATAATTTAATTATTTGCAAGGTATTGTTGTATATTTATGAGAATAAGTATAAAATTGTAGAAATTTTCAAACTTTGAAAGTGAAAATGTACCAACAATACCATTGGTATTGTTGAGATTGGGATTCTAAGGCATCCAGAGGTGCCTTAGAATCCTGTCCATTCATGGGCATTAGTACTAGTACATGAGAATAATAATTCTGTAGGAAGTGAATATAATCAATTTTTTTTGTTAAAGTGACTTAAACACAAACAAGTAATGTTTATTCACACAAATAAATAAGTTTTTTAAATCCACAGTATTGGCTTTGTTAGGTGGATACAGATACATAACTTGTACATAATTCTTCAAATATGTTAATTAAATGTTTCAAAATATTCAAAGTTGTTTTATTCTAAAATGCTCACAGCCAGATCCCATTATCAAACATGCCCAAGTGGCAATATACTATTTATCCAATATATGATATACTGATATATTGATAATATGCGACACTGGCAAAATTGTCCAACTCTCGGACAGACACCATTATTTATAAAAGAAGAAGTTGTTCTTAGTGTTTGTAATATTTCTTGTTCAGTGTTATTATTGTTACGTTGTTAGTTAAAAATGGTTCCGATGTTGAAACATAGTCGAGGTAAGCCTTTGACTTCCTAAACTAAAGAAGTTTTGTATTATTTGTACAATAATTTCCCAAAATGAATGCAGTAGCAAACCGAGCAGTATTGTGATTCCTGCTGAATTAGTTGCTATGTCATTTAAAATATTATTTTTATTTTTCAGAACACATACAGTCATACATAAAAAAAGTAGTATACATCTTATCTAATAGAAAACAGACCTGGAGGTTCATAAATGTAAACACTAAGAAAAGTTACATATACCTAAAAAGCGTCTAGCGACATGGAAATTAGGTTACAATGCAAGGTATTATTTTTCAACAGGAAAATAAGTGGCAGTCATTATTATTATTTTATCAACAATAGTTTGGGTCCCGTACATTCCTTTAAAGCATCTAAAGAGTGCACAAATGGATCTATGTCACAAATATTATTCGTTCTATTGATGTACCTGACTATAAAAATTATTAAAAAAAACTGTTCTGTCCATACACAACTACAAATGCAAAAACGATTCGAGAATAATTTACCTGTATGCCTATGTAAAATTATTAACCTTTTCCATGCCAAAGGCGTATATATTGGCACCGCAGGTTCAACGCCAGTGAACGACCTCAGAGTAAAATAAACCTACACTTGTAAATCATACAGTTCAACTTCAGTTTTGACATTTCGATGACGTGGCTTCTGAGTAATAGCTTGTGCGTTTGACGGTGTCAAAAAGGTTAAAAATCGAAACTGTGTATTTTGGCCCAGAATACTTTTCGCTAGTAACTGACCACCCTCTAATAACTGGCCAGCGTATATCAAAAATGTTTTTTTTCCACGCATTCATTTTTATATAAGAGGCGTCTATTGGAAAGTGGCCTGTAACTTAAAATTGACTCTACGACAGTTGGGTGTTTTAAGCTTTTTTAAATTGATTTGTCTATCACGGGTGCATCATGTTATAAACTGCTGTTGTACGTACCTAGAATAGGTGTTGTGTGGTGGTCACTTGACTTTAAGACATCATATGAAGCCCCAGACATATGAGTGCACTGTGGTGTAGCATACAAATAAATGATAATTTGACCTTGTTGGGCAGACTGATCATTTGTATGTAGAAAGTGTAACTTGAGAGGATGCCATAGTGTGGCGGGGCGTAGAGGGATTCCCACAGTGAGAATCCTACTGTGTCCTAATTTTTGGAGAGTTGTGTACGTTTCCTAGTTTATGGATCAACGAAATTAGCTCCGGCTAGCGTACTGTTAGCTTTGACGCTTTGTTACTGAGCTTTGCCAAGAGATTAGTGTAGCATCTAGTAAATTATGGTGACGCAACAACACAAACCAATACTCATATTGGGTACCTAGTGTACCTATATAGGCACACATAGTGAATCGGTAACAACTCAAATATTTAACAACACAGTACCTACCTAATACTTATTGGGTTCCATTACTTGTAACCAATTCCTTACAGGACGGCCTCCTAGCTCAGTCGGTAGTGAGCCTGCCTAGCAAGCAGGAGGTCCGAATGGGTTCGAGTTCGAATCCTGGTGCGGGCATTCATTTGTGTGTTTATCACAAATATTTGTTCCTGAGTTATGGCTGTTTTCTATGTATTTAAGTATTCATATATACCTATCTATTACCTATGTACTTCGTCATCGAACTAACGTTTGCCGCGGCTTCGCTCGCGTTAGAAACAGACAAAGAGTAGCCTATCTCACTCTCCATCCCTTCAACTATCCCCACTTAAAAAATCACGTCAATTCGTCGCTCCGTTTTGCCGTGAAAGACGGAGAAACAAACAGACACACACACTTTCCCATTTATAATATTATTGGCACGTAATGTTGCCTATTACAGTTTTTTCTTCCCGTGATTTTATATTATGCAATTGCAGGTCAATGCGTGCCGTGATATTATATTAGTACGGGAAAAAGGTTGCTGTAACCAGTCCGCATAGAATATTACAAGTATTTCTGCAATTCTGGTCCACTCTAATGCAATGCGTTTGCAATAGAAGCTTAAAGTGGGTAAGTATTATAACTTGATACAAGTTTCGATAGGCGACTTATTAGGTCGATGAACTTAGCTCTTCCTCCATTGAGTTAAGGTTGACATTTGAAAGCGTCTTGCACACACTAACATTTACCCAAGGTAATGTCACACGATGAGTGAACGTCCTGTCGTAGTGTACGAATTTGAACAGTAAGTTAATTGTGCTAGGTACCGGGAATATCTGGCATATCTCTGTGTGCTTAACATGTGTTTTACTTAACCACGGATAGATAGCGATAGCGCGTTACGTATTTGCAACTCGTTCCGACCAGGAGGTTTGTCGTTTTTCAACATCAAGCACGGCGCAACCCCCTTGTCCCTTCCGGTGGCCATTCCAAATACCTATTTAAAAATTCGGTCAAGCATAAATGTAGGTAATTACCTACCTAGACACCTAGTTTACCAGATACATCAAAGTGTAATACGTCCCACCTAAAGCGGATTTTACTCTGAGCAAAACTTAGGAGCCGATCATCGAGAGTACTTTACCCCGCCTTTTTTTTATATCACTCCCTTAGGTTCCCTTTCGTCGATTACACAGGTCGATGCTACCGATTGGCCACGACGAATCGCGCCGTATAATACTAACGCAAAACTGCCCTACTGTTTTAAAACTGTATGGTGCGGCACAGGAGCGGCCGATGCGATTTCTCCGAATAAGACTAATAAATGCACGCGGCTAATGACACGCCGCGTTTTTATCGCGACTGCCAAATAAACTGGTCGGTGCGGTCTCTGCATAGTTCACCGCTCCTGTCTTGCATCTCTGTCGCACTTGTGATTTCGTACACCAGTAAGAAAGGAAACAAAACTTTTTGCGTTCGCAGTAAGTCCTTGCATAGGTTCACCGCTCCTGCGCACGAACATTGAAGAATATCAATTTTATATCGTTCTCTATCGCTCTTGCTGAATCGAGTGAGAGATACGATTTTTCGACTTTTGCAGTAGGCACTCTTGCGAACTCTAGTAGGTACCTACTTATTTGTATAAATGTGGTTTACAAATATAAAAGTTACTCCGTCCGTCTGTTACGTTTTACAGCCTATTAAACTCTATATTCTATACTATATTGATAAGTAAGTACGAGACCATTAAATTTGACATGTAGCCTTCGGGACACCTTATACTCGTACCTCATACTGACTCACATATTTACTTAGGTACCTACCTATACTTTACCGCTTTGTAATTCTGTGGTAGGTAGGTACCTACCTATTTGTTTATGAATAATGCTATATATTTCTTTATTTCTTATTCGTATTCATATCTTTTATTGCATTTCATGTGTACAATCTGATCTTATGGCTAAGTAAAGTTCCAACATGAACCCTGCAAGGGTATAGCAACATACTCTACATTTGTAGGTTATACTCGTACATTTAATAAAAAAATAATTATTTATTGAGTAAAAAAAAAGGGCACATACCTTAGAAATCCACAACGCAGGTTTCGTCAACTCACAGGCAATATATCCACCACAGGTTTCGTCAAAATGAAAGGTACTTACGCTAAACCAAACATCATCCACAACACGTTTCGTCAATACCACTCACAACAACAATAAAACATACCTGGAACGTACCCGGCCCAAAAGTGCCAAAAATACCCTCTGCATTACCACGTTGGATGGCAAGCGAAATCCGCTGAACCAAGTACGAACCAGACCTAACATCGCAACCCCTATCTCTCATTCGTTTACCGAGAGCCTGCACGAAACGTTTAGCTTCCGAGCACCAGGGCCCAGCCGTTTCAACAGCAAGCGGGACAAAGTCGTACACCGGTTCCAAATTTGAGTACTTAGCATGCTTGTGCTTGGCTGCGCTCTCCGCAGTACCGCCAGCCGACCGGGTAGTTAATGCGAGATGCGACGCAGCAAAAGTGCTTACACACGTGGCATCCCACAATAGGCTGCGGCCTCTCGCCCAAGGACCAAGGAACCAGTGTGTGACCGACCGGCCTCTTCGCGTCTGTTCGGCTAAGACCCTGAGGCATTTAATAATAGTAGGAAAAACTAGAAACTAACTATAAGTACACTATATCTGATCTAATAATTCTTGAACACTACAATATGCTTTGCTAATGAAAGCCAATACAGATTTAGAAAAAGCTTTTGGCAAGATAGACTGGATAAAGATGATAAACATTTTAAAAACAAGAGGTATAGATTATAGAGACAGGCGTATTATACATGCACTATATAAGGAACAGGAAACTATAGTAGAAATAGGTCAGGAGAAAAGACAGGCGAATATTAGACAGGGCGCGAAGCAGAGTTCTCCACTATCGCCAATCATATTTAATATTTTTATCGAAATCGCCATAAGAAAAGCTGTAGATTCTGAAAAAGGAAGTGTTAAGTTCAACGAAAAAAAGTTTTATTTCATTGGGTTCCCTGACCCAGCAAAAGCAGAAAATTCAACTCAATTGAGACATCTTGTATCAGCAATGGACCACATATTCACTGAATTTGTACTTAGCATTAATATGAATACAACAATTAACACTAATAGCCTCTAGGAACAAGTTAGACCAAGTAAGAAACAAATCAGAGATATTAGAAAAGAAGCCTGTTGAAGACGATAGAGAACAGAAGAGGAAACATGGTGGGGCACATGATACGTCATGACGACTACATAAAAATGATAATTGAGGGCAAAACTGAAAAAAGAAGAGAGGGGGGAGGCCTAGACAGGCGTTTTTAGATCAAGTCAAAGAGAAAGTTAAGGTAGTGACGTATTAGAAACTCAAATCATTAGAAGAGTCAACCCGAGTGGCGATTACTGCACCGAATAGAGCAAGGCTCTAAATTTATGATGATGATGATGATGATATTTTAACGCAAAAAAATACTGGAAACATTCGACGATGACACTTAATTTGCTCCATTATTAAAGGTAGAGTTTTATCAGAAAGCCCCGTGGAGCTGTTCCTCGTTCCAGGATTTATGGGGTCGGTAATGAAGACCTTTTATTCAAGCGATTGCAATATGTTAGCGAATGTGCGAAGTATTCACGAGATTTAAAGCGAAAAAGGTTTAAAGAAGAAACGAAAAAGGTAAAACTGGGTGAGAAAACTGCAACAAATAGTAGGTAAATTGTTTCTGTTTTTATGACACCTATATGGGCGTTTTTATTTTGATTAGGAGAAAAAAAGTGTCCCAAGACTTTTTTTCGCATTTCGTCACTATTTTTTCATAGATTTTGTATGGCAGTGACGAAATGGAAGGTTTGAAAAATGTATGGAAAGTTTGGGACAAGTTTTTTGTCTTATTAGGATCGAAAAATCTCGCGACGAATAAAAATCACATAAAAAAACACATGTTAAAAAAGTGCGGGGTGACAACTTTGAAAAAAAATGGCCTTCTTTGTTACATTTGTTTGTTGCACGAAACCGAAAACACTTCAAATAGGTATTACCGCGTAAAAGCAAATCTAATTAATACAATAAAATTCCCGTCGGCCATCAAAAAGATTGATCCAGTTAGCAAAAAGTCTCGTCTGGACGTGAAGGTAATTATATTTATTCATTAGCTCACTGCACATGCGTCACAGGACCTGCGGAACCAGTCGCGCATCCTTCACCGGAGGTGTCTAGCATGATACTTAACTACTTTAATATACATACAGTTCACAAAATTTATAAAGATTTAGCGTCCCGCCTCATAGAAGAGACAGGTGACCAGAGGGCTGGCCATGCAGTATTTCGCGCAACGTATAAGCATAGCCATTCAACGTGGCACTGGCAATGCGGCGAGCGGTGCCCACTGGCATCGATTTGGGGGGCATTCTTTATTTACTTATAGGTATTTATTTTAAGTTTGTGTTTTAATGTTATGTAAAACAAAACTTATAGAAAACTTTAAGTTTAGTTTTACAGACAGTCAAGAAAACCAAAAATTAAAATAACGATATTTTTTTTTACTTTAATGTATTTACGGTGTAGACAACTGCCAAAATGACATTGCAAACAACGGTCCTTAAAAAGACAAATTTTTAAGATGTTTTAATGTATTTTTTTAGTGTTTCCTGGTTTTCGGAAAATCCGGGTATCCGAAAAGTCCCAAAATGAAGATCTTCTAAAGTCAGGCCAAGCTTGAAATTAAGACGTTTGCTTAACTTCTACACAGTCTGTGCTATGAAAATGTGAGGTTGTGTATTGTACTTATTGCATATGCTTGGTATTGAACACAAAAAACGATTATTTATTTCGAAACTATTAGAATATGTAAATGTTTAGATTTAAAAGCAAAATTAAAAACAGAAAATACATTAATTTGTGATAAAAAAGACCAAACACATTTTCAAGAGATCCTAAACTTACAAGGAAATAGTACCTAAAGCAATGCTTTTTTTGGGAAATCCCGTAACAATAAAATAAAAACTCAAAAATAATTGAACGTTTGATCATGCTCACTTAATTGTGGACCATGTTCTAGTTAACTTGTCTACTCACAACCTGTCATCTCATATATTACAAGAAGATACGCGTATAATAAGCTTAATGTTGAAGATCATGCTAGGCTTGTGGACGTGGTTCGCGAACACGTCGCGACATGTCGCCGCAAAACCTCCATCATCTCGAGCCAACTTGTCTACTTACAACCTTTGTGGTTTCATATAAGAAAATAGTAGGAATTCACAATAAATTCACACACAGCAGGTTAGTGAAACACTTCCTTATGGTCGTGAATTCTTTATATTCAAATTTTGCCATTATCTATATTAAAAAATTTGATGTTCGTCCGGTGGGGCGCCCCACCGGCCGAACATCTATAGGTAGTGGATTGGTGAAGTTCAGAAAGACCTATGCCAGCTACGCGGAGCCGATTTTGATTGGCGAGCTGCTCAAATTAAGGAGGGGGGACTGGTACAGCTTAGTATCGGAGGCCAAGATCCCCTTCGGGTCGCAAAGCAAGTATATTACCTATGTACAAAAAAACAAAAATGAACTACTTAACTCTCGAAACTTAGGGTCATGGTGTGTAAATGCGATTTATCCGTTCTAAAGTGTTTAATTTCAATAAACAACAGTAGCGGAAACAAAAGACAATATTTCATTAATATAAACGTTTTGGAAAAACTATCAGCTTATGCTTCCTGAAAAGACGCTAATGTCATAAAGATTTTAGAAATTAACCTTATCAACGAGTGAAAACGCACCTTTAACTAAAAACCAGCACAAATATTGGCTAAGCAACACCGAGCTCTAACCAGAACTGCTTTAAACAGTTGAAACGTTTAACTAAACAATGGCTCGTTTGGCTGCGCCGGCTATTGGCTATTAAAATATTGCTTTGATTTGCCACGCTACACACTTACTACATGGAAACCATATTGCCTTATACTCGTACAGCCAGCTGCAGATTATATTGAAACAAGGTTAAAACTAGTGTCCCACAGACACATGTTTTGTTTCGAAACCGAAAGTTCGGTATGTTTCTTATTTCGGCCGAAACCGAAACTACACCTTTGATAAATGTAATTAAAACGCTGAATAAAATGTCAGTGAGCCGTTTTATTTTTAAAAATATGAATAACGAAACAACTCCATGGTCCGATATCACTTTTCACGAATAAAATATATACAGTAAGTGTAACTTACCTAACTACCTACCTCTATCTACCTTAAATCTAAAATTGATCCGTGAGGCATTGTACCTAGGATACTCACGGCATTTCCTCGTTGTATCGTAATGCTGATTGTGCAAGGAAGCCACCAGATCTTTGACATCAACCAGACGTTGAATTTTTTTTCTCGAATTAAAATTTTGGCATTATTATATGATATTGTCATATTGCCAACTCTGCCGAGCGCACCTGACGTTAGTCGAACGCGACCCGAAAGTACGATATTGTAAGTTTCGGCGCGGCCGAAAGGTTCGGCGGGTTCTTGGCCGAAACCGGCCGAACCCGAAAACAAAATCGAAACTTCGGTTAGACACTAATTAAAACTCACGTATTTTTATCACAATAAGCGGGACATGTTAGTATGAGTTGTGAATCTATGTTAATATTTCACGGTCTTTTAAACAAAGGATTAATTATTCTTTAAATTCCGTGCAATTGCGTGCCTAAGCAACACCATCTCAACCATTTACAACTAGAGACCTTACCATGACGTCTTTACGCGATTCATTTGACGACCTAAACTGAGTCGCTCCCATACAACTGAGCCTAAACTGAACCTAATCTGAATCGCGCTAAGAGATGGTAAGGCCCGAGAACTCTGCTTTAAACAGTTGAAACGTTTAACTAAACAATGGCTCGTTTGGGTGCGCCGGCTATCGGCTATTAAAATATTGCTTTGATTTGCCATGCTACACACTCATGGAAAGCATATTGCTTTACAGTCAGCTGAGGAAAACCTCTGAATAAAAACCAGCCAAGCGCGAGTCGGACTCGTCCACGGAGGGTTCCGCACAAAGGATGCTCCCCCCAATTATGACCTTAGGTACTTAAAGATACTGGTGGCACGGAACTCTCAGTGTGCGGCCATTTTGCCGAAGCCCTAAAAATGTCATGCCTCAAAAGAGGCCGAGATCACTACAGCAGACTGTACAGTTGGGTGTAAAAATATGGATGTAGGTATGCTAGTTAGAGTTACTCAACAATATGTCCCATAGATCTTAATCCGTCGAAATTAGAGCTACAGTGCGACAGAAAAAAAGGAGACATTTACCTACAGAGGGCGCCACTAATCTTTAGCGGGTAACATTGTATATAATGCCGACAGGGATGACGACTAGGTTGAAAAATTATCATTCTAATTAGTCCGTCAGTTAGATTGTCTAAAACTACTGGGTAAGAAGTGTACCTAATAGTGACGTTACGCGAAACTTGAACGCACTGTATTTTCGTCATTTTTGATTTGACGAACAAAAGAAAAAATACGTGTACACTATTTTTTTATAAGTAATCTAAAAGACGGATTGAATAGATTTTAGCCGTCTAGCCTTAGCGAGATATTTTGTGAGGACGGTTGTAGCGGCAGTGACACTGCGCAGAATAAACGAACCCATAAAGGATGACTCACACTAGAATTGGCCGGGACGAGGCGGGACGGGATGATAGACGGACCCTAAACCATTATATCAGTACGATATTCTTCCATGGCAGATAAATATTGCGCCGGGTAACACCGTGTTAATGAGCTTTAAACTTTCTTTGTTCTTTAATTACACGTCAGTTCTAAATTATAACTTGCCTAGTTTATTTGCGAACTGTACCCCATTGTGAGTAGTAACTCGAGCCACTAGACAGTTTGGCGTTTGAGCGACAATGGAAACAGACGGGCATATATTTAATGATCCGCTAAGCGACATGAATACCTTCCTTACTCATAAGTAAGATTTTTCATGTGAGTAAGTAAGAATGAAACACAATGATTATTTATGGAGTTTTTAGTTATAGTTTAGCAAAACACAAAGCATCTATTAGTTTACTGAACTTTTTTACATTAAAAAACTCACATAAGTAGGTACTTTTTTGATTTATTTTGAATAAATAGTAGAGGTTCGGTCCGAACTTGAACTTGCGGTCCCTTGACCATTTTGGCTTGACGTTAAATGTTTTATTTATCTCAACTAACCACCTACGGCCTACCAAATATCACGACGGTCCGATCAACAATACTCGAGTTATCGTCAAACATGCATACAAACATACATACAAAGCCAATCACATACATACATAAATACATACAAAAGACGGATTGCCCAATTCATAATTGGTTCTTAAAACTTGAGGGTCGCCGTTACAAAACGAGACGAAGTCGAGTTTTGTAATAATAGAGCCCTTATTATATCACTGTTGCATAAACTACTCTTATATTCTTTTTTAATATATTGTATGAAAATCCATAACAGCATCGCTTACGGTGGTTTTATGGAATACAATGGACAACATTATAATGTAGGTATACTTTTTTTATATCGCTGTCAGTTATCTCATTGACAGATAGAAGTGCTGGAGTAGAAAAAAAATGGATACCCTGTTGTCTTAAATAAATCTTTTAATTGAACTTTGAATGTTATAGTATAAAATGGTGTATAGTGGTCCTAAGTTGACTGATAGTAATCGTAAGTAATAATCGTAGTCATAAATGCTAAGTTATCAGTATTAACTTACCATTTAGCTACAGCCCTTAGGCCCACTTACACCACCCAGGGTTAGCCGCTAACCTGGCGTTGAGCTGTCAAATTCCATACAAAAAAACGCTTAACTCCGGTTTATGTGGCTAACCTCGGGTGGTGCAAGTGGCCCTTATAACAACGGCATACGGTCTACCGAGTTAAAAGTATCGCAATTTGCGCCACCGCCAATAACTTGACCATCTGTAATCCGTATCACAACCGCATAAGGTCTAAAATAGTCAGTTAAGGCGGTTCGTATTATAATGCGCGCCTTATTGGGCGTGTTTTTGTCGGCCGCGATAAACTTAATCAACTCATGCGATCCAAACAAGGTAGGTATGTCAATTTTCAACTTTTTCTACCGGAGAAGCGCAGGATCAATCATAATTGGTTCTCTTTGAGGCTCTTCCCGTCAATACTGTCAAGTCAATCTTAAAATGTTTTAAGTCACAATCTTAGTAAACTTTACTTAAAACTATGATAATTATAAAAATTTATTATCTTCAGTTTCCGCGATTGTTCTTGCCGATTGAAAATAAACACTTTAAAAGGGATTGATCATTTTAACCCTGTGAAAACGAGTGCTGTAAACGTAGGGTCATGGTATAATAGTAAAGCATGAATTAAATCATTTATTATTTATAAATTGAAAGAGATGTCATATACTACAGAAAATGTGACCAAGGCCCCTGGTGAGCAGGGCTAGGATCGAACCAGCGATCTCCTGCTTTCGCGGCGGTAGGGCGTTAATGATGTCATGGTGTTAATAAACGCGATTAATCTGTTTTAAAGTGTTTAATTTCAATATCACCACACAGTATAAAACAAAGTCGTTTCCCGCTGTCTGTATGTATGTATTACATACATACATACTTGTTAGTTGCTTAAATCTTTAAAACTGACGGTTTTATTGTGGTGATTGCTGGAAAAACCGAGCTGCCGGCGGTGGCCGCCGCGTGATTAATATATAGGTATGTAGTCCACAGAAGAAGGCCTCGAAAATCGAAATATTTGAAATTTTCAAACGCAGATATGTTTATTGTTGATTTTTTTTACCACTACCTCATCAAACACCACTGAAACCTTTCACCACTGAAACGGTCGTATTAGCGTAACATACAAAACAAAAGATAAATACCTAAGTTAATCTTGGAGATTTCATTAAAAACTTAAGAGTTAGGTTATTACGAGGAATATGGCGGTTTGTTGACCATTCTTAGGAAGCGACATTGACAGCGATTTTTGCGTGTTGCACGTGAAAACGTTTCGAGCTCCCTAATTCAAAATTCAAAATTTCAAAATTCAAAAATTTATTCTGCAAGTAGGCCACAAGGGCACTTTTACAAGTCAGTAAGCATTACAATAAAGCATTTGCATGTACAAACATTTACAATATATAGTGAGAAGTAAAAGTATAATCTAAATACTGATAATACAACAGCCAAAACCTGGGTAAAAAATATTAAAATAAATGTACTAAGTAATATGACAAGAGATGTATAGTCTCTATCGTTAATAATAAATTAAGTTTGGAGATGTAGAAGGTCCCCCAACGTCAAAATAAAATACGAATAAAATTTGGAGATGTAAAAGGTCCCCATAGTCAAAAAATTATACTAATAGGATTTGGAGGTGTAAAGGCCTCCAAACGTCAAAAATATAATATCTTTATGATAAAAATACCACAAGTCATCAGACTGGTAGACTAATAGGAGCGACCCAGCAATTTCGAGAACTCTCGTTACGTAAACGCACAGCGGGGGTAGGGGGTGTCACTGTGCAAAATTGCAAATGCAATACCGCCGGAGCCAACACTAGCGTCTTGCACATGAAAACATCTCGAGGTCCCTCTCCGGAGCGACCCCCGCGATTTCGAGAACCGCCGCTGCGTGGACGCACGGCGGGGCGCGGGGTGGGGGGTGTCACTGTGCAAATGCACTCGTAACCGCCGGGGTCAACGCTCGGGAACGTTTACCGCTATATATTTATTTTATAGCACTAGATCAACACGTTTAGGTTAATGTAGATCATGGTTAGGGCATAGTATGGGCGATTCCTTAATTTTTTGGACTACCCTTTCCGGAAATCTCGCAATTAACTTTTCGGTGTTTTCATTAGTTCTTTGAAAAGTACGAGAATATACATATTTTGTTTGGAGAATGATGGCCTCCTAGCTTAGTTGGTAGAGACCCCGCCTAAAAAGCAGGAGGCCCCGGGTTCGACTTCGGCCATGGCTTATTTGCGTGTTTATCACGAGCATATTTGTTCCTGATTTATGTTTTTTTTGCGTGTTTAAGTATCTATACTGGGTGTCTCCGACTATGGAGCTTCAAATCCAGGGTTTGATCTTATCCAAACCAAACTGAGCCACTTTCACTATGGGATCAACCCTAAAATCGCGAAAAAAAATTTGGCTGCCCTATAGTACCTACCCGATACAATGTGTTGACGTAATAATATGATTTCCCGAAATGTAAAAAAAATATTTTGCTCTTGCAGTGTTGGTGTTGGTACCATACTAAAAAAATGCTCGGTTTGGAGAGTAAAATCAAAGCCTGGATTTAGAGTCGGAGACACCGTGTATGTTTATTAGGTACCTTTTATATAAATCATCGTCTAGTACTCACTCACAACACTATCCTTATTGAGCCTACTGTGGGACTAGATCGATTTGTCCCATTATATTTATTTATTTATTATATGGTTCCTTGTGCACTGTAGTACAATTATTTCTACATAGACCGTAAAATGTTCCTTTAAATTCATTTAAGTGGAAGTACCTACTCTGTAGATGAAAGAATAGCAGAGGATATGGTCTGTATGTTCCTTTAACTTACTATCTTAATTAGGAGTTATTATAAGTATCATAGCTAAAGGATATTACTCTAAGGATATTCTTAGATTGTGTATTTAATTTAAATAGAACGTGCACCATTCGCGCCAACCATATCATAATTTACCCGAAGCACTCATAAAATAAAGTTTTTACTACTTCCTTCGCGAACAAGATTCTAATTATGATAGTAAGGTTAATGTTGCATATCCGGTTCGAAGGACCAATTATCCTACTTATCTTTTATATTAAACTAAAATTATGTTTAGTCGGCGTAATTAAAAATGGAGATTGTTGGGTCATAATTTATATTAATATTTATATTATAATATTGTAAAGCGATTGCAACTCTGTCTATCTGTTTCCTTTTTGAAAACTTAACTGAGTTTCTGCAGATGGGGTGTCCTTGGTTCCTTGGAGTATGGGACGGATGCTAGTGTGGGATGCTACCTGCGTAGACACGCTGGCACCGTTTCATCTCCAACGAGCTGGGAGCGGGAGCGGCTGAAAGCGTTGAAATTTTAAAACGTAACAAATATAAGAGCCTGGGGAGAGAGTACCTTTTTGTACCATTTGGGGTCGAAACTCTTGGTCCATGGAGTCTAGGGAATGCAAACTGGTAAAAATTGTAATTAATATTTTAATTGTAAATAATTGTATAGGAATTACCGGTTAACCGGTAAATTACCGGTAATTCTCATACAAAATATTTACCGGTTGCATTCCCTAATGGAGTCCCAGCGAACGCAAGTTTTTCGTAGAAATCGCGAAACGTCTGATTGATGTTACTGGTGACCGAAGTGCTTCCTCGCACGACGTATCAGCATTGCGATACAACGAGAAAATGCCGCCAGCATCCTAGGCACAATGCCCCAAGGACCTATTTTAGATTTAAGGTAGATAGAGGTAGGTAGTTAGGTAAGTTACACTTACTGTATATATTTTGAAAATAAATCTTATTAAAAAAAGTTTAGTATAAAAGAAGTTAGTCCTTGACGCTTCACTGAAAGGACTCGAAATATTACGATGTATGTGGTTAATATTCTAGATTCAGTCCGTTTTAAAGAGTTTCATTTCAGTGTTTTAGGGTGACTCACACTAGAACGGGCCGAGACATGACCGGGCCGGGCCGATCTGTCAATTTCTATAGAAAACGTCACGTGACATCCGAGAGCTCCGAGCTATCATGTGATTCTTTCTATGGAAATTGACAGATTTTCCCGTCCCGTCCCGTGTTAGTGAAAGTCATCCTTTATGGTGAAAAATAAATATAAAGGTATAGGTATAACACATACCTATTTATATATTTTTGTTCTTATGTCATTGTGTCCTAGTCTGCACATACAAAACATACATAAATACCTTGTAAATTAATACAGTGACCTTTCAGTTCAGAAAGGTTTATACGTGGGTAGTTTTAATTAATTCTGTTTGAGTTAGGGTAGCCTCTTTATATTATAAGGAAGGTTCGTGGAAAACGAAAATTTATAATTAACAACAATAATAATAATAATTAATTGATAACAAAGTTTCAGTATATTGGAAGAATTGAAATATTATTATTTCGTTATTATATTCCGTGATTCTTTTCTATGGTAGTTGACAGGTCGTCCGGTCCGGCCCTTTCCCGTCCCAATCTACTGTGAGTCATCCTTTACTTTTATTTATTTATTATAGCTTTTTAAACTTCAGGTATAGTTTTAAAGTTTACTTTACTTGTATTCTATACAAGCTTAGCGTAGCCAAAGTGGTTGGAAAGAACTGGATGCAAAAAGACCAGGACAGAAGGAGATGGCGTACTTATGAGGAGATCTACACCCAATAGAGGGTGAAATGAAGTAGAAGAAGAATACTTGTATACCTACTTGTCTGTAATGTTTTTCTCTTCTTTTACATATCGATTTCATGCATATCCTTAAACCCCTACATCCTACAAACTTATCTTCAACCAAGTAGCTCAACCAGATATGGAAAATATCTTTAACCCTATCTTTTAATCTGAGGATAATGTCGATATCTGACCATCTCCAGTATGTATTGCAAATCAAACTTTAGTGTATAGGAATTAGATCATTTTTCCAATTGTAGAATCGTATAGAGTACGAGGTTAAAGTGATATAATCTGACAAAACACAGACTATACATTAAACTAGACGTAACACGTACCCGCTGTAAGTATCAAAAATTAAAAAAATTCAAAATTGTTTATTTTCGTGAAATACACATAAAATATAATCCAGGGGATAGAGCTGCCCTTTAAGCAAAATATTGCTTGTGTTGGGAGACACCGCACTTCCTTTGGTTGCATATAATACAAACTAACAATCATTTGTAATTGATACCAACTATCATGCATAAAACCATTAAATATTAAATATTATTACAGTTAGGAAAACTGTATATATGGTATGCTTAAATATAGTCTGTTGGTTTACCTGGTACTTATTTGCATGTAGGTACCTAGGCGACACTGAGTCTTTCAATGTCATCGCTAGAACTGTAAGCATTGAATATGTACTCCCGTGTTAATTCATGAATAGAAGATTATCTTGACAATTCAATGCCTAATACTTATGCTAAAATGTTATACATAATTATCCCATGTACGTTGCCGGTAAACTTATTCGTTGTTTTTTACTTAATGCGGCCATAAAATGACCTCAATGTGAATTCTTATTATAAAACCGCGGCATTCTATATAGCTTTCTATAAAAACCACGCGCGTACCAATTTTTATACCCATGACATCGCTATTGAAACTCAGTTTTGGAAAACTACCTTGTGCGTACCATGAGTTGTAACTAGCATTTTGTTACACCGCGTTCTAGTTATAGCGCAAGAAGACATTTTCTATTATTGCGACAAACATCTAACAGAATTAATTGGGAACACTATTTAGCAGGGTCTGAAATTGTCACATTACGATCACTTGCGGGGTCTAGTTTAGTGTAGTATCTGTGTGGCAAACCTCGCCAACGTGAATCTGCGTAGATTATCGCTAACGGGCTATGGAAATCAGTGATGCATAAAACATAAGTTTTATAACATAATTAGCCGCGGCCATTGACTTATTGCTGATAAGCTCGCTATGCTAATCTAGTTTTCTACTGAGAGCTAGACCGACCTGTATATTAAATTAAAGTTAGGTACAGTCAGGTACAAAGATGAATACAGTCAAAGTGCCAAAAATATGTATAAAGGACCTTAATGTTCAGGCATATAAAGTCCTGTAAACATATTTTTGGCACTTTAGCTGTATTTATATCTTTCATCATTAATAAACCAGTATGCTAGACTTTATAACATTCTGTAAATAGTCTATAAAGGATACGTCACACTACGACGCGACGGGACCGATCTGTCAATTTCTATAGAACTAATCACGTGATAGCTCGGAGCCCTCATATGTCACGTGACGTTTTCTATAGAAAGTGGCAGATCGTCCCGTCCCGCCTCGTCCCGTTGGGGTGGCCCTCTACATCCCTAACAATTTTTGTCCTAAAATCACTTGCCCTAACCGTTTTGTCCTAATGGGCATTAGCTCTAACGATCTATTGCCATAACAATTATTTTCCATAACGTAATGGTTGCCCTAAACCTCATTTGGCCGAAGCATTTTTGGCATAACATCAATAACCCTAATGTGTTTTGGCATATTCATCGCGATCCCTAATAACGTTTGTCCTCATATCTCTTGCCATAACTATTTTATCCTAACCGGCATTAGTCCTAACAATCAATTGTCATAATAATTATTATCCATAATGTAATGATAAGTAGTCCTAAAACTCATCTGTTCGAAGCATGTTATCATATACATACGCAGTCTTGTACCAGTTTTAACCATATTTTAGTTGGACTGTACCAAAGGTGGGTCTTATAAAATTTGGTCGAAAGTGGTGTAATTATGACATATATTTGAAATGATTGTAACGTATATAACAAGTCACAATAAGCAGCTTTTAATTGAAAAACTTTTTTCTAAAATTGAAAATGGCTGAGATCGAGCGCTTCAAAGATCGAAGTTTAAGGCAGGTCGGTTTAGGTACGACGACGAGCGAAGCGAGGAGGAGTGTTAGGTAGAACTGCGACCTAACAGCGCGCGAGCCGAGCGAGCGAAGCGAGCGTGCCGCGGCAGCGGCCGGCGAAGCGCCAGAACCGACTTTTTTCCATAACACTGTTTACAAACTACAATTTTGTATTAATGAATTAATTAATTTGGGCTAAGAATCGTTAGGACAAATAATATTATGTAGCTATTACAATAATAGGGAAAAACGTCATTAGGCCATATAAAATTAGGAAAAATAATGATTAGGACATATGATCAATAGGACAAATAGTCATTATGGAACATAACATTAGGATATGTAATCAATATGTCAGGTAACATTAGGACATCAAACATTAGGGCAAACTAAAATCATCCATTCAATGAGAGGGCAATCAAAAATAGGGCAAATGAGTGTTAGGACAAATGATTATTATGGCAAAAAAGTATTAGGGAACGCAAAAATAGGATAAAAAACTTTAGGGATCCCAATATAGATCCGTCCCGTTGCGCCCCATCCTAGTGTGAGTCATCCTTAAAGAAAGTACAGTCAACCAATGTGAACCCTGAGAAAAAAAAGTAAGACACCTTTTTTTAGAATGAACTGAATGAATCCTGTGCTTTGACGAGGTTGTAACAAGTGCTAGGTACCATACTTCGAATAACAAAAGCAGCTGCATCGTTTGCCAATGTTTGGGCAGCCTGCATACATGGTCATGGTATAAGGCTTTTTTAGAAATAGCTTATAGACAGAAATTAATAAAATACTGATTGTCTTATTTGTAAAAAATTTCATTTTAATTATTTTCAGTGTTTTCGTATAACAATTAGCAGCCATGGCTCTCCTAAGCATAATAGCGATATCTAAAATTAAATTTGAACACAAAAATGCACCTTTTTCTACTCGCCGACTTTAATCTGCCAATTACGAGTACATAGACAAAACTATAAGCTCATACTTTTCGATATTAGACAGTCCAACTCAACTATAATATCTCATTTCGATACGCTGTAGGCAACTATAATAGAACTTCATACAAATTCTATACTTATTTGCGATGCCGCCTGGGACTTTGCCGAGCGCGCGCCTCACGCCTGCCTGCGCCGACCGCGCCGGCCTGCCGGCCATCTTTTTGTGTTACATCCTTGTTAAGTCAATGAAATTGAATGATGAAATTGTTCCTCCATAGATGATGATGATGATGACTCGTAGAAAAAGTATTGTATACAATCGTAATATAATTAAGTTTTTCAATCTCGTACCTTACTTAGGCCACTCAGCAAGCTTCGTGGCCTAAACACGGTACTCGACTGAAAAACTCTTCATTATATCACGATTGTATAAAATACTATTAATTCCATAGCTTGAGATTCCATTTTCAAAATCCTATGTTATTGAGATATTGCTATTATGCTTCGCAAGAGCACAGGTCAGCATGGAGAATTGGAGATGCTTAATTGACGGTAAGGGAAGGTTAGGTAAACCAATTGGACATCGCACGCAAGTTTTTCGTAGAAATCACGAAACGTCTGGTTGATGTTACTGGTGACCGAAGAGCTGATGGCTTCCTCGCACAACGTATCAGCATTGCGATACAACGAGAAAATTCCGCCAGCATCCTAGGTACAATGCCTCAATGACCTATTTTAGATTTAAGGTAGATAGCTAGCTAAGGTAGATAGCTAGGTAAGTTACTGTATATATTGGACATCTACTTCCTACAAGAAACATACCAAATTGTAAGCCAAACATTGATTACACCAAACCAAGAAGATCATTTGTCTCTAAAAAAGAAGACCAATTCAATTGCTACTCCATTTTTTAACCAAAGTACCTGAGAGTTGCAGGCAATCTCGATAAGTTAAGCATGATCTCGTCGAATTTAAGAAATTTTCCAAACTTGTGCAACTTAGAGCTAAAGTTTTCCATTTAGGAAACTCTACTTTCAAAATACTGGGAACTTTCTATAGTTTGGTTCGTAACTTTCGAAACTTAGGGGTTGTTGATGCATTTCTGATGTATTTTTAAATTATATACCTGTACCTGATTTACCCTATAAATATTCAGTGTATGTGTACAGTCTGGAATAGTTGGCGGCGCATCATCCGGGAGAGGTTGTTCCGGGACAATGGAATTGACCACGGCTCTCAGCAATGAGGAAACCGACGCAAGGAGGAGGATGTACAGTCAGCTGCAGACATAATGGACCGTCCCGTATACAAACATTCTATGCAATATTGTTTAGGTAAATGTAATCAATTTAACTACAAATTTTTGTCATAATTGGCAGACGAGCATGTTTTTATTATTATTATTAAACAAAACGCAATTGTACAGTATTTGATTATCGTAATCGAAGTTTCGTCAAACTGCTAAGCAGATTTTTGGCGATGCGCTCAAATTAAACTAAGTAATAACAAATAGTACCTACTTACGTACCGCATAATATATCAACAACACGGCTGTCCTAAACAATAAACTCTATTTCTACGCAATAAGTGCGTTACCTACTGTATTTGTATTTTGACTATTGGGCCAAAAGTGTTAAGATTTTTTTATTTCGTAGGACACATTGCCCGACGTTCCCGACAATCATCAATATAATATCTGACGTGCTCGAGTATTTCCCCTATATAATTATTTTTTATATATATAAAAAGTCTGTAGACCCTTCCCCCACCGCTAAAAAAGAAAATATCACATGACCTTTTATTCTTCTTATAATTTAATCTTTTGATTCCCATAGGTCTCCAC
Source organism: Lathronympha strigana (assembly GCA_949128165.1). Taxonomy (NCBI): domain Eukaryota; kingdom Metazoa; phylum Arthropoda; class Insecta; order Lepidoptera; family Tortricidae; genus Lathronympha; species Lathronympha strigana. The sequence goes on from OX421904.1 coordinate 2,601,484, forward strand.
ACCGCTCGAGTTACTACAAGTTTAGCATCATGGCCTCCCTTACTACAGGAAATATAAATATGTACGATTATACCTATAGAAATATAAGTTTATTTATGTTTGGGAGTTCAGTGGATACACCAAACCTTGAGTATACAGGTGCGATGACGGCTAGTGTGTACCAGCCGAGACAACAATGCGGGACAGCAGGGCTGCCACCAATAACTGCGGAGTTTACTGTGAATTTCCGTTGTGAGGCGCATAAGTTAATTCAAACAAATAAAATGGCCGTCAATGACATTCCACGATGCGACGCAACACAATGCAACAGTGGGTCCGGGCCATATAGTATCTTACTAACCAGTGAGAATATTAGAAATAAGGGCGAGAGTAGCTCACTGGTTACTGGTAAGTATTAAAGTAGAAAAATTAAATGTTAGCAATCAGCATGTGTCCCTCAATGTGAATCAAGTGAATCCGTAAAAGGAAAAACGGAACTCTTATAGTCAGTTTGTTGTCCGTCCGTCCGTCTGTCTGTCAAGACTGGAACCTCGGGAACGCGTATACTCGTAGGTAGCAAGTTGAAATTAATACCACATACCTACGCAGGTCAGCAGTCCCTTGAAGATGTGAAAAACCAAACCTCTCCGTCAACGCAATCAAAAGATACAGCCGTTTATGTCGCGTGCATCTGCAATGGGAATCAAAATGTTATAGGGTACTTCCCGTTGACCTAGAATTACGAAATTTGGCAAAAACCAAGAACTTGTAACAAAACTGCAGGAGAAGTTCCGTGAATTCCGTGCCACCAGTATTCTTAAGTACCTAAGGTCATAAATGAGGGGGAGCATCTTATGTGCGGAACCCTCGGTGAGCGAGTCCGCACCTGGCCGGTTATTTTTCTTTTATTTAGTAAACAGCAAGTGTCAACCCTACTGTGAGCATGTTTGGTGTTTGCGAGGCAGCGGCCTCAAACATCGACTCTAAACTACCGACTTTTTGGGATCGCGTGGCAGCTTTGACGCCGCCAGCAAAGATTATACGTTTTCCTGTGATTTTATAACCTTTAAGAGTTCAATAATATATACGAATAAATGTAAAACACTACAAAATATTAAAAAAACAATCATACTTATATTAAAAATGCAATAAATACCTTTGTAAAAAAATCCAAGAAGCAAGTGTCTTCCTTCAACACGTTACCTAAATATATTGGTTGCTGAGATGAAATCCATTAATAATTTTATGATACCAGTCATAGGTAGTTGGACTTGCATCAAATCACTTTAATCAAGCAGACAGTATACTCGTACAAGTGTATAAAATCTAAAATCTAGGTATATCGTCTGTTCAAAAACTAAAAACGATTAATGTTGTGCGAATTCCTCTTGCACTGCAAAATTATCCGAACAGTCAGCAGAGGCGCTACTGTGCCATCATTACTAAGAGATATATACCTAAAATATTTAGTTCAAATTTTGGCCGTTGTTGAAATAAAGTTTTGCATTTATGAATTTGGAATTGGTAAGCAATTATCATATTGTCCGTTAGTGTGAAATCTGTGCAATTTATATATAAAACGCTATGACTAATTGGGAATGATTGAATATTATCAAAAACATTACATGTAAAAAAATACAAGTCTCGCACCGCAGTTCTTATACCTAGTACTGGAAAAATGTATTGAGATGTAATTTCAAAACAAGTCGGTTATTTTAGTCCCTTAGATTATTTCTGATCGATGAGCAAGTGAGAAAGTGAGTGAGTGACAAAACTAAGGAACTTTGACGTTCGATAGATCTTAAACTGCAAGTTCAAATTGAATGTTATTGAGAATATATCGATGTACCTAAGTCATGTTATGGCCAACTTGTCACTGAACATTCAAGGTTCTAGCATTATTCAGCACGAAATTATAGGGGGTTGAAAATGGCCAGAATGTCTTTGAAAAAAGGATAGTACGGTCGTGCTTTTGTTTTGCTCGACTTGTTGAGGTCGCTCCCGTGCCCCCAGATTTTGCCGATTTGTAGCTAAAAATCTATGTACCTAAGTCATGTTATGGCCAACATGTCACTGAACATTCAAGGTTCTAGCATTATTCAGCACGAAATTATAGGGGGTTGAAAATGGCCAGAATGTCTTTGAAAAAAGGATAGTACGGTCGTGCTTTTGTTTTGCTCGACTTGTTGAGGTCACTCCCGTGCCCCCAGATTTTTCCGATTTGTAGCTAAAATAGGTACTTGTTCTGTAAATAAATATGCTTAAACTTAGATGCCTAAAAGCTGGTTTTGAGATAAGTGTGTCATATACCAGTTTAGATTTCCGAAGACGTCTGAGGTCTGAGTCATTTTCTTTGAGGGTCTATGATCGATTTTGTGTTATTCAGGATTTGCATGTATGTATTAAGCTTGATCGGACTTTCCCACCTACGCCCAGGATCGTGCAAAGTGGATGAGGGGTGTAGGAAAGCGGACCCTGGCAGGGGCCGGGATAACGCTAGGTAAAAGAAGAAGAAAAAATTATAACATGAACTTCGACGTGATTCACAAACACAAACAAGTCACAGTTTTCACTAGTAACATTAACACAAGACTTCAAACAAGTAGCCAATACTTGTTTACTAGTTAAAACTGTGACTTGTTTGTGTTAATGCAAATACTTACACAAATCGACGAATAGTATACTTACTTACTTACTTAATTGTTTTTCTGTGGAGTAAGCTCAGCAACGTAAATATAAAACACAAAAAATGAGTAGGTATCATTTAGGTATTGAATAAACATAAGTATGTATAACTCAGACTACTGTTCATGCTCAAAGCGTACCTTTGCCAGAATTTGAATCAGATGCTTTCAACTTCATAGGAAATATGTACTACTTATGTAAATGCGTTTTTTGATTAAGAAGTCTCGTTTAATGATGATTCACACTAGGACAGGACGGGGCGAGATGGGACAATTTGTCAATTTCTGTAAAAATAATCACGTGATATCTCGGAGCCCACGGAGGTCACGTGACGTTTTCTATAGAAACTGACAGATCGTCCCGTCCCGTCCCGTCCCGTCCCGTTCTAGTGTGAGTCATCCCTTGTTTTTAGTTTCTCGGGTATAGAACCGTTCATTTTTGTTTATAAGTGCATAGTAAGTGTTTTTTTATAGTATGAATGTACATAATACCGTTGATAACATATGGGAGAAAGTGGAACGATTTCACGCAATAATTTAGTAACGATCCTATAGAGACTTTCGTTAAATACCCAGCCACGATAAACGCATGCGCCTAACGGTATGTCGAGTTTTATATGAGTATAAAAAACTGAAGATCGAGGCAGATGGAGGAGTCTCCTTTGAACTCTATGGTCGTAGGGAGGGATAACAGGAATACACCATAATCATTACAAGACAAGAAAATCGAACGATTGCGGATTTGTATCTCCGTCTCTGTCGCACTTGTATATTGGAGTGAAAAAGAGGTTTTTCTCGTCAATGGCAATTTTCGATGTTCGTGGTACGCGTGCTGAATCCTAATCTATGTGTTGTACTTTTTATAGGATCTGTAATATCTGTATGCTAAAATAATAGTTGTATTGAGCAAAATTATTGCTATAAAGGATGACTCACACTAGAATGGGACGGGACGGGGCGGGACGGGAAAAACTGTCAATTTCTATAAAAAAACGTCACGTGACATTCGAGGGCTCTGAGCTATCACGTGATTCTTTCTATGGAAATTGACAGATTTTCCCGTCCCGTCCCGTGTTAGTGAAAGTCATCCTTTATGGTGAAAAATAAATATAAAAGTATAACACATACCTATTTATATATTTTTGTTCTTATGTCATTGTGTCCTAGTCTGCACATACAAAACATACATAAATACCTTGTAAATTAATACAGTGACCTTTCTGTTCAGAAAGGTTAATACGTGGGTAGTTTTAATTAATTCTGTTTGAGTTAGGGTAGCCTCTTTATATTATAAGGAAGGTTCGTGGAAAACCGAAAATTTATAATTAATAACAAAGTTTCAGGATATTGGGAAGAATTGAAATCCATTGTTTGGAATAAAGTACTAAATGTATAAAATTAGCCGCCTCGGGCGAGAGACGAACTCGCGAATGCGCGCACTGTCGGACTCATCCCGCCACTCTACCAACTTTAGGACTCCTACGAGTATGGTACAGTCAACTACAAAGATATGACTGCCAAGGTGCCAAAATGTATACACGACATTAATGTTCAAGCAATAAATGTCCTTTATAGATATTTTTGGCACTTTAGCTGTCCTGCTCGTAAATGGTGGTATTATATGCAAGCATACTTAGACTTAATGAGCTGTAAGGTGTAAGCCCGTGGCCTTAATGGATTTTCATACATTTTACCACCCGCCCGGAGCTCCCGGAGCTCCCCCACGTAGTCACCGCTCACTTCGGAGTACTCTGGACTGTGCTTCTACACTCTAATAATTATTGTTTCTTTATCTGCTTAGAATGTATATTTATTTCCTCGCAAATGTGATGAATAGCATTGTATGTATCACGGGCGATACAAGAATTACGAACTCGTGCTAAAACTAAAATTGCTAAACACAGTGAATCCTCTTGGAGCTCTAGCGACCTTACTCACCAACAGAAACGTAACACTATAAGCAGGGTCTAGCGTTATTAAATTGCAGTTTTCCGTAAGGTGGAGGTACTTTCCCAGATGGGCTCTGCTCCAGATTTGGGCGAGACGACATTCGTTTTGCTGTCTACCACACTAAACGATATGCATCCAATGTGCCCATACCTCTCTTGATAGATGTCTGTCTACGAAAATACTCACATATTTGAGAAGTGAACAGGGACTAAATTACGGCTCGGTTGTATGGAAGCGACTCAGTTTAGGTCAACTGAATGGCGTTGAGACGTCATGGTAAGGCCTCAGGCTGCGTAGCCAAGATGCCAATCGCTCACGCTCAGTCGCTAACGAAACGCAACTGTCATTGTCACACTAATAAGGAACAGTGATATAGAGAGGTAGCTACGCTATGTTATTGAGCGTGAGCGATTGGCATCTTGGCTACGCACCCTGGTGTTGCCACAGCGGTAAGTTTACCTCCACTTAATTGAATTTCTACCTTTAATTACGAAACTGTGCGTTTGGTAGGCGATCGGAATACGCCGTTTGATTTAGAAATAGCGGCTGCGCAAACAACTGGTTTGGTATGAAAGTGCGCGACCGACCCTTATACAACGCAGTGCCGAAAGGTAACAAGTGATATGGAATAACTATTGTTTTACGCCGTTTTATAGCGTGAGGTCGTTACAGCTTAGAACCTAAAGATAAACTGTAAGTCAACGCGATGACATTCAAATTTTATTTATACTTAGTATGATTGGTTGTTCGTTAGAATATACGGATATGACGACGAAAGATAGATGTAAGGGAATCGACGAGATTGAGCTTCTTTCTGTAATTTTTAGCTGGTTAAAGCTAGAAGCCTGAATTCTCAATGACATATAGGTCAAAACATGATTTAGATATGTTCCTAATTCTTCTGCTAAGTCGGTCCCTCACTGCTGAGGATCGTGACTCTGCCGATTAATTTTTTTGATGGCCGCTCTCCATTTCTCCCTGTCCGTTGCTTTGTGGATCGCGCCGCTAAGAGTCGTGTCGGATATCTGATCGCACCATCGTGTTGGGCTTCTCCCCCGTGGTCTAGAACCGTCCACCTTTCCCATCACAACCAGTCTCTCCAAGTTGCCAGGGTCTTTGCTGGCTATGTGGTCAAAGTATTGTAGTACACGTTGGAGACAGATGGTGGATAGCCTAGATGGTGAATGCAGAAGGCATCCCACATAGCCCTTGATCGCAATAAATGGAGGGACATAGTTGTTGGTCACGATCCTCAGTCATGAGGGAACGATGCAGAAGAAGAAGATTATCGAGACTATAGTGCAGCGTGCGGTCCAGGGTATACGGAGCATTTTTCGCCACACCCACATCTCTAAAGCATCAATCTTCTTTCGGGAAGTTGCTTTTAGTGTCCAGGTCTCTGCGCCGTATAGAAATATGGGAAATACCAAAGTCTGAACGATTTTAATTTTTGTTCGGTTCAGAAACAGACAAGTCGGTGGAAATCGATTTCTTTGGACACCGCTGAACTACAGTACGGTCAACCAATTGGAACCCTATGCCATTGTAGGACTATGTCATAGTGAAGCTAGAAATCAGATTGTAAGAAATCTGTTACTGTTTGACATTTGACCATTTTGATCTAAGTCTTTTTAAACCAAGAGTGAAAAGGAGCGGTGGACTTCGTCCTCGGCTTAGTCGAGAGAGAGTCAGTGTATTTCAAATCAATCTCTAAAGTACAGTCCTGCAATATTTAGTATCGTCCACTATGAAGGACACACATATTATATGTTATCATTATCACATATGTTTGCGGCTCTTATAAGATTGTGTCAGATATTTTTACAGCCTTCTTGGTCGATGATACTGTTGGAGGTGATTGTACATTGGAAGTTCCATATCAAAAAACATTAATTTAATTAATAAAGTATACAAAGTATCACTCTAATGATAATGAATTGCATCTGCTGTTCCATAATTTTAACTTTTCTTCGTTTTTTTTAACTTCGAACTTTTCATCTGGTACGTTCCATTTACGCCGATGCGCTAAATTAACCAAGACCAATCCCTTACGGTTTTCATGTCTAAATTCGTGGGGATACCATTTAGTCCTTCGAACAGGTACTTTGTCCGGCAACAGCACTCCGCAAGTCGCCGGAGTTGTTTGTCCTGTATGCGGCACAATTAAGGCGACATGGTAGCCGAGAGCCAGTTCCACCTTGCCCGAAGATTAAGCACTGCAGATAGTACATATGGTGTATTTTGAAAAAAAAACTTAGGCTTAGACAAAAAAACTGCTGTTGACAAAAATAGCGTGCTTATTCGGTAACTGTCCTTTTCATCGGAGAGGCATATATATAAACCCGCCAAGACAATTGCATTTAGATAGCCTGCAGAGAGAATTTTGCAACCTATGTTCGTTGTTTTGTTCAAGGAATTTCAGATCAAAGAATTTGAATTTGTATTATTTTATTGTCTTCTATTACCGCGATTGTTACTCATTTAAATTAAACACTTAGACCGGATTAATCGCGTTCATTAACACCATGAGCCTACATTTTTAATCCTTTACAGCGCACCGCGAGTTTTAGTAGTAGTAGTAGTAGTAGTAAAACACTTTATTGCACAAAAACAGGGGAAAAAAAACAAGATAAATAACACAAATATTTGTACAAAGGCGAACTTATCCCATTTAGGGATCTCTTCCAGTTAACCTTTGAGCAATTAAAGGAGAACTGGAGATGGTAGACATGTGTATGTGTATTGTATAAATTACATTTCACAGGGGTTTCAGTTTTCACAGGGTTAGAATGATGACTCATCATCATCATTATCTTAACCCTGGGAAAACAATGAACATAGGTTGCAAGATGAGGCACTGATAAACGAAAAAGGTATGGGCACAGCTTAGCTGGTTTAAAGCCCATCCAAGGTCAATCAAAGAGGAAAAAATATACATTTTGTATTTGATTTGAATAAGTATGATTTTCAGACGCAGTACCTACAACTAAAGTAAAATAATAACTGGTATATTAGCAGTGCGTACTTAATGCGTGTTGAAATCGAGATGTTAATTTATAAGGTGTAGTAATGTAAAGAAGAAATACAGACGTGTACTTATATAAAGTCTTCGGCCCGTTTTGGGGCTGTGTGGGTATTAGAGCAGCTCCGTTGGAGGGCTGCAGTGGTACTGTCACACACGGTGGGTCGCGTCTGCGCCTATCTCCTCTGGTGCCGCCGGCGGTCGGCGTTGTTCAAATAAACGGTGAGCAAAAAGCGGGGCCGAGAAAAATGCGCCCGCTCCCGAATTGTACTCTTCTTGCTGCCCTGATGTTGCCACTGCTTCACCGAGGTTTCGCTTGTGTGAAATCATTTTAATCCTAAACCCTGTAGGGCGCAGACTTCGGTATTGCCTTCATTTCATCCGCAAGACACTCCGATCCACTGTTGGACAAAAATTGCTATCCATATTCAACGGTTCCCCGCATCTTGACAAGACCGTTGGTCCACCTTGTTACACACTTAAATCGTGGGAGCTATCGTTTTCCTCTCTTCCTTTAAGCAATAGCCAGGGGATTACCGATATACGATGCGAGGAGATTACCTTGCTATAATCTGGCTAATAATGGCTATAAATCTTTATAGCCTAGATTTGCATACCCTCTTCCTGTTGGGATGTTAACGGCCTCCTAGCCTTGTAGTGGACCGAAGGTAAATTTACACTGGTTTACAAGAGTCGAACACACAAATTCAGTCAAAATAACAGCTCTTCTTACAACGGACACCGACGGCGCGAATTAAATACAACGCTCTAACAAAAACTACCAAAATCTTCAATGTAAATTTTAAAATTGGAACGCGCAAACAAAAAGTCCCAATTTAAATGACAAGTATATGTTAACTGGAAAACTGAACTGAGTACGGTTCTGCTTAACTCGGTAATAACTCTGTAAATCGCGAATGAGATTAATGTCGCATGTTTATTGATAATGGCCTTAAGAATTTTGAGCACATCCTTCACAATCAACATCAAACAGCAGCCTAAAGTGGGAACAAAACATCTTACGTACTTACAGTAAAAAAAATGTGGCAAAGGTAGGTAATTGAAGAAAGTGTATAACTTTTCTTCAATTACAACAAAATACGAGTACATAATCGTAAACATTTATTTTCAAAATATATACAGTAAGTGTAACTTACCTAGCTCTAACTTGCCTAACCTAACCTAACCTTAAATCTAAAATATATAGAATAAAATATAAATATATCCTTCAGGCATTTTACCTAGGATGCTGGCGGCATTTCCTCGTTGTATCGCAATACTAATACGTTGTGTGAGGAAGCCACCAGTTCTTCGGTCACCAGTAACATCAACCAGTAAATGTTAAAATAAATATCCTCCCACTATATTATAAATATTTATTTCCCGCGGGGGAAACCTATAAACCGCGTTTCCTCGCTGTATTGCAATAGGTACTAATGTGTTGGGCGAGGAAGCTGCCAGGTCTACGGTCGCCGGTAGCGTCTACCAGCCTCTTCGAAATATTTTTGAAGAGGGTGTGGACACTGTGGGCGCTCGAACCCCATGGGCCGAGGGTCTCGACGCCGAACGGAACAACGGTGTGTTCGCAGCCGAAACCCCTAATATTTGCACTTTATTTTATTTTAGGGTAATTTATATTTAACGATTCGGAAAAAACTTTTAAGATTAGCTTATTTAACTATACCTACTGATAAAGTGGTAAATATACATGACACCTCAATATTTTAGATACAATCAAATATTTTATAATATAATAGAATCAAATAATATTTTTGTAAAATTTTAAGTTTTTCACCTGAAATTATAGGCCCTCTGTGGAATTTTGCAATACCTTGAGAGGGTGATGACTGAGAGTCAAATCAGCTAAATCACTATTATAGAATCTGATCTGATCTAATTTCAGGTGAAAAACTTAAAATTTTAATTTTAATATATGATTCTCGCAAAGAAGAGACATTTGTACCGTTTGTACCATAAAAGCTACTAAAAGTCGTAAAACGGGCTGTTTCCTCGTACAGTTTACGAGGGGCTAAATAGTTAAGTAATTCCTATTTATGTACGTAACTGTATATTCTACACTTTATGTAGGTACCAATATTAATTAAGTATCAATTTCGGTTACGTATCAATTTAACAGCCTCCTCTAGTTGGTAGTGACCCTGACTACGAAGCAGGAGGCTTCCGGGTTCGAATCCTAGTCAGAGCATTTATTTGTGTGTTCCTGAGTTATGGATGTTTTCTCTGTATATATAAAATGTTTTACATTTAATTAGCGGTTAGGTTTAACAAAAGATAACAATGCTATTCATCGCAGATAAGTTTTCAAGTGGAAATCGTGATCTTAAAAAGTTTACACTATATATGTATATATCGTATCTATCTACAATATATAATTTCGTCTAGTACCCACAACACAAGCCTTATCGACCTTACCGTGGGAGTAGATCGATTTGTGTAAGATTGTCCCACAAACTTTAATTTAAAAAACCATTTTAAAAATAGAATCTTTTACCGTTGTTATTTTTATTTATAAAGTGATTAAGCTTTGACATTGTTCGTTATCTATGGTCACTTTAATTAAACCCTTTAATTTTAGATTTAGTTATAATATAAAGTACAACGAAAACCCAAAATGTATAAATAACTACTCTGAAGCTCCTTGCCAAATAAAGTGCATATCTTGCTAACTTTAGCAGACACATCTACGCCATTCAAATCTCAACTCTAACCGCTTTACCATTAGGTCCATTTTGCAATACATGTCGGAGATGCAAAGGAATATATTAAGGAACATGTTTCGAAAACCGAATTCGGCTACCGTCGGTATCAAGCTCGTCAAATTATCGATTCAGTTCAACGAACTCTATACAGAACATAATACGTCCTACTCCAACTTGGTCTTAAGACATGTGACGGCTGTATTTAGTTGGAGGTCAGGGATTTTCTGGTTTTTGGCTAAAGTTAGAGAGTTGTGAATATTTGTTTTCCGAGCGTGGGAGCGCTGCTGTTTTTGCAACTACCCTGCGCTTGAGTTGTTAAGGCGACTATAGTGTTACCTGGTGTCCAATAATTATTATTTGTCTACTCCAGCACTTCTATCTGTCAATTAGATGACTTACAGTGACATTAAAAAAGTATACATTATAACGTTGTCTATGGTATTCCATAAGAACACTGCTCCTATGGATTTCCATACAATATAATTATGAGCACTGTTGTTGTTTTTTTTTAATTTCTATAGTGGGCACATAGTCTGCCACGTTTCTAGATTTAACTTTTTACGCTATTTTAGCTATCGTAGAAAAACTAGCGTATGCAACAGCTCATAATTGGTTCTTAAAACTCTTATTATATCACTGTTGCATAAACTACTATTAAGTGCTATACTGTCTCTCTAAAATACGGGAACAACAACAACACAAACAACTGGCAAAAGAATGAAAATTGTAATTGAGTTACGATCGTTTTGTATTGGGTGTAAAAGCACACCTCACAAAAAAAGGAATCTAAAGTGTTTTTTTATTACAGAACAGAATTACGTAAATGTATTTTCCTCGTGATATATTTTTAATCGATCTTTATTTCACGGGACACAAAACTAACTGAAAGATAATACGATTTTGAGCTTACATGGTCATTTACATTATAATTACTATTCAAAACGAAATATCGGGAGCTCACAAAAACAAATATACATTGTAAATATCTCGATTTTAATAGTAATTATAATGAAAGGTAATAATTTCTGCAATCGACTCGCTATTTGTAGGTACAAATAGCAAGTCGGTTGCAGAAAATATTACCTTTTATTCAATTCAATAAAGAATTAGGTCATTCTAAATTATTCATGACATGCATGTAATACCATTGCGATATATCTAGAGCCTGTCTCTTGAAACGGTCATATAATGGTCCTTTTAAACGTTTGTTGTCCTTAAATTATTGTAATGTCCTTCAGCCCCAGTCGCCTTAATCTTAAGGACTCCAAAGACCAGTTTAAGCATGAACCCCGATTGTGCCGAATTATTACGAATTGTAAGGTAAACATGCAGTGGATGTTGAGACGATAGCTTTTGATTGCAAACAACAAGTGACAAAAAGTAAAAAGTATGATCACTTATTGATGGTGCCAAGTAAGGTTGTAGTAATGAATTTTGTCATACAATTCTATAGAAAACCAGTACTTTTTAATGTGGATAAGGCTTCAATAAGGGCCACTTGCACCACCCGTGGTTAGCCACATAACCTGGAGTAAAGCGTTTTTTGTATGGAATTTGACAGCTTAACTCCCGGTTAGCGGTTAATCTTGGGTGGTGCAAGTGGGCCCAAGATAATCAAGATTAATAGCCCTTACGAATAGTCCTACGGAAAAACTCAGAACATTATTTTTGTTTTTGACCCATTGTTATCAACTTATTGCCCCTTCAACCTATGCTTCCTTGTTCTTCAGCACGTTGAGTTGAGTTGGGTTATCACATACGCGTTGCTCCCTTTGAGAGTTTATCTCTATCGCTTCCACACTTACCATCAAACGAGCCGTAGGTTTATTTTTCACGCTCCACTCTTTACACACAGCTTTCTTGGTGGCCTAACGTTATAACGTAGTCACGCTTGCATTCATATTTTACCTAGGGCGATCTTTCTATTGGATTGCATTAGCTGTGCAAGCGGGACATCGTTATATACGTGGATAGCGCTGTCTCGTTTACGCACAATGTGATAACCTGCGAACGTCTAATTCTAGTTACATGTGTGATCAGGTGCGCACGCGCCAAATATTGACTCAAAGCTTCGCAGGAGATAAATGGCGTAAGTGGATGGGTTTTGGAAGCGTTTTAATTCGTTTTGATTTTGGGTCGGATAGTGCTTACCAACTGCATAAAGGTTCGTTAGTAAGTAAGATATGTAAGCAGTATTTTGATGTTACGAGACTTATGCCTTGTGGTGAATAACGTGAATCAGTTCGTCAATTGTGCCCGACTTTGAAAAAAACCATTAGGTACTCTGGTTTAATATCATAAACAATCTCCTCTTCCTCTAATTAACTAAAATTACATCTGTGCCTTTGCCTTCCTTATTTTAAAAGTTTTTCTCAGGATAGCTAAAGAGGGTATGTAGTATCACAGATCAAATATACGTAGTATGTACGTAGAGTTTGTGTGGAATGAAAACGGACGGATTAAGATATGGGTATGGGAACTATTGAATCTATTTTTCTACAGACTATACCTAAGTATTTCGTCGGAAATAAAAAAATATATTAAGACAACACATAATTACAAATAACAAAAGCAAATAAAACGAAGAAAGCTAGATTGGAAGCTGAAGATGGTCTTCGCTTAGCACGACTGTCGAGTCAATGGCGCCATTATTTGAGATTTAGTAAAATGAAAATTAATAGTTTTTTGATAACTAGTACAATATGAAACGGTCTCCTAGCGTAATTGCTAGTGACCCTGCCTACGAAGCCAGGAGGTTCCGGGTTCGAATCCTGGTCAGGGCATTTATTTGTGTGCTTAACTCGAATATTTGTTCCTATCTCGTGATAGGAACAAATATTCGAGTTCCGATTCACGATTTCTTCCTAAGTTATGGATGTTTTCTATGTATTTAAGTATTTATATGTATCTATCTTTTGTATATATCATCGTCTAGTACCCACAACACAAGCCTTATTGAGCTTACCGTGGGACTAGGTCGATTTATGTAAGATTGTCCCAAAAATATTTACTTATAAAAAATATATAAATAAATAGTAGCTTTTACCCACGATTTCATCCATGTAGAAGTATAAACAGATGATTTTTGTCATAAAAACTATCCTATGCCCTTTCCCAAGAGTCAAACTATCCCCATACGAAATGTAATCTTAATCCGTTCAGTGGTTTTGCGTGAGAGGTTCACTGTAGTGAAGTGAAGGGACAAAGATACTGTACTGTACCCGTAGTGTTTACAGTGAAGTTAAATTACTGTAAATTATATCCTGACTGTTACCTATTGCTACCGGCTCCAATATGCACCTGCTTAACGTTTATATTTCCTGCCACGCATCTTCTTAGAAACTGCTATCCTATCGGCCGTTTAAATATCGTGGTTCAAATTTCCAAGCATTATCGTATACATTTCAAATGCATTACGAGTATTACTACTATACAATTTTAAGCTAACATGGTCATTTGTATTATAACTAATATCTAAAACGGGTTAATTACCATGTATGTTTGTTTTATTGAGCACCCGATATTTCGACACTGTTGCAAGGGTTCCATGTTCACGGAGTAAACTGACTTTTACGACTACGAATAAACTTACCTTAGGTATGAAAAAAACCGGCCAAGAGCATGTCGGGCCATGCTCAGTGTAGGGTTCCGCAGTTTACTGTCCGTCACAATAGGCAACCTTAAAAAGTGTTTTAATAGTAGAATTAACAATTCGATGATACTTTCGATCACACCCGTCCCGACCCCATCAACTCCGGAAACCCAGTGCCATCTCTCGGGCAACTGGGTTACTAATTTACACAAACTAGACGGGTTATGTATGTTGGGTTTTCTGGTCGTAACTTTTGATCACGTGAATCGATTTGAATCATTTTTTTATTATTAGAAGGAAAATACGTGCGGGATGATAAATTAAGTACCTACTCAAGATAAAAGAAGTGTTTGCATATACAGTTAAATTACAAACTTAATTCCGAAATTATTTTGTAAAATTTTTCAAAAACTATTCAACCAATCAAGTTCAAAATAATTTTCCAAGAAAGTTCTTATTAAGTTCTACTTTTGTATTTTTTTTCATATTTTTTTAACGTATAGTTCAAAAGTTAGAGGGGGGGTCACTTTTTTTTTAACTTCTGGAGCGATTCCGAACATATTATTTTATCAAAAACTGGTCTTAGTAAACCCTCATTATTTTACAAATACCTATCCAATGATATGCCACACTCTAGGGTTGAAACGAAAGAAAAATCACCCCCCACTTTACGTGTATGGGAGGTACTCTAAAAAAGAAATTATAACCACTTTTTATTTTACCACTTTGTTGGCGTGACCAATATACATATTCGTCCAAAATTACAGCTGTCTAGTACTTACAGTCACTGAGATTATCCGCGGACGGACGGACGGACGGACGGACAGACAGACAGACAAAGCGAAACTATAAGGGTTCCTAGTTGACTACGGAACCCTAAAAAGGTTTGGGAAAAAAAGCCTACTTTTTAGGGTTCCGTACCAAAATGGTAAAAGAGGAACCCTTATGGTGCGATTCCGTCTACTGTCTGTCTGTCTATCACATCGTCTCGAGAACTTCTTAAGCTACCAATCACGCTGCTAATCAAAGATAGCGCAGACATATTGAGAGAAGATTTATCACATATTTTAATTTATTTTACATGAAAATTGATTTTTTTTTTCTTCAACTTTATGTGGTACGAGTATCATGCTTAAACAAGTTACTGTCTTATAATGATAGTTAAGAAATTTGGTTTATATACCCACATATCATTAGCCCTCAATAATGCGTTCAAACATCACTTATAAAGGCCCCCATAATAATAGGTAAACTTTTTTGTTACAATAAATTTCTTATCTGTGAAAATGTTATTTTATTACTCGTATAGCTAAATAATATTATCGATTTCGATTACCTATAAATATTATAGCTTATCATCAGATCTATAAGCTAATAAGTCATTATGGCTGTGGCTAAAAAAGGATAACGGCCGATATACATAAATAAATGCCATTTGGGGTCGAAACTCTTGGTCCATGTGGTCCCAGCGCAAAGTTTTTCGTAGAAATCGCAAAACGTCTGGTTGATGTTACTGGTGACCGTAGAGCTGGTCACTTGCTTGCACAACGTATCAGCATTGCGATATCAACGAGGAAATGCCGCCAGTATCCTAGGTACAATGCCTCAAGGACCCATTTTAGATTTAAGGTAGGTAGAGGTAAGCTAGGTAAGATCGATACACTTACTTTATTATATTTTGAAAATAAATTTTGTATCCTCAATAAATTACATACGCATTATACCGACATATAAGTGTCATCGCACATTTCCCGATATTTTAGGGATTTAGAAGACGAAAACAAATGATCTACCACTACTACGACTTGGCGAGTCGCATTCCTATTTGCCACTGAACAAGCCAGCACGCTTACCACAAACATCGAGAATTGGCATTGACGGGAAAACCTCTTTGTCACTCTAATATTCAAGTGTGACAGAGATGGATAAACAAATACGCAAACGATCGATTTTCGTGGTATAGGCCCATCATCTCATATAATTTTTGAGCGTACGACAGCGCTAAGTTCCCTGAGCTAATAATTGGATGGTCCTTAGCTTTGTTGTAAGAATGGGCTCCATTAGAGTCGCACTTAACACGGGCGCAGCTGGCCGATATGGCTTCGACGAACTTCGATGTAGTTCCTACTAGATGTGACTTTCTTAGGGGGATTACACTGCGATTGGTTTTACGCAAAACTGTTATAGCATAGTCGTGTTTAGCATAATTTGATTTGGCCGAATTTAATTTGTCCGAATATTCAGAAACAGTCCGAACCTAACATAACCCACTGTAACTGTATATAATATTAAAGAAAACTAAGTGAAAATTGGTTATAAAATACATCAAAAATAACAAAGTTAGGTTCGTTTAATCGTTCCTTTATTTGTGCCCCTACCCTACTATACCTACTAATACATTTATATATTAAGTATGTACTGTATGCAGCAGGAGTATGAAGGATAGAGTCTATATTGATTGCCATCAGATGCATCATACTCAGGGCCATTGACCTTATCAGCGTGCTTAGCCAAGATGCCAATCGCTCACGCTTAATAACGTATCGCAGCTACCTCTCTCTATCACTCTTCCTTATAAGTGTGACAATGACAGTTGCGTTTCGTTAGCGACTGAGCGTGAGCGATTGGTATCTTGGCTACGCACCCAGCTGTTGAAGTATCGTTCGATACTTTTGTTACACTTTCTACGGTTTGATTATATGTATAGGTAATATAGACAATAAAAACGGTAGAGCTATGAAGGTGAAAAACTATAGCTCACAAAGCCACAAGGGAGTGCAATGTGAATGCAAACTCTTCCATTCCTAATATATCTCTCGTCATGTGTATTCTCACGTAATGTCACTTACTTTCCTTTATCTAACCGCAAAAAAGAAGTGGAACTTAGCCCCAAGTGGCACTGGTACAGTCAACTACTCAGATATGAATACAGGCAAAGTGCTAAAATTATGAATACGACACATATATTTTTGGCATTTTGGCTGTCATATAATTTAAATTTATTTTTTATCACAATAGGCGTGACATGTTTAATGCATAATACGTGAGTGTCAACCGTTGCAATTTAATATCACTTTGGGTGTATTCGTATCTTTCTAGTTGATTGGATTGTACCATATTGTAGTTTTCCTTTTTGAATTTTGTCCGAAAGTTAATTCGTATACCTACCCTGACTACTTTGCCTGTTTTTTTTTATATGAACTGCCTCTATATTTAATATTTAATGCGTTTTTATTCACATCAGCAGACTAATCGTTTTATTTTAAGCATAAATGTCTGCGAACTATCCCAGGGCCTTACCATGACGTCTTAACGCAATTCAGTTGACGATCTAAACTAAGTCGCTTCCATACAACTGAGTCTAAACTGAATCTAAAGTGAATCGCGTTAAGATGTCATCAGGGAGCGTACATTTCATGCCGATGACAGACCAATGACGTCAAGCTTCATAGAGCACGTTTCAGATTTTACGTTTGAATGAATAGTGTTGTCATTAAATAGTGTCAAAAATGTTTGACTTCCAATCGAACGTTGGTACTTTATCTGTCATTAACTCATTACAGATTTTAAAACAGCCTGTGTTTATACACGTCATTATGACGAAACCGGCATGAATTGCACGCTCCCTGGGCGTCATGGTAAGGTCCCCAGGGGCATACAATGACGTCTTAACCCGATTCAGTTTAGGTTCTTAACTGTGCTTAGTTGTACGGCAGCGACTCAGTTTAGGTCGTCAACTGAATCGCGTTAAGACGTCATGGTAAAGGCAATTTTTTTTACAAAGGAAGGTAAAGTGTGATGGGCATGTAAGTAACCCAGAGTTTGGAAAAACTTCGCGTCGAGCGGGATTCGAACCCACGACCTCTCTGAACACCGGTCAGGGGCCTTACCATGACGTCTTAACGCGATTCAGTTTAGGTTCACTTTAGGCTCAGTTGTATGGAAGCGACTCAGTTTAGGTCGTCAACTGAATCGCGTTAAGGCCTCAGATCGCTCCGCCAATTGAGGTATCGACGCTCGATCGACCCCGGTGAACTTTTCCACTATTTCTTTCATGTTTTTATACGCCTTAGGCTGGATTTGACCAAACTTTTTAACCAAGAGTAACGCTTAAGGATGACTCACACTAGGACGGGACGGGACGGGACGGGACGGGACGGGGCTTTTTTTAGTATGGAAGGCGTCACGTGTTCACAGAGCCCAAAACTCTGACAGATCGGAAGCATCGGAAGGCCCCGTCCAGCGCCGGCCACGCTTTTTTGGTATGAAATTTGATCGGATCGGAGAGCACGGAAACAATAAGCTAAAATAAGTAAGTTACCAAATGTCATAAACTTGTATGTGAAATATGAGGGCGCAGCTGCTTTCTGCTTAGTCGGTTTATATTACTTGGGACAAGGAGGAGTTACTTACAAAGACTGTCAATTTCTAAATAAAGTCGCCTTTCTCGTGATGATTGCCGGAATGAAATTATTTAAAGCGTTATAAATCAATTTAATTAAAATATATTTACAGCATGGAAATGCTATAGATAAATTATTCTTAAGAAAGAGTTGATTTTGATCGTATGTAAAATATTATAAATAACTTTTACCTACGATATCCAAGGCAACGTGATCTAATTGAATGCAATAATATATTTATAACTTGTAATACCAAATGATTCTTATATTTGATTCACTGACAAATTTTCACGCATTTACATAGTACAATTTAATCTTCCGTGACCCATACTGACATAAATATGGAAAAAAAACGGTTGAATCTCTCGTATTTTAATCACAATTGGCGTGACATGTTTCGACTGCTTCAGGCAGTAAACATCGGATAGGGTGATGTCACCTTCGCAGCACAGCCAGCACCCGTTTAGAGAAAGTCAGGAAGTGTTAAAAATATTTATTGTATATAATTATACGCCTATGCTACACAGTGTGAGGCTAAGTCACCATACAAAATATCAAGGTGATATTAAAGTAGAAAATAAACTCAAGATCTGTACGGCCGGTTGGTTTATCAGAGTATTATACAATATTGGATTTAGATATGAGCGCCGCGCCGGCGCGCCGCCGCCGCCGGTAAAAAAACTCGCGCCGCCGCCGCCGACGCCTCCACCGGCGTGGAATCGGCGTGACCTTGATGAGGCATAACGAAATTACACTTACTTTGGAACTTTAAAAATTGAATTTTTTGAATAGCTAAAATCGTTGTAAAAGCCACCTTTCGATATGTTTTAACGAATATTATGTTTAATACTTTTTAATTATTGATTTCAAAATCAACTTTCTTCCCGGCGATGGTTTTTATACACGATGATTTTTAATCAGTGTGATCGGATACTATTTTGTGTAACTCAGTAATTGATGGGAATCACGTTGCAGTCGAAATTACACGGATTTTGTTAAATCAGAATTTTAATTTTGAGATAAAACTGATCCTTGAATGATCCTTCTCCATATTTATACATATGGTATGGTTGACGCACTGATACGACAAAGCGTCTGCACTACACAGTGGAACGTCACCAGCCCTTTTACCGTATGTAAAAGGAGTGTCAGATAAGGTTGCTAATAAAATAAGAGGGAAAACTGTTGGGGATGAAAATAGACTACGGACGTCGAAGGACAGTTTCTCACTTGAACGTCCAGTGTTGAGTTTACAAAATAGTAGCTATGGTAGAACCTACATAAGACAAACTAAGCGTACAATCGCATGCCGTATAAAGAAACACATACAAGCGTTTAAAAACAACGAACTCAGAAAATCAGCAGTCGCCGAAACCGAATATCTTTTGGAGGCAGGAAAAAATCGCTGGATTGAGTTACATAACCCTCAGGTAATCTCAACAGGTAATGGCGTGTATGGTGTGATGGCGTGGCAGTGATGCTTCTGTGCTCAAAAGGATAAAAACCGGTAGTGATCACCGAATGGTCAGTGGTTCACAAACTTGAAAGGTCCAACCTGATGAAGTTTACGCTCCGACCCACTCAAGCTGTTCTTCAAAAAAAGGTGACAACAGCCTTTTGAAGAACTACAGACCCATCATGCTCCTGAGCCATGTTTATAAACTGTATTCAAGGGTCATCACGAATCGTCTCGAACACAAACTTGATAACTTCCAGCCTCCAGAACAAGCCGGATTCCGACGAGGCTATAGTACCATAGACCACATCCATACGCTATGGCAAATTATACAGAAGACCGAAGAGTATAACTTGCCACTATGCTAAGCGTTTGTGGGCTATAAGAAAGCCTTCGATTCGGTGGAAATATGGGCCGTGCTTGAGTCTCTTCAGCGATGCCATATTGACTATCGGTAGGTACATTGAAGTGTTGAAGTGTTTGTATAGTAACTCCACAATGTCGGTTCAAGTACAGGAGCAAAGCACGAAGGCAATTCCGTTGCGAAGAGGCGTAAGACAGGGAGACGTTATCTCTTAGAAACTGTTTACTGCAGCAATGGAAGACGCCTTCAAGCTCCTGGAATGGCAAGGACTTGGCATCAACACAAACGGCGAATACATCACTCACCTTCGATTTGCCGACGATATCGTAGTCATGACAGGTCGACAGAGGAACTCAGCATGATGCATGATGACCTCAACCGAGTTTCTCAACGGGTAGATCACTACGGCATGTAGATCACAAATAAAAATTCGCAGTAAATCAGTTACACCGTGACCATGGCGCTGGTGGGAACTCACAAAAACAAATACCTATATGTATAGGTATTTGTTTTTGTGAGTTCCCACCAGCGCCATGTTCACGGTGTAACTGATTTACTACGAGATATTTAAAACAAGATATTTACCATGTGGTAAATATCTTGTTTTAAATATCTCGTCTAAAGTATTATTATAATATAACTCTTTCTCATCACGGAACAATGGTGATTCGGATCTTTGGGAGGTGTACGCGGAGCCAAAACCGACACGCAGAGTCCCTTTAGATCATTTAATGAAATATAAGGAGAACACCGAACAGCTTTTGCACCTGTCAGAGTCATGGAACGCACGCAGAGGTAGCACCCGCCAAGGTGTATGGACTATCCAGAATTATTGGAATCTAAAATATACTGAACTATAAGGTGGATGGGGTGAACTAAATACTGAGTAATGGAGAATAAAACCGAACGCCTGCCTAATACAATGTTGAGTAATTTTATTTTCGGCAGACGGTGACTTGCATATAACATAAGATGGACCCCCACAAAAAGCGACATCTAAGATGACTCAAGGGCAGTATCAGTATGAGGGCAGGGGTAGAGAGGTGTCCCTGGACTTTAAACATATAGCCAAGTCACCACTTTGGTTTATAGATCTACCCTGGAGAACACAGCCCTCGCGACCCCACCCTGGACGGCTATTTAAGGCAAGCCAGAGGCAGAGGACTTGGGCGGATGACAGAGCCTCCTCAGGAGCGCTCAGGTACGTGGGGTCACTACTCCCCAACGACTCGCGGCGAGCTGCCGTGCGTAGACTGATTCGAAACCAATGGGCGATGGGATCGTAAAATCCCTAATCCCTTCTTATACCATATCAATATTGTTTTTCACTGTAAATATTTTTCCAATAGATACTTTTATCGAAATGTAATCATTCTGCATTTTAATCCAGCAAATACTATGACTTCTATATTATGTGTTGAGATTTTTTGAAATATTGTTACATTATTTAACATTCGAATTTGTAAAATAATCAAATTTTTACTACAAGCTGATTATGTAACGCATAATTAAAGAAATTAGTGACATTTCTTGACTTTTAATCCTATAGACAAGTGTTTTCAAGGCCACGCCGCCGATTCGCCGCCGCCGCCGATTGATTTTGACCGGCGCGCCGCCGCCGACCATTTGGTCATCGGCGCTCATATCTAATTGGATTATGTATTAACAAATACAAACAAAACATACAAAATAATTTATACGTATACTGGTATTAACACTATTAACGGTTTCCCGCAGAACGTCTTAAATATTACGGTTAACAGTCTTCATTATTTACTATTCTGCTACTGATTGGAACTTTTGTCACTACAGACGGCTCGAGTGTCTCAGAATATACGTCAAAAACAGGTATATTGCTAAATGTCATAAATTGTTGTGTGAAATACGGGCGTAAAGATAATATTTTATTTAGTCGGGTTAACGAGCACGTGGTATTGCTGTTATAAAAAAATAATTAATAATAGATATAATGAGCACAGGTTTTTAAAATCAAGTGCTGGTATTTGCACATGGTACATACTATTAATAATTACGTTTTTTTAAATCGCTTAGGTAGGAAGAAAAAAGTTTTTTGTAATTACATACATGCCAAAAACCGCTTTAACTGTATATGTATATGTAAGTATAAAAGCTATCGTGCCATTTGTGTACTGCCACTGTACTCCATACTAATATAATAAATGCTAAAGTAACTCTCTGTCTGTCTGTTACCTCTACACGCTAATATCGCTGAACGGATCAAGATGGAATTAGTAGGTATGGGGATTGTTTTACTCCTAGAAAAGGACATAGGGCAGTTTTTGTTCAACTTCTACGGAAACGTAGTCGCGAGCAAAAAATAGCAACATATACATATAAGCGTTCACTATAGTCGCAAGTAGGTATTTCGAAGTATGGTGCGATTCGACATGCGCCCTTGTAATAATACAAAAAGTGTGGTGTTTCATCAGATTTATTTATTTCTAATAGAAAATTACATTTATGCACAAAAGAATACCTACTCGTACATGCTTGCCTGATAGCAGTAATTTTGCCTTAATGTAGGTAAGGAACTTTTTGACATTTTGCGGTATAGTTTGATCACATCAGTTTGATCGCAAAATATGACGAATTCATAAAATGTTCTTCAAGGTATGGAAGTACGTAAAGCTTCTATTGAAGTAACATAATATTTACAGCGTGCGAACTAATTTTGACAGAAAACGCCATAACACCTAAAGATGTTGCTGGCGTGGTAGGCAAGACCATAGAGGTATGATTGCGCGGTAACGCTATTACATATTAGTTCTGTAGGCACGACAGCACACGCCATTTTTATTAGGGTTCCGTAGCCAAAATGGCAAAAACGGAACCCTTATAGTTTCGTCATGTCCGTCTGTCCGTCTGTCCGTCTGTCCGTCTGTCCGTCTGTCACAGCCGATTTACTCGGAAACTATAAGTACTACAGTGATGAAATTTGATGGGAATATGTGTTGTATGAACCGCTACAAAATTATGACACTAAATAGTAAAAAAAAGAATTGGGGGTGGGGCCCCCCATACATGTAACTGAGGGATGAAAATTTTTTTTTCGATGTACATACCCGTGTGGGGTATCAATGGAAAGGTCTTTTAAAATGATATAAAGTTTTCTAAAAAACATTTTTCTTAAAGTGAACGGTTTTTGAGATATCAGCTCTCAAAGTCGTAAAAAGTATGTCCCCCCCCCTCTATTTTTATAACTACGGGGTATAAAATTCTAAAAAAAATAGAGGTGATGCATGCTAATTAACTCTTTCAACGATTTTTGGTTTGATCAAAGTATCTCTTATAGTTTTTGAGATAGGTTGATTTAACTGTAATTTTGGTTAAGTTATTGTGCTTACACTGAAAACGATGGCTGAACCTTATAAGTTTAGGCTCCATTCACCAGGTGTATAAATTGACATAATAAGTTTATTATATTTGCTGCTACGGAACCCTTTGTGCGCGAGCCCGACTCGCACTTGGCCGGTTTTTAGGTTTTTGGCGTTTAAAGGGTTAACCTTTTCGCTGCCACGGTAAATAGATAATAAAGTACGTCAAGCTCCCGGCAGAACCACCTCGCTATTTATGAAAATAGAAGCATCAGAATGTATATAAAGTATACAAGTATCTACATAATTCTTTGACCATCTGTAACAAATCTACATGCCTTGGGGTCCTTGTAAACCTTGTTGTAAAGAAGTCTTGAGTCTTGAAGAAAACTACTATAATTTATTTCATACCACACATACTATTTACACATAAATGCAATCAAATAACTTTACATCAATTTAACATGTATAATGTAGAACTGATGTATATGTGAAGTGTAAGAAGTATATGTGGTAAGAAAGATAATAAATTTCTTACAAATGGTCGTAGAAATATATATATATACATATATATATATATATACACTATAGATACATTCTGATGCGTCTATTTTCATTAAAGACGAGGTGGTCCAGCCGGGGATCATGACATTATAAAGTGCCACCATCACCAAGTAACAAAATAATCATAGCTAAACGTATATTTGATATGAAGTCATGGCGTGTGAGGCACGAAATGTAGGGATAGGTGAAATAGTCGTATTTTTATAGGTACCGTAAACTAGGACTACTTTGACTTTTGTGGTCAACAATTCACTTAGGTATATAATGTATAAAAGAACCGGATTTTTGAGCACAGGTTTTAGAGTTTTATAATTTTAACAGAAAAACATGATAAATTAATGAATAGCTTCATGGATTAATCATACTATTATATTTCTAATGCTCATGCTATTGCACGAGAAATTACTAGTTGTTGGATTAAAAATCGATGAACGCACCATTTCAAGTAACCTGAGTTTTCCGGTACCTATACATCACTTGCATTTGGAAATCAAACAACAGCTAATTTCAATTTATTGGTAGGAATAAATACTTCTAAGACTTAGGTGCTAAAAATTCTTAGTAAAAAGGTTGAATACGTATTTAACAAGAGTATAGGTACAAAATCTTCAGATACAATCCTTCAGGTTGCCGCATGCCAAGTTCTTGATGCAGAACTGTAGCTTGGAGTCCCTTATTGTCCATGGTATATGAAATTAAAAAACAATAATAAAAAAAAGGTTAAATCGCTGCCTGTTCATATTTCAACTGTAAAAACCTTTGTGACAGAATGACCCGACTAAATTCATGATTATAGGTCAACGGGAGGTATCCTATAGGTACATTTTGATTCTCTAAACAAATGTATGGGAATGTATCGATGTCCGTATCCTCTGATTGCGATGATGTAGAGGCAGCGGGGTGTCACTAAGCGTTCTACGGTACCACCAATAGGTAGTGCCTTACTAGTAAGTACTAGGGCAGCCCTAACTATAACGGACGGACGGTCGGATAGATGGAAAGATGGAAAGGCGTACAACAAAATATAAGGGTTCCGTTTTTTTCCTTTTTACGGAACCATTAAAACAAAACCTTCACTACACACATACAATACAAACTTTCAACCGTGTTCTTATCTTATCTTATTTAAGGTCAGGGGGCCCTAGCGGAGATACTTCGACCCATTGGGATCGATCCACATCCACCCCTGAGCTCCATCTCCATGTGTGGGAACATGGAGCTCAGGGGTAGTGCTCTGAATTCCTTTGGCTCCAGGTATCCTGCAACAGGGTCAAACACAAAACGATGACGAAAGTTTGATTTTCTTATTGAACCTTTAGCCACATTAAAAAGTACTCCTTTTCTTTTGAACTGTATGATTAAAATCATGTCTACATGTCTAAAAGCTGTTAACTGTTGGCTACGGGAAAGATGGGCTCTAAAGTTCAGCTGAACACACACTTTGTCTTTCTTGTTGTCAAACGAAAGATTTTCTGATGAGGCAGCTAGAAAATGCACAACAATTGGAGAAATGTCATAAAATGTGTGCACTTTCTCTCACTACCAACTGATAGAGAATTAATTATCCAAATGTATGATGCGACAGTGATATGTTAAAGAAAAACCGGCCTAGTGTGTATCGGGCCACGTATAAATACAATACAATGAAAAAGTTGTGCAAGCAAAAAGGCGTAAGTGTCTTTATAATATTTAGGCACTTATGTCCTTTTGTAATAACGTTTTATATCCTATCTTCCAGATTTATTCAAAAAAAATTTGAGCTCGCGTTCAAAAAAAGTAAGAGGGGGACTCTTTTTCAGACTTTCAGAGAAATTATTTCCGAAAATATTAGATTAATAATAGTTATAAAAACATCTAAATTATTTTCAAAGGCCTATCCGATGATGTGCCAAAAACCCCCCTAAGCATATTTCTGTTCGCAACTTATAGGTAAAACTAAGTAGCGGCATACAAAATACACTTTCAGCTATAATATCTGTATCATATGCTTTATAATTACTGAGTGAAACAGCTGTGACAAACGGACGAACGGACAGACGGACTGGACGAAACTAAAAGGGTTCCGTTTTACCCATTTTGGCTACGAAGCCCTAACAATGACTATACAAGTTAAAAACTATTTTTGCATGACAACGCAATTTTGACTCACATCTATATATTACGATTTATTATATAAAACTAGGTTTAGCAAAGGACTAAAAGTTTTTAAAATAATTCTAAATCATTTAACTTAGTATGTTATCAAAAACATTGACTGAGTGGTATGTTGCGGAGTAGGAGTAAATAAGTATAAGGATTAGCTATGCCACTGATCTGCTGAAAAGTTTGTTTTAGAGTGTGCAAATCCGCCCAGCCTGCAGACAGATAGAAAGGCAGATAGACAGACACACAGGTGAACAGATGGACAGACGAACAGACAGACGGACGGACGGATTGACAGGCGAACAGACGGACAGACAGACGGACAGACCGACGGACGGACGGACAACAAAGTGATTCTATTAGGGTTCTGTTTTTCAATAATAATAATAAATCGTAGAATATTTAGAAATAAAGTCACTTGGTTTATAAGGTATTCCGTTGAATTGAGAACCTGTTTCAGTATTAGATGTCGCCCAAGAATGAGTACTACACTACTATTATGAACTTATTGTACTTCATTAAAAAAACATATAAGTTAAATATCCCTGTTTTATATTTTTAGATGTAATGTTCGAAAATCCTGACTACTTAAAAATACTTTTTTGTATTTTAATAAACTTAGGTACCTACTTATTAAAATACAAGAAAAATAAACTTCTTACAAGGTGGTCAGTTGCCCAGTCTTGTAAACTTAGAACGCAGCCCATTTTTGAAAATAATAGTTTCACGAAAGGGAGTCCAAATCAGCGTTTATACAGGCTGATTCATAAGATGTGTGTAGGATTTCTACTACTATTATAAAGCGTACTTCGTAATCAACTTTAGTTTTCTGACAAGCTTTGTTCTTCAAATATTACACTCCGGAAACAAGCGTTCTGTTATTTTCTTTTAACGGAACCCTAAAAAACCTCCATTACACACATACTTACAATAAAAACTTTCTCGGTTTTAGTAAGAAGTCTATATATACATGGGCACCATTGTAAATCTCTCCCTCATAGGCAGGAGCTGTCACTAAGCGTGTTACGTTATTACTTAGTAAGGCAGACTCTTACTATAAAAGGCCTTGACAGACAGACAGACGAATGGACGAACGAACTACAAAGTGATTCTATAAGGGTCCTGTTTTTTTTTCCTTTAGTGGGAACCCTAAAAACAAAACTTTCACTACGCACTTACAATACAATCTTTCAACCGTTTCCTTAAACCCTGATATTACATGTCTTGTTTTTTTCTATATATGTATACGTCACAGTAAGATTGTGAAAACCACTAAATTGTATATATAATTTTCTTCGTGAAATAAATGCACTTAACTTAACCGGCTTATAATCCAACTAGGGAGATTCTAATGTATGGGAAAATTGTGAACTGTGTCGAATCGTTCTATAGATGATTAGACCACCGGTTGGCGTAGTTGGTGGTGATCCTGCCTGCTATGCCGATGGTCCTGGGTTCGAATCTTGGTAAGGGGGTTCCGAGGAATTGTTCGGATTAATCCCTGCCGCTTCTTTCCGCCATTGCCCTACGCGACAATATTTCCACTCTCACCATTTAGATGGTTGGCAGTCCTCAACTGTGCGCTTTTCCCGGAACTTCCTGCCTCGCACAGCTAAACTGTGGAACGAACCGTCGCCAGCGGTGTTTCCGGACCGATACGACCTTCAAACCTTCAAGAAAAGAGCGTACTCCCACCTTAAAGGCCGGCAACGCACTTGCGACACCTCTGGTGTTGCGGGTGTCCATGGACGACGTTAATCGCTTACCATCAGGCGATTCGTTTGCTCGTTTGCCACCTATAGCATAAAAAAGGGCATTTATTTGTGTGATGAACACAGATATTTGTTTCTGAGTCATGGATGTCTTCTATGTATTTGTATATTATATATATCGTTGTCTGAGTAACCGTAACACGAGATATTTTGAAGGCAATTACGCCTTTTTGCTTGCACAATTTTACTATAATATTTATCAACCCATAATTATGTGTACTTAATTTCAAAAAGTGCAAATGACGGACTTAATATCTTGAGGCACTCTCTACCAGTCAAACAGAAACTTGTCTTTGGTACACGATCATAAACTTTGACAATGAATTCTTAGACACAAACCAAAAATAATATATTGTTCTATTAATTGTACAGTCAACTACTAAGATATGAATACAGCCATAGTGCCAGAAATATGTATACAGGACTTTATTGCCTGAACATTAAGGTGTTACCCGCCTGTACGGGTGACGCGTAAAAATTGCGATGTCCATAGAAGAGATATAACCATACCAAACCTTTTTTAAGAAGCACTTGCAAAAAAGTGTTTGCTGTCCAAATCTTCAATACAATATGGAAAGAGCCATAGCCTCTTAAACTTCCACGTATCCTAGTCGAACTGTGACATTATCTATCTTCGTTTACTTGTATTGATTACAATGACCAAATATCTTTTTTGACGATACCAAAATGCCCGAGCTCTCCATCCTAAAATCTGGAGCTGGTTTTGAACGAATCTTCAGTAGTCAAAAACCTGCGAATAATACTTTTTTTAATAATTACTTATCTTTAAAATTATACTTTCGGGAAATATTGCTTAGGTACGCTCTTGCTACTCCCTCGTCAGAAAAATTGTAACACTTCGTTACCAAGCCCCTTAATTCGCGGGCTCTAATGTAGGCAGGGTGAGGGAAGGAGGTACTTATTTATTATGTATCAAAGTACATGATAGCCCGCGAATTACCGGGCATGGTAGACGAAGGATTAATCCTTCCTCCACTTTTAAAGTCAGTTGTAAGTAGGTACCTAAATAAATATTTCACAAACATGCTCAGAAAGTCAGTCTCATTTCATTCCCAAATAAAAGACGTAAAGTATCTAAGTAATCATTTAACCACCTCTAGCAGGGCGCGGACGCAGCGGATAATAATGGATTTTGTAGGGTTAATTCCACTCCTAGTGGAAAAAAACCTCCTGGCCCCGGGGGCCCCGCCCCGCAGGCCGCGCCTGGACGTAAATGTTCGAAAAAAGCACTAGATAAGGTGCCGTGGCGGAAACAAGGGTTGCCTCGCCCCAGCAACCACCTCGTCAGTCAATCCCTTACTTTTTCGTCTCGCCAATAATGTACCCTCATTACAAATACTCATCAAATGTATCCTCATCATCATTTCACCCTCGTCACAAAAGCTAATCGGCACAGTATAGTTTTGTATGTATCTATGATGTTGCAGTAGAATACACTACACAACAAACCCACATAATTAATAAATCTATAGTGTTTTGTATTTAAATATTGCTTATGATGATACCTAATATCTATATTTTACCTGAAGCAGCAAACAGACTGACTATTTTTCTTGGAATGAAGCGCCGTGCGATAATGTACATAAGACAAACTCCACAAGTATATTCCGACGCATATTACTATTACACACGATGCAGGAACATAAAAATATAATGTATTATTATGTATTAATAGTTTAATAGCAATCGCTAAGATTAAATATTATTAAAACGGTGAAGCAAAAAACATTGACATTTAAAGTCGATGACAGCTAGCAAACCTGCATAACATCGATGCGCGCGCAAGAGCGCGAGGCTTGACAAAAGTGACATTTGAAAAAATCGTCTAGCTCGGATAGCCCGGACACCTCGGATAGGCCCGTCCCGTGTCGGTGGGTAATCGGTGACAGCTTAGAAAGATCGGAAGCCCCGTCCCGTCCCGTCCCGTCCCGTCCCGTCCCGTCCCGTGCTAGTGTGAGTCATCCTTTACTCTTGGATACTTATGTCAAAATCCCATTGACGTTACTATCTGAGAGGAAGCGTAAAAGATGACTCACAGTAGTCCGTTCCGTTCCGATCCGATACGGGACGATCTGTCAGTTTCTATAGAAAGTATCACATGATAGCTCGGAGCCCTCGGACGTCACGTGCCTTTTTGTATAGAAACTGACAGACCGTATCGGATCGGAACGGAACGGACTACTGTGAGTCATCCTTTATTCTCGGAATAAAAATTTGGTAAAACGCAGGACGTAGCGACATTTACTGTACGGCATTTTTCTTTCAATAATATAATTGTAAATTTTGTTCTCAGACGTCTCTGCCTAATACTCTGCTTCCAATTTTTCTTACTCTCTACGAAAAGTAGACTACCTAATTATTCCTGAATAGCTCACAAAAACCTTACTTAGGACACCCAGACACCAACTACGAAAAATAGTAGGGCTACTTACAGGACACAACACACTATACAAACACCTATACAAAATGGGTATAACAGATAGTCCTATGTGCAGAGCCTGCATGGAAGAAGAGGAAACAACGAAACATATTGTACTGGACTGTAGACAGGTGGAAGTATACAGGAGTAGGTATTTAGGGACTATAAACACACTAAAGGAGGCATTTAGCAACCTAAAACAAATGTTGGCCTTCATAGAAGAGCTGGGATGGTTGGAGTAGGGCTACCTCGTTACCACGCAAAAAAGGCACATTGGATGTCGAGTTGCGGAAAAAGCCCAGAAAAACTAACTACCTAACTATTCCTGAATACAATAACTTCCACAAGTTTGAAAAAAAATATAGGTACTCAATTCTACTGGGATTCAAACCCGGCATTCCCAGTAAAGGATGACTTACCCCAGGATGGAACTGGCCGGACGATCTGTCAATTTCTATAGAAAGAATCACGTGTTAGCTCGGAGCAACAACGGGACGTTTTCTATAGAAACTGACAGATCGTCCCGTCCCGTTCTAGCGCTGAACTGTGATGTCATTGTCTTCGTACTCTTGGATATATTCAACATTTAAATCGTCAACGACTATTATACATGACAGAGAGAGGTATGGACACAGAGGATGCATATCGTTTAAGTGTGGTAGTGCACAGCGCAACGAATGTCGTCTCGCTCAAATCTGGAGCAGAGCCCATCTGGGAAAGTACCTCCACCTTACAGAAAACCGCAGTTTAATAACACTAGACCCTACTCATAGTGTTGTGTTTCTGTTGGTGAGAGGGTCGCCAGAGCTCCAAGAGGATTCACTGTGTTGACAGCTGGGGACCCACGGAGCAAAGCTTGCTCCTTTAGCCCTCAACACAGCGAATCCTTTTTTAAAGGGTCGGCAACGCGCATGTAACACCCTTGGAGTTGCAGGTGTCCATAGGCTACGGTGACCGCTTACCGTCAGGCGAGCCGTATGCTTGTTAGTCACCGTCGTATAATAATAAAAAATGGCAACTCACGTTTAAAATGGATCTTCCCTTCTCCTAATAAATAAGGTTTAATATTGCTTGTTTGACATAATAGTCCTGGGGATTAAAATATTAATAGGTAAAGGGGAAAATGCAGAAATAAAACACTTATTTGCTCTTACACTACGTATACTATACTTAAATAACAATTTAGCGGCGTGGCGGCGAATTTTTCCCATCCGTTTTTAAGAACTGTTGTCCAGTTATTTTAATTAGATGTTTTCTATATTTTAGGTGAATATTCGCTTATCTTATGAAATGATACAATAGGATGATGATAGGATATATGAAAAATACAGGGAATTTCTCAATCTCAAGACATTATTGGTGATTTTGGAATTGTCGATTAGTTATAACTATGTTTGTAAGTAATAGGTTTAAACAACATTTTACATAATTGTTTTTAAGGCTAACCATATAATAGCATAGTTTTCAGTAGATTGGACATACATTAAACGGAAAGACTATACCAATTTCCCCACAATTTGCGTAGATTCCTCATAACAAAATATCTGTACCTATTTGTTTCTTAAAAAATATTTAAATAACTAGACATCAGTTCTAAAAACCATAGGGATTGAGATGAGATCACTGTGGCTGCTGCGGCGGGGCGAGGCGGGCGGCGAGGGTCAGGATATCGCGCTTCTCCTTCGGGAACCGGAGCTCGCGCGCGGCGAGGCGCGCAGAGCGGAGCTCTCGCTCAGCTCGCGCGAGTTCAACACGAATCACTCCGCCGGTGGTTTCGCGTTCTCGCGCGCCCCATTCGCGCGCCATTTGCTCGCGCATGGCGTCGTCGAGGGCTCGCGCGGAGTAGTGGGCCACCACCTAAGAAAAAGATGGATATTGGTTAAAACGGAACGTTTTAGTTTATCAGAAAAAGCTAGGTAATTTTTTTGTCAAGTGGATATTAATTGAAACCTCTAAAAAATATAACACTTTAAACTTTCGCGTTTTATACACAATATTATGAGTATAGAATGGGTCTATCGCTACTAAATTCAAATATCTTTAAGCGTAACGGCAGGAGCAGTTGAAAAACTCTCATGAACTCCTGGCACTGTTAGCTGCTTTATTTTAGCTTCTACAGCTATAATGCTGTCAACAACGCTTAAGCACCTGCAGGCTTAAAATGTTCCACGAATATCACCTGCTAGTCTATGATGGTCGGGTTTTTATCGTTTACCGACGTTGCTGTCACTTTCTAACAAGTATGTATGTGCGAAAGTGACGCATAGCGTGATAAGCGATAAAATGGCAACCATGCTAACCCGCCTGGTAATGCTACAAGTTGATAAACACGCAAGTCATAGATAGCGCGATTGTGATTGCTGTCAAATGCGTATAACTATTTTAAATTTCAAAGTAATTGTCATCTAGTACCACCCATCCGCTTGGCATCTTAGCCGCGCTGATGCTATTTTAAGTTTCCCTTCTGGCGCAGCCACTTGTGCTCCCATATCGCTCATCAGATTGGAACAGCTGGTAACCCAACGTCCACTAGTAGTAGATGATTGTATATTATCACCTCCTGAGCTCAGCAAAGGCGCTCCCAGTAATTAGAACAGCTGTATATTTATCAGTTACTTCTTGAATGTATATTATTTATTATCTCACCTCCTGGCGTGAGCACTGGCGCTCTCGCATAGCGCGCAGCGAGCCGTTCCAGTGGAGCAGCTGGAACACTGTCATCAACTCCTGGAATTCCAGCATTGTGCGTCCCTTGTTCGCCTCCAACATAAACCTGTAATACATGCTCAGTTAAACGTAGCACCAAGAAACGAACACAAATACTTTGATTGGTTACCACAAAACTGTGATAAATCTTCATGGAATAATACGAAAAGTTCTTTGTTTTATTCCATGTGGCATTTTTTTACTGGTTTCCAATAAAACAGACATGTTAGAAACAGAGGACGATTGGAAATAAAGGACCCTCACCTTTCAAATAAACTCTGTCTTACCAAAATCAATGAGTTACCTGAGCGTATGTGCGAAATATCATTTAATTTTTACTTATCGCTTTTTAATAGAGGAAAGGACCATGAGGAAAGCTGCATACCAACATTCGGGTCTCGAACCCGTTTTAATTCCCTTATAAGAGGGCCCACTGCTTGGTGCAGGCCTTCTCTGAAAGCCTAAGCTTCAGAGTTTACATGCTGGGGTGGTAGTAACAGTGGTAGAAAGGCTGTAAAAAAGACCACCTGAAGCCGGCGCTACCAGCACTCAGATCTTAGTGTAAATGGTGGCATCCCCCACGAACCTGACGTGGGCCTGAGAAATGCTCCAAAATGCACCACGACTCCGCCTTTTCGGGCAATTCTTAGCTGTGGTAGTGGCAGTGGTGGACTGAGGTGTGGCTGTTATATTAAAATGCAGTTTACCTAAAGGCGGCGATGCCAGCACTCGGGTCCTGGTGTGCGGCGGCATCTCCTGCAAAACTGGCGCGGGCTTCAGCCACGGCCTTCTCGATGAAATGCTCCGAAATGCGACGAGATTCGTGCTCGTTGAACACACTGTTCATCAGAGCGATTTTAGCTGCGCTGCGTCGCGCCTCCGCCTTGGTCGGGCAATTCTGCACAAAAAATATAATGTTTTTAAAATACTCAGCAAATTATCAAAGTGAAATAGTGAAACGAGACTGGCTTAAATATGCATACTTCGACAGCTACGCACCTAGAATATCAAGAAGGTAGCGTGACGTCACACGTACGGCGAGTGTGCAGCGAGCACGGCCCCGTAGACGACTCGCTCAAGGCTACAACCGCTGCACTTGTAAGCTCCAGCTTCGCACCTGGAAGCTACCGAAGCAAGAGTCTGGCAGGGTTGACGTAGCACACGTGCAGCGGGTGCGCGGCGGGCATGAACTCGTAGACGACTCGCTCAGTGCTACGACCGGTGCACCTGTAACCTACTGCTACGCACCTGGGGGCTATCGAAGCAATCGCCCTGGCAGGGTGACGTAGCACACGTACGACGGGTGCGCGGCGGGTACAACCTCGTAGGCGACTTGCTCTGTGCTACGACTGCTACACCTGTAACCTACTGCTACGCACCTGGAAGCTACCGAAGCAAGCGCCCCCTGGCAGGGTGACGTAGCACACATACGGCGGGTGCGCGGCGGGCACGGACTCGTAGATCACGAGTGCGCCTGCGCCGCCCCCCCGCGCCGCCTTCACCTGCCAGAACTCCTGCAGAGCCTCCACCACGTTCACGGTTGACAGCACGCCGTCAGCTGCAACAAATAAAAAATACTTATAGGACAATCATATACAAATCAAGTTTAACAACAGTGCAACC
Organism: Lathronympha strigana; assembly: GCA_949128165.1. Classification (NCBI taxonomy): domain Eukaryota; kingdom Metazoa; phylum Arthropoda; class Insecta; order Lepidoptera; family Tortricidae; genus Lathronympha; species Lathronympha strigana. Next base: position 2,636,236 of record OX421904.1, read on the forward strand.
TTTAAAAGAAAAAAAAGTTTTTTTTAGTACATTTTCTAATGGGAATACAGTTTTCTAGTAAGTGTAACTATATGCATTGTGAAACATAAATGAAGGTTGAAAATTAAAAAACAAGCTATTACTTTCCTTTATTGACGCCTAAACATAAGTTTCCAAATTACTGAATATACAATTCGTAGTCTTAAGTACCTACTTGAATTTAATAAACTACGGCGTTTATAATCCAAAACCAATTCAGATGCAGTCCTAAATCAAATTATGTCACGGCTGTAACTTACATAGGCATACATTGTGCCGGTAAAGCTCTTAATTTGCATGCCGGGATTAAGCATTGCAATCCCGGGACTCCGGGCTTGCACAGGGCAAACAGCGAGCCATTATAAGTTCGACACTCGGGGACAGTTGCAACTACGATCGGGAGAAGATCAACGCAACTCATCGTAGAACTATGAAGCTTCCCAGATAATAGAATTTACGTTTAAACGGTGAGTCTGTTCGCCGTTCAACCGCGTCTTTAGAATGTGCTGAAAACAAACTAACTGAAATGAAGAAGCATTTCTTCATTTATTTTAGTTTTTTGGAGCTAGAGCTGTGGACTTGTGGAGTGTCTATGCAGTATCGTACTCTCTGATTTGGAAGAAATATAATATTTGCATGCAAGGTTGATCTATTTGTTATAAATTTTACAATCTTCCTGTGTTGTGGCGTTTGTTTTATCACGTGAATAACCCCGTCCATCATACGCCTGCATACAATCTAACAATTTCTGGGTTGATAATTATTGGACCGATGCCCCTTTTAGAATGTGCTTTGGATTGTCAAAATGATAGGGGAAATGTATTTATTCTTTACAGGTAAGTTTTAATTGGTATTTATATCGCTGTATTTTTAAATATAATCCACGACCCATAAGTTTCTATATTAATCTGTAATACCTAGGTTACTCACGATCCTGCCCGTGTTTCATGCCTTTCGCGGCGTATGTAACCGTCGGTTCGTAATCAGTTGTGATGGACGAATTTTTCGTCCTCAACCGAAACCTAAAGAGATTAAACTTTGTATGAAACTATTCTAAGTTTTTTTTGTATATCGGCTGTTTAAACGAAGAGAGATGTTCTCATTTCCGGGCGGTTTAACCTTTGGGCTTCTACAGATACCTAAGTAAGCTAACCTAGCAATTGTTATGAACCTGCACGGGTTTCCTACGAAGAAAAAATCATGAATCGTAACTGGTTTCGGTCAAAAATGAAAAATTCTTCCATCACATCTGGTCACGAAACGACGGTTAGGTACATACATGGCCGAAGGGGGTTCACGTTCAAAGCTGATATAGCACAAGTATTTCCACCACCCTGTCGGTATATACTTACCTCTTACTCATGCAGGACTACATATTATAGGTATGTAAGGATACCGAACGCGTAATATTTTGCATACATTATTAAGACTAAGTACATAAGGCAAAGGTCAGTTTAAATCCTATTAGCGCCATCAATTTTATAGCAAAATAATTTCATAGCGTATTAATTTTATGGCAAATGCATTTACCTGTTTTATAGCTTGCAAACCGGGGGTTTACTGGTTTCATTACTTCAGGTAACGCGGGCTGTGTAATAACGGTTTACGGATCTAGTGCGGAAATTTGCTTTCATAGATTACAGTACATTTACGTTAAAGTACTAAAACAAGATATAAAATAAATGACAATATTGATATTTAATGTGTTGAACTGACAACTGTCAACTGCAGATGTTAACTCAAACTCATTGTAAAACCCCGCAAATTTAGTTTTGAAACTAAGGAGACCCCGTACGTAGGTGGGGGTGGGCACAGTAAATACGAAAATAAATTTAAAAGTATAACTAACGACATCGATTGTCAGAAAATAGGAAATCTTGCATCTTTATATGAACATGAAATCTACTTTGCAGTCAGCAGCTAAAGTACCTACGCGTGTAATGTGTTCACAATTATCTTGCCACGACCTTAGCGAAGTTAGCTGTCAAATTCAATACTACAAAACGCTTAACTCCGGGTTAGTTGGCTAATCCAGGACAGCGCAAGTAACCCTAAGAATGGATAATAATTTTTGGTACAATATAATCGGCCTACCCACCAAATAAACTGAAATACCTAAACTTCGCCTAAAGGATGACTCCCACTTCGGGATAAAAAATAAAACCCTTAATTTCCTATTCTTCAGTTCACATTTAGTTTGGCATGACACCACTGTTAAAACTGGTCTCCCGCGATACAGGCCTTGCCTAGTGCGGGGACGCCTGCAACTTCTGTACACTCACATGCACAATCTTCGGTTAAATTAATTATACCTTTGTGGGTTGTTGTTATTGCAAAAAAGTACTTTTTTATCTTGTTTTTTGAATGAATATGAATATGACAGATCGGCCTGACCTGGTCATATCCCGGCTGGTTTTAGTGTAAGTAACCCTTAAAAACCAATGAATTTTCCAATCACTTTTCTCTTTACAAAATACATAGAAATCCTATTGTACTCTCAACTGTTGATTTTTTAATACTTAATTATACTTCAAACAAACTATACACTAAGTAAGCCACTATTATCTGAAACGTGTCTCCTCGAGATAGTTCACAATCGTTGTAAGAGAGAGCCTGTTTCCGAGTCTAGAAAGTAGCGGCAACTGTGAGAAAACTGATCGGGTCGACTACATCGAACTATCGCATATCTGTGTCTCTATCACACTTGCCTATTCGTGCGACAAAGAGGCAAAACGAACGAACGTGGTTCTCAATAGGCCGTCTATAGAAATCGCGGGAAATTGACTCCCAGTAATAAAGGTTAGGTTAACATTAAAATATTAACGTCTCATAAAAATTTCCGTTAGGTAAAAGTGGCTGAGAATTAGGTTTTAGTTATAGGGTTTTTTAATAACTTTAGTGGTCTTTAAAATAATAGTTTATGAGTAGTATGAGAGAGGTACTTAATTCATACTTAATACTTATGACCTGGCTGATTTAAGTTTTATTATTGCTTATTGTGATTTCGCATGTTTGGAAATTAAAAATTTAAAACATATTTGAAGTGTTTGTAAAGTGACTCGGCCAGCCGTTGATGTCTATCTACTTTTTGGAATAAAAGGCCTGGAAGTTTAGGTACATGGACCATGGGAAAAAATATCCATGGGCATATCCAATTAAGTGAGAGTTATCTGAACTGATAGGTATTTTTATCTACTTATTTTCTTTCTATGGACAACAGGGTGGATTCCATTGCAGAGCTGCGCTATTTCGATTTTTGTCACTCAAAGTAATTGGTAAATAAATATATGCAACAATGTGCACGGACGGTTGGATCCACTGTCATCGTGAATCCGTTGAGAATATTTTACTTACATAATACTTCATAATATCTCAGACTGCAATGGCCTCCAATTTGGTGCTCATATAACGAAATGAAGCAGACGATAAAGGATAACTCACACTAGAATGGGACGAGACGCGGCGAGACGGAACGAACTGTCAATTTCTATAGGAAGAATCAAGTCCGAGCCGTCTGAGGTCACGTGACGTTTTCTATAGAAACTGACAGATCGGCCCGGCCCGGCCACGTCTAGGCCGGTTCTAGTGAGAGTCATCCTGAAAACCTATTTAATAACATAACTAACCCGGTTGGTTGTTGGTCCAGGCTCCATACAGATTTGTCCTTTCGAAAAAACACTTACACTCACACACTCATAAAAAATTGCACCTTCAATACTAATTTTAATTATTTATTTCTTTTGTAATGTCTCATTGTAAATTCTTTTCGAGCCTAAGATACAGGCTTAGCCTAGTTTGGAGCTCGCTGGACATCTATCCTCCTGGATCGTAACATAGGATTTAAAAAAAATCTCCTGTGAAATGTCAAAGCAGCCTAAAAAGTTTGCACACAGAGCGTTTCCGAACGAAACTGTCAAGCTAATAAAATAAACACCGAGTCTGAGATAGCCAATCAGCGATCAGGGTGGCTTAAACAGAAGTATTATTTGATTTTTTTCAAAAATTATCTGTATTCCCAGAACCGATACCTCCAGGATCCAGGAGGCTATGGTGGACTTTTTTTTGTAGCCTACTAAGTTGTGTCCCACTGCTGGGCAAAGGCCTCCCCTCTGCTCCGCCACTCGTCACGGCTTAGTGCATGCTCACGCCAATCGCTACAAAATGAGTCTAGGTCATCCCGCCATCTCCTTTTTGGTCTGCCCCTGCTCCGCCCGCCCACCGGGGTCCAATTGGTAGCCAATTTGGCCCATCGCTCCGGGTGCATGCGGCAGAGATGTCCAGCCCAATCCCACTTGAGCTTAGCGGCCCTGACACCCACATCTGAGACACCGGTTCTGGAGCGCAATTCGGCAGTTCTGATGCGATCAGTTCTACGCACTCCTACTATATTGCGCTCCATGGCCCGCTGGCAAATTTTGAGTCGGGACTTTTGTGCCTCCGTCAATGACCACGTTTGGGCGCCGTAGGTGAGGATGGGCAGGATGCACATATCAACGAGTATGGTGTACTTTATTGTGTGTATATTATTAATACTAAATTTATATTAACACACCCCATCCCGGTCTAGTGTGAAGCATCCTTTAGCCCGCTACAAGTTGCTCGGTTAAGGCGACAACTCCACACAAGTTTAATTAAAAAATACGACATTTTTTAGCAACGAGACCAATAAGGACAAGGAATGTGATTACTCTTGGACAAACCTATCGACTACAAACAGGTATTTTATTATTTATGGTAAAATAAACTCTATTCCGTTATAAATAAGGTGTATATTCTTTTGTATCGTTTTTATTTGCGCTTGTAAATGTGTAATTTATTGTCAAGTTTTCGCTTTTAGAAGAGTAATTAACAGTAGCCACCTACGGGCGGCCTACGTAAGATTATATTTTATAGATAGAATATTAAATGTGTGACATATATGGATATCATTAGGTGCTAAATTACGCAGTAGATATATGTAGGTGGTATAAAAGGAAAGATTTGAGTTAAGCGGTTTCTCCATAAATAATTGAGTTTTAAGCTTATTTTGTGCAGAGTTTATAACTATAAACAAAGTTTTTTTTTATATATTTCTTTTAAGGCGTTGACAACAGCCAAGTCAGCGCTATCTGTCTATTTGTATGGGAGTAAACGGAGATCGCACTATCACCGACCAGCCTGGTTTTAGAAGAAAAACACAAAATAAAATAAAAAATGTGTTTCCTCCTTTTAAAACTTTTTTGTATTAAAGTAGTGTAAACCTATTTGTAACCCGTTTTGTATTTTCTCCTTATAAAAAAATCTAAACAAATATTTTAAATAAATAATTCTATATAAAGAATCACGTGATAGCTCGGAAGAAGTGAAGTTCTCAATCGACTGACAGATCGACCCCGGATCAGACCGGATGTGAGTCATCCTTTCAACAGATTACCAGGCTTTTTTGTAACATTCTGTGGAACGCTACGTACAGCCTAATTTCATCTCATGAATGTGTGCCTGAAGTACACAGTTTGGCTCAAACAGCTTGTGTCAACCTGCTGATTGGATTGGTTGTCCGTAAACCAGAGTCAGAGTAGAATTATCAATATAAAGTACTCTATCTCAACAAACAAATATTTACTCTCGGGTCGTGATTATTCAAATTAAAAGATGTTCTTAATTAAATTATGTCTGCTATACTGTACAGCCTGTACATTGTGTGAGTTTGTACAAAATGTATAAATTGGTACAGAAGATATAATAGACACATAAAAAAGGTATGGACAGCATCCATATGACAAGAATCCCGGTTTCTCACCCAGGGCCAAAGTAGAGTTGTGTCGTACTTGAGAACATTCTCCGATTTGTATAGCGAAAGTTCTCGCTCGAGAATATTTCCCATAAAAAATGGAGAACTTTCTTAAGAATGTTCAACTATACGCCGAAGACGCTAAATAGAGTTGCGCTGTCGCTACCATAACTTTGACTTCCCAAATGTTTGGAGATAGCATACTGTTATTGTGTTTATCACTATTATAACTTCTACGTTAGTTTGTGTAATAATGTACGAAATTAAGAACCACATAATAATTCAATAATATATGATATACTCACGTTACCAACTTTTTTGTTTTTGAAATACATAGTAGTTATAGCATAGCATATATGAATACATAGTATGTATATATATGTAGTAGTTTAATTACTATTTTCAAACAGAAGCGTTTGCGAACGATACCACAAATTTTCTGTTTTGCCTTAAGGTTGACTGGTAGAGAATGCCTACTGGCATTAAGTCCGTCTTTTCTTTTGCGCAATAAAGGTGAAATAAATAAATAAATACCAAATTACTCAGAAAGAAACATTGTTACGTGAATTCTCAACATAACTTCTGGCTCCACTTGCCGATTAAGAAGTACCTTCTTCCGGTGCCCCCCCCCCCCCTAAGGCGCATACGAGGGATATCGTAGAGAAATTCTGAAGCACGGGTGTGGTCTCGGTAGCTCAGTTGGAAGAGCGATGAGCTGGTATCTGAGAGTCGCGGGTTCGAGTCCCGCCCGTGGTCAAGAAAATTTCCACTTTTCCCTTCATTCTGAGAAAAACAGTAGTAGTGTAAAGTAATATAAACTAGTGCCAACCCGATATACCTACTTACGAATTTAAACGGTTTTATTTTTAAATGCATTTAATTTTCCCACCCTCCCGCCGCAAAAAATAAATACGCTAATAAATATAAATAAACCTTCACCAATATAAATCTCGACACGTATTTCCCTCTCTACGGGGCATCCTCAGCAGAAACACGGCCTATACCACGAAAGCCGAACGATTGCGGATTTGGATCTCTATCTCTGTCACACTTGCATATTGGAGTGACAAAGAGGTTTTCCCGTCAATGCCAATTGTCGATGTTCGTGGTGTGCAGGAAACGAAACAAGTGAAACCGTCGTAATAAATAATAGAATTCCGGAAACGCCTGATTCAATAAATTACTGGTACGTCGTAAAACTTATGTACCTATGACATATATCATATAGTAGCTACCTACATATTTGTCTTTCTAAGCATGATCAAATAAAACACAATCAATCATGTAAGGTTAACGTACTAGTGCTCGACACTGTACCAGTATTCGTCATCACAGTTTAAATTGCCATTAATAAGATACGATCACCCGCAACCACATTTAAACGACGAAAAATGTTTGAGCCTTTAGGACTAGTATCCAGGCCACAACCTTTAAAAAAAAAATTGATGCTTCATATCCCAATTTCAAAATAAATGGCTTATTAAGTTATTAATATATTTTTAAGGCGGGCTGACATTTATTAGGACTATCAGTTAATATTTCAAAGCCGCAATTTGTCATTCCGTTTTGTACTGAGATGACATCTATTGGGACTGTCAGCGAGCACCTGACATTTACTTATACAATCGGATTGACTAAAAGATTTTCTAATTTTGAGGAATTTCGATATTGTGACCATGTCAAACAAATACTATTAAACACAAGTAAAATACTCTTCTCCCAAAACACATGACTATATTTGATCTAATTGTATAAATTAGCATAATATCGTGATTCAAATAAATATTTTCTTATGACATGTCGAGCACTCGGACGTTTACCTTATATATTATTGCAGAATAACTTAGGTAAGTACCTTAGTTTTTTCGTTCACTTATCTATGTGAAGTGGAAGTCAACCATAACAAGCACTTTCTCGTATCAAATGACAGTCGACCTCTCATGAGCTCATGACGTAAATACTCCAATCAACAAGGATTTTAATTGCTTAACAATCAATCTACTTGGACACTCCGTAGATTTTATGTATGTATGTATGTTTTTTTGATGATAACTCGAGTATCGAGATGAGAAACAAGAAAAAAGATATTTGAGGTACATATTGCTAAATATTATGTGTAACATATTTTTTTTTATATATTCATTGGTCACCGAATTTAAAATATCGTGAGACATATTTATATTACATTGGTACAGGAATAATATTCAGAGAAATAATTAATTAATATTTTACTCACGTTAGTCGATCGGATATCGGATAGAAGATCCTATAGAAATGGATACAGCCTGGTAATTAACACAGTTAGCGCGCAGTTTCCACACAAGTTACAATTAAAATGCAGTTTATATCTTTTGGACTTACCTACATTCATTTCTAGGACTTAAGCTGTTTAGCTATCTGGTACAGACACATAGAGTCTATTTTATATTGTATTGTGCATATAATTTTTATATGAAATTATCCATTTACCTATCCATTCCTCATCAAAAACTATATTGTTTTATAGTTAAAAGTTGCGGCTGGCACTTCAGATCCCCATAAAAAAAGGCCACAATAAAATTAAAAGGTAGTTTTTTCGTACCTGTACAAAATGTAGGTACTCGTTGACTAGACTAATGCGAAGTTCAAAAGGCTTGGTCTAAGACTCCAAACCGCACATTAAGTACGTGACCTCGTTCCAAGGCAAACAGCCAGATTACGATTGAGCCTAATATGACTTTAATGGAGTCATTACTTTAAATGTGATTGGTTTAATCTTAACTGTTATAAATCCTCTATAAGTATTTAATATTTTTGTAATATGTGAAGACTGGGAAAAAACTTCAGAAACTCGAAAAATAAACTACTTTTTACACACGTGATCGAAAATTCAGCTATCTCCATATAGAGTGTTTTTTTTTAACTTGCATCATACTCAGGGTCATTGACCTTATCAGCAGTTGAAGTATCGTTAGAGAATTTTCTGGTGGGCCATCTACCAAGTATGTCAGTAGAACATACTACAAGGTTTGTTCTAACAAACTGTCCTGCATTAGTCCCCTGGCTGACGGGACAGAATCACAACAAGAAATTGTTGATGCACCCTACTTCCAACGAGCAGTTCTTCTACCGTAATAAGGTCTAAGTTATTAAATTGCAACGTTTAACACTCACGTATTTTTATCACAATAGGCGTGACATGTTTCGACTGCATCGGGCAGTCATCGTCGTACAGACAGAGTGGTGTTGTCACCTTCGCGGCTCGGGCATAACTGCCCGAGATTGGCGTATGTAACGGGTCGCGCGCGAAAAAGCAGGGTGATTCGAGCAATCCGGCGCCGATAATACGAAATACGTGAGTGTTAACCGATGCAATTTAATATCTGTATGACTCACGAAAGTTTAAATTATAAGGTCTGAGTCGTTGAGATATTTATGATGCTGACTGTTTGTAACTAGGTACAGATCCGCTATCTCGAAAAATTATACATATCTTTTTTTTTCAATTTAGGCATATTAGAATGCATGAACGTCAAAAAAATACTCGTAGAAATTCGATGAACATTTTTATAGGGCGGTTTGTGGGGTTGAAATTACGATCAAGTTTTTGTCTCTGTGAAAACGCAGTTTCAGATTTGTATGATTCGTTCGAGCTTTGCTTGTTTGTCTAGTTACTCCATATAATTAAATTGAGTTTTATAAAAAATCGTGAATTTACGCTTAGATATGGTTTTATTTACTAGTCTATTAATAAATACAAAATACTCGTATTTTATTAATAGTGATAAATAAAACCATCAATGTATCCGTTTTAAAACCGCCAACGTCAAAGTCCTAAAACAATAAAGGATGACTCACACCGATCCGATCCGGGACCATCTGTCAGTTTCTATAGAAAAAATCACGTGATAGCTCGGAGCCCGCGGAGGTCACGTGATGTTTTCTATAGAACATACTTTCTTTAGAACGCTTTCTTGCGTGGGAAACATTTTCGTGCGCCAACATTGTCCATAGTCCATACACAACAATATTCTCAATTCTTCTTACCTGTTTTCACTTTAGGCAATAAAATGGTCTACGAAAAATAAAAAAAATACTGATTTAACCATTACCCCTTACCCATTATAGCGCAGGAGAAAGAATAAGAGCCTCGTAGTACGAGGGCTCACGTCGATTTCGAAACGTCGGAGGCATATTTCAAATTTTAATAATCTTTAACTCCACTTTTAGTTTTAATTTATCTAGATTCTTTGCCAATATCCTAATGGTATCAGCTCTCAGGCAATCAACAATAAACGTATTCAACTAACTGTGCAAACCCGTTTCTGGCATAATTTATATCCTTTAGAGGTTTTTTATTCGAGCGCATTTGCATGTCTGTATTTAATCTGTGGTGAATGAGAAAATAATTATAGCGGGTTTAATGAAAGAACGCCGATGACATTTTTAACTAAGCTGCGTAAGCTTCATTTGCGAAAAGACTTAAGTAATAAAAAAAAATACAAAACAAAATGTGGAATAGAATAAAAAACATAGAAAAATTATACTAAACGGTGGCATTAGAAAGCTTAGAGTGTATAAAGTATAACCTCAAAATGTATAGACATTATAAAGGATAACTTAGTCCGATCCGATCCGGGGCGATATATTTGTTTCTATACAAAACGTCAAGTGACCTCCGAGGGCTCCGAGGGCTCCGAGCTATCATGTGATTATTTCTATTGAAACTGACAGATCGTCCCGGATCGGATCGGATCGGACTGGTGTGTCATCCTTAAATATATAATTTACCTTATTATATCACTGTTGCATAAACTACTTTTCTTTAGTAGTTTAGCGATGACAATATAGCACACAGTGGTACCTCTTACTACAAGCGACCCCATAGCAGCATGGTCCAGGCTAACTCACCCACCCTAAAACAAACCCAAAGGATTTCCCCAATATAAGCTATTGTCCTCATTATTGTCCGCTTACCATCAGGCGGGCCGTATGCTTGTTTGTCACCGTCGTAGTATAAAAAAAAAAAAAATTATTCCTTCTTCAAAAAATCTCTGAAATAATGAGGTAATTCATCTCTCTGTCAAATTACCTCCTCCTGAGATTGATTAACATTGACTGAAATATATTTTTTCAGATGGTTTTTTAACATTGTAAGAAGCAATCAAATTTTAGGTATTTATTAACGTATGGGCTTTGAGTTACGCTCAGGAAATCTCGTGGGTGCACTTTAAGGACGACTCACACTAGAACGGGACGGGACGGGAAAATCTGTCAAATTCTATAGAAAGCGTCACGTGACATCCGAGGGCTCCGAGCTATCACGTGATTCTTTCTATAGAAATTGACAGGATTTTCCCGTCCCGTGCTAGTGTGAGTCATACTTTACACTATTCTTACAGTCGACCAACGTTACTGTCAAACTTTAAAGCGGTATTTTAAACGTTACTTGTATGAAATTATGACATCTACTTTAACACTTTCACATTCCGTGCGATCAAAATCTAGGAAACTTAGCATAGACTGAATCTATACATATTGTTTTGAGATTATCAATAATATCCCATTTTGACAGGTTATTAAATCATACAATAGAGCTACAGTTTTTAATTAGTGGTTTTTTAATAAAGCAATATAAAAGGTAACAATATTATGTACTAGTGTTTGCCCGCGACTTTGTTCGTGTAGAAGTCATAAGTTTGGCACCACTAAAATATTCTAAGTATCTATGTGTTTTATTCCTGAAATCTATGGATCTATATCGAGATAGAACCGACAAGTGTATCAACCTCGCGTGGCAAAGAGAGCAAAAGGGCTTCTTGCCAAGTGAGGCGGCGTCAATTCCCGTCCAACTCCTGAATTTATCCGTCCAAGTTTTCTTCTTTTCCCTGCTGCCTCTTTTACCTTCGATTTCCCCTTTTATTATATTTTTTTACAATATTGTTTCTTGTTTAGTCATCATTTTACCTTGTGATAAATAGTCACAAGTTGCTGTAAAGGGCTCGAAACTTAGGGTCGTGGTGTTAATAAACAATGAATCCGTTTTAATATATAATATTGTCTTCGGTTTCCGCGAAAGTTCTTAATTTCAATGAAATACAATTTCATTGAAATTAAGAACTTTAGAACGGATTAATCTCGTCTACTTATATAATTCAATGCCAAAATCTGTGCCCCAATTTTTACATGATAAAAGTAGAAACAACAAAACAGTAAAACTATCTATTGGGATTCCTTTAGTTTCAATCCCGATCGTCTTAGCAAATATTATTTATACATAGTTAAGTCTTAATTGCACTCATGTAAGAGCAGGACACAGCTAAAACTAATACGTACTAGAGTGAGAAAACAGTGCAAAGTTTTAATTATAAAAAATATTTCTTGCTCAAAACAGCTAAATAAAAGTCGAAGCTGCGTCGCTAAAAGCTAATTTGTCCATAATTGAGCATGAGAGCACGTTTGAGCTTGAAGCTCAATTAAGCTTTGCAAATTGAACGTCTCCAGGAAGCAAGCTTATAGAGCTTTTACAAGACTATAAACCGGGTGACTGTTCTCGTTGCTTGCGCGAGCGCATGCCTATAGAGTATAGACACACTGAGTGTGCTTACTCGATTGTGAATAGGCATTCGAAAGTATGTTCGTCTCGCTCCAAACTTTTTGCATATAATATTTTTCATCATGATATTAATTACCGTTTTTTTTATAGTACCTAGTTTATGCAACTGATATAATAAGCGATCTTAAAACTTGAGGGTCGCCGTTACAAAACGAGGCGAAGCCGTATTTTGTAATAATAGACCCGAGAGTTTTAAGAACCAATTATGAGCTGTTGCATACGCTAGTTTTTCTACGACAGCTAAAATAGCGTAAAGGGCAAAATCTAGAAACGTGGCACGAATAGGGAAGATGTTGTGCCCACTATAGAAATTAAAAAAATAAGCAACAGTGCTCATATATTGTATGAAAATCCATAGGAGCAGTGTTCTTATGGAATATCATAGAAAACGTTATAATGTGTACTTTTTAAATATCGCTTTCAGTCATCTTATTGACAGATATAAGTGCTGGAGTAGAAAACATAATTTGTTGAGGTGACTGAAACAATTGAAGAAACGAACGCAAATTCAGCCGTTTTCCCACGTACAGTAAAGTGCATCATGCTTGTTTTAAATGTGTGCGAACTAGATGCGAGATTAAATTCAAATCAAGCTAAGGTTCTGTAGAATAACTTCGAATGCGGTTTCAGATATTACGGTTACAGACAGATGATTAAGGGATCCAAAACCGGTTTCAATAGTATGGGAAAAGTGGATAAAAACCGGTTTTTGATCCCCTATCTATAACGTGACCTCTACTCAAGCGCCGGTAGTAAATATAGGTATATGTGACGGTTTTAAGGAAAAGATACCATACTGTCGGTCGCCGATAATACCATAAAGATTCATCCTAAAATTAACCTTATCAGCAACCGAGAAAGTGGTAGATACCTTTCACTATAAACCGGCACATGTTAGTCAGAACCCGAATTTATGAAAATCATCATAACTACCGGATATATAGGCTTCTGTGAGCCCTCAACTCGCGTGTCCTCACAAGTTATTGGAATAACCCTAACACAAACTACAACATTCACATACAGCTCTTAAATCGCATCCAACTGTATTTCCATCCTTAATCCCAACACATAAGAACTATTTTATCAATATCTTTATTTAACAAAGTGCATTGGTAAGTTGGCTCTAACATGGACTTGACGGTTTCGTGGAGAAATGTAAATCAGAAATTGGTGAATGGCAAATGCAGTTTTGAATGCATATTGTTCTGAGAAACGGACGGAAGAGGTTATGTTTTATGCGCATTGAGGGTTACCGCGAGTGAATTCGCCGCTAAGGGCGCTAGTAGACATGTGCGTGAAGTTAGCAGAGCATTTCCAAGCTGAACATTTTTATCGGAGCTCTACAAGCATGCATGTTCTAGAGTTCCTGATACTTTTTACACATAATTCTATCGGTTTCAGGTAACATCTGCGGTCCCACGAAGTTGTGAAAAAGAACAAACCTCTACGTTAGCGCAATCCAAAGTTATGGCCGTATATGTCGCATTCCCCATACATTTGCAATATGAATCAAAATGTGTAGGGTATCCCGGACGGCGGAGCCGGAGACTTAGTAATAGGGTCCCGTTTTATCCTTTAGGTACGGAACCGTAAAAACGGTTAACAATAGGCTTAACATGTTTCAACTGCATCGGGCAATCAGCGTCGGACAGACAGAGTGGTGTTGTCACCTCCGCAACTCGGACATCATGTGATGCAGTTAAAGCATGTCACGCCTATTGCGATAAAAATACGTAAATTTTTAAACGTTTTTGAAGTTTCATGTCAATGACGAAATTCTTATGGCGTTATTCATAATCGCACTTCAACAACAGTTTAGCTAAATGATTGTTTGTCCTTATCTGTCACTTTGACAATCGTGTTTGTCAGAATGGGAGAAAACATAATTTAACTAAAGCTTCTATGTTAACTTTTTTATGAATAAGGCGGTTAAACTTTACAAAAAGTGGTAAGGGTCGAATGTCAACTTTTGCATACTGTTTGGAGTACCTATTGTCTTTGTATAGCGAGGGTCTACGGTAAGGGGCAGAGCAGGGTCAAGGTACTGCTACTGAATATTAAAAGTTTAACTGTTTTTACCTTTTGTTTTTCTAATGTTTAAAAGAAAACCATGAATAAATCTTTGATTATCTTTTATTTGTATGCTCGCCGCCGAATCAATTTACAGGTACTTGTATTTATTTTTCGAATACAGTGAAACCTGGATAATTGAGATGTGGGGACCGACAGTTTTGTGTCAATTAACCAGGTTTTCCTCTTAAGCAGGTCTTGACCAAATATCTAGGTAAAAACGATCTTGTTTCAGTTATAGAGGCGCTCGATAAGAGTTTTCACTTTTAAGTTATTTCTTCTATAAAGTTCATATTCACAAAAAATATAATAAAAAATAATTTGTTTTACACTAGGGACTTATTAGTAACTAAAATTATAGATAAATTTTGATATTTTAGATGTTAATTATTACTGCAAACTTTCATAATTATTTTAATATCTACTGATTAACTTCTAACGGACAACAAAAATTAACTAGACGTTTTTGCTCAATAACAGAATGTTGTCAACATTAAATTACCCTCCATTCCGTTACTGGTAAAATAATGTGAACCTACCAAACCAACAACTCAGAAAAAGATTAACAACACTGCTTAAATTATTGAGATTGAGATAAGAATTTCTTTTACATGGGCCATTTACGATTTTTAATAGTTATTATATAAAACATCTCGTTGTAAATAGTAATTATTATACAGAGGCCATTTAAAAAATCCGATTTTAATTTAACGTGCACTGAAATTTAGATTAAAGAGGTCTATTGTTGTCAAGGGACCGGGACCGGACATTTCGTTACAATTACATTTATCAAGGTCTCAATTATCCTTTTTAGCTTTACTATAGTTCTTATTTAATTTATGTTCATATTATTTTTTTATTTATTTTTTCTTTATTTCATCAATACCGGTTCTTGTAATTTTACTGATATTGTGTGTTTTTTAATAATTCATTCCTATAAAGCAACATACGATTTTTTAACGAATCGGGTTTTCTTACACTAGTTATTCTCCTCAGGTCCCAGCATCTCCACCATTTTAGAATTAACCGGCACATCGGCCTCTAACCAGAGGTTAATTTACCTTCAATATTCCGTATTGTTTGACTTTACTACACTCTATGGCAATTACCATATTTTGGAATTCTGAGTAGCGGCGAGTTAAAAGGACCTACCTTAAGAGCGTTCTCGCCCTAGCGCGCTTCCCAAGTTTAGGTATTTCTCCGCATCGACCACGTGACCAGACGCGCGCAATGCTAGACATCGACGAGCGCCGCGCGTGCGACGGGTATACTATAGCGCGCTCAAGCTGTGCATTTTACCTTGATACTTAAATCAGATAAACTTACGTTACTTTGATTAGTAATCATTGTTTACAGTATTTTGCGTAAAATTGAGTTTGCAGTTTATAACTTTGATACTTGTAGTCCTGTACTAACTGAATTTAGTACTAACTATGTAATTAAAATGATTTTCCTATGTACTTATTTCCTTTGATAATAATAATCAACTTTCCTTAATAATACCTTCTTATTTTGTTGCTATTTTAGTACTGAGTTTCTATTAATAATAGTTTTCATTTCACGTTAACGTTCGATGGTATCAATTCTAATGAAGCGCCAAAAATATGTATACACTACCTTAATATTGAGAAAATAAGATTGTGTACGTATATAATAATATATTTCTGGTAGTACATTTTTATAGATGTTATTAGATTTGACTGTACAAATGCGCAAAGTTGTTGTCAAGCTCTCGTGTTAATATTGAGAATTGAGACCCGACCCGACCAAGCGAAAGCTTTAAAAATTTAAATCTTGAGAATCTTGGTTTTAAGGTATGAGAGTTAGACAAACTTTACTGCGAAGTGAAACACAACATTTCTCATCACATTAGTCAGGAAATTGTTAATGATCGTTATTTCCAAGTTAATTTCTATTTATTTTTATTTTTATATTATAAGTGCATATAGAACAAAATACTTAAATATTCCGAAATATTTTTTTCCGATTTTCATAATCCCAATTTTTATAATTCTGAATTTTTATAAATCCTATACATCAAATTTCCGTATTTCACATTCTCAATATTAAAAATCCGATAGCGACTTGAACGAATACAAAAAAATCCAATTTTTTATATTCCGAAAATAATTTATCCGAATTCAAAATTCCGAAAACATAATATTCTTTCGGAATTACGGTGGTTCGGTAACTTCGTAATTTTGGAGATTAGGAGTTATGGAAATCAGAAAAAAAACTCGCCAGCATTCGATGGGGCCAGGCGGCCTTGTTCCCGCGTAAGCTGTGGATCAGAGTTCGATCCTCGGCTTAAGCTTCCGATGTTGTTGATTTTTTTCTTTAATTTTATGACATCTATTTCAATTTATAACATGACAATATGTTTATGGTCGTTGTTAATCCATAGTTGTCACCACCCACGTAGACAATGACAAACCATGATTAGCAAACTGGCTTCAACCTACAAAAAATACAGCAAATCAACGTGCCATGATTTTTTTTTACCCATATAGAGGGATTTCGTAATAATAACATAGTGGTTCCGAACCTACTATGGTACATCACTACTCATAGCAATACTTACTTCAACATTATAAATGCGTAACATTACTTTTAAGCTTCCCAAGCTTTTGCCAAGTTCACAAACACGGTAAGTATAGTGTAAACCGGTACTTAGTCTCCAGGTTTTAATTACCAGCTAGTCTACTTGTGTTCAACCAGACAATGCATTTGATTTCAAACATGGTACGTATAGTGTAGGCCGTTACATAGTTCCTGGCCTAGCCATCTAGTTACGTATCCAGGTCTTTGTCACCACCCGGTCTACGAGTGCTCACCAAGGCAATGCATTTGAGCTCTAACACGGTGCATCTAAGGTAAGCCGTTACATAGTTCCTGACCCAATATTCTGGTTACGTTTCCAGGTCTTAATTACCAGCTGGTCTACTTGTGCTCAGCAAGACAATGCATTTAAGCTAAAACACGGTGCGTATTGTGTAAGCCGTTACATAGTTCCTGACCTAGCCTTCTGGTTACGTATCCAGGTCTTTGACACCTGGTCTTCAAGTGCCGCGACAAGTCTTATGTGAACGGTTACAGAATCAGCACTGTCTTCTGATTACATCACCTAGTCCTAATCAGCAATTACTAGCTGTTTTTAACGGCGGTTTCCAGGTATTACCAACAACTTACTACGAAAACATCACGTCCTGGTCACCAGCTGATGATTATTAAAAAAAAAATACTATAGCTAATATATAAACAACAATTAAATCATCAACACAAATAGAAATCGAACTTATCAAGTATCTCGACCGGTTGGTCGCGGTATCACGGTCTATCTTATCTTTTTAGATATGTCTTTCTCTTTTTAATCATCTCTTTCTCTTTCTCGCAAACTTCACTCGTCAAAAGAAGGCCCGCGGAGCAAAGCGATACGTCCACTCTCTAGAAGGCATGGGGCCAGACTGACGAGCACGCGCCGCGCGCAATCTTATAAACGGGGTTTTGATAAAAAATCTAAATAAATATTATTTCGTTGTTTTTGACACTTTTTTTTATTAAATGGAGTAACCAACGAGTTATAGTCTCATAAAAACGACAATCTGAACCATTTACTGCGAAAGTATAATACTAAAACACGCCGTGAATTTTGCAAAAATTGCGTAGTTTTCATCAGTAAGTTTAGTTAAACAGAATCTGAAATTTACTAGTTTTGCATAATACAAAAGTTAGATGGTGTAATGTTCTTTCGTAAACCAGTTTTGTTTTGCATAAGATCATTACAGTGTAGGAATAGAGTGACGTATAAGACAACATGTTTCGGCAAATTTCAACAACGGCCGCGAAAGAATTGGCTAGAATTGCATATAATTATCTAAAACTTGTAAATGTAGACAATACAAAATTTGTCTTATGAGTTGTTTATTATGTACATATAAATATTTTGATCTAAAAGTCTAACAATCACATAGTACATCGAGCCCGAAAACCGCGTAAATCATTGATTTCGCGCTTTTGTGGTATAAACGCTCTTAAGTACACGGGGTCAAAAGTGGCTTAACAGAAGCGCTGCAAGACATGACATTTTCGAGAATTTATTAGTTAGCGTATGAGTACAATTTTAACTGTTGGTACATTATAGTTTAAACTTTGTCCCCGTATGACTTATGTTTTGTTTTAAATACTAATACTGACATAGTTTGAGATAGATACGTAGGTACAAACAAAAACTCTAAAACTAACCTGGAACTATAAAAATAAGTAAATAAAATACATATATCACATAAAACTTGGCTCATTGTGCGTAGTGCAATAGTTTATCAGCATTTTAAAGCTGTATGCTTACAAATAAATAAATATTATTGTGGGACAATCTTACACAAATCGACCTAGTCCCACAGTAAGCTCAATAAAGCTTTTGTTGTGGGTACTAGGCGACAATATATATAATAGACAGATACATATAAATACTTAAATATATAGAAAACATCCATAACTTAGGATCAAATATTCGTGATAAACACACAAATAAATACCCTGACCAGGATTCGAACCCGGGACCTCCTCCTTCGTAGGCAGGGCTTATTGAATTATTTATGTTTATTAAATTTAAATAAAACTCTATATAAAACGGTTGATAAAACGTTTAAACTACACTCCTAGAAAGCTCAGTCAGAAAAAACAAAAAGCACGCACCTTAACTTAGGAAACTTGCCGTCACACAAAACCGATGAGCTTATTTGCAAAGCTTGCCGCTACCAACAGCTGGTGCGAAAGCTCTAAACACATCTAAAAGTAGTATCAGAAATACAAATAATCACCTAAAGGTTATAAACTTGAATAAACGCAATTGAGCTTTTTGCACAGCTTGTAACCGACAGCTGATACAAAGCAAATACAAAGCTTAACCACAACTAAAACAAAAACGCCTAATTGTATAAAAAACGGTACCTAGAGCTTTTTTTCTAATCACGTTGCAAACAGCTGATACCAAAGTTCAAAGTACAGATCTACAAAGCTGAATCAAAACACTCAAATGTAAAAAATAACAGTTGAGCTTTTTTGTAAAGCTCGCTGCAAACAACAGCTGATACAAGGCATCTATATAACCTATAGCTGTACTCACCTATAGCTGTATTAGCAAAACAAACCTAATAAGAACCAAACCCGATCCAGTTGGGCACAAGGCGCAGTGACTCAACCGCTGCGTTTGCAAATATGTAACGTTCAATGCTTTACTTTAGCTTTTATACAGCTTTTGTCTTTATTTTTGCTTTAAAAGAACTGTATTTTGAATATAGCTGTTTGTCTTGTAATAGACAAACGTAATAGTTTTCTAAACTGAAAGTATTTAGAATAAAAAGAGTTTTGCAAAAATACATTTTTGTGCATTGCTCAGTAATATAAATGACAGCAAACCGGTGGCTGTTTACTCTCTACTCTCAATCCATGAGAGCCTTGAACAGGCACAAACAAAATACACATAAAGACAAAGGATCACCTCGGTAGACGTCATCGTAGAGGGGGGCTAACGCGTCTGCGCCCCAGCGCGAATCGGGGTACACCATGGCGACATGGGCGCAAGAGTGCGTGCGGCGCCGCCGGCGAGCGCTCGCTTACTGCCGCTCGGCTGCGCGGGCGGCGGTCGTGCGTAGACCAGAACAGCGAGGCTGCTTGGCTGAAACGCGGATTCGCAGCGGGTCGATTCGCGAAACGCCCGCATGGATTACTTGAGCGACGATTCAGTATACCTACCAAAAACATCGAAAATTGGCATTGACGGGAAAATCTCTTTGTCACTCCAATATTGAAGGGAGATACAAATCCGCAACCGTTCGATTTTCGTGGTATAAGCCCAGATATTGAGCGGTTGTGATCAGCGCCAATATGATAGCTCGCAGGTTGAATCGGTGTACAGCGCAAGTTGAGATTACGCTATTCCGTGCGTATTGTACATCGCTGTATACGTAGCGCTCGTTGAATACATTGCGGGTTCATATATTGACGCGTCAGGGTGCTGTTGCGGCTGCCGCGGCGGTGTTACAGATGTTTGCGGACGCGCAAGTGGATGGTTTTCTGCGCTGCGGTGCTCCGCAGAGTCATCGACAACCGCCACAACTTCCTGAGCATAGTGGTGGGGAGGTGGGACAATGGCCTAATCAGGCATTGGTTTCACTCCATTAGGACTAGGTACTAACATAATTATTTAAGTTTTATTGTTACTAACAAACTGTGAACACTTATTAGTCTAAAAAGAAATACATTTAATTTTATTTTTTTATGTTTTATAGTATGTAGAGCCTTTGCACAAATAAAGAACTTTCGGAAATTATTTAAATTAAATTAAATTTAAATTAAGTTTTTATGATCATATAAATTGTAAGTATATAATGAAGTTATAAGTTGATAGTTAAAATTTTTAAGGAAAAATATTTTTTTTTTAGAGCGTTTAAATAAAAGCTTTTTCTTAAAAAGTATTTTAATTTATTTAAACATATTTCTTCTTCGCCATTTTCATATACGATGTAGATTTGGTCAACAAAGATTTAATACATTTCTTTTAATTTTTACTGCGGTATACATTGCCAACTTTTTTAAGTTCCAACTCCGACCGCCTGTGGTGGCCATGTTTACCGGACCCGCCGTCCTAAGCACACACGGACACGGGACGAGTCGGTAGGTGTTAACTCCTGTTTTTTAACGTTTCCCTTAACCACTCACTTGTTTGTAACTACAAACTTGAGTTTATGGCTTTATAAAGTAGAACGAAAAAATCTGTTAATAAAAGTAACATTAAGTTAAGTTAACGGCCTCCTAGCCTAGTAGGCAGTGACCCTGCCTACGAAGCAGGAGGTCCCGGGTTCGAATCCTGGTCAGGGCATTTATTTGTGTGTTTATCACGAATATTTGTTCCTGAGTTATGGATGTTTTCTATTTATTTAATTATTTATATATATCTGTGTATTATATATATCGTCGCCTAGTACCGACAACACAAGCCTTATTGAGCTTACCGTGGGACTAGGTCGATTTGTGTAAGATTGTCCCCCAATATTTAATATTTATATTTAAAAGTTTTTTTTTTTACTTGTTGATTACAGTCGCCATCAAAAGTAAGAAATACATTTGTTTATTAATAACGAATGTATAAGGTGCATCATTGTAAACATAGACAATGACTCACACTCGAATTTATCTATATACTAGGACAATCTGTAAGTTTTTACAGAAAATGTTAAGTGTCATCCGAGGGCTCCTAGGCTTTTTTAGCTAGCACGTGATTATTTCTTTAGAAGTTGACAGATCGTGTCATCCCACCCCATCCCGTCCTAGTGTGAGTCATCCTTAATCATGACAACATATTAATTGATTATTTCTATAGAAACTGTCAGATCGTCCCGGATCGAATCGGATTGGTGTGGACATCCTAAAAGATAATTATCATAACATAGTAGCAAGCCACAAAGTCGAAACCATATGTAAACTATAGTTATTCGAATGTTGCATTTAAACGCAAGTTTCGACAAGTCGTTACATGAGTAAGTTTAGATGGAAGCAACTCGTACTGTGAGCTGAGAGTTGTATGTGTTGTGTTAAAGCGTCTCAAACTACTAACTATCAGTTAGTGATAACTTTTGTAACTAGGTACGAGTTCAATTTTATACAGTTAAACAATTTGAACTCTAGGACACTAGAACTATGTCTTCTTCTTTTATAAATAATGACCTCCGTCCGAGAATTGGAAAATTTTGCCAGTGTCACGTTTTATTAATATATCAGTGTATCATATATTATATAAATAGTATATTGCCTCTTGGGCGACGTTGTTCGGTAATTGGCCTTGATATTTATTAAATTTATAGCTATACGTAATAAAATAGTTTCTCAAGTGGCCGAGGTCCCGGGACAACCGAGTAATGACTCAATAACGGCTACAAGCGTTTCAGGATTGATTCTTCATTTGCTGCACACTTCTATTAGTTTACTGCACAATAAGCTATAAATGTTACACATTAAACAACCTTTAGCACACAAAAAACAAAAAACTATTCAAGAGACGCACCCGCCATCTTGAGTATCAAACGGAAGACCTAGAACCATGTCAAAATGACAAGCACTAAGAGATTTCTTACAATCTGATTTATAGCGTCACTATGACACAATCCTACAGAGGCCTCAATTGGTTCCAATTAGTGGGACTGTACATATATTTTTCGGCTTCGGCTTCGGTCTCGGCAAAAAAACATGAATAGGTAATATTTTTGACGCCTCGCCGTCGCCGCTGGCGCATTGGCAGCGTTTGGCAGCGTTCGGCAGTTTCGCAGCGTTTTTGGCGAGTGCGCCCTCTGTGTTGGCATCAGTTTCGCACGCCGCGACACTAGTTTAATTGCAGCGCTGCACAAACCGGATTGATTGTCTCCTGACGCGCGAACTCGCGAACGCTGCCCTCTATACGCCGATATCGGATGAGCTTTTGAATGCATTTAAATGCACTACTGACAAGTGTTTTGGAGATCAAATGTTAACTTGGTATAGATAAGCATGCAGCGGAAATGCTTATTGTTATAATGAAAGTCTATTTTTAATTGTAAAATTTATCTTTTTTTTTATCGGTATGTGAGTACACATTCTAGTTTTATTATATTTCTAAATCCTACAACACAATCCTACATGTTTTAAGCAGTTTTTTTTTTAAGAAAAAAAAATTGTTCATAATTCAAACACCAGACAGAGCCGATTTTTAGATTTAAGGATGACTCACACTAGAACGGGACGGGACGGGACGATCTGTCAATTTCTATAGAAAGAATCACGTGATAGCTCGGAGCCCTCGGAGGTCACGTGACGTTTTCTATAGAAACTGACAGACCGGCCCGGTCCGGCTACGTCCCGGCCAGTTCTAGTGTGAGTCATCCTTTAACGAAATCGGCTAGATAGTAAATAATTGCAAAGATTGGTCTTAAATTAATTAATGTTGTCTTCTGTTACCGCGATTGTTATTCATTGAGATTAAACACTTACAACGGATTCATCGCGTTTATTAACACCAAGATCCTGCGATTCGAGCCCTTTACAGCACTCGGTTTCACAGGGTTAAGTTAAGATGATGATGATGATGATGTGTCATCATCTTAACCCTGTGAAAACGAGTGCTGTAAAGGGCTCGAAACGTAGGATCATGGTGTTAATAAACGCGATTAATCCGTTCTAAAGTGTTTAATTTCAATTAAGATGATGGATGACTCAAGCAAAAAAGTTAGATTTTTTTGATTGACGGGGAGAATTCAATTAATTAATTAAATGGTTCGATTATACTAATATCTAAACCGGGTTGGCCAGTGTTAATGCGATCTCGTTAACTCTGATACAAATAGACAATATGAGCGGTCATGGCTGTTGTCAGCCCCGTAATAATATAAATTTAATAATGCACTGGTTACACAAGCAAAACTTTATGTCCTTGTTATACAATCTAGTATTTTTTCTCGTGCTAGTATCTAAACAGCTCGCGATTCTGAGCATACAATTTCATACAGTTAACATAACTTTCATACAATTAAAAAAAAACTTTCAATAAAAACGACAATTTACTATCAAACGGCGGCGCATACGCAGAGGAGTTAGCTACAGAAGACATCAACGCGTTTCAACCAGCATTAAGTTTTCTACTTAGGTACTATGCTTACAATAGTTACGATACAAAGAATGCAAAACCGGTTATTTTGTATGGACATAACCGATTATAACCGGATTTTTCATACAAATGGCTTCCTCGTACAACGTATCAGCATTGCGATACAACGAAGAAATGCAGCCAGCATCATAGGTACAATGCCTCACGGACCTATTTTAGAATTAAGGTCGGTAGAGGTAGGTAGTTAGGTCTTAAGTGTAAATATATGAAAAATGAATTTGTGGGAGCTAGGGTCAAGCCACGTTGGGTGTGTAATGTTTTGTATACAAACAAATTATAAACTTAGGTATTTTAATTTTGCATAACATCAAATTGCATAATTTTAATTTGTATATAAATGAAAAAATTGCATTAAAACTTTTTTAATTATTTCAGATACCACAAAAAGGAGTGAGTAGGGATTAATGGAGGGTAGTTGGCATTATGGGGAGAAGAGGGATTGTAGAGGTTACACGTTTGAAGAAAATACGGGTATGTTGATGTTTTAAATATGTGAATATCAGGTACCTAGATGTTATCAATGTTAAGATCTAGAAGTCTGAATGATAACAATTTGATCAGAGCCCCCAGAGGCCTCAAGGCCTCTTAAAGATTTCGATTAAAGTCAACGGGTTGTCCTTATATTCTCGTAAAATTGTTTTTATTTATTTACATACTTACAAATGAAGTGGCTACCCGTTAGTTAAAATATGAGCAGGGTCATAAACATACAAGTGTTACAATGTAAGAAGATTAAGTTACTAAGTTGGTAATGTGCTACGTTCATATGTTATTAAGTCATCAACTGGGGATATTACTGCGATTGCCTACCGTTGGGTAAATAACACGAATAAAACCGGCCAAGTGTGAGTCGGACTCGTGGGTTCCGTTCCGTACCATCCATACTTCTATACTATCCATACTAATACTAATATCTACTAAATAACACTAGACCCTACTCATAGTGTTGTGTTGACAGAGCAACGCGGAGCAAAGCTCTTGGCCCGTTTAACTGTCAAAGCAGCGAATCCTCCTTTTTTTTAAAGGGTCGGCAACGCGCATGTAACACCCCTGGTGTTGCAGGCGTTCATAGGCTACGGTGACCGCTTACCATCAGGCGGGCCGTATGCTTGTTTGTTACCGTCGTAGTATTAAAAAAAACCATCCATAAGGTTTAATGTGTTATGACATTTGCTAAATAGAATTTTCAAGTCCTACCTTCACAGACGGTCTGAAAATAAGAATACTTCCTCTGATTTTTAGTAGATAACCGTCATCCATACCTACTTATATTATGAATAGGAAAGTGTGTGTGTCTGTTTGTTTGCCCGTCTTTCATGGCAAAACGGAGAGCCGAATTGACGTGATTTTTTGAGTGGAGATAGTTGATGGAGAGTGACAAGCTACGTTTTGTCTCTTTCTAACACGAGCGAAGCCGCGGGCATAAGCTAGTTATCTATAAAAACGACAAAAAACATGACTGTTGTATAGGACCCCTTTAATGTTAATTTAATTATTAATGTTTAAGGTAAATATATACCTATTTCAAGCATCTACCTGCTGCCGTTATTAATATAGAGCAAAAAAAACGTTTTTTGTATTTATAAAAAGTAAGTAAGTAATTGGGACATTATTAGGACATTTGTTGTATGGCAATGGCAGCCCCCCTAAATATTTATTTTATTCAGTTTTCAGTATTTGTTGTTATAGCAGCATCAGAAAATCATGTGTGAAAATTTCAACTGTGAAACTATCGCGGTTCATGAATCATGAGATGCAGCCTGGTGACGGATTGACAGACAGACGGACAGCGGAGTCTTATTAAAGGAAGACTCACACTAGAACGGGACGGGACGGGGCGGGACGTGAACATCTGTCAATTTCTATAGAAAGCGTCACGTGACATCCGAGGGCTCCGAGCTATCACGTGGTTCTTTCTATAGAAATTGACAGATTTTCCCGTCCCGTCCCGTCCCGTGCTAGTGTGAGTCATCCTTAATACGAACTTTTCAGTAGCGTATGATTTCAGTGGTGTTTTATGAGGTAGTTTGAAAATTCAAGGAGAAATAGAGACAAATCAATGTGATACCTTTTGTTCAAGTAGCAAGTTCGGTTGACGGCGATTTTGGCTTTTTTTATCAAAGTTAAAAAAATAGTCCTTTTATGAGTAGGTAAATAAACACCATTCATATATGCAGTTTTTTTATATAGACATACTTAATCGAGTCACTTTTTTCACACGATTTAGTAAACGGGGTACAACAACAATGCGTGATCCGTTTAAGGGCGTAATTAGTATTGTCTGATTAGGAAATAATAGGCAATAAGCCAGTGAGTTCTTCCTATTTACTTAGACACTCCATCGTTTGTATGTATGTTTGTATGTACGTTTGGTTAGATGAAATAAATTGACTTTTAAAGTTCAAATATGACCTAAATCGATTAAGGGGTTGCCGAGATATACGGATCGCAATTTCACGTTCGTCGCGAAGTGGATTTCAACGCCATCGATGTAAGTAGGTATTAAATCGATATTCTCCGTATTTAATAGACTATTCAAATTTTCGCATTTCATACACATTATTATAAACATAGAACGACGAACGCGAATTGTCATGTCTAAAAATCATGTCAACTCATCTTCTCGGTGGAATCACTGACTTCCGAGTCACAGGCATCCGCCTAGTTCGGGAGACAGAGGCTCTGGGCGAGTAGCCAAGATGCCAACCGCTCACGCTCAGTCGCTAACGAAACGCAACTGTCATTGTCACACTAATAAGGAAGAGTGATAGAGAGAGGTAGCTACGATACGCACGCAGTTCCGGTGAAACGGTTTCAAATCTAATACATAAGTCACTCTCGAGGTATTAGCGTACTGTGAAATATTACATATTTATATTTGGTTTTTAAGTCAATGAAGATTATTCTTATTCATATTCTTTAAAAAAAAAGTTAATTTTTTTTTGGTTAATATACCGACGTTTCGTGTGTCTAAATTCGTGATCAACGCGGTCTATGTTTTACGAAGAGTCTATTAAACATTATTTAATAAACTGTTCGTATTTCAAATACTTACTCTACTCGTAAAAGCCTCACGTTCTACTTTATATCACTATAATAACAATATTTCATGCAAAAGCTATTACAGAACAACCGCCTCTTCAGTATATTAAAAGTATATTGTTCCATTTTCCTCTTAAGAGCGTGAGGTACATGTAAATGAGTTGTTATCAGCAATTTCTTTGCGCCCTAGGGGAGGAACAGAAATATTACACCCCCATTATGTTTTCTGGTTGTGTTTTAGGCTGAGCTTTGTTTCTTATATATTTTTCTTATTAATTAAATATTTTGAGCTGACTTAAGCTTGTTTTATTTATGCGATAAATCTTGTATTAGAGGCTCTGTCGAATTCTATATGAATTAAACGCTTAACTCCGGGTTAGTTGGTTAACCCCTGTTGGAGCAAGTTGGCAACACTATGAGAATAAACGCGCCAAACTTTATCAACTATTTTAAAATGGCGTCCATTAAGGATGACTCACACTAGAACGGGACGGGACGGGAAAATCTGTCAATTTCTATAGAAAACGTCACGTGACATCCGAGGGCTCCGAGCTATCACGTAATTATTTCTATAGAAATTTACATATTTTCCCGTCCCGCCCCGTCTCGTCCCGCCCCGTCCCATGCTAGTGTGAGTCATTCTTTAATATTATCTATGATCTATAAAGACGTGTTGTTATAAGTTTTATGAACTGTGAAAGCCTGGGAACTCTGCGACGTGTGAACGCATTATAACACCATTATATGATTTATATGACGTTTAGATATTCGTAACGTTATCTCACGCGGACAATGCGCGATATATCAGCTATATAGCAGAATAAGACAATATAGCCACCGCCAGTACGCCATATACATACATTTTTTTTTATGAGATAGGTGGTAAACGATCATACGAATTGTCTGAAGGTAAGCGATTAACGCCGCCTATGGGACACTTACACCAGAGGTGTCGCAAGTGCGTTGCCGGCTTTGAAGGTAAGTAAGTAAGTATGCTCTTTTCTTGAAGGTTTGAAGGTCGTATCGGTCCGGAAATACCGCTGGCGACAGTTCGTTCACAGAACAGTTAAGCTGTGCGAGGCAGGAAGTTTCGGGAGAAACGCACAGGGCTGCCAACCATCTAAATGTCATGTATAAAGGATGACTCACACCAGCGTCCCGTGACTGGACGGGACGGGATGGGGCGGGTCGGGACGGGAAGATCTGTCAATTTCTATAGAAAGAATCACGTGATAGCTTGGAGCCCTCGGATGTCACGTGACGCATTCTATAGAAATTGAAAGATTTTCCCGTCCCGTCCCGTTCTAGTGTGGGTCATTCTTTAGTCTGTCTCACTTTTTAAACGAGCGTGTCATGTTAACCGAGTCTACTGGAACATTTCGGCGCGTTCATTGGATCATCGTGAAATTTGACAGCTGGTTAAATTCGATAAATAGTTTTTTTATTGAGCCAAATCGATCGAGGGTGTCGAGATATAGGAGTCGCGAATTTACGTTCGGGTGAACCTGTGGATTACTGAGGGTGCGAGCAAAAACGTTACTATGATAGGTTAAGGATGACTCACACTAGGACGGGACGGGACGGGGCGGGACGGGACGGGGCGATCTATCAATTTCTATAGAAAGAATCACGTTATATCTCGGAGCCCTCGGATGTCACGTGACGTTTTCTATAGAAATCGTCCCATCCCGTTCTAGTGTGTCATCCCTTACTCTACTATTTTTTTACCACCTAGGATGAATAATAGGTAACTACAGTCACGTCCATAAATATCTATACACTTCGGAACCTATTACAGGGGAAGAAGGATCAAAATTGAATACAGATGCATATATTTGACCGACCGTATGTCCATGTCCATCATATCCTACTTTTCACGCCCATATTACAAATAACTAGAGTCAGATTAATCTAAGTTTGTATCAATTTTGATCGTACAGACTGTGAAAGTTTACGGCATAATTTCATAGAAGTTTAACCTTTTAAAATAATTGATCGGACTCTGTAGGAAATACAGTTGACACATAAACACTCTTCTGGCTCTCCCAGCGTTCAGGGCCGTGATGCTTGAACATTGACTTATTAAAACTTAAGTAGGTACTTACTTACTTATTTCACAACAAGGAAATGCCGCCAGCATTCTAGGTACAATGCCCCGAGGACCTATATTAGGTAGTTAGGTAAGTTACACTTACTATGTATACATTACAATTAAAAAAAATAAACACACAAAGAAGAACAAAAACGTCAATAAACGTGTGGGATGACTAACACTAACACGGGATGGGACGGGACGGGGCGGGAAGCTCCTAGCTCCCTAGCTTCCGAGCGAGGGCTCCTAGCTTGAGAACTCGGACTACTCGGAGCCCTTAGATGTCACGTGACGATTCGGAAGCGTCACGTGGCTTCCTATAGAAATTGACAGATTTTCCCGTCCCGCCCCGTCCCCTCCCGTTCCGTCCAGTCGCGTTCTAGTGTGAGTCATCCTTTACATTAGCGAACAATTTTGGATTGATGTGATACAAACGATAAATGTTTCATACGAAAAAAGCTTACTGACCGATTGTGTATCCAGTTTTTATACCTATTCTACGAGTATATTTATGTGCTTGAAGCATTCATTCCTAGCACCATCGGCCACCATGTCTTCCGACTGTGTATTATTTGTTATCTCATACTACAAAAAATTGAATATTTCACTGCACCCGTAAAAATCATGAGCCAATTTCCTGTTGAGAATATAAACTGCTCAGCTTACCGGAGTCTATCAATAGGGAGTATTTTATATGTTTTATGCATTTTAATTTACTCGTACGACTTGTGGTGGAGATTTAATAGAATTTTGTGGTGAACGCCGTCTCGGACATTAAAAGCTTATTTATGAACAGTACGTTAAGTTATCATTTGTTTAAACACACCTTTACCAGCTATGTCAGAAGCGCAACATTCAAAATTTCTACGCTCCGGTCAGCCTACACTCATACAAATTTTTAATTTCGCGCGTTTGTTTACTGACAGAGCTGGCTTGTTAGGATATCGTCAATATATCCGATCAAACCTTAAAAGAGCTAACAATACTATAATTTGTTCAGCCATTTTTCCTAAATGATGGCTTTGGAAGCCTGGAGTCCCTTGGCAACTCAATACCAAGATTTGGCACGACTGAATTTTACGATAGCGACTGTCAATGACTTCCCATTCCAGTGAGAAACATGACCTAATAATTAGTCCGATACAAATTATAACCTATAACTGAGTATCAAGATAAATTATCTTGATAGTATCTTAGTATTTTGATAAAAATGAGTACTTTTTCATTGGGATAAAGGTTAAATAAGAAAAATCCTTTATTCTTAATTTTTTGGCAGTCCCCAGGAAAACTGTTACATCGTTGTGTTTGAGCCACGAGTACATTAAGACCGATCCTCTTTCAGATGCCATAATCGCTCTACTCATACACAGTTATTGGCATAGTACTTACGGCCTCATACATTGTAAGATCATTCTTATGATCAAAAAGTTTAATGTTTAACAATTCCGTTAACAACATAGACGCCCATCTGGCGGCCATGTCATACTTGGGGCATGATTATCTCTGGGTAATAAACTTTCCGATTGAAATTAAACACTTTAAAACGGATTAATCGCGTTTATTAAGACCATCAAGGATCAAGCACGACACCGAACTGGAAGACCTTAGTGTGGACTTTGTTTGAAAATATTGAAAACGGATAAAAGAGGCAAAATGGGGTAGTTTTCTTGTCGCTTCTTTCTGCTCCATAAGCCAGTTAGGGAAGCGTTCATAAGTTGTATGTATGTTAATCCTCACAGGGTTTAAACATTTTTTATTTTAATTATAGAATGCCCTTCAGGCTATGTATTACTAGCTTTATAAGCCCCTCTGGGCATTGTAGACCAACCTTTGTTTTTATTTTAAAATTATTTTTATATTTTTGTATGTAGGTAGTTTGCACAAGTAACTTTTTTGATTGACGGGGAGAATTCGCATTCTCTCAGTCATCATCTTAACCCTGTGAAAACGAGTGCTGTAAAGGGCTCGAAACGTAGGATCATGGTGTTAATAAACGCGATTAATCCGTTCTAAAGTGTTTAATTTCAATGAATAACAATCGCGGTAACAGAAGACAATATTATAAACTTTCCGATGTTCATGTCTGCGAAAGAGTTGAATTGGAAGATCAACCTTCATAGCCGTTATCTTTTGGGTTCCACAGGAAAGATCTGAACATCGGAATGTTTTTGAATCTAAGGCTTTACGCCTCCACTCGATTATGTTTGTACTGGGTAATTATATTGTGGTCCTCACTCGATAAAATGCCTGCGAACTATTTTATTGCCTTCACTCTCAGTTCAATAGTCCTCGACTTCAGCTGCCTTTTATTAGAACCAGGCCTGTTCTTGGCTGCCATACAAATGTGTCATATGCATTTCATGCATATACGGAACTCAGTAGATGCGAGGAACCCATTTTTATATGCAAAAACTTCGATGTCGCCCTTGAAAAATAAACGGATTTTTGCATAAATAGTTAAGATTTTTGCATGAATGGTTAAGATTTTTGCATAAATGGTTAAGATTTTTGCATAAATGGTTAAAATTTCTGCATAACTGGTTAAGATTTTTGCATAAATGCGTGCGACTTTCAATCTGAAGGTCGCAGCCGTCGCAGGTTTAAATCACGGCTACTACTAATGAGTTGTTCGGAACTTAGATAAGTTCCGAACAACTCATTAGTACGAAATATCATTTGATATTTATCTATCGCTTTTTGGTGAAGGAAGGAAGGGTATCGTGAGGACACTGGACTAATACCAACGAGGACTAGTTGACGACCTAAACTGAGTCGCTTCCATACAACTGGGCCCAAACTTGGGCCCTTACCATGACGTCTTAACGCGATTGTATAGCAGCGACTCAGTTTAGGTCGTCAACTGAATCGCGTTAAGACGTCATGGTAAGGCCTCAAGCCTCTTTAGGGTTCCGTACCAAAATCATAAAAAAGCCTTATTTGGAATATACATCAATTGAATGAATCCTATAAGTTCAAAGGCATAGTCCTCCCACTTCTTACCCCCGTCCCAGTTTTACAAAAACAATAGTCAATTATAAATATGAATAATATTTTGTATAAACTAGCGGTCGCCGTATTAGGCCCGGGTCACACCGAGGGCGTTCGCCCCGACACGCGACGCCGGCGCGCGTGTGAACCGCCTTTATTTAAATCAGTGTTGAGTTGTTGAGACTGTCGCGGTTGACTGACATTCCGATATAAGATATATCGTGGTCATATCGCTTAGACTTTAGATTTTATTGTTGAAATTATGTGATATACTTAATAGTTGCTTATTGACGAATATTATTTACTAATCACTATTGATTTTAACCAGTATCACACGGCGTGATACGTCGGGGCCAATCAGTCAGATCCGACTGTAAAGGAAATAGACAAAAATAAAACTGGGTAGTCGAGGATGGGTAAGGAGAAGCAAGGTAAACCCGATAATCAAGCCTGACGGATCTTGTTAGCCCCATGATACAACACAACAAGGTGGCCATCAC
This sequence comes from Lathronympha strigana, assembly GCA_949128165.1. Taxonomy (NCBI): domain Eukaryota; kingdom Metazoa; phylum Arthropoda; class Insecta; order Lepidoptera; family Tortricidae; genus Lathronympha; species Lathronympha strigana. The sequence continues at coordinate 2,669,005 of OX421904.1, forward strand.
GATATCATCGAAGACACCATTTTTCATTAGACTAAGAAAGAAATATATCATTTTGGCATGTGCGACTGTGACAGCTAGTTTAGCTCGTTAGTGAGAGACGCCACGGGACGGTCTCTCCTTGCTTTTTTCCACTATGGTTAGCACCGTGTACTTCTATTTTTTAGGGTTCCGTACCTCAAAAGGAAAAAACGGAACCCTTATAGGATCACTTTGTTGTCCGTCCGTCTGTCTGTCAAGTCTTTTTACCTCGGGAAACGCGAAGAGGTAGCAAGTTGAAATTAATACCATATACACAGGTCTGCAATCCCTTGAAGCTACGAAAGAACCACACCTCTACGTCAACGCATTCAAAAGACACGGCCGTTTATGTCGCATTTCTCATACATTTGCAATGGGAATCAAAATGTATAGGGTACTTCTCGTTGACCTAGAATCACAAATTTGGCAAAAACAACGAGCTTGTCGCTTGGCGCACAGAATGGTCCGTGCCACCTTTGTGCGGAACCCTCGGTGGGCGAATCCTACTCAAACTTGGCCGGTTTTTTTGTTCTTTGTATCTATCTCACCTCACTGCTATAGATGAAAATTAAACGTGACGCCCGGTTTACAGGCAATTTCTCTACGATTTTAACCGGTTCATTCCCTTCTCCAACTTCAATACCATTCCCATGCTCGAAGGTTTAACTGCCGTTAGGCATCCCTAATACCTCTAATAAGTTGCCTACTTAGTGATAAGCTATCTCCAAACGGTGATTTATCAGTGAATCGTACAAATATCGGTGCGATCAGTAACGGAGGAATGAGGAAAAGCTTGTTAGAGTTGCTTTTCATACGAACAGAGAAATTTCATGCTAGCAAACTTAATTTAAGAATTATTGTCTATTTCTAGATTTTAAAACACAGGGAATCAAAATGTGGGACCCAATAACCAGGCAAATAATATGCCTTCTAGATATTTACATATGTGGACATCGGCTGGTGTATTTAGTGTAACAGCAGTATTTATTTTTATTTTTTATTTTTATTTATTAGGCATACAAAACAGATAACATTTGTTACATGGTAGGTTTATACTAGTTACAGGTTTTGGTTGGGAATGTTACCCAAAGCATGTATGCTCAGCATGACAAACAATAGTGAGCGAGAACAACAATATTATCCTAAAAATGAAAAATATAGAATAACAGCAAAATTCCCATACATGAAAGAGAAAAACAACTAAGACTACCAAGAGTATTAAAAAAAAAGAAAAAACAGAATTAACAGTTAAGTGGTTAATAAGGTAATCAACGACGGCAAAGAAGTTCGATAACCTCCTTCCGAAAGACGGCAAATCGATGGTTAAAAATGTCAATGTGGGTATGCCTGGACACTAGGTCGTTATATTGTCGACACATTCTTACGATAGGATTGTAAAAAGAAGTATTGTTTCTGTACACCTGTAGAGCAAAAGTCTTAGGAGCTCGAGATCTGAACCGCGGGGTATTAAAGGTCACGAGAGAGAGAATGTAAGGAGAGTCTATTTTATAGTGAATTATTTTATGTAAAAGTAACATGTCATTAAGAAGACGGCGAGATTCAAGGGAGCACATATTGAATATGCGCAGTCGCTCGCAGTAATTAAGAGGTATAAGGTTGCGTCGTAAGTATGTAGATATACTGATCTCTTGGTAAGAAAGACTCAATAAAATGATTGCATGGGCAATCAGTATCTGAAAAAATGCAAATAACAAAGGTAAAAGGAAAGGAAGGAATGGAAAAAAGAAAGAACGTAGCAAAGGAAGTGTGTTCAGTTGACAATCGGAAACTAACGACATTGCGTCGCGTCTGCTAGATTATTGCGAGAAATGACAACTTACTCAAAAATTAAATGAATGAAAAAATTAAGTAAGTCACCTGTTGTAGTAGTGAGCCATTCGAATAGACAATACATGTTTCAAATTTAAACACATATAAAGCAAATGCCTATTCGAATAGCTCACTACTACATACAACAAGTGACTTAATTAAGTTTTTTACCTATAACAAAGGTAAATGCAGCATAAGATGAGTTTTCCGGTGACATTCGGAAACTAACAACATTGTCGTCTGCTAATTATGTTCCTTGGAAATTAAATTTCTATACCGACAGCAACGCCGCGACGATTTCCAAACGGGAAAATATGTCAATTTCTAAAGAAAGAATCACGTGATAGCTCGGAGCCCACGGCCGTCCCGCCCCGTGCTAGTATGAGTGATCCTTTAACTGTTGTTTTAATAGTATATCGGTGTGTTTACTTTAAATATTCCAATCACAAAACGTAACGAGAAAACTCCGAAGAGAAATTGTGTCGAATGTTTACTAGGACGTCTGGGGCTGGCGCAATTGCTTTTCGATACCGTGGTGCTAAATTACGAAACCGATCTACTTGAACTCCCAGAGTCGAACGACTAGAGGAACCAGTATAAATACTTTCCCGTCAGAAAGATCTTTTGAACAAGGTTAAGATTTTTATATTTAGCAAAGACTTTTGCATACTTATCTTTTTTTTCTTAAATTAGAATCGAAAGAGCTCGCAATTCTGAATAGAAATCACAAAATTTTCCAATATAAAGATGTCTGCTATGAGAACCATTGATACCGGAATGTACCAAAAAATAATTACCCTAGGAAAGAACAAAAATATCCGGGGGACGGACGACTCGACTCAGAAACCAAAAGACCGAAATCAGCGCAGTCGTTAATCTAGGTCGAATTATAGATGTATCATGACAGCCGTCATTACACTAGGTAGTTTTTAGATATTTCTAGGTCTTAAGATCACGGTTACCCTGGTCAGTTGACCAGAGGTCAATAGACGTGGCCATTAAGCCAAGATGCTCATCGCTCACGCTAAGTAGCGTATCGTAGTTATCTCTTTCTATCACTCCTCCTTTGTGGTTACCATGAGTTGAACTTAACCACAGGCGTTCGCGACTGCGCTTTTCTAAAATATGCTCGTCTCGCTCCTATCTTTGCTCTGGCAGGAGAGAGACAGACATACTTTATAAACACGGTTAAGTACCAGGGCCGTAGCCAGCGTTGAATGTAAGATGGGGCATTCAGCATTACAAGTAGGGCGCAAGTAAGCATTTCGGGTTAGATCAAATAGTATTTTAAGGTAGGGCATTGCCCCATAATGCCCCCCGTTAGCTACGGCCCTGTTAAGTACAAGAGAGGTATGAGCACAGCGGATGCATATCGTTTAGTGTGGTATTAGGGCACAGCACAACGAATGTCGTCTCGCTCAAATCTGGAGCAGAGTCCATCTGGGGAAGTACTTCCACCTTACAGAAAACCGCAGTTTAATAACACTAGACCCTACTCACAGTGTTGTGTTTTTGGTGAGTAAGGTCGCCAGAGCTCCAAGAGGATTCACTGTGTTGACAGCTGGGGACTCACAGAGCAAAGCTTGCCCCTTTAGCTGTCAACACAGCGAATCCTCCTTTTTTTTAAACGGCAACGCGCATATAACACGCCTGGAGTTGCAGGCGTCCATAATCTACGGTGAACCCTTTCCACCAGGCAGGCCGTATGCTTGTTTGTCACCTAGTATAAAAAAAGTCAAGGAAAGCACAATTATTACTGCGACAATAACAGTTGCGTGTTGTTCGCGAATGAGCCCTAGCGACTGGCATCTTGGCTACGCACACTGGTCTGTGTACTTACACATGAGTTCCACGCAACTGTATTCGATATGTCTCGTTCCTACAACTCTGGTAAGAGTGAGACGCATATACCTCCGCAGTCCCTATCGAATGCGGCCAATTTCAGCTCATGGCCAGCACACTGGTCGAGTTGCCTGCATTGGGAACACGCGGTCTGGTCGCACCAGTAGCCTTTCACTGCCTCTCAAGTTTTCTAGACAAACTAACCTTCTGCAAGCATGTTCATATTGGTATGCGAGCGATCGACTGGAGATGTCAAGTTTGTGGACATATAATTACTAAAACGAGGTATTTACCATGTAAACAAATAAACATACATAGAAAATAACCCGTTTTAAATAGTATAATTATAATTTTTTATGTTAGGACCATGTTAGCTTAATAGTATTTTGTGGACCTAAAAGTACTTACTTTGAGGGAAATTGGGATGCTCTTCTAAATATTTGGTTGGTATCGTTGGTATGTCCATCAATCGATGTCCTAATGCTTCCACAGTGATTGGAAAATGTATCATGCGTTAGGAAGGGTCAGAACATCTATTCGAACGTGCTAAACTGAGATTTGACATATCCATTTCATATTAACTACGTCACCATGTCATATTGAACATTTCCACGGAAGTTCGCATCGATGTCACTTTAAAGGATGACTCACACTAGAACGGGACGGGACGGGGCGGGACGGGAAAAGCTGACAATTTCTATAGAAAGCGTCCGTTACATCCGAGGGCTCCGAGCGTGATTCTTTCTACAGAGATTGACGGATTTTCCCGTCCCGCCCCGTCCCGCCCCGTCCCGTCCCGTCCCGTTCCGTACTAGTGTGAATCATCCTTAACACGTGTGAATAAGTCTCCTGGTGATCATCGCTCTAGTTAAAACATTACGCCAAAGTTTGGGATTCCATAGCTATACTGAAAGTGGAAGATGATTAATTGGTCAGAGCTGAGACCTTGCCTTGCTTATACTATGGGAACAGGACTGTTAGTAAGGCGAAAGTAAATACGGCGGAAGGTGTTCGTGGCACGGAATCGATAACAGTAGGTACATAAAGTTAAACCGGCCAAGATCATGTCGGGCTATGCTAATAATTTACTTACATAATCTATACCTTGCAGTGGTGGTTCTTCAAAAATATTCGTAGGGAAGTCAAACTAATATAAAGCTTTTTTTAAATATAAATTGAAATTAAACAATCGATAACAGTAGGTATATAAAGTTAAACCGGCCAAGATTATGTCGGGCTATGCTAATAATTTACTTACATAATCTATACCCTGCAGTGGTGGTTCTTCAAAAATATTCGTAGGGAAGTCAAACTAATATAAACCTTTTTTTAAATATAAATTGAAATTAAACACTTTAGCACGGCTTAGTCGCGTTTATTAACACCATGACCCTACGTTTCGAGCCCTTAACAGCACTCGTTTATGATGACTGATTGCGATTAATCCGTTTTAAAGTGTTTAATTTCAATGAACAATAATCCCGGAAACAGAAGACAATATTAAAATATGAATTATAGGTTGAAACAGAGTTTTCTTCTTGAATTGCTATAACACAACTCAGAAAGATGAAACCAAGTAATTCAACACGGTGGGAATCGAATTTTGTTCTAGGCACGCTCAACTTATAACTTGACCTTTTTCTAAGTGTTAGGCCTTTTTGTAAGCCATAGGAACCGCTTCTGATCAGGAGGCCCCGTATGACTGTTTACCACCGACTACGGAAAAAAACTGTACAACATATGTATATATTTTGTATATGTACTACCGTTCACAACACGGTTGCCATTCATTAAGTACAAAGTCAAAGACCTCAGTTTTATCATCGTACAAGTAAATTATAATTCCGGAGACAGACGTTGAAAAAGTATGCAAAAAATCGTATAATATATTTTGTCGAATTATAAGTGGATAATAATTTAATATACGTCTGGGAGCTGTACTCCGATCAACGAAGTTGTTGACCCAGGTAGTAGAAGTAATTGCTGAGATAGTTTTTTTTGCATTTATAAGAATAATGATAACACCCAAAATTTAATTTCATTTTGCAACTCTATTATGTACCTATGTGGTTCAATTTGAAAATAGTTTAACTGATACTAAGTAGGTACTTATTTAAATTATAAAATCTAAAAGTTATAATGGCATATAAATAATTGTTTCTCAAAGTTAACCGTAACAAATGCATATAGTTACTCCTTCACACACTCACACATATGACACATGCATGCATGTACACACGCGTTCAGAATTGAACGTATGAATGAATTCATTCATAAATTGGCGATGCAATTTTGAACGCGATTGTAGGTACCTACGTACGCACACGCATAAATTAAATTATGATTTCGCTGTCGAGATCCTGGGACCGTGGTGCTCAGGCACCCGTAAACTTTTAAGTAATTTTAAAATTTAAACTTTAGTGAGTCATACTGATATTAAATTACAACGCCACTCTGTCTGTCCGACGATGACTGCCCGATGCAGTCGAAACATGTCTCGTCTATTGTGATAAAAATACGTGAATATTAAGTAATTTGTCGAAAAAAAATTTTGAGGTCACCGGGGACCGTGCTGGCTCGTGCCTCGCACAACGGATAGGAGGTACCTATAGCTATCCAAAAGGGGAATGCAGCCAGCATTATGGGAACCCTTGTGCAAAGGCCGGGTCTCGGAGACCTCTACGAAGTAGTTAGTTAAGCATTTTCATATAATTACTTATGTGTGTGAGTGTGTCTCTGTATTATTCGTAATAAATTATTTTTTTATATCATTGGAAATATACGGTTTTCAGTCATTCATAAGCCGGAAAAACGCCAGGAAAAAAGGAAAATACGGTTGTCCGTCACCAAGCAAACGAATGCTCGTTGATCGGAGTATGGTTCGCCGATTACAGTGACTCATTGACTCACTTATAAGAGCCTAAATTAAAATGATCTCTCTCAGCATGCTATTTCATACGATTCAGGGGTCTAGTATGTTGGTAATAAAAACTAGACATTTTAAAATCTGGTTTTGAACTGGCCCACTAATCTTAGGATTAAGAGGGTCGTGGGTAGCCTACCTAGGGTACCTAGTGGTAGGTTAAAAGCGAAAATAGGCCAAGAAAATTAGATAATTCGCAGGAACTAATTCCCAGCAAGCTGGATATCGTTTTAGCACCTTCATTAGGTTCTAAAGACGTGTAAACTGACTTGGAGGACCCTCTCAGCTGGGGTTGGAAGTCCTTGTGACACAGCGGTTTCCATCAATAACTGTAAATCATATTTTTATGATATCACAGCTAAAGGTATGTTTTGTGTATACTTAGTGTTTTTTTGCACATGGGTATGTACAGTCAACCGATTGGAACCCTAGGCCACTCTAGAACCATGTCAAAATGACAAGCAATAAGAGATTTCGTACAATCTGATTTATAGCGTTACTATGACATAGTCCTACAGTGGCCTAGGGTTCCAATTGGTTGACTGTACCTACATGTGGCACATCGTCTGATATGTGTTTTAAAATAACTTAGAGGTATCTTGAACAGAAATTTGATTAGTCGAATATTTTCAAACATAATCGCTCTGAAAGACTGAAAAGTGTCACGCGGTATTGTTTCATTTTGACTATACCTCTAAATCAAATTTGAAGTTTAAGGTATTCATTCGACGTAGAATTTAACCTTCTTTACTCAATTCCAAAGAATTATTTTAAGAATTGTAGTTTGATAATAGCGCCATCTATAAGCATTGTTCCATAAATATTTCTGGCTTTATTTTAGCGCCATCTATACTTCTTCCGCAGTACTATAATGTTAACAATCATCCATTCATTTTAACATGTTGAAAAACTTAACTTATTTGATTTCAAAAATTCTTCACATCTCTAAGTGATTTAAATTAAGCATAAAATTAAATCAACCACGTAAGAATAACAGTGACGGAACATTACATAAACAGTAGTTTACTGAACGCAGCCCAAATGAAACACAAATGAATAGTATAGTAACACTGATTTTGACAGTTCACCGATTGCCGTCTGCTATTGGCGCTATTGCTGTCACTGTCAGTTAGTCAATTCGAGCAAGCGATGGTGAATGGAGATCGGTGATGCGCTTTCTAATCGTCATCTAATTCGATTGTTATTACACGCGTCTAAAACAAAATAACGCACGCTTCGGATACCGCGTCCGTGGAAAATGAAAGTTTGTGTTAAAACTGAATAATTGTCTGTATACGAGACGACGCGCTCAATAAAATAATTATTTTACAGTGTAATTCGTAAAAGATGGACAAAAATCGCGTCCGTTGTCCGCTTTTTGTGCTCTAACGCAGTGTTACGTGAAATGTGAATTACTGTGGCTGTTTTAAGGATTATTTAGCCATTTGTAAGTATTATAGTATGTGAATTTGATTAGAAATAATTGTTTTTCAAACATCCGCCGCGTCCCCTTTTAAGTGCCTCGGTATTGTGTTGTAGCTCGGTATTATGACATCAATTTCTCAACAATGATAGGTGTCAATAGTTTATCAGTGCTTTCTTACGATATTTTGTCATTAGTGTGGTTCATTAACTTACAAACGTAAATCTTATTACATAAATAATTACGTGTTTAAGCCCATTTGTGATGTTTTGGTTTGACTTTGTTTTGATATGAAAGCCGACTTATAAATGAGATAATCTGTGATAAAAGCAAACAGATAAGGAACTTCACCTTGAAAATATCATACCTACATTATCGTTTTTGACAGTGTGTTAGTGTTACACTGTTTAACACTGCCTAATAGTTAGAAGATTATGCTGTTTAGATTTTATGCCTGGACTAACATGAGTAATCTCCTCTGCCCCATCCAGGGGATATAGGACATTAAAAAAAACATATAATTTGTAGTTCAAGAAAAAAACAGTGTGTAAATACTTTTCAAATTAACTGTCAACAAGTGTTTAAGTGTGTTTATTGTTTGCATTAGATTGCAGAACAAATTATTTTGTTTTGGATAAAATTGTAATTGACATGTAATTAAGTTATCTAATTATATTTATGTCCTATACTAACCACCATTAAGAGATTCACCCATATTTGGGTTACACACTGATTATTGATATAAGGCTAAGTTTAGCTAGCTCACTTTTAATCTAGAGCTGTTTTTAAAACATGACACTTTTTAAAGGAATTGCTTAAGTGTTCCATGAACCAACTATCTATTGTATGGGATACTATAATACACATTTGATTACTCTGCATAATAAATTATTGCTGAGTTATTATTATTTCAAACAGACTATTGACTATTTTCTCATAGAGGGAAGTAAAATCCATGAATGTACTGGTTAAGTAATAGTCCATTTGTTTTATTTTTGACTAACAGACAGACAGTTCAACTAAATATTTAAACAAAACTAAGAATAATAGAAGCAGTTAACATGATACATACACACAACGGTTTTTTTTTAAAGTAATAATGTTACATAGATTTATGACTGCATTGGTTATTAAAGGAGATTTATAGAATTGTGTTGGGATAATTTCACATTAATAGCATCTATTTAATGTTTGTACTCAGCCTAACATGCTAACAAAATTATAATTTTTTTAAGTAAGAAAAAATGGGAAAATTAATTTTGTCAAAAGACAGTGCTATATACAACAAATTAAATAATACATTTGGAGTAGCATTGTAAAGAATATCAATATGAATAGGTCCATTGATATAGACTAAGATTGCTCCTATAGTAAAGGTTTTTATTAGGCACTCACGTAAATAAGTTCTATGTAAAAAAAAATGATACACGCTTTTATCACTGTACTTTGGTAATCGAATAACAGGAAGTTAGTCAAATTCAGCTTGCAAGATTTGACCCTAACGAACACACATATGTTGCAAGTTTAATAAAACCTTGTAAAAACTAATAAAATATAGTATAACCTTCTAGGTATAAGTAGGTAGTTTAAGTCAGAGGTCTCTAATGTTTTTAACCAATGTGTCAGAACCAGGTCTTAAGCCTTGTCTTACAAACTGTAGTTTAAATCTCCGTGTAAATTTCTAGTCCTTCATTTTTTAAACACTTGTTTAATGTGTTCCAGGTTGACCGATGCAGCCATGTCCAGTGACGAGTCAAGTGTGCGCGTTGCAGTCAGGTAAACTGAACATTTAATATTATAAAAAAACAATATTTGTTTTATAATTTAAACTTTCGTGAGACATATTGATATTAAATTGCAACGGTTAACACTCACGTATTTTTATCACAATAGGCGTGACATGTGATAAAAATACGTGAGTGTTAACCGTTGCAATTTAATATAATATTTGTTGTTTTATATTATTAAATATAATCTCACACAGCTCGACACAACCCCAAATAAAAAAATAGTAGTAGTTGTTGTGTATGTAGAGGGTAGTTGTAAGTGCATGCAAACGGTGGCTGCGCCCACCGTCAATCTCGAGAATAAAATAGTTCATAAATGGCCGCCTTGCGTTTAACTCATGCTCTGCTCTGAGGGTGCCACTAATCCGCATCCCGCGAAAAGGCAGCCCAATAATCGGCGACCCAATAATTGGCGACCACGATGTACATGGATTATTGGGTCGCCGATTATTGGGCTGCCTTTTCTTGGGTCGAGCAATCTCGAAGCGGGCCAATAATCGGCAGCCCAATAATCCATGTACATCGTGGTCGCCAATTATTGGGTCGCCGATTATTGGGCTGCCTTTTATCGGGTCGGACAAGCTCGGTAGCGGGCCAATAATCCAAAGCCACAGGTTTTGCAATACAATAATCGGCAACCCAATAATCCGCAACCAAAAAAATGGACACGAATTATTGGGCTGCCGATTATTTGTCTGCTTTTTATACAGACTCCTTAGATCGAATGTTAAGGCAGGTCGGTTTAGGTACGACGACGAGCGAAGCGAGGAGGAGTGTTAGGTAGAACTGCGACCTAACAGCAAGAACCGACTTTTTTCGCATCCCGCGAAAAGGCAGCCCAATAATCGGCGCCCCAATATTTGGCGACCACGATGTACATGGATTATTGGGTCGCCGATTATTGGGTTGCCTTTTCTTGGGTCGAGCAATCTCGCAGCAGGCCAATAATCGGCAGCCCAATAATCCATGTACATCGTGGTCGCCAATTATTGGGTCGCCGATTATTGGGCTGCCTTTTATCGGGTCGGACAAGCTCGGTAGCGGGCCAATAATCCGAAGCCACAGTTTTTGCAGTACAATAATCAGCAACCCAATAATCCGCAACCAAAAAAATGGACACGAATTATTGGGCTGCCGATTATTTGGCTGCCTTTTATACGGACTCTGCTCTGATACATAACAGTAGTAAAACATAGTTCCGAGATGTGGTGCTGGCATAGAATGCTTGGAATATCTTGGACTGAACGCCGCACAAACAAGTCTATCTTAGAAGAACTCCGCATAACAGCAAGGCTATCTACAGTATGTATTCAGAGGATCCTCAGCTTCTTTGGACACACAGTCAGACGTAGCGCTGACACTTTGAAAAGGAGCATTATCACTGGAAGCGTGAATGGGCGGAGAAGCAGAGGACCTGCACCCATGAGATGGGCAGATACAGTGCAAAAGGCTACTGGGACAACTCTACAGGCGACTATACAAAAGGCGCAGGATCGGAAGGCCTGGAAAGCGCTGGTCAATAGAGTCCCAACCCATATTAGTCACATCCCTCAGACATGAGGTATCGACCAGGAAGAGAAAACATAGTTTGTACAAAGGCGAACTTATCTCTTCAAGGGATCTCGTCCAAATCTTTGAGTAATTGAGGGAGAATAAGAGATACAGAACATTCAATTAGGCGATAAATCCATTACCTTGCCTTCATATAATTTAAACTTTCATGATTTATCCTGACGTTAAATTGCAACGGTTAAAACTCACGTATTTTTATACGTGATGCCCGAGCCGCGAAGGCAGCTACACCACTCTGTCCGACGATGACTGCCCGATACAATCGAAACATGTCACGCCGATTGTGATAAAATACGTGAGTTTTAACCATTGCAATTTAATACCTTGCCTTTCTCTAGATGAGCAATGTGTGTACCTGTATACAAGTTTATATGTGTGTTCCTATTCATATTTATACTGGACTGCATGGGGAACAGTTGCATAATGGTTACGACGATCCTCAAATATGAGGGAACAACTAAGAGAAGATACATATTTATTGGATCTTGGAAATGGCTCTAGTGATTTCTATTAAATTTGCTACGTTGGGGTGTTTTTCTTTTTTGTGTTGCCTGTCAAATTGACAGTATGTTCTGAAGCTTTACAGATTTTACTGAAGCTTCCATACAAGGCGAACGCCGGCATGATTTTAAGCAAGATTCTAGTGGAATGCGCCCAGTTTATTATAAACACATAAACAAATGCCGTACGAAGACTGGAACCCAAAACTTCCGTTCCTGTCTGTCACTATCACTACCAATTAGGCTGAGAGGCAGTAAACTTAAGTGTGACGTGAAAAAAAACGTGCCAAAATGTAATAAATAAACTGCGAAAGTGCTTCATTTAAACACGCAATTAAATAAATACATTTAATTGTAATAAATACATTTAGTAAATTATTTTGATTCGAGCTTTACAATTGTTAAGTGTGACGCTTAAGTACTACGGAACTATGGCCTCCCTAGCCAAGTGGTCCCAGGTTCGAGTCCGGTTGAAGACATTTATATGTGTGATGGGACTGATGGGTGAGTTATGGACTTTTTCTTTGTATATATAAGTATGCATTTATCTATTTAAGTGTGCATCTCGTTAACTAGTACCCATAGTACAAGCAGTGCTTAGTTTGGGGGTAATACTAAATAAACTAATATTTTAAAGCAGAAACGTATTCGTACGATACCAAATTTCTTAGAAAAAAAAGTGGAAAAAATGTATGACCTCAAGCAGGATTCGAACTCACGACTCTGGGATACGCACGCCCATCGCTCTACCAATTGAGCTGATAAGACCACACTCGTGGCCCGATTTTTTCACTTTTCCTTTATTCTATTAAAACTAAATAATACGCAAAGTAACGTAAGAACAGGACAAAAGCCTTGACACAAAGAACTGACCCTAATGACAATAGTTGACAACTTCAATGACAAATAGAATTTCCACCGTATTACCACGCCAATTTCCATCGCTAATGTCACAATGGAATGATTGTGTGGGGTACAGTTGCCTATAATGGCTGTGAGTTCTTTTATTGATGTGATGTCTTATTCTTTATTTGCACGGCCTTTTACGTGTTGCGATTTTACGAGTTTATTAAAGCGAAGACGTACAATTTAAATGTTGGTGATTTATTGAAAAAAACATCCTTATCACAGTAGGCGTGACATGTTTCGACTGCATCGGGCAGTCATCGTCCGATAGGGTGATTTTTTCATCTCCAGGGCTCAAGCTCTCCCCGGCTTTAAGTCGACTCTTGGCGCGTTTGCAAATTTTCGAAATCATTAAGTTATACATATAAGTTACTTGTGACCCGCCCCGGCTTCTTACAGGTGCAATGTATTATTACATATAAACCTTCTTCTTGAATCACTATCTATTTAAAAAAATCGCATCAAAATCCGTTGCGTAGTTTTAAAGATTTCAGCATACATACATTCATACAGACAGCGGGAGTCGACTTTGTTTTATACTATGTAGTGATATAATATAAGCAACGTAGAACCTGACGTGATAAATATTGTTAACACATGCTAACCCTAAGTCAACGGACACTTACTTCATCTATCAATTATTATGTAAATCACAAAATATGTATGTATGTAAATGTGTCACAGACCTGTATGTAAACCTTTGTTTTGTTTATACAGTGACATGTGACTAATTTGTTCTCGTATTGAACAATAGTCCACGGACGTAATATTTCGTCTTTGACCGGAGAATATGTTAATTTTCACTTTCAATATACGACTACATTAATATTTGTAACATCTCTGTTAGGACAATATGTGGGTGTAGTATAATAAGTTGTCGACATAAATTGCGAATAGTCTCCTTTTATATTAATGCAGAATTATAAATCTCTTCTCAATGACACAGTTTGGTTACAAAACAGTTTTATGTTTTAAGTTTACAAATCTGTTTTGCCAAGAAAGCCAAGAAGCAATCTGGGCTACCATGACGCGATTCAATTGAATTGACGACCTAAACTGAGTCGCTGCCTTAAAACTGAATCGCGTTAAGACTTCATGGTAAGACCCGAGGACTTAATTATAGTAGAAGTTAGAGGCGCGTTCATTTACAGTGATTGCAGTTGCAGAGTTTTTCTTGTCTTGATAATACGACGACTGCAATCTATTTGTGTACAATGTCTGTTAAAATTTATTACATTCGCGAATTCAATGCTCAAAATCCTTGATATATTGCATTAAACACTACAGAAGCTGAACAAATATTTACAATGACTGCACGCAGCAGTTTGGCGGCGGAATAAATGTTTGACGTTCATGCATCGATAATATCGACAGGCTCGTGTCTGGTCTTCCGCTTTGTGCAAACCGTTTAATTTCCTGCATAATAGATTTTGCATTATAAAATGGGTACTATTAAACTCCGCCCGCAACTTTGTATGCGTAGAAGGTAAAACCATTTTGAACCTATATTAGAAAACAAAAATTATCCTTAAGGTTTAATGTGTTATGACATTTGCTAATAGGATTTTCAAGTTCTACCTTCACATACTGTTCTGAATATAGAATTACCTCCTCTGATTTTTAGTAGATAACCGTATCCATACCCACTAATATTATAAATGGGAAAGTGTGTGTGTCTGTTTGTTTGTCCTTTTTTTACGTTACGGCGAAACGGAGCGAAGAATTGACTTTATGTTTTAAGTGGAGATAGTTGAACGGATGGAGAGTGACATAGGCTACTTTTTGTCTCTTTCTAACGCGAGCGAAGCCGAGTGCAAAAGCTAGTACATTTATGTTGTGATTCCAAGTGCTATACGTCTATACAAAACCTGTGGCAGTTTTCACACAAAGCCCCGTCCTTTCTAGCTATTATATATGTACTTAATAAAAATGTACATTTCCAAGTTAAAAAATTACGACCGCTGCACCCTTAGATGGGTGACGGTTTTAATGGTCTGTATCTTATTTGAGGTCTAATTAAAATAAACGTTATTTATTAGAACATAAAGTCTAATTTGCAAATGAGCTACTGTAGAAATAAATTCTTTAAGGACTCGTCAAATATCCTTTATGACTTTTTACACGAAGGGCCTACTGTGGAATTGACGTTGCGTGCAGCTAACATAGTTTAAGTATTATGTGCAGTATTTCAAATGAAAGCGGACTCCAGGCTCCCTGAGCCGCGGTATAAGCCGGGACAAAGTGCAGTGTTTGAACGGAGAATCCCGGATTAACGGGAACGAAAAATGTACCAGAGTTAGTGATTAATTAAATATCGACAAACTTTTCTCCACACAGTTAAAAAGCCTCTGAAAAACCAACTAAGTTTAAATACCTACCTTTCAATAAGATTACAACAAATAGTAGTTGCTTTATCTGCTTAGAGTTATTTGACGACAAAGAGTTTAACGGCTGTTTCAAAATCACGCTGGTGAGTTTGAAGTTTGAACACATATATATCTGTGTGTTTTTTTGGAAATAAGTCCGTAGGTGGAGTTGGTTTTAGGTACGGTATGAACATATAAACTTGGTTAATATTTCTGCATAGGCTGTTTTGTCTAGTTCATATACTGGCTTTAATTTTTAACGTCTGCTCAATTATTAAACGTTCCTTTCAACGTCAGACTAGTAAATGATTTATAGCCGGTTTTGGTAGTATGTTTCGGGATCTCTCATTTAAAATCCATTTAAAACAAATAGGTATGTCAAAAATAAACAGGACGTTTGTTTATACAATGTTAGTTACGTTACAGAGATTAGAGACAAGCTAAGTAACGTTACAGATTTTTACAACTATGTATGATAAAACGTTCATGTGGGCACAGGCTGTCACAATGGACAGGGTACCCCCTAGTTGACCTATCACAAAATTTGGCAAAAAACAAAAGCTTGAAGCACAAGTACAGGGGAAAATCCGAAAACCGTATAATTGCCGCACATTGAGAGTTTCGTGCTACCAGTATTTTTTAATAAATAGGTACCTAAGGTCATAAATTGGGGAGCATCCTTTGTGCGGAACCCTCGGTGGGCGAGTCCATTTTTTAAATTAAAAAGGCAGGTCTTTGCACGCGATATATAGTCGCGGCTCACACTTATGCTCGGCCTACTGTGGAATTAGAATGACACACACGCTAGGCACCCACGGCGATCTACCTTTGACTGTATCTAATTTCTTAAGAATAGGTAATTTACCCGCCTGCGGGCATGCTAACCATATAATTACTAATGAAATGACGGAGTATCCAATCCACCGACGCTCTGTCATCTTCTGTTTGCCATGAACTCTTTGGCATCATAGATATAGGATAAAAACTGGATATCCAATCAGCCGAAAAAAATGACGCCGTAAAAGTGCAGCAGTTGCGATTTTTTCTTAGAAAGTCACGTTTCATTAAGTGCCAAACAGCCTATAAACTTTTAAAGTGTATGAATTTGGAACTTAATGCTTACTTTAATAAGCTCCTTTTCGTATGAAACATTTACCATTTGTATCATTGTCAATGCAAGTTCGCTAATGTAATTTAAACCCACATTTTTTGAGGTTTATATTCTGCTTTGTGTATCTATTTCTTTTAATAAGTCAATGTTTGACACACACACACACACACACACACACACACACACACACACAAGAATGTAAACGATTGAACGTAAATGCCTAAAGCTTGCATTGCGGCATATTTATATTGTTTATAAACATTTTGTCTAACATACTATAGTACACATTTATGATACAAGCTTGTAATGTACTAATATCGCATTCAAAATTGCATGGGGAGTTAATGAATTCATTCATTCATAAATTGCCCATCCACTTTTGAACGCGTGTGTACTTGCCTGATGTAGTCGGGAGGTTTGGCTTCTTAATGGTAATATTGAAATAGAAAGTTTTGTAAATATGTACAGTTAAGTCAAACATCTTGGATTTGTAGGTCGAGTGATACCAAAGGCGAAATGTAATGTTCTTGTGTTGATATATGAAGTTATGACTGTTATGAGAAAAATATTACAAGAAATCTAAATTCGTAGCTTGTACTTAGTTTAGTTACAAATAATGTGCAGTCAAGATAAAGCAATATTTAAAAGTATAATTTCGATAATCGGTATCGGGTACTTTTGCAGAGCACGAAAAATAAGATAATTACACAAAAAAAGGAATCACTGCCTTTACCTTATTGGCAATCGGCAGGATTTTGACGTTATGATAAAAAAACTCTTCACTAGGTATTTGAAGTTTTAGGATAATGTGAAATATGACACCTAAAACAAAAGTGAAACCAATATTTTATAGGTATCTAACAAGGGAAGTGAATAACCTTTAGCAAAAGTCTAGCCAAACAGCAATTAACACTGCAATTTGTACCTATCAGTGTCTCAAGTTCGGCTAACTGTCTTATAAATGGCTGTTTTCGTTAACACCTCTAATCTTACTAAGCTATTACCATTTGTTTTGTCTGTGCAAGGAAGTTCTTCGTTAAATTGTATATGATTTGAATTGTATTTTGTAGGTAGGTTCCTCCACGACAAAGACCTATTTTGACCAGTTGATTGCTGTCTAATTTATCCTACTACATCATAGATAGGTAAGATACTGCAATTACTGCAAAATATTATGCCTTCCAATGTGACGGTTAAGTTAAGATGTTTCAAGTAATACAGGGCCCTCCAGGGGAGTGCGCATACGTACCATTCCGCTTCTGAAGAAGTACAATCCCAAATGTGCATTACGCGGTTCTGTGTTGTGACAAGTCAGTACAGAAAAATACACCGAAGTGTGCAAGATTTGTTAATGTCATTGTATCATTTTATATGTGTTAGTTTCATTACAGAGTGTTTTTTTGTATGTAATAAGACTTATATGTAAGTAGAGCGTCTGAATGTACGTTTTCCCCCGCTATACGTGACAGAAAAATTTGTACCGAAAGATGTCGCTTTGCCGTCTCCCTTCCAATATGTTGGAAGGCTGTGTTGCTCGAAGATATATTCTAGTACCCGATAGAGGCTATGGTTTTTAACCTTCATGGAAAGTACTAATAAACTAAGGCCCCGAGTCCCCAGGGTCTGCACTGTCCCTGGCTATGACAGCGGCCTCGAGTACAGTGTGGCTAGGGATGCTATGAATCTCTGGCAGAGATCCGGCTATCACAAAACTACATTTGGCGACGTATAATACAAGGACTTTGAGATTGCAAACGAAGCTGGTAGAATTGGAAGTAGATCTAACTGGCATAAAGTGGGACGTCATAGGGCTAAGTGAGGTGAGGCGAGAAGGAGAAGATACCATAAGACTGAACTCCGGCAATATCCTATTTCATACAGGGAGTAAAAGCTCTGCGTTTAGCAGTGTGGGTTTCTTAATAAATCGGGAACTTGCCAATAACGTAACGGCGATCTGCAGTATCTCGCCGCGTGTATCCTACACTATCATCAAAATAAATGAGCGATACTCTATTGATGACCGCTGGAGCCAGCGAGTGCTGCTCTGAAAACCTCGAGTTGGAAGTAGTGATGGGCAAGCGGAAAGTTTCCTATTTGGGAAACTTTCCGTAATGAAATTTACAGAGAATATTACCGTAATATTCTCGTGATGTGAAAGATAGAGAAATTTATATTTTATTGCGGTCTTATGTCATGTCATTTAGGTAAAATAGAGGCACAAAGACGTCGTTAATTGTATTGCAAAAGGATAATATCGTTACTGAGCAAAATAAAAAGTTACATGTAAATTACGGTAAATTTCCATAAATTCTCGTAAGTTACCGTAAGTTACCGTGAAAAATTATCGTGCAATTTTAAACGAAACCTAGAAATTTATTACAAATACGAGGGATTTAATAAATACTAGCTCAAATTTAATGAAAGTGATACAAAAATACAATTGAGTGTAAAACTCGCATCAATTAGGCCACGCTCGGGTCGAGCGAACGCTCAGGCCAAGTATGTAGTAAAAAACTACCATGCACAGTGCACACTGCCTACGCGGAAAATACAGTAGTAGTCGACTTAATTGTAATTTTGTACTGTTTTAACAGTCGTGGCAAAACCATCTACAGTAGAATCCGGTTATAACGACGCCGAAGGGACCGACAATATTACGTCGTACTAACCGGAAGTCGTACTAAACAAACTGTCAATTTTAAAGTTGTTTCTCGATTTTAATAGTCACACATGCATTATAATTCACAATGGTTCAATGTTACTCACATAATAATTGAAATTAAGAATATTTTGCTCTTTAGTGAAAGAAACTGTTGAACCATTGACCTATTTACTCGTACTTCCTGACTACATTGCAATTTAAGCCATTGTAAATTGCGGAGATTTTTTTTACACGAGATGAAACCCTTACGCGCTTAAGTTTCAGAACATTCGCTTCGAACAAAGATTCTATCTTGTATGTATTGTTTGGTTATAATGCACCGTCACCGTTGTAACCGAACATATGCGTGTGAAATCCCGTCGTTAAAAGCGGTATGTCGATATAAGCAGTCGTACTAAACGGATGCACAAATAATGACTTGTATGAAAACCAACCATCTGCCTATACCTACGTCGCTAAAACCGGTTGGTCGTTTTATGCGGATTCGGAGTCGTAAATTTGTGATTTGTGTTAGTGAAAAACGAATGGTTTGCCATAAAGCCAAAGTTGTTAAGTTTATGACTATCTCCGAAAAAAAAATTATGAAATAAGATGTCAGCGAGTGTAAATTTAGTCACTTTACAACCTTATTTCATTAAGCTAGGCTCAAAAGTGTGAATATATATTTGACATCGACTTTACAAGTATTCAATATCTCACGAAATTGTTGTATTACTACAAAATTTATATGCAGGTTATAAATTGAAAGAGATGTCATATACTAAAGAAAAAGTGACCAAGGTCCCCGGTGAGCAGGGCTGGGATCGAACCAGCGACCTCCTGCTTTCGCGGCAGACGCCCTAACCACTGGGCTACCCGATCACTCGATCCCAGCCCTGCTCACCGGGGACCTTGGTCACTTTTTCTTTAGTATATGACATCTCTTTCAATTTATAATTTATATATAGTAGTGTGACTACTTAAAAAAAAAACACCAAAACATGAATCAAAACATTTATTACATTTAATAAATGATTTGATTCGTGCTTTAAAATTGTTTATATGCAGGGTTATAGACTATGCAAAAAAAAATATAAAGAATTACAGGCACTTTTCATGCTATAGGATAAAATAATTAAGTGATTCATATCATTCCATATTGTGCCGCTCTATCTTTGCCATTAAAATATATACTTATATTAAAAACTGAACTAAAGAAACATTTTGTTTACTTTTTTAACTACTACAATTTGAAAGTCCCTTGACTTGACTATACATATATTTAAATAAAATAATAATAGTATAGAATATGGGTACGCCGAGAACAAGAGAACAATGCAAACTTGGAAAGTATTTCTTGATTATTTTTAACTGGCACCCGCCCCGGCTTTGCACGGGTTATTAGTATACATATAAACCTTCCTCTTAAATCACACTATCTATTAAAAAAAACTGCGTCCAAATCCGTTGCGTAGTTTTAAAGATTTGAGCATACATAGGGATATAGGGACAGAGAAAGCGACTTTGTTTTATACTCTGTAGTGATTAATAATTATTCTTATTTGAAATGCAACAAAATGCAATGAAGTAATAATGCAATGTTCTTTAATTTTTCCATAGTAGGTAACCACTATATTTCGTTAACAAAAAATATATTTCCTAAGAAATTTCCATGAAATTTAAGAGAACTTACGGTAATTTACGGTAACTTACGGTAATATACCATTCTAACAAGTTTTAAGTAATGTATCTGACCGCGAGCATGAAGCACATGAAAATATGCAAATATTTCGTTATTACAAAAAGTTGGATTTTCATATCGAAAAAAAAAGTTACAAAGTAAATTGCTACTTTTGGTAATATTACCGTAATCTTTCCGAGAATATTCTCGCAGTCGGAAATATTCTCTGCAATTTCCCATCACTAGTTGGAAGCCGGAACGACGGGAAGGAGCTAGATGGTCGGACAACATTAAAAAGACGGCAGGGCGGACCTGGCACGGAATCGCCGCATCAAGATCAACATGGAAATCCATGAAAGAGGCATGTGTCCAGCAGTGGACGCAAGTATGCTGAGAAGAAGAGATTCTAGTACCTAGACGGCGTTCTAGAGCGCCGCCATACGTTCGGTTGTCAAAAGTGAGCGCTCAACAAACTACACTTACTTAAAGTAAAGGGCCGCCCCGCCCTGTGTACATCAGTCAAATAGGCAGCCGCCTTAGGGCATATTCTGAGTTCACTCTTATAAAATGCTCAGTTGTACAGTAAACTCAGGCAATAAAGTCCTGTACTTTTGGCACTTTGGTTGTATTCATATCTTTATAGTTGACTGTACGAAGCACGGATACGGATAAATCGCCAAATGCTATTAGCGTTATAAATAGGGCAATCGCTGCATTCAATGCTAGATCACGTCACTATTTAACACCGAGTGTAAGAGCACTAAGTTTATAGCCGTTTAACGGCCATTAAGGTAACGAACTGATGCAATAAAGGCAATCTTAGAGGACAGTGTAAATTACGTTAGGTATGTTCGCTTAGTTTGTTCCTATTTACATGATACTCGTAGTCATAATATGCCGACCATATAGGTAATTCACAGTCAAGACTAAAGATACCTTTTTTCCAATTCCCCAAAAATTATGACTAATCTTAATATGAAAATCTTTTATCCTGCGTTTCAAAAATAACTTAGTTAGTCATACTCCGCTAGTAAAAAAATTCTGCAAATCATAAATTGACACTGTCACATTGGTCACTGTTTCTGTAGTATATGACATCTCTTTCAATTTATATATCGTAGTGTGATTAGTGATTACTTAAAAACATGGTTCAAAACTTTTACATTTACAATTGTTTCTCCAAATTAGTTTATTAATTTCTACAAAAGAATGCAATCATAACTCGTAAACTTTGATAATCTAAATTAACCCCCTTTTTATATGCCTGTTAACTGACAAACTTCCGCATATAATTTTCTTGCGATCGTTATGTGTAGCGACTAATTATAAAATAGTGTTAATTCCTTTTGCGATTTCTTAGCGAGCCCGATGGCCGCCCGAGCAGAACATTCCGATATATCGTTGATCGCGGATTCTATTAAATAAATTAATATTATGGAGCAATCTTACACAAATCGATCTAGTCCCACGGTAAGCTCAATAAGGCTTCTGTTGTGGGTAAATAAATGACGATATATAATATAAGTATACTTAGGAAAATCCATAGGTAACTCAGGAACAAATATTCGGGAATACAAAAATAAATGCCCTGACCAGGGTTCGAATCCACGCAGGAAGTTTCCTGTTTCGTAGACAGGCCAACTAGCAACTGGGCATATATACCATGGTATAAAGGATGTTAACAATATTTAATGGAGTACAAAATGGACCCTGTTAGGGCGAGACATATTATTATAGCTAAACTTAACCTAGACTTAGCCTATGAGTTTCTAAGAGCATCTAATATTTCTAAAATTCAGATATTCTTCTAGATTGTAAGACTCGATTACACAAAATAATTTTTAATATTGTCTTCTGTTACCGCGATTATTATTCATTGAAATGAAACACTTTAGAACGGATTAATCGCGTTTATTAACACCATGACCCTACGTTTCGAGCCCTTTACATCACTCGTTTTCAAAGGGTTATGACTAAGAGAATGCGAATTCTCCCCGTCAATCAAAGAAGTTACTTGTGCAAACTACCTACATACAAAAATATTACAGACAGATGACGTGGCATAAGCCGGGAAAACGCTAGGAAGAAGATAGATTACTAAGCAATCGGACATAGTCCACAGTTGCACATTTGATTTAATTTAATACCATTGCATTGAGAATAGGTACCTCAAATATCTCAACCAACACTGCGCTATTAATACTATTATTCTCTCCGCTTCGTCGCTAACTTTTGAAGCTTCACACCGGTGAGCGAAATAGCTCAGAATAGCTCAACTTCAAAGCTCACTTTAGCTCCGCTTTGACGGCTCGCGAATTTCCGCAATTAATGTGGGTAAGCACATTCGTCATAGTTTTAGAGATCATAAATCATGAAGTCTTGCAAACAGCTCTAAAATTAACGTTAGACTTAGTTTGTTGTTGAAAAAGCCGACCATTCAAGTCCGTTTAGGCAATCTCTCGGATCTGCATAGCGGGTATATGTCCGCCGGGATTCGCCAGATAAATTTTCCATACATTGGTTTGGTTTGCAGATCGTATTAGGTATCACATACTCCGACGTATATAGACGGCTAAACCTTCCTTCGTATACCACGCCCGGTAATTCGCGGGCTATCATGTACTTTGATACCCAATTAGTACCTCCTTCCCTCACCTTCCCTACATTACCCGCGAATTACGGGGTGTGGTAACGAAGTGTTACAATTTTTCAACTGACGCGCGGGAGTAGCAAAAGTTAACATGCTGTTTAAATTCCTTGAGATGTTCTTTGCTATTAAAAGTGCCGTAGGCCTCTAAAGTTGTGAGGCCTTTATTTTTAGCTCATAATTAAATTAATCTTTTTTTTTTAATAGCCTGTTTTTGTGTCCCACTGCTGGGCAAAGGCCTCCCCTCTCCTTATCCAATCCTCCCTGTGCTGGGCAAGATCCCACCAATCCCGCTGAAACGCATCCAAGTCGTCCCGCCATCTCTTTCTCGGTCTGCCTCTGCCACGACTATACCGGGGATTCCAGCTAGTGGTTATTTTGGCCCATCTGTCCCTATTCATCCGGCAGACGTGTCCAGCCCAGTTCCACTTTAGCCTGGCGGTCTTCATCCCAACGTCGATGATTTGGGTTTTTGAGCGCAGCTCTGTTCCTCACTGGAACACAGAAATTAATCATACCTGATAAAAAATATCAGCCTAAATAACAACCGGCTAAATGGTTTGATAGAAAAGTCACATATATTTCTAAACATTCTCATGTCACTGTTATAACCTCACCGGCGAGAACGCACCAAACAACGCGATCAGAATACCAATCGCGTCATAACAACGTATTTCCTTTCAATGGTTCGAGTTTGCATAACCATCGGCAAACTTCGTTGGTGTAATTATATCGCCATAACAATTGACGACGGCAACAATGTTATACGTGGTGGATGTAAGGTCCGACCGAGACTAAATGAAAGTCTCGGCCGAGACCGACGCCGAGATTTTATAATATTTACGAAAAACACACATTTTCCACAAAAATATGTAATACCTAATCAACATGAAACTGTTTAATATAGCAATCACTGGAACAATTAATTTAAGCCAAAGTTTGAAAAAAGGCATAACTTGCATTACGATGACACGAAACACTTTATACATAATTGGCTTAAAATACTGATGAGTAGTGAGTACACATCAAAAACGCAAAAAGTGTCAAAATGGATGGTTCGGCCAGGGTCGAGTACAGGTTTTTGTTATAAAGACACATGTAATAGTAGTTTGCTAAGTTTTATGTTAACAGGTTACGTAGCTTGTTGTCTACATCTGCACTTACCATCAGGTGAGATTGTAGTCAAATGCTTACCTTTTCCTGAATAAAAAAAAAACATATTATAAACTAAAAGTAATGAAATAAACGCATATTTTTGGCACTTTTGCTATAGGTACTCATAGCTGTGTCTGACTGTAGGTACCTACATAGCTATTCTTAGAACTATTTCATACTGTGAATATCGTTAATGCATTTCAAGTTTTGCCGCCACGACTGACAGATCGACACCTTACTTGGTAGACAACAATGCAGTCGTTGAGCGGGTAACGTCATATGCCTGTTTATGTGGTGCATTTGGTCCTCGTATAGACGGATTGACATCACTGCTGTGGAATGGTAAATAAAATCCGTTAATCAATGCTTATGGACCTCGCGCCACTGTTTCACATGAGTCCGCAATTCCGATTCTTTTCAACCGACTTCAATATTTCAAAAGGAGGAGGTTCTCAATTCGACTGATTTTTTTTTTTTTTTTTTTAATGGATGTTCACTCATAACTCCGTCATTACTGAACCGATTTGAATTTTTTTTTTGTTTTCTAAAAGTAGACGGTTCCTGGTTGGTCCCGTTTTTTTCAAAATCCATTTCTGATGATGAAATCCATGAGGAACTGAGGGAACTCCTCAAATTTGAAAGGCACATGCATGCTGATTTGGGTGATTTCTTAAGAAACTCGAGCATTTCTTTACGAAAATCATCAATTTGGTGGAGTGGACCTGATGATGAAGACCAGGGATGGCAAAGTGGAACTGCTTCGTAATTCTCAGGACTATGATCCGATTTTAAAAAAATTTTTTTTGTCTGTATATAGATGGTTTCAGAATTGTCCCGTTTTTTTCAAAATCAATTTCTGATGATGGGATCCATGAGGATCTGAGGGAACTCCTCAAATTTGAAAGGCACATGCATGATGATTTGGGTAGTTTCTTAAGACACTCGAGCATTTCTTTACGAAAATCATCAATTTGGTGGAGTGGACCTGATGATGAAGACCAGGGATGTCAAAGTGGAACTGCTTGGTAATTCCCAGGACTATCGTCCGATTTTAAAAAATATTTTTTTTTCTGAAAATAGATGGTTCCAGATTTGTTCCGTTTTTTTCAAAATCAATTTCTGATGATGGGATCCATGAGGAACTGAGGGAACTCCTCAAATTTGAAAGGCACATGCATGATGATTTGGGTAGTTTCTTAAGACACTCGAGCATTTCTTTACGAACATCATCAATTTGGTGGAGTGGACCTGATGATGAAGACCAGGGATGGCAAAGTGGAACTGCTTGTTAATTCCCAGCTCTATCATCCGATTTGAGACATTCATCTTTTCTTTGTAAAGAAATACCTTCAAGATAGTCCTATTTGATTATAGTTCTATTTTGATGATGGGCTTCATGAGGGATTGAGAGAACTCCTCAAATTTTAACGGCACATGCATTCTGATTTGAGGGTTTCCTTAAGTAACTAAAACAGTGTTTTGGCGGAGTCAAAATTTTGATGAACTTGATCTGATGATGAAGACCAGGGATCGCAAAGTGGAACTGGTTAATAAACCTAGCTCTACTTATTATCCTAGTTGTGACATTCATCTTTTTGATTTGATTTATATTCTGATGATGGAGTTCTAGAAGAATTCAGAGAACTCTTCAAATTTGAACGGCAGGTTAATTGTGATTAGAGGGTGTTCATAATTAGCTTAGGCATTTTCTTACTGTGGCCATCATTTTGCTGGAGTGGACCTGATGTTGATAATCAGGGATGGCATAATGAATATGCTCGTTAATTTACAGTCTGTCATCCAATTTAACACATTGTTATTTTGTTTGTTTAAAGGTCTACAAGGGAGTTCCGTTTGATTATACTTCAAATGTAATGATGGAAGCCCTAGGACATTAAGAAAGCTCCTCAATTTTCAATCGTACACGTGCGGTGTATTGGATATTTGTGAAGTAAACTGGCTAACTCAAACAAATTCTTAATTTCACTATTACCGGGAACCAAATGAAGTCGGTTTTTTTTTCTTAAAAATTATTTCTTTATAACTATCGATGATCGAATCACAATAGCCACTACGCACGCTGCGTGCGTAGCCAAGATGGCAATCGCTCACGCTCAAGCGTATCGTAGTTATCTCCATCATTTTTTCTTATTAATGCGACAAATACAGTTGCGTTTCGTTCGCGACTATTAAGCGTTAGCGATTGGCATCTTGGCTACGCGCACAGGCATACATACGAAATAATTTGCCTATGCTGAAACGAATGATCGGCGGCTTAATAGATTTTAGAAGGCAAGTAATCTCCCTCTCTACAGAAATATATTAATTATATGAACTTTTCTGGGTCGTTCAGACTTGGCACTCTTGACAGAATGGTCGTGGACGTGGACATACCGGGTCGTCTGCTTTCTTTAGGGCTGCTTTGGCGAACCTTCTCCATGGCTTTCTGTTGGTTTACACGTTTAACTGTATATAATAGTTTTTTTTTGTGCTATGTACATGTGCAACTGTCAATTATCTTCATTAAACGGTATCGGTTTTTAGTACCGGCAGACCAACTAGCCATCACAAGATGGGCCCCCACAATTAGCGACATTTCAGCAGACAGCTCCATCCAAGACAGCATCGGTCTCAGGGCTGGGAATAGATAGGTGTCAGTCTCTTGTTTCCTTCCTAAGCACAGGTTGCGCAATGAGATATGACTGCTGGCCTTGAATACGCTGACCAGTGCAGTCTTTTTGGGGTTGTGGAAACCAGATGCGCTTATGAGAAAACGTGGGCTACCGTTTTCGCCGAGCGCTCATAATCATAATTCATTGCGTGGCCTATACCGGCTGTTGTATTTTTATACAACAGCCGAAACCATATGTCACGTAGCGTACACATAAGATATAAGTAAACCCTACGATCAGTCGATCAAACAACCTAACCTTGTACATTTTCCGAGAATCTGTTGTCATTAGTCAGCCGTCTACTGGACAAATTAGGAACAAGGCTTCCCACACGTTTTCTTTGTCGTACCTATTAAGTGATCACATACTTTTTTCATCTTTATTAGTCCAAAAATAAAAATAAACACTTAAGGTTCACGAGCTTTAATATGAATAGATTCTGGGAAATCGGGAATCAACCTGGGGATTTAGGGGATGAAAACGAAGTTGACAGTTTAAACTACTTTTACTCGGTCAAAGTAAAGATCGCAAGCTAGCCTTCTAAATATAAAAGTATAAAGTATATGTATAAATAAAAATAGGAAACAACAAAACATATTCTCCTAGACGGTAGACAAGTAGAATTATACAGGAGTAGATATTTAGGGGTTGTAAACACATTAAGGCCCACTTGCACCACCCACGGTTAGCCTTTAACACGGAGTTGAGCTGTCAAATTCCATACAAAAACCCGCTAAACTCCGGGTTATGTAGCTAACCCCGGGTGGTGCAAGTGGCCCTAAAGGAAGCAATTAGTAACCTAAAAACGATGCTAGAGGTGGTTAGAGTAGGGGTACCTAGTTATCACGCAAAAAGCCCAATGGATAGCCGGCCATATACGATCGGGCAATCCGTCAGAGCTCCATAGTGGTCCGCCGGGCATCCGCCAGACATACATTAATTGGCAGATTTGGAGGTTATGCCCGAACGTATATAAGGCCAGCTGATCACAAGTCCCGGAAAAAGCCTAGCAAAACTGACTATAACATAAATACCTCCACCTCTGACAAAAAAAAACCCCTCTGGACATTGATCGAGATTCCGAGTAAAGTTCCTTCTCAGAAATCTTGGAAAATGGTAGATTATTTGATAAGACGGAAATAAAATAAAAATATTTTAAAAGATAAATTGATTCAAATAAATCAACAATTAATAAGAGCATACTGTGTTTGCTCAGTGTCTGACACTAGTGACATGCCTGGGTTTTGCAGTTCAAAAAGGTTGATCGAGATGAAATACTTTTAAATGTGTATACAAGTTGTTCCGAAATTAATTACTATTAAATCGCAAATCAGTAATTTCTCTGTTAATACTGTGATGTTTGGAATGAGACTTTGTACATAAGTTAGAAATATTTACCCTAATAAACACACCTTATTCATCTATGTCCAGAAGGTAGAGACACGTTGTATAAAACAATCGCATTACTTGTAAAGTGACCAAGAAACAAAGCATCGATTAAAAAAACTTGCTTACAAAATAATACAGTCGAATTGATAGCCTCCTTGTTTCTGTTGAAAATATGTGTCACTGTCAGTTAACTGTTCGAAAATAAACCTTACTACTTCGACATGACACATCTTTTGTATTTATGACATTTTGTATTCCGTACAACGTTTGACCTACCGTTTTAATATTTCATTACCCACGTGGGAAGCTATTGATTCCATCTATCATCCTTGTCTACGTCCTATTTCAAAATCTAGAATTATTAATGGTCCTACTAGTTTCCGAACCACTGTAACCTAGATGTCTGCCTTTGTCATGTAGGTAGGTACATTTTTATAACCTAGAAACTTTTGTTGGATCGAAATTGGTTCAATTTCCGTTTGGCCCTTTTGCTTTCGAACTAATTCAGAAGTGATTCTTATTGAGCGTTGTACTGTTTTGTTATCTAGTTCATTCAGATTCTTTATTTGCTTTCGTAAGATACAAGTATCATGCAAAATTGTGTAGGTACAATAATACTCATCATTCGATCTTGCGCCCTATTAGGCCGGGGAATACGGCTACTACGGTATCTCCTGCCTGTCGTAAATGGCGACTAAAAGGAGTCCGTGGGGTCGTAGACGGCAGCAATCAGAGACTACTACCGTCAAAAATTGTATCCTCCTATTCTTAAAACCGAACCAACCCGCATATAACAAAAACTGAATCTGACGATGTGTTATGACAGTGTGCATTGACAGTCTTACATAACAGGGACGTCCGGTACATTCTACGTGACAGGACTTGTCAAAATGTAAACCTCTCACTTGTGTAGGCTTCCCATAACTTTATGTGTAAATTATTCCCATTGAATATTAAACGTTAGTGAGTCGAATCTAACCTTGATGATATTCTGCTTTATATTATAAACAAACATAAGTACTAAACTCATTTTTTTTTGGTGGAATAAAATATTTAGTGCATTATTAGAAGCACAGACACATCTCAATACAGTACAGGATTGTCTTGATTGATATTGATCTATTGGCATATCTGATATATATTACTATTAAAGATTACAATTATCGCTAGTCACGAAAATCTGACTCATAATAATGATAACTTTATTACTTCTAATATATGAAACAGTCGCATACATACAGAGACTGGTGGACTGCGCACGGGATATTCTTCAAATGTTGTTAAGCCTCGCTAAGGAAGGATTTAGTGAATTTCAACCCCTCCGGGGATAAGATGGGGTTACAATTTTTTAAGACTAATTTTATCTGAAGTCATAGAAGATGACACGCGGTATTTCATTGTTGAGCCGCGATAGCACCTTGTCGCAAAATGTCAATGTCAAAGTATTATCGAATTTTAATTTTGTAACAGACACGTCTGCGAACGAAATTTCAATTTTATAATTGAAAGAAAAATGGAAAAATTCTCCGCGTCGAGCAGGATTTGAACCCACGACCTCTCTGAACACCGGTCAGATCGCTCTGCCAATTGAGCTATCCGCGCCCGGTCGACCCCGGCGAATGTTTCCACTACTTTCTTTCATTTGGTGTTCAGAGAGGTCGTGGGTTCAAATCCACTCGACGCGGAGAATTTTTCCATTTTTCTTTCAATTATAAAATTATCGAAATTTGTTTGTTAACATGACGTTACTTAACCGTGACAGAGTTGTATAGTGGCTCAATAATAAAAGTCCGTGAGTGTACAACAACCAATCATGCCATTGTATGAAGCGCTCGACTCTCTCACTTGAATACGACAGTAACAACATCGCAGTACAAGTATTATTCAACGCATCACCTCTTTAACATTAAACTTGACATGTTTATTGTTTAGCCGCCTGCATCGCCAAACTCAATTAACAAACTAATTAGCACCTTATGTTTTATTCAATAGGGTTGATTGTCGTTTAGTAAGGTGGGCAGTAAAAGTTTAGGTATGTGGTAATTTTATACCAAAGATTAATACTTACAGTAGTTTACAAGACGATATTCGTTCATGAGCATAAGTGAGATAATGTTGTGCGTTTTAGTAAGATGTGTCAATAGTTAATAAGTTCATTTCTAAATGCAAATGCATATTTATGGCATTTAGCGCCATATCGGCTAGCGACAAAGTAAATTACACAAGCCTTAACTTGTGCCCTAGGTCATTTAGAAAAAAATCATAACACTATCGAATTTGCTCACAAAATTACACGGGAATGAGAAATCTGATCCGTGGGGAACTCCTGCGTGCGTAGCCAAGATGGCAATCGTTCATGCTTAATAACGTATAGTAGCTACCTCTCTCTATCACTCTTCCTTATTAGTGTGACAATGACAGTTGCGTTTCGTTAGCGACTGAGCGTTAGCGATTGGTATCCTGGCTACGCACCCAGGGGCCTTACTATGACGTCTTAACGCGATTCAGTTTCGGAACTAAAATGAGTCGCTACCATAAAACTAAGCACAGTTAAGAACCTAAACTGAATTGCGTTAAGGCGTCACCGTTTGTTTTGACGTTTGACCTTGAATAACTTACGACGCGGACAGGTGATTTGCGGTAACTTTTAAGGAAACTATAAGAACACCCAAATGAAGGTATTTAGGGACTTTCTAGCTTATTCCGTCTCATTCCGCAGTTATATCCTTTTATAACTTCATAATTCGCGCTTGCTCTGGTAACGCATGAACAATCAAAACGTAAAGCGACTAATGTGTGTTCTATCGCCTATACAATGGCTTGTGTTCTAAAGAATTGTTTGACTTGATGCCAACGTCCACTTTTCACCTTCGCACGCTCGTCATCGACAGGGCGCTCACCCACACACCTTGCAACCAAAATGGTCGCGCATGCACTGTGCGGTTTCAAAGGAATTTCCTCCCGTGAACTCTGCGGCTGTGGAATGAGCTCCCTGCCGAAGTTGTCCCGAAGGATTACAGTATGGAGTTCTTCGAAAAAGTAGTGTACAAGATTTCAAAGGGTCGGGAGCGCGCATGCGAACCCCCCTGGAGTTGCAGGCGTCCATAGGCTTCGGTGACCGCTTTCCATCAGGGCCGTATGCTAGTTTGCCAACGCTGTGGTATTTAGAAAAAAAAAATGCTCTTCACAAGCTCTTGGTCACGCTAAGACAATTTTTACCCATTACCCATTAGATACTTCTACTAGGTACTGTAGCCAGAGTTACACTGGTCCAACTACAACGCAGAGTTAATAGATAACAGTTTAGTGAATTACATTAATATATTGTGTTTGGCATGAGCATGCGTCCTCGGCTTGCGATACAATTGTGACTACGATTGTGCAACAGTATGTATAACAAAGTTATCTGTCATCGCCGATAATCATGTCTTTTTTTAATACATACCTACGATTATTATTCCATTTTTTTAATTAAAATACTTATATCGGGTTACTCACGTCAATAAAGTCGAAAATAGCTCGACATGTTTCGGAACAGTCCGTGTCCCTTATTCATGAGTCATGCGTCTAGCCGCGGCGGCTGCTATACGCACACTGCGAGCACCAGCGCGCTCTGATCTCGACTCCATTTTGTTTTTATTGAAGAGAGTCGGTTTTTTATCCATTAATTGGCACATGCGAACCAAACAATCGCAGAATAAAACTACCGGGCCGTACGCCGCTTACCATGTGCCGATGTGGCGGCACCATACAAGGCACCGTGCCATGGTACGTCGTCGTGCCATTTCACGATGGCAGCACCGCACCGTGGACATGAGGCCAGGCCCTGAGCCACACCATAACGATTCCTTTTTTGTAATTTTTGTAAGGAAGCCTAAAAACATCTTTTAAGTACGCACTGGAAGCGTGGTTTCCTCTACAGCAAGCCTTTAGTTTTTTTTAATAAGCCTGCGAGAGAAGAGACAGGTGCGTGCTGACAAACCGCGCTGTGGAGCTAACCAGGCTCGCAGCAAATGCTGAGTCCTAGACCTTTTGTCGAACCTTTGTAGTCTTAGTTTTTGTTATGCTTTTCTTGTATCTTTTTCTTCTTGTGTGTTGTGTTACTTATTTTGTAGTACTTATTTACGACACTAAACTACTTTTTATTTTATTTAAAATCGATTTATAACAGACGGAGTAATGCACGAATTGAGAGCCTGCTCCTGAAGTCGGTTAGAAATGGGACGAAAGCTCATAAAAAGAGAATCGAAGGCCAATGCTAACTGAAGACATTAAATCGATGATACGGGGATTATCTAACATGAAACGTATTAAGTCATTAACGAAATTGCCTTAGCTCGTAACGCCATTGTTAAATTGCCCTGTGGCACAAATTGGCACAGACTGGTACAATGGCACGTGTCTATTGTCAAGTGCTAACGCTGATATAATTGTGGTGGATTGGCTGGATCGTTTATTAAACGGCTTTTGTGTGCTATTAGAACAACTACAAGCTATTTTGGTTTAAGGAAAGGCCGCTTTTTCCCGTTCACTTTTGCTGTCAAATTAATCAAATCAAGTCAAATGAAATTAATTTTGCAAAACCCATACAGTTTCTGTTTTTGTCATATATTTTGGTTCTCACGTAATACTTTTTCCAGTAACTTAGTAACTCTAGTATCCCCTCTATCCAGAGGTCGTCTGGAAGAGATCGCTCTTTAGCGATAATACCGCCTGTTGTTTACCTCTTTTTGACATGTAATCTGTACTAGTTTGTGTTATTTTTGTTGTTGAGGTGCAATAAAGAGGTATTGAATTGTATTGTTGTATACATTTTCCGCGCCATCTTTTGTAAATCGATCTGTATCGAGATAACTTACAACATAAGGGAATGCGGAAAGCTCTAACAATTAAAAAATCACAAATAAAGTGATTACGCTATAATTTTTTGATCGTGAACGCCGAATTTTGACAACTTTAATTTTATGCACCCTAGAAAGGCTTACTAATATTCTTAGGGTGCCTTTCCATCAGAGGTATGCTGCGCTACATAGCTGTGTGTTAGTTGCATGAAATGTAGCGCAGCATAGCTCTGATGGAACTAAGGTAAGTGTGGTCCAACTTTGTATGGAGATAAAAAAGTATGATATTTTTACATCCGCAAGGCTCCGTTTATTCTATTATGAAATTAGTATCCAATTTGAACTTATTTCCTAATGATTTAATGGTCGCTCGGTTTTATGTTTTTTGCAATTATCTCATACAAAAAAAAAACTAACTGATCCAAAAATCCAAATTATAGCGACATTTGTTTTAACTACTAGAGAAACTGTGTAAAGAGCCATCAAAAATGTTTCCATATTAGATTTATAAATGGCGTAATTTATATTCATACATGTTTGTGCTGAAAAATTACTTCATTTCGAGCGGCCTTTAAACGATGTTTAGTTGCTCTAAAATGGACATATTTAGTTTCTATGTACTTATTTTAGGCAAAGAAGAACCGGAGAAGGAATATTCTCAACTTTTTTTCTTTGACCACCCTTTCTGAATGCGGCACCTTAATCTTAGTCGACCTTTCCATCGCTTTTGCATATTATATTATTATTATATTCGAGCAAATATTCATACGAACGAATCGGTTGGAGGCCAGGCTCCAAGCCTCCCTCTTTTTGACTACATTCTCGGTATGGTCTGGTAGATATCTATTACCCACGCTTGGCGCTCCCATTTCGAAGCATACATAAGCCTAAAATGAATTACTAAAACGCAATCGTGCAAAAACGGCTTCAATCATAACACTGCATGGCTTATCACAACACTTCAAAAGGCGGTATACCCATACTGGGCCAGTATTAACATACGTCTTTTGGTGTATGATGGTGTAACTCATAACCAGACAAGATTAAATAAAGACTGTCGATAACAAAGTCTTCTATTGATTAGAGGCTAGAACAAATCATTATTGACTTATAATATGTGTGCAGTCTAAGAAAAAACTGTTTTATTTGGTTGTTAAAATCAGCATTTAGCAATTTATTTATAGTAACTACGCTTCATAAATATATATGCATCTGTATTCAATTTTGAACTTTCTTTCAATGTAATGAGCTCCGAAGTGTAGAGATATTTTTAAACGTGACCGTACCTACCTCATAAGTGTTACAATGTTGTTGTCAATTCCGGGTCATGATTATTTCTTAAAGTTACGCCTCTATTAGATACTTAATTATATTTTGTTGTAAAAATAATAAGTTAAATATATTTTTGATTAGCTAAAGGGCCTTCGTTTAATAACATAATACCATATGTGTGAAAATAAGTATCACTAGTGAAAATAGATTAATCGGTCCATCGACAAGAATGTTTGAAACTATGAATCACCAGTCTTTCCTGTTCACTTGTCTCTATAACAACACTCATAACGCAACTCAATAAGGCAATGTGGAACACGAGTGGGCGATCCATCGCCCTCGCAGTGTGGGCTGCTCTGATTCACAACCAAAGACCACTATGAATACGGCCTGCGTATACGCACAATTACAACCAATCTAGAGCCGAAGTTATAATAGGTAGTGGGACAAAATGTTTTTGAACTAGACAGGATAGAAATGTCGCCTGCCCTTTCGCTCCAACCCTGACTTTTGTAATAATTTGAATATTACCAGGTTTTCCTTGTAAATCATGCACAAATCTGTTTATGACACGATGGACATCTTGGAAGATTGCGAAATTGCCAAAATGTTTTAAAGGTCAAAAAAATATTTGAATTTTTTTAAGCGATCCGCTTTTTGATGAAACAATGTGAGGAGACAGTATTAATCCCAACGAGACCTAGCTTCCCCTTTAGGTTGGCCGGTCAGGTTACTTTCGTAAAAGCTAGTGTGACAATTCTTGGGATTTGATTGCTTAGCTCAGGCTCCCAAGCCATAAAACCTACTAAACATGAATACAAAATATGAAAAGTGTAGCCCTAAGTCTTCGCTTTGCTCGTCCGCTAAAGCGAATAACATTTATATAGGTATCTTTCGCAGTACAAATACTAGCCCCATTGTTTTAACCCTACAGTTTCTCGTACAGTCACCGTCAAAACCAGTACGTTTTTCAACACTATCCCAATGTCATAAGGTGGTAATTTGCTTACATCTTTATGTTCTCGTCTTTACAATGGATATTTACACGCTGTTCTGTTGATTATATAGTTAGGTTAACAATGGTAAACAAGTTGATGGTTTAATTAAGATAGCTTTCGAGAATTGAGTCTGAGAAATCTCGGTTTCATCAAGACATGGAGACTGATTGCATTGCTTTGGACATAACGACACTTTCGCTTAGGAAAATAATGAGGTAGAACACATTATTAAATTGCAACGGTGAACACTCATGTATTTTCATCATAATAGGCGTGACACGTTTCGTCTGCGTCGGGCAGACATCGTCGGACAGACCGAGTGGTGTTATCACCTTCGCGGCTCGGGCATCACTGCCCGTGACCGGCGTAGGTAACGGGTCGGCCTATTGTGATGAAAATACGTGAGTGTTAACCGTTGCAATTTAATATCAGTATGACTCACGAAAGTTTAAATTACTTATATGTATGTAGAACACATTCTTTGAATGCCGTGGAGCTCCGTTCAAACTTTCAACCCCCAATGGGGTTAAGAGTCCACATGCTCTAGCAAAATAGAGCGGGATAGATGTAATTGCAAGAGCACGCGAAAAATGAAAAGGCGATAGTAAACGGGCGGGTCAAAATAAACAGCGTAATCAGATAATTGCTGTTTACTACTAAACTACAATTTATGTAGATAAAAGCTTTTGCCAGATTTAAGAACTAGTAATTACCCAACTATTTAACTAAGCATTATGTTTATAAATACAACGGTTACGATGTTCTGACTAAAAAGAGTCTTTTGTTAAAAAAATTGTTTTAAGGTTTATCAGTTTGAAGGAAGTATGTCGAAGTTTTGTGTATGTGAATATCAGAGCTCCAAGAGGATTCACTGTGTTCACAGCTGGGGACCTACGGAGCAAAGCTTGCCCCTTTAGCTGTCAACACAGCGAATCCTCCTTTTTTTAAAGGGTCGGCAACGCGAATGTAACATCCCATGACCACTTACCATAATTATATATATTTTTTTAATTTTAAAAATAAAAAAAATATCTAGGTGTTATCACTTATCAATATTGAGATCTAGACGTCTGAATGATAACAATTTTACCACTGTGGCTTCTTTAAAGTGGATTAAAAGTGGATGACTTCGACATAGACGAAGTTTATGGATGGAGGCTTGTATAGATAGTCAGCAAGACGGTTGAACCTGCCTGCATAAAAGTTTTATGTAGGATGTTCAACTTCTACGAACTAAGTACTACGTCAGTGAAAAATACGTTTTTTTGTTTCAACGCTTTTACCAGCTTTATTGTTAGGAAACTCCTTATGTGAGACGATCACAGAGTACCTTTGGTAGATCACTAGTGGGTTGGAATTCCGCTCGACGCGGGGAATTTTTCCATTTTTCTTTCAATTATAAAAATTGGAAATTTCGTTTGGTTAATACAAAATTAACGATCTCGATTGTCAATGAAGCCAAATCGCTCCGCTTTGTTTAGACGGCCGCCATCACGCATTTCCTCTGTATGCATATTTAAGTATGCAGTTACGGCGTTTATGCACGGTGTATAAGTGCGTGTGTGGTCCGGCACTGAAGCGTGCAAGACACGTCGCATGCATTCATGTGGGAAGTGCATTTGCTGTTTGAACTTTTGAAGTATTTTCGGCTTAACTTAAGATGGTTTTGGACGGAACAGTTTTAATGTATTAAGTAATTGATTTTAGAAAAAGGAGCATGTTAAATTGTAATTGGTGTAGTCATCGTTTTTTTACTGGTGATGCAACGAATAGTACTTTAATGAATACGAAATATCACTTTTTGAATTTTACGAAGCCGAATAATGAATAAAAGCATACATTTGGCGTTGTTGCCATACATAATCATCTACCAACCTACGGCTACCAACTGCAAATATAAATTTGTAAACAACAGGCTCTCCTAATATCATATAAAAATATTAAAGCATTGTCAAATCGGTATTT
Source organism: Lathronympha strigana (assembly GCA_949128165.1). Lineage (NCBI taxonomy): Eukaryota > Metazoa > Arthropoda > Insecta > Lepidoptera > Tortricidae > Lathronympha > Lathronympha strigana. Next base: position 2,706,544 of record OX421904.1, read on the forward strand.
CATTTGCTTTTATCATAGTTTTTCTTAAGATTGCAAAAAATATTCAGTGTCCGACTGCCGATGGGGGGTTATTTCATAATCAATCTGAAGATTTATTAGGTTTGTTTGCATCAAGAACGCGAATATTTGAATTTATGCAAGCAATCAACACGAAATAGCCTTGATAAACTGATCATAATCTAATTTCATGTTATGCGTGCTTTACTAAACTGTCTGTGTTTCCCAAACAATCCATAACAATGGAACGTCTCCGATGAATTCTTGAAAAAGTACAAACTCTCGTGTTTGCCGGTGACTTCGTTTACTTTCTGCGCTGCCGTTCCAATCGCTTATCAAGTGAAGTGACGCCATCGTCAGAGGAATCATCAGGGAGGGGAGAAGTGTGACGCCGAAATCAGGGACATTCCTAATTCCTATATGCGCCCTGCCTAAGATTGTGTGATATCATTTAAAACAGACAATGGCACCTGCGAAAGTTGTGTTCCATTGTACGGGCCAAAGCCACGTTCCGATCTTCCGATGGGGTAATAAACCGAGATCTGCTTCTTTTTCACTGTATGGCTTGTATGTTGCTGTTGTAGGAATATTATATATAAGTATATATAAGTTTATGTATGTCTATTTATACTATTCATATATGTGTATGTTTATTGTTTTGTGTGATTGTTAAGTGCATTTCATCCTTATTTTTGCAACGCCTACTCTTCAAGGATAAGTTTTTAATGTTTCCGCTACCCAAAGGTTGTCTGGAAGAAATCGCTTTTTAGCGATAAGACCACCTGTTGTTGGCCTCTGTGTTAATCAAATGTTTGTACCTTGTAAATGTTTTTTTCTTTCTCATGTACTGAGGTGTGCAATAAAGAGTATTCTATTCTATTCAAAACCGAGCTCTCAACAAGGATACGGCTAAAGTCGATATTGCTTATCGATGAATTACCCTTGCTCGATGAAACAGTATTATACATCTTAATAGAGATATCACTTGTTCAGGCGTCTATACTTTAGTATTATTTTTAAGTAACAACGTGTGCGAACGATAACAAATCTCTTAGAAAGAAAAGTAGTAAAATTAATGACGGCTAGTTTGTAGCGCCCCTAAGGCGCATACGAGGGATATGGTACAGTCACGTCCATAAATATCTATACACTTCGGAACTTACTACAAGGGATGAAGGTTCAAAATCGAATACAGGTGCGTATATATTTATGAAGCCGACCTTACAGAAATTTGGGGCCAGGGGTGTGGTCTCGGTATCTCAGTTGGAAGAGCGATGAACTGGTATCTCAGAGTCGCGGGTTCGAGTCCCGCCCGAGGTCAGGAATTTTTATTTTTTTTCCTTTCTGAGAAAGTCTGTACTTTCACGGCGCATTATACTTTTTTATTTATTCAGAAAAGAAGCCATGTACAAAATAATACAAAACAACAAATAAGACTTACAGTTTCCTATTTTACCACTATATGATTAAGTTGTACAAATAAACGTAGGAGCTGAAAAGCCATCTGAAATATAAGAATAGCCTTCGCAAGCGTCTATAGTAAGAGGAACTGGACTTCGTGTGGTCACAGTCAGTGGTCAAAATTTTTGATCAATGGGAGATACCGTATTGTCTCTCACCAGGCGCCACTCATGCGTGGGTCCTGCTCCTGTGTCAGTATGAGAGATAGTCAAGGAATGTTCCCCCAACAGCCACGTTCCATTAGCGCGCTAGTGGAACGTGGCTTGCGGAAAATCGACTTGCGGTAATTCTCATTGAAGATGACATTACGTAGCACTAGGTTCGCCGAGACCCATACTCGCTAGGCGATATACAGGGTGGAAAGACACGACGATCCTTCTCGCAAAGGGGGGTTAGTTTAAGTGAAGGAGAATCGATTAGTAATGTTTATATTTTTGTTACGAACAATCAGTAAAAATATTAAAATTAATTAATGTTCTTCTTAGTGACAACCCTGCTATTACTATGTACTATACCTACATGTAACTGTAATGTGACACTTTATGTTTACAAAAATTTGCTCGACATACCGCAGCACTCGCTCTTCAAACCTTGGTGCAATGTGAACTACACCTCCTCCCCGTTGGTCGTTTTGGCCCGTTTGTGGTACTATGGGCTGATTATTTGCCACGCGATCAAAGGCCCGTAAAATTGACATACGGCTAGTTGGGTGTGGTGGAGGATATCTTTGTCGATAGCGTCGTAACGTCTCGGCGGCATTATAATTACACTCCCCGTATAACATAAGCAAATTTAGGTAATCGCGGGCTCCCAAGGGCATTTTGAAAATAGGTTTTATCACGTAATTTGCAATTTATTTGCGTCACTGTTTTATCACGGGTAAGACTGAGTAAAAATTAATATTTTTCCCAAACAAAATAATACAATTGTGCAAACTACCCACTTACAAAAATCTAACTTAACCATAGAGAAATTGAGACTAAGGGCAGTTACAATAAATAGGTTCATAAAGCCCATAATACACCGCCAGAAGAGCATACTAGGCGGGGTGCGTGGAAGCTAGAAAATGCTGTTGGTTAACCGATTTGTATGGAAATAAATGCAAAAGTAACATGTTTATTTGAATTATAAAAATAAAGGCTTCAGAAGATATTATTTTCAATTCTACGATTCTGCATGTATAACTGCCCTTAGTCTTAATTTATCTATGGTTAGTTAGATTATTGTAAGTGGGTAGTTCACACAATTGTAATATTGACTGGGAAATATTATGGGGTAGAAATGTTGTTTTGGTAAATGTCACTGACCTTTGTGTTATTGTTAAATGTTATTGAACCTAATGAGGGTTGTCACTTGCAGTATTTTGCATCAAAAGTTAACTGCCTATAACTTAAAAACGCTTACGAATATGAGCCTAGTTTCTTTAGAGGAAATACAGTACTAAATCTAAACAATCCCCCTTTTGCGGAAAGGATCGTCGAGCCGTTCCACCCGGTATACTGGCCAGTCCTTACAATAAGAGGCGGGCCTCATTGTTCGTCGCTCGCACTGGCTATTACCACAACACTACGCTAAAAAGTCGTACTTCCATACATTTCCCGGGTAGCTTATGACGTTTTCGAATTCAGGTGGCGACAAATGAAAATGGGGTATGTATATGTGAATATTCAAAGCGCTTACGGTTTGTCGGTTCAAGTAAAAGTGCAACATGCATGTTGAGTGTCGTTTAAAGTAATTTGTTAAGCATTTACACGGAGACCAACGAACTCGACTTCGTTTTTTGAAACAATTATTTAGTATAAGTACATGAGGGCAAACTTATATTGAGAGCTGTGCAAGGGAAATATATTCCAAATTTAGACACGAGCGTAGCTAGTAGGTCAAAAACTGCAATTTTTAGCTTAACGAGGGTCTCAACTCAAGGCTCGAGAGTTAAACAAAATTGGCCCTCCGAGTGTACACAAGAGTGTATACAACATTTTTCACCTCACTATCGGGTGGAAAACAAAAACTACATACGATTACAAATGTTGCCCAAATCCGATATTTACTACTCAAAACTAGGTATGGTTTAAAACTCAATGCTACCAGTTAATTTAAAAAAATCATTTAAAACTCAAGGTCAAATAACTTTCCCCACTAGTAGATTTAAATAAAAACCGATAGTTTAAAAGTATAAAATAGCGCTTTTTTAAGCGCTTTTCACTGAGGTGAAAAGAATTTAGCTGTAATGTTGCCACTAAACAACACGCTGCTTACCGATAATTGCCAAAGAAGTTTGTCTGAAACATGCAAAATTTTATGACGTTGTTCAAGACACTTACCAACATACAAAAGCCGGACTGTTCCAGTTCATGATACTACAAGGACTCGTTTCGATACGCGCGCTTGTACACAAATGGGCACAATATTCCTGACCAAATTGATCCATATTTTCAAGATTACTCTAAAACGAAAATCTATAAAAGTATCAATAAAACAGCAGGTGCAGTCAACAAACACATAAGACTAGGATGTGGGATGGCCTTTTAATTGCCAATGCGTCCGTCTCAAAGGGTCACGGGCCGCTGGCGGGACGTAATTGGTTCTTCCTGTAGGCGTTATTCAATTTAATAGTGTACGCATTATAGTGATGCTTAGTTCCTGGGGAATCCGTGCTCTTTCATTATAACGAATGACATAATGTCACATGGAAATGTGGTAAATTGAGTAAAATTGGGTGTACCTGCAAATAACAATATGCGAGACGTATGCCATGCCATTTAATGATTCGCCTAAATGAAAATACAATAATAAAACCGGCCAATTGCTGGTCGGACCGAGCATAATTGAGGGTTCCGTACCGTCACACGATGAAAAATTTAAGCACTTACGTCCTTTTGTAATAAATATTTATTTGGCAAACTCAAACTCTAATTTGTTCAAAATTATTTTCGTGGTAAGTTCGTCTTATATATCCTATCTTCCTGTATTTTTTCAGATTTTTTTAAAGTTCCTTTCAAAAGTTAGAGGGGGGAGGAGGGGGGCAGACTTTTTAAATTCGAATACGAGAGTTCGAGGCGAACCTATACGGTATGTACAGCCCCCATCTAATACATCGGAGCGGCCAAGGTGCCAACAAATATCTGAGCACGGCTTCAATATCGGCATTAGCGCCTATATATCTGATGGCAACTGTATAAGATATGTATCACGTAAACTGCAAGTATAATTGTCCCGCTAGCTAGGCGTCTGTTCGCCATGTGTCTCTTGGGTCGTGAGTTGCGGGACTTGCGGGCAAGTATAATTGGTTCTTCCGTTACTCAATCGTGTACGCTTTACACTGATGGTCGGGGGGCCGATTTTTGACATTCGAACGCTCGAATATTTCATTCGAATGTGAATAAAAACGAAGTAGAAAGAAACACCACTAGCCTTTCGAGTGATAATTCCAGTGACTTTCAAAAATACGAACTATGGTATCATGCGAATATAATCGTGACAAATTTTCACGTGCGATTATTTTCGATCACTTGTTTTTGTATTCAAGCGTTCGAATCTCAAAAATCGGTCCCCGTTCCTGCGGGAATCCGTACTGGGTGACCGCAAGAGAAAGATGGCATACGTGTCAAGGGTTGTGGGACGCCTATAATTGGTACTTCCTGAAGTCGTTAATAAACATGAACACTTAGTAGATACATCTACTATGTATCCTTTTCGGCTGCTTGGATAACCCAGTTATATTCTAACATAAAGTTCTAAAAGTACAAAAATAAGACACGTATACGCTGTATAAACATTAGTGTAAACTTCAGTGCCTAGCCCGAATTAAAATGGGTTAAATGCACTGTAATCAACTCCAAACTCAACTTTGTGTAACTTCAAGTATAAAACCTAGCGAATAATGCAAGTTACTCTACTATTTGGCTATGCCGCGCTGTTATTCCACACTCAAATAAACAATTTACAACCATGGAAGTTTCATTACACCTAGAGTTTTGTCTCTCTGTCGCACTCGTAATTTCGTAAGCAGGTGCAAAAGAGAGGGAAACTTCATTTTCAGTTCCAGTCATTCTTAGCTGGTTCCAGGCTTTTCTTAGGTTGGTCTTGTGCCTTGGTAAATTGTAATAGCAGGGCTGGCGTCGCGTGCGGAGTGTTGCACATTGTAGCTATTACTTCAGCTAACAATGGCTGACGCGGGAAACTGTGTCAAATTTGAAGAGAGTTTAGTTGCATTGCCTTAGTGCTATTTATAGACTAAAGTTAGCTTACAACGTAGTCAATAATGCAGTTAAAGTTTCCCGAAGATGGTTCGGAATTCTTCCAATATATCCTTTGCATACGTCTACCTCTAAATGCGTAAGAGCGTACTTCTAAAGCGGATATAGTTTCAAATTATATTGATAATTCTTCGATGACAATTCTCTTCCCCATAACAACAAGAACATTCGCATCCAACGGCTAGAAACTGTAGTTTAGTTTGTTGAGCGAAAAATGTTCATCCCGATTTCAAGTCGCGATTTTAAATCTCATCCGTAGGGGTGAACTTTAATTTTTTTCCCTTTTCAACCGACTTCAAAATTTCAGAAGGAGGAGGTTCTCAATTCGTGTGTTTTTAGACACCATCTAATCTAACCTTTTGTTGTAGGATACGGCCGCAAACACCAGCCGAGGTCGTCGAAGGCTGCGCAATATGCGCTCGCGCAGGCGGCGCGGCCGGCGACGGCGGCGTGGCCCTCGGCGCTGAGCGAGCGTTCACCTTCGACTTCGCCTTCGAGCCGAGCGTAGACCAGCAGGCGGTCTACGAGACCTGCGTGAGAAAGCTGGTGGAGGCGACCCTCGATGGCTACAACGCTACAGTTTTGGCTTATGGACAGGTTAGTAAATATTTCTAACATATTCATGTTCTTTCTCACTTGATATCTACCAGCAACTCCCAAGGCTATGAATGAAGGTCGGGAAGGTGGAGATGTAGGGATGTAAATAGATGAATATTATAATTTACAGTATTGTGAAATGGTTTACCTAATGAGTAACTTGGATTTGGCCAGAAGACCATGCAAACATTTACCGGCCATATACGCTGGGACAATCCGTCATCTGGTGGATATGCTCGAACGTATATGGGCGGCTATTCCAAGCCAAGGCCTGGAATCCACTTTTGGAGCACCCAAGTAAATACATACACGTTTGCAAACTTTGCAAGTTTTGTCGTAAGTGACAAACTTCAATACACGGAACGTGTTATAATTTTCTGATCTCTTGAGGGAATCTCTTATTTTAATATCATGTCATTGAACCACAACACACTAACTACAGCATCAGTCAAAACAGCATAAACGGACGAGTGCCATAAAACAATGCAGAATTATCACAATTAACGTTCGTTTCCGTGATGGCATGCATACAAAAAATGCTCATTGTGAAATATTACCGTATCATAACAGAATCGAAGATGCCGTGGCCAGTGGCCAGTGGACGGTAACTTTTATATCAGTTAGTTAATTTTGTCTACACGTAATATTGCAAAAGGAATGTTAAAACTGAATTTGAAGTCAGATGAACCTTTAACAGTAGTGCGTCTAGGAGCATCCCATGAAAAAAGTTTTTCATGTACTTTTTTATTTAAAAATCATTACATATGTAAATAATGTTTTGTAGCTGAATGTATTGGCGTCATTATGAGTACGAGTTGCTTACGAAATATATGTTTGCTATTCCGGATTTTTTTGTAAACTTACGTTTTATAATAAAAACAACATACTTATACTTATATACAATTGGTTAAGAACAGAAGCAGCTTTAAGGTAATACTAACAAAATCCTATAAAAAGACGAGCCAAAAGAGTTAGAAAGTCAAAAAAAATTGTGCGAACTGCGAATGTCGCTTACGACACCGTGGAATGCTCCTTTATAGAACTCGCTATACCAACATTCCATTTGCTTGTAAAGAAAATGGAAGCCAAATTAGTCAAATTACCTCTGGTTTGCCCAGGATTTTTTTCCTATTAGCCGCCAACTATCGTTCACTTGAAAGTTGGTCTAGAGAAACCATGTTAGATATTGAAATTTTAGATTAAATCAATAAACGTCTATGTTTTAAGGAGTAAACAAACAAACAGTAGACACAAGGCAACTTTTTAAATGGTCAAGCCAATATGGGTGCGGTATCGACCGCAATCTATCAGGTGTTGCAATTAGCTCACCACGAACATAAGGTTAGCTACAAAAGATCACTTTTGAGCGATATGCTCCTCAAGTATTACCACTGTGTGTATGTAATGTTATAAGGAAAGCTTTTGATCCCCGACGGCCAACCGTGAATCTTTACCCAACTTCATCTTTGTCACTCAATTGAAGGACAGCGACTGAAATGAAGACAGATAGTCTTCGAATTTCGACCATCGCGGTCCTTTTGTTACGATTAGGGAATGCACACCCCGGTGAAAAATGTATAAGAATTACCGGTTAACCGGTAATTACTGGTTACTTTCATATTAAATATTTACCGCTTGGATTCCTTAGTTACGATCGATGGGTTTACTGATTGTTTCCCAGCTAACGATTATTTTCGTGCACCTACATGTACCTATGACTACAATTATAAAAACATTTTTGGTCTTATACTTTTACAACACGGCGTTCTAATACAAATTCTAAAGTCAAAGTTAACCCTTATTGTGCGACTGCCTTTCAGCAAACATTTCCTCAAGTCGCATATGCATAGCTCGTGTTAGTCCTAAGGTTCTAACCAACGCCTCCACTCCGCAACTACAAAAGGAAGTAACGACCCCCTAGCTCTAACGACGATATGGCCTATGATACACTGGAAAGGGTTCTTGACCCGTTGCATAACGAAACCAACCGCGAGTATTGTTCAAAGACTGTATTCTTAGCACTTACAGACCTGGTTATTCCTGAACCAGTGTAACTGTGGAATATAGTTCAGTAAGCACCATTTGCGGCACAAGGGGTTAGCGGCTAACCCGTGGTTAAGTATTTATAGAGTATGGGATTTGACAGCAAACTCCGGGTCAGTGGTATAGCTGAAAGTTATATAAGTTGGCCAAAAAAATGTTGCACTTTTAAAACTTGAATAAAATGGATAAAATACCATCTATTCAACTTCTTACTAATGTAAACAATCCTCCATATTGATCGTAATAACCTAACTTTTATGTTTTTAATTAAATCTCCTAGATTGAGTTATTTATCTTACGTTTTGTATGTTACGATAATACAACCGTTTCAGTAGTGAACGGCTTCAATAGTGTTTGACGAGGTAGTGTGAAAATATAAGGAGAAACAGTGATAAAACATGTGATACCTTTTTTTTACATTCGTTTGTAAGTTCTAGTCACGGCGATTTTAATGGTTTGCAAAAAAATTATTGTTTAGAACCAGCAGTTAATGCCCTTTATAACAATATCGCGAAGGTGACCGTTTCTTCACTGGCAACTCCTGCAATCGATTCTGTAAAAGGGAAATTTGCTGAGTGCATGGGAAGTGACTGTTGTTCTCAGTTGTATGAATTACACTTCACTTTTAAGATGTTCCGAGTATGCCAAAGTAAGAATCGGGCTTTTCGGAGGCTACATAATATCACTTCAATAGGCGACGTACCAAGTTTCATACAAAATCGTTATTTTTGTAAAATTATACACAAAACCTACCTGATGTCGAGCTCAATGTTGAGCACTCCATAGAAGTGCATAAAACAATGTTCAGATCCCCTCCATTTCTGTTTTTATTATTTCCGTTATTTAAAAATGATATGATATTAATTTATAAAAAAAAAAGAAAAATACCGAGTGTTGCTATTCGCAAAAATTTTGCCCAACCTGTCCTATTACTCGTATTGCTATAGCGTCTTGAGAAATTGTTGTGAATAAAAGCATGTGCAATTTTTACATTCGGGTCAAACTTCCGACAATTTGGACAAAAACGCTTCGTAAACACTAGCGTTCCTTTTGTTGGCGATTTCTTTGATTAGCGCTTAGTTTTAAAGAACAATAGGCGCGATTTGACCGTGCAATTATGAATTTAGAGGCAGTTTTAGCCCCTATTCAAGAATAGTTCAGGCAATAAGTCAAATAAACTATTTTTTAAGCCAGAAACGCCTGAACGATGCTAAATTTGCATGTCGGTATGTTGCATTAGTGGGGGCGCTAAAGCTCATAAAAGGTAGCTAAATGCTCGCGGGTTCGAGTCCCGCTTGAAGACATTAATTATTTATCCACTTTTATTTCTAAGGAATAAGTCAATGGTAGGTACTTCGGCTTGGTAAATATGTTTCACTACCTAGGTACGCTGGTATGAACTGCAGGTTTTTCTACATAGTCATACGAGTCTGCAAATTCGTCAACCTGCTTTTAATAAATTATACTTGTCATGAATGAAATATAAATGAAATAAATAAATAAATGCTACGTATTAATTTACCTACCTACTAATTCAGGTAGCAAGTGACGAAAGAAAGGGGAGGTATTTGCCCAGCAGTGGGATAGAATGTCAAAGTATTATTTAAGGTCAGGACAAGCAAATGTCAATACTCTTCTACTGGTATTGCTATACTAGTCACACTTGCCTACACATCACACATTTTTTTTTCCTCAACCCGTCTTTACAGTTTAAAACACATAAATATCAGTTACTGAAACTCTACACTCAAAAGAACTACACCAGCATATCTTCCCTTAATCACATACGTCGTTTTGAAGCTATGTCGTCACCAGAAATGCAGACAGCCACACCTCACTCATTTGCCAAATTAATCGTAAGGTCACCATCCAGCTAATGTTTAAAATCCGAAAGAATTCAGAAACACTAAGTAGGTACAGTCACGTCTATAAATACACACTACGGAGCTTATTACCGGGGAAAAAGGTTCAAAATTGAATATGGGTGTATGTATATATATGATCGACGTCCAGAAATAATGTATTCTTAATTTTGACGTCGAAATCGTTGACACATTACACGGAGAGTTTTGAACTTTATTACAACCACGTAACGTCTGCAATTAATCAACCAAGCATGGGACCGGTTTTAATCCCTATTAAAACGACGTAAGGTCTATCGGTTACCAGTAGTATTACTAGTACTTTTACTTATGACCATTCTCCTCTGAGCTGATAAAACCGGCTTAAACTTGCAAAGGAAAATTGGATTAACCGCGTATGAATTACACTGACACTTAAGCCGAATTTCGTTTGTACCGCGTAAGGAGATCCGAGACCGCCTGGCTGCTGATCTGTGATCTTGTGACCCACTTTGGTGTTACTGGTTTTAAAGGCCGTAACTTGATTTTTGAGATTTTGCCTTTTTCGTTAAAGGTTAAACTTGTATTGGTAGTAAAATTTCATTCAGATGCAGAACGGATACCATTGAGTGATGCTTTTTTTAACTTTAAGCAGTGATAATAAACTAAGCGTTATTTTTATTTGCACCATCCGGGGTTAGAAAACTAACCCGGAGCTAAGCGTTTTGAACATGAATGGAATTTGACAGCTAAATCTGGGTTAGTTAGCCAACTTTGGTTGGCAAAACTGGCGCTAAGTGGATTCTGTAAGATTATCCCATAGTACTTAAGAGACCAGTGGTTAAATTGTTACGAGTGTTGAATAATGATAACAACTAGGTACCTGAAATAGAAATATTGATTTGCCAGAATACGTTACAATAAGGTCTTAAAATAGTTTAGAATCAGTATTCAGTCGACATAAAGCCAACATGCAAAATGTTTCAATCTTGTGCTAGGGCTACAGGACCACAGGACCACAAGACGCGAGCCACTTAGACCGTACCCTTGTGTGTGTCGCATGAGCAGATGGCAATGTCATGTGCAGCTCATATAAAGTTACGACAACAATCCTGCCACCGTGAAGGGCATTAAGGAACCGTGACTGCGTTCAGGTTAGCGCACACCTATTCACCGTGTTACCTTGTAGACATCGTAGTCATGGCGTCGACGCGAGCTATTGAGATATTTCTTCCTATAGTTATGAGGGCGCAGAGCGTACTAATTCCCCAACTTTTGATGTAACACGTCATAATTTCAGTTGTCTTATTTTTTGCTAAAAAAAAGTGTCCACTTTTCGCCGTTTAGGTGAAGTCAAAAGTAAGTAATATAAAACTATATCATATAGACAAAAAGTTGGAGAATACCGTGGATTATAGAGAAATACAAAGGTTTATTAGAAAACACAATCCCCCAATGAGGGCGCCACTAGACGCTTTGCGGACAAGACTTAAGGATTTTTATAGTATGCGCAATTACGCAGGTGGCAATGTCATGCACTGCTCATATAAAGTTACGACGACAATCCTGCCACCATGAAGGGCATGAAAGGACCGTGGCTGCGCCAACTTATCGCTTTGTTACCGATCACCCGGCATCATAGATCTATATGAGGTCAACTTCCCTGCTCTCGTACTCCGTATATCAATGTTCATTCATTCATATTTATGTCAACGCCTTTGCGCATCACCTTGTCTACGCATCAGCTTGCACATTGTCCAGAATGTTGTTCTGAAATTAAATTACGGTACGCTGTGAAGCACATTTCAGGAAACTTTGCAACTTGTAGCTAATACAAATTGAAGTTTAAAAAATGATAGGTACCTAATCTACTTTCTACTTGTGATCCAAGTTCGGGTTCTCGATACAAACTGATCGCCACGCTGAACACAGCAGCTCTGTGATAAGTGTGCGATAACCTCTAATTCTAAGTGGTAATTAGTGCTAGAGATAAAACCTTATTTGGAGACTGTCCTAGAAAAGCTTATTTTTACAAACAGTAACTATACGAGGTTCAGCTTTGAAGTAAAACTAGAATAACGAAAAATGTTAAAATCCAACAAAATAGGATTAGCCGTGTACGCCCGGCGAAGAATTTGGCGTATCCTCATACTCTTCCGTGAGTCCCGTAGAAGGCGACTTAACCTCTGTACCATCACAGCCACTGCGACCCCCAACCCGCCTGCCAAGCGTGGGCATCATGGCAAAAACTTCCAAAATGATAAACACAACTAAGCCCTGGCCCCCAGTCCCCGGGCGCTCCGGTATTCCAGTCTACGGTAGCGGACTCGGTAATGGCAGGGCACGGTGCTAAGAACCTCCGGCAGAGATCCGGCTACCATCACCGACTATCACTGGCCCTGGCAACATATTCACTGTTGACCGACGAGAAGCTTGTAAAACTGGAGGAAGAATTTAGCAGGTTACGGTGGAACATCGAGGGGCTATCGGAAGTATACCGGGAGAGGTCTCCATAAGTCTGAAATCCAACAACAATCATTACACATTGTGCCTTACCTATACCGCAGTAGGTAGGTATAGGTACTAGGTATATAATCCCGGGCCGGCCTTCGATAACGCAAATCCACCAAACTTGGAACTGACGTTAACTCCAACTTAGAAAGTATCGCGTGCCGAACGCCATTTAGTCATACTTATATAATTGCACTTCGGGTTTCAATAAAAATGTGGCGCTCGATTACTATCTGAATATGTAATTGTTTTGGTAAAAGGTAAAACATTGTCGGTTGTCGGTAAGGCGCTAATGCCTGAAAATTTGTTTAGAAATTAACCTTACCAACAGGCATCAAAGTGGTATTATTGTTTTTACCAGGTCTGACTATCGGGTAGGCGATCGACCGCGTGCTCCTTTCCCATCAACCTGACCAACCACCATTAACTTTTCTAGACTGTCCGTGTTTCTACGAGCGACATGTCCAAAATTACCATTACCGTTAATTACAGAGTCAAATAACAATTCACACTATAAGGAAGAAATACGAAAAGAAAGTACGCCTACCGACCATAGTGAAGCCATTTTATCTGAAATATTGTCAGTTTCACACAGCGTCATTGGAGACACCAGTTTCGGTTGCAATAAGAAAGAAATATATGATATTGGCATGCGCTAATAAGACAGCTATAGCTGTCAGTGACATCGTCGTTAGTAGGTGACACCACGGGGCGGGGCGGGGATGGAGGCCGATAGTGCTGCTGGATGAATCCGGGAAGATACTCGAGCGTATCATCGCTTCCCGGATTACTCAGCACCTCGAGGGGACGGGCCCCAATGTGTCTGACCGCCAGTTCGGTTTCCGAGCTGGGCGGTCAACAATGGACGCGCTGGGCGCACTTCGCGCATTCTGCGAGAACGCGACGAGAAGGGGGGAAGGGGCTGTGGCGGTGTCCCTGGACATCGCCAACGCGTTTGGCACCCTCCCCTACACAGTGCTGGTTGAGGCACTCCGCTATCACGGAGTGCCTCCCTACTTGAGGCGGATAGTAGAGCACTACCTATCGCAAAGGGTAGTGCTCTACGCACAACAGGACGGACAGCTACGGGAGAGGGCAATGGCCTGCGGGGTGCCGCAGGGTTCAGTGCTCGGACCCCTCTTGTGGAACATAGGTTTCGACTGGGCCATAAGAGGGGTCTTGCTCCCCCGGATGACTGTTATCTGCTATGCAGATGACACAATGGTTGCAGTCCGGGGGGCAGAAATGGCAGAGACTCTGCGGAGGGCGGCAGTCGCGGCGGACCTCATGGTCACCCGCATAAGACTCTTGGGGCTGCGGGTGGCCCTCCCGAAGACAGACGCCATCGTCTTCGGGGGCAGGGGATGGCGGCTGCCGGCCGCGGCCGTAATACCCGTGGGCGGCGAAGCGGTCCGGGTAAAGGCCCATATTAAATACCTGGGCATCCACCTGGACCGCAGGTGGGACTTCGGGGAGCATTTCCGCCAACTTGCTCCCCGAATAGTGGCAGCGGCGTCGGCCCTCGGCAGACTGCTGCCTAATGTGGGGGGGCCTGGCGCGGCATGTCGCCGCCTATACGCGGGGGTGGCCCGGAGCATGGCCACATACGGGGCGCCGATCTGGGCCGACCGGCTCAATTCGGCCAACAAAGGCCATCTCCGAAGGCCACAGAGGGTGGTAGCCACTCGTGTGATAAGAGGGTATTGCACGGTGGCGTGGGCGGCGGCATGTGCCTTGGCGGGCACACCTCCCTGGGAGCTCGAGGCCCAGGTGCTCGCTGAGGCGCACAAGGAGAGGGTGAGGCGCAGGGCCCTCAACGAATTCCCTGCACCTGAAGAACTCCGTGAGGAGCGCCGCCAGGCGCAGAGAAGGATGAGGGACCGGTGGCGCAACAACCTGGAGGACTCCCTCTACGGAGTCCGCACCATAGGGGCACTCCTCCCGTCGTTGGATAACTGGTTGGAGAGGGCGCACGGCGCGATCGGGTTCCGGCTGGCGCAGGTAATGACCGGACACGGGTGCTTCGGGCATTACCTACACCGAATTGGAAGGGAAGCCAGCCCGATCTGCCATGACTGCGGCGACCCGGACGATACGGCCCAGCACACCCTAGAGGTGTGCGATCGCTGGGCCGAGGAACGCCGCACTCTAGTGGGCGCTCTCGGGGTGGGTGATCTCTCGCTTCACAGCGTCGTGGCAGCCATGCTGAGGAGCGAGAGATCTTGGGAGGCAGTGGGCTCCTTCTGTGAAACTATCATCACACAGAAAGAGACCTCGGAACGGGAGCGCGAAGAGAGGGCAGACGCGCTCCCGCTCCGGCGCAGACGTAGAGGGAGGAGGCGGGCGCAGTTTGCTGCCCGCCAAGACCCCTAGTGGAGTGTGGGTTAGGGGCCCACATATAGACTCCACACGTCTGGGGGAGGGATCGTAGCGTTTTCCGATTCCTTCCTCCTTTGGTGCGGGAGCCCTGGCGGCAGGCCGGGGGGTATTATGGAAGAATGTTATCGACCCCATGACACCCCCCATAACGGCAGTGCGGAGAAACGCCGGTGTGGTTTTAGTGGGTAGGCCCCTCACTATGAGAGGAGAGTCCCACATAACCCCCCTTCATGGCTTCCCTAGCCGGGGGGTATGCGCAAAGCATTTCCACATCGAGAAAAAAAAGAAAAAAAAAAGGTACCTATTCGGGTAATTACATGAATAGCATATCAAGAGTCCCTTTTCCGGATATCCTCTTTAATTTCGATTTTTGTAATAGCGAACGACATGAAGATAAAGTGCATTTTGACTTGTCTTTGTAGACTGATTTCATTGAAATAGGTTGCTAGAAATTCAGTGTATTAATATCTCAACTGAATCGCGTGTAAGACATCATGGTAAGTCCCCCCCCAGATGTCACTTTGGCGTCTCACTTCCAAGTGTTGGGAGTGTTGCTCCAAGGTTTACCGTTTTGTTAGAATTTCACTATTCAATTGAATTGGCAAGATGAAAGTCGTCGATAAGCCTGGACGGACAGTTCTGTTGTGCATTTTGAACGGTGCCGAGCGAAGCATTTGCTATCGAACCAATTAAACGGCTTCAGAAAGTTTGTTTAATAATGTTTTTACAGTATGAGTTCGCCTATGTACTATCGTACTCACGGCACTCACGCTTAATGGTTCGTGTTAATAGTATATGTGAAAATAGGGATTTCCTGGCTGCGAATACGATAAAGACTATTCTAGGAATTCGATCGAAGTATGTATATTACTTTCCCCTGCTTTTATGTAAGTATTGTAGTTGTGTTGCTGTTTAAAATAATCGTATATTATTTCATTTTTCTGTAACTAAATTTTCAAGAACCATCTAACACTTGGTACAGTCAAGTGCAAAAATATGGTTCGACATAATCGACTCATAAATATGGTACTACGCTCTTATTACTCCGGCATAAGGTGCTATGGGACATATTTTTGAGTAAGATGTGCACCACCATATTTTTACACTTGACTGTACCATCTCAAATCTCAATGCTAAAGAATCCAGTAAATGCGAAGCTTAAAACTTTTTTTTCTGATCTACATCAACAGCATCCAAGACATAGGACTTGGTGGGGACTTGACGTTATATGCTGACGATACAAGTATCTTCTATAGTGGTAAATCTATCGATGATATTATGCCAAATGTACAAAACGATCTAAATCTCCTAAGCAGATGGTTCCAGGCAAATCTTCTTACTATAAACGTCTCTAAAACAAACTATGTAATTTTTTCTGCGATAAACAAAAAAATTGACGATTTCTCTCCACCGACTATTAATGGGCAAGTCATCAACCGTAAAGCAAATGAAAAATATCTTGGTTTGATCCTAGATTCTCAACTGACGTGGAAACCGCATATAGAAAAAATTAAAGCAAAACTACTTTCCCTTACAGGAGCTATCCGTAATATAGCACGATGTTTACCGCGGAAGGTAAAATTTTTAATTTATAATGCTCTTGCGAAACCGCATATTGAATACCTCATTGAGGTCTGGGGAACCGCCGCAAAAACTAACGTAAACAAAATTCAAATAACTCAGAATAAATTAATTAAAACCTTATTTCACTACAACTTCCTAACATCAACTGATAAAATTTACTCCGAAACCAAAATAATGAATATCTCTCAAACATATATCTATCACACATGCCTATTAATACGCAAAATTCTCGATAAAAGAATACATACTCAACAAGCCTTCTCAAAAAAACATCAATTTCAAAGGATAAAACTTCGAAACGCAGATAACCTAGTATTACATCATCCTAGGACAAACTACGCGAAGAAGAGTTTAGTATTTGAAGGCGCTCAATTATATAATAAATTACCAAGAGATATTAAGGAACTAAAATCTATAAACCGATTCAAAAAGTATCTGAAATACCATATCATTAACAATCTAAAACTTTAATAACTCGTTTGAATACTTAAAAACACATGATTTGTTGAATAAAATTTACCTAAAATGAAATAAATAAAACAAAAACCTAAAATAAGTAAATAATCTTAAATTACTAAATGTTACGGCCGGTTTTGCCATATTAAATAAGTATCTATAAGTAAGTAAGTTTAATATGTATCTAAAAGATGCATGTATTTTTTTTTATATATTTATATGTATACATATAGATATATATATGTATACATATATATATATATATATATATATATATATATATATATATATATATATATATATATATATATTACTGTTCTTTCTTTGTCATATTACTCCCCTCAAAAGTATATATTTATACTAGTATTCATATAATAAACATACATTATACTATGGTGATCATCAATCTTGAAAACAAGTAAGTATAAATAAATAATCACAATAAATTTATTTAAAATTTACATAAAAGAAGTCAGTATAAGACCAACGTATAAAATAAAATAAAAATATAAAAACATTTGCTTTAATTTCTTACAACAAATAAACAAGAAATATAACATAACCAACTACAAAAAAAATATATATAGTACGCTCAATCTCGTCCAGTGTCAATACCGCATCCATTATCCGTCAAGTTTGGCATACGTTAATATTACCGTAGCTCCTTATCGCTGCGCGCCCGGTGATGCGCCGACGCACAGCAACAGAACTAGTTTGTAAGTGTTTGCATGCCGATTGTTTACTTACCCTCACATTTTTTTTGTAATAAACCTTGTAATTGTATGCACTGTACGTTTAACTCAAATATTTTTCTAGTTTTAAGATGTTCTCATGTAAGTAAATTTGTAATTCTTATGAGAATAAAGATTCTTTAACCGTAAAACACATTTTTTTTAGAAATTAGCATTGATAAATATTCTTCTAATCTTCCCATCTTTAAGATGTCACGACATACACTACCTTTTCTTCACATTAATATCAACCTAGAACTTTCTGTTGTTAATTCTGTTGAAACGTCGTTATATTAAGGTAAATTAACTACATTCGCGATAGACCCGTTCTATGATTATAATAATGTGTACAAAACGCGAAAGTTAAAATGTTATACTACCTTTTCTTGTATAAAACTTTTAAGTAAGATATCAAGCGTAAACTGACACATCTTTATTGAATACACTTCAAAATTTATCGCCATCTTACAATAACATAAATCTTATTAGCTAATTTAAAACAATCATAAATCATTCTAGACTTGTAATAATAATACTTGAATCGTACAATATCTGTTAAAGAGCGGTTACTTCGAAAAGCAAACTTATTCGTCTCTGTCAAACTTGCGACCGAATCTACGAGTGTGACAAAGAGGCACATCGTTTTTGGATAACCCACTGGGATTAGGCAGCGTTTTTCAAGATCATTAGTCATCCTATCGAGTTACCAAGGCCGTTGCAAATTCGGTAAAAACTTGGCTAAATTTATTCTTAGTTTTTATGACACCATCTCTAAATAAGGATGCGGTTCTTCGGTAAGCTTAGTTGTAAAAAATATAAAGTACCTATACATACCTATCAAACAATGTTGCATATTTAATTTAATATGTACGAAATGTTGCATGATGTCACTTATGTTAGCGGTAGTCAACCTGTCTTTCAAACTGAAGGGCTCAAGGCACTAATATTGGAAATGCTATTTGTATGTTCCTAGATTATTGAAAAGGGCGTTGAAAAATCATGTGATCATTTTTAGCCGATTTTTGAAAACAATGGTTTTTTAACGAGCCCTACATTCCGGGTGTTGCCTGTAATAAGAACAATAAATTTAATCGTAGGTAGCACTCTTCAAACCTAACAACTTTTGCTCAATAACTTTTTATAATGATTTACTCTGTAGGTTTTTACTTTTTCATACAAACTAAATAGTATTTTCAATGTACGTTAACATCAGCCTAATTGACGTCTCTTCGCATATTACAAAAATGTCAAAATTTGCAGTACATTGCGTCTTCTAACAAACTGTGTGTGATTTTAAAAGTCGCCGAGCAAACTTTGTTCAGTTTAGGGAGTAAAACTAACTACGATTAAATTTATTGCCTCTGTTCCAGGCAACACCCGGTAAGTATATATAAGCTTTCACCCGCGACTCTATGGCCCTTTGCAAGAGTCAAACCATCCCCATACCAGATTCCATCTTAAACCGTTCATCGGTTTTAGCATGAAGGTTACAGACGAACAGAGTTACTTTCGCATGTATAATATTAAGTATACAGATTTCTATGAATTTAAGTAATACTTGCCGACTTATATTATCTAATACATTACACAAAACGTAGCCTAGTACGAGTACATACCCCATAACACGAGCTTTATTGAGCTGTCTTTGAAACTAGATACTCGTACATTTTTGTGTAAGATTATCCTGTAATATTATTTACTTATACAACTTACGTCACGTAACATTTAACGCCATTGAAGTCCCCACTCTCTTCCTTTTGTAAGACAATTTAGCGCCTTTTGGCCTCAATCAGCTTTTGAATAAATTTTGCAATGTGAACCAAAATACGTCCACTCCTGGGCATGCCTACCCCCGCTTCCTCCCAGGATCTCCAACGGATCTGACTCCAAAAGTCATAGATAATGATAGGAACATTCACTAAACAAACTACGTCATTAGGCTAATTAAGTAGGTAGGTACCTATATATGTAGAAAAACCCGCAAACACTATCGGAAGTACCAATTTATGATACATATATGAATTGTGCAAATGTCTCGTCACCTAGTTACATTTGTTTCGCCAATTTTCGCCATTTGACTCGCATAAAGGCGTAATTGCGTTAGTGGTCACGGCCAATTTGCTTTGCAGTCTCGTGTAAATGAGCCTTTATTGATGCTGATTTGGATGGTTGAAATATACGATTGGTCTAAGTCTCTAAGACTCCTAAGCTTAGCAAAGCTTGTACTATCGGTTCTGGACGGCGATATACATACCTAGGTATACATACACGAAGATAGACGTCCATAAATCAGGAACAAATATTCGTGATAAACACACAAATAAGTGCCCTTACCAGGATTTTAACCCCGGACCTTCCGCAGACAGGTCACTAACGACTATACCCCGTTTTTTTTAGGATTAGAGTAATAAATAACAGTCGAATTTGCTTACGTTTCTTCAACTATATCTCTAGAAAATATTAAAGTAAGATTACTTATTTCCATTATATTAATGATCCGATGAAGAAAATAAGAACCGGATATGCTAGTTTTTAAATCGTTTTCCTAAAAATCACACGTCGACAATCGCACGTTTTACTCTAATGCTAAAAAACGAACTACAGGCTTACTCGGCAGTGACCCTGCCTAGGCTTAGTTAGATTAATAATTTATATTTATATATTAGTAGAAACAAAAACACGTTTCATGATATATTTATTTGTAGGTTGACTCTAATGTTCTTCAAAACGTGGCAGGCTGCTGTTGCTGATAGTTATTTTTACGACGATTTTATTGAATTCCTTTACCCGTTTACCGCCTCGTGTATCCGAAGTATCTATCTAAATATAGATAAAGTTGAGCATTCATAGTGGAATCCGATTAAGGCTAATCTAATTGCATCAAGGAAAAGCTTATAAAGGTTTTAAGACTGAATAGTTATTTGTAGTAAGAAAATTGACTAAGAGCGAAAGAAAATTGAGCAGAGAAAATTGATTTACTGAACGTTTGTATTGTGCTCGTGGTAGGGCGACCGAGCGAGGCTCAGAAAATACACGATAACTTAAAAACACGCTTTTTCCTACACATGAAACCAAGCTAGATCGATTTTTCGTCACCAAACACCCCTCTATTACAATTTTCGTCGAAATCGTTAGAGTCATTTACGATCGCCGAAATATAATTATATAATTGAGTATTTACAAGAATAGCTCGTTTTAATCATTCGCCTTTCTAAATTACAAAACCTACAATTCACAGCCATGTCACTTACCAAACGCCGTACCATTTACCTGTATAAGATTGATTCTAGACTGGCTATTGATTGTCTCTCAACCATTGCATTATGGCCCTTTGTTCCCGTATTGCCTTTTGTGAATGCGTCATAAATAACACTGACGCGTATTGAACGCCGCTATGAAATTCCGCCATTTTGCAAATGTAACTACGTGAAGTGACGTTCTTCATCCCCCGCATCCCGCAGGCGAGTCCACCAATGAAACAGCCGTTATAATCAAATGTCACTTGAAGAGTAGTTTTTTCGGTTTTTAAAATTGTAATTTTGTAGCATTGAATGACGATTTATAGTATTTTACTTATCTATTAATAAGGCGACGATGACACAATAATTAATTTCATAATCACAAGTCACTAAGTATACATTGTATGAGATTTTATCGCACACAATCAAGACAAACCAATTACATTATCCTAATGAGGCACACGCCAAAAAACTAATATTAATGCCCCGAAAAAATTCAGTACACAAATTCTTACACCCACAGCGCACATACTAAAGACCTCAATGAAAACCTCTAAATACAGCCGTGGACTATTACAAGGTTCTAATACCAAATGCTAATTAAAGTTACTTAGAACCATTGCAAAATTACATCAATGAAATCGCCACAAACATAGAGATTCATTGCCGCAAGGTTCCAACTTGTATGTTAATCTTGGTGAGTTAGGACCTTGTCTCAGTGATTTGCATAAGTCATGACAATAAAAGTTCATACGCGCGGGCGGCGGTCCTTGCGCCCACTGTTAGTGTTTAGAATCAAAATGGCGTAGCCTAGTGAAGAGAAAAGTTAATTTAGAGGAAATGCGTGTACTTCCGTACCTGAGTTTGCTCTGTATTAGTTGCACTTTCAAATTGTAACCAATGTCGTAGGACTCTTATATAAATTTACATAATCGCAGTTCGCCTTATTTAATAATAATAATTTGAACAATTATGATGATTATTCTAAAGACTGGAAAAATAATTCAACCCGTTAGTTATGATTGACAACTCTGTCGCATTCTATATGGAAAATGGTAAGAATAAATGTTGCCCAACATAACAAATTAAATATTGCATACATCTTTACCTTTTCCACGCCAAAGACGTATATATTGGTACCGCAGGTTTAACGCCGAAGACCGATTAATCGGTCACAGACACCGTGCCACATAGACCTTAATGATCACTCATAAAGTTCAACTTCAGTTTTGACACTTCGGTGACGTGGCGTCTGAGTAAAACCGTTTATATTTAACACGGCGTCGAAAAGGTTAAATCTTGCACTTTTACTTATTTTATACGCCGATACTTTGTGTATATTCCAGTATTCCTGTAGCTGCTGGCAATATTTATACGAATGATGTACTAGTGTTACTACTGCTGCCAATACGGGCATCATCCAAGTACGAGTCCTTTGCCTGCTCATACCGCTGATTCTGACGCTACCAATTCTTTCACTGCCACCGAAACCACCTCGCGAACTTCGCGGCAAGTACACCAGCACAAAGTTGACATCTCCTGCCCACAGCGGCAAAGTCTAAACGGTGTATAATACCTTTCGTTCCTGCGCGGCGCCTACGCAGCTCCTTGGCTAAGATTATGGATTACTATTTAATTACTGGCTAAGGCAGGTTTAATGCTGTCATGGTTTTGACTTACCGGCTCCGATTTATCTTGTCATGATAGTTTTATTGCTTGTCCTTTGGTTTATGTGTCTGATTTATGAGGATATATAAATTGATCAAGGCTGTTTTAGGTTTTAACCAGATTTCAAAAAGGAGAATTTAACTAAATGTTTGCAATATTTTATCTGGCTGTTATTTCATTGATAGAGATGTGCGAATAAGGGACCATGGCGGTTAAAATGTGTGCAAAACTTAATTGTAATTATTGCAAGTACAGTCAACCAATTGGAACCCTAGGCGACTGTAGGACTACGTCATAGTGACGCTATAAATCTGATTGTAAGAAATCTCTTACTTGCTTGTCATTTAGACATGGTTCTAGAGTGGCCTAGGGTTCCAATTGGTTGACTGGACGTCGAAATTTAAAATTATGTACGGTCGGCTTCATAAATATATATACAACTGTATTCAATTTTGACCATTCTTTCCCTGTAATAAGTTCCAAAGTGTATAGATAATTATAGACGTGACTGTACTCTGCTGAGTAAAGTTGATTAGTACGTCAATTATTTTTGGTGGAACTGGGCCTAATTAATACTGCAATAAGAAATCAATGACACCTCAATGATAATGAATGAATATATCGAATAGAAAAATCAGCAACCTGATGGAAATCGAGCAGTGTCAGAATTAAAGAGGAATTGTAAGCAAACAAAGGAAACTTAACTATTGTCCTATGTTAAGTACCGTCAGCGGTTATGTATGTATGTATGTATGTAAACTCTTTATTGTACAAAACACAGAAAAAATAAAATTTACAAAAGGAAAACAGTAAGTACAAAGGTTATCTGTCAAGTTATCAACGGATATCCTGTACTTAAGCACTTTACGGAGCCCTTTGTGGCAATAACTAGCTAATTCATACTCGGTGTGTCACAGCGGATAAATCGTCGTTTTGTTATCAAATAAAGTTGCGGTTTCGAGTCGTATATGTTGTCAAATTTCGGTGGAATAGTTATGTACAAGTGACGCTTTAGGAAAAAAAGTGCGTCAGTCGCATGGTAAATGGCGTATTTAACGTCATATACACACGCGTAAAGCCGATGTCTAAAATATCCACGGAATATTTCTGACAAATAGGGTAAATGGCTAGTCACCTGGCCACCCTCCAATAACTGGCCACCTCAAACCAAAAATGAACTTTGTTCATAAGTGGCGTAAGTGCACAAAATTTATTTTAGTATAACATAGCCAATTATTGAAGAGTGGCCAGTAATATGGAAAACATTTTCAAAATATATACAGTAAGTGTAACTTACCTAGCTACCTACATCTACCTAACTGAAATCTAAAATAGGTCCTTGACGCATTGTTCCTACGATGCTGGCGGCATTTCCTTGTTGTATCGCAATGCTGATATGTTGTGTGAGGAAGCCACCAGCTTTTCGCTCACCATTTACATCAACCAGACGTTTCGCGATTTCTACGAAAAACTTGCGTGCGCTGGGTCCCCATGGACCAAGAGTTTCGACCCCAAATGGTACAAAAAGATACTCTCTGGCCAGTAATCGACATATTTTACTAAAATTAATTATAATTATAGGTCGCGTTTTCGACTGTCCTGAAAATCCATTACGAGCTTTTCTTCAGCTGTCGTTTGGAACAGAAACAAGTGTTTTGCTATTTATCAATATCATCGTCATTATTAAAAAGTTTAAGTGTATTTTAAAATCTTATCAATGGAATCATCATCATCATCATTTCAGCCGAAAGACGTCCACTGCTGGACATAGGCCTCAATGCCTCAATGGTCTCAATGGAATACAATTAGAAATTCAAAATAACAGACCATGTGTGAGATAAAATGTCGTTGCCGTGCATATGAAAGAATGAAGGAAATCATACTAATAGTTCCGTTTATAAACGTATATAAACATATAAACTTGTTTGGTTCACCTTGGCCTTGTCTTTAAGGTGTTGCCACTCTGTTTGCTAAAGATTGTGAGATAATTAGCAATGATAACTTTTAAAGGTGTCCTGTTTAGTGATGTTTAAATAACCTTGATCTTCATTTGTCATGTCTATTATCTAAAAATAATACGCAACCATCCAGCATGTACTAACTAATAGTACAGTCAACCAATGAAGATTACCGCTAGTCGATTTTCCGCTGGGGACGCTAGTGGAACGTGGGGACATTCTAAAAGGCCACTGTAAAATTATGTCGTAGTGACCGTATAAATCTTACTGCTTCCAGGGTTCCAATTGGTTGACTGTACATATAAACCGTATTTTGAAAGCATAAATATTACTTTAAATCTTCTTCTTCTCCATCACTCCCTTATTACTGAGGATCTTGACTCTTCAGCTTGTCTCTACATACATATAAGTTCAACTTTAGCACTTAAATCATAGTATTATGTACGAGCAAGTATATAAAACATTTTGTTAATGTTTGGATTAAGTATACACTTATACATTTTAATCAGCTGGACTGGCAACGTCTGTTATTTTCTATACAAAAATGACTGCCCATTTGTGCGTATAGCATACAAATAGCTATGTCAGATAAACGTCTGTCCATACAATGAGTAATGATACTATGTCATACCCATTCGACAGAGGGGTAGGCCTGTCAATTGCTAATGCGTCTGGACTAAAACTCAAAGATTATACATATAAATAACAAATTGATTAATTTACCGTTGATATTCGTTTATAAATATTTGAAGTAATATTTTGTATGTAAAACAAAAAAAATACTAGAGGCCTATTCTAAAACCGAGAAGTGGTTACCATTCTTTTTTTGAAAATTTGTTAAATATTATGCATCGCTTTACTTCGCCTAGCATCTTCATATATCACAATCCTACAAGCCTTACGTAAAGGCATTATTGACCATCAAAATCGCTAATTAACACAACATACCTGTCCTTAATCTTTGATCAATGACCATTCGCCATATTTAACATGCAAACGGTTATTTTATGGCAACTTGTATCATTTATTTATAATCAAAGTGAAACATGTTTCCTATGTAGTTAATATCTGCCTTTATAAGGTGTATTCAACTTATGTATGATAATGTATGTCAATACAGTAATCCATATATTATTGTCAGTCGTAATAAGTGACGTTCTCAGACTAAAGGTGCTACTGCTTTCAAGATTGATTTGGAAATGAAGTTCATCAGCAATTGGCACTTTGGTACCTTTAGCATGAATACGTCACATATGATTGTTTATGTACCTATGCAATGTGTTTTTTTTTTTATTTATGGGAAAGGTAACAAACGAGCAATGATAATTTTAGATGAGGTAATGGATATTCATAAAACGTCTAGGTTAAGACTTGTTTAGGTATAAAGCAATAGGTACAGGTTATACAATAGATTACTATATGATTACCATTACTATGTCATTTGCATACCCACGTGATTCCTTAGGTAGTTTATGAAACGACAGAACAAACGATTCTACAGGTAACCATCTTATTTCAAATGGATATTTAGAAAAATAGTGTGAGAATGATGTTGAATATTCCTATTACAGTACGAATTGTCCGTTTTCAAAATTATGAATCACGAGTACCTATTTGGAAAATTTTCAAAATGGCGAAAACAATTAATGGAAAGGCCTAAACTAGTCAGAGTTACTGAAAAATACACACACCCCTATCGCTTGATCCACCACTTTAATCTAGCAAATGGGGGCACGGGGGGCGAAGCCCCCCATCACGAGCTCGCTGTCTGTGCGAATAGGTACAATCAAAATATTATTTTGTAATAAATTAAAAACACTCACTAGTATGTCACATGTATGATATGTTATTGGGTCTACGATGTACTATCGCATTCAGAATAGGCTGTTTATGAATGAATTCAATCATAAATTGCCCATGCACTTTTGATCGCGAACCTATACTAACTACTTTACGTCGCAATAGCAGTTCCCATAGTTCCGACATATCTTCTTATTTACCTTTTACCAGTGACTTGTTTGGGTATCTTCTTTACGAGCACCATTCTGTTCTGGATTTAAGTTTAAATACCCTCATGTAAAACACAAGAAAGGCCTCTAGATAAGATAATATGTTAATAGCTGACAAGGATGTTTGTTACGTTCCATGGCTATCCATATAGCCACGATCACGTCATCGATTTACGTTTACAAGTAGACATATCACATTACTACGAGTTCCACCGTCCTTGTCAAGGTGACGATTTAGCAAATCGAGATTCAACGGTTTAATATTTATTAATATTTGTTTCTTAATCGCTTCCTCTTCTTACTATCGTTTTTCTGGCTTATGCCACGGCTTAGGGACCCTGTGGGACCCCAAGCTTTTGCAACTCATTCTAAGGTTTGACGTAGGTGCTAGTTTTAAGCAACTGCCAGCTGACCTTCCAACGCAGAGGTTTAGGTTTAGTCCGGTTTCCTCAAGATGTTTTCCTTCACAGAAGTAAATAGGTAAATATTCCCTCCGATTGAAAGTCCCAAACTCTTACCGGCAGCGGGCCACCAATTTAGCTTCCTATTTGCTTTGTAATCGTACATGTATATGAATAACGTAATATTATGTATGCTGATAGAAAGATTCAACACTCGTGGCCCGATAATTAGTTTTAGTAAGTAAGTTGTCATTTTATCGCGATTTTGTCGAGGGTCAGCATTTACATACTAAATCGTGACGATGAATTTACGATTATCTGTAATTCTCATGTTATTTCTATTTTTGCTATCTGCAAGATTTTTCTCATTGAATCCTTTAAATCGATTTAGAAGTGATAAAGGCCAAATGTCATTCTATCATCTCCATTTTCTCAATTCTTCATTGCTAAAAAGTTGCACGTCACACTACTAAAAATTGTAAGCCGCTTGCATTTCAATGCAATGCAATAAAAAACATGATCTTTATCTATGACATTTTCTTCCTACAGCACACCTACTTTGTATATAATAAGCAAAACCTTAGCATCTGATTATAAGATAATATTAACACTAAGATAAATACGGAACGCAGTCCCAAATACGACGGACGTGGGTGTTCCAAACTGCATTTATGCATAATCGCGGAAATGTTTAAATGCTAATCGGTTTGTGTGTCGTAACTTACATTAAATTAGGGTCTCTTAATAAAATCAGTAGAAAAACAGAAGACATTCGGAATAAACTGAAACAGTAATGGACAGCAGAACAAGGAAACAGATGTAGAAAAACAATGGGAGTCGATATATTTGGACGGCGAAGTCCACCGAAGCCGTCATTGAAGCAAGTTGCCCACCTCTCAAAAGCCAAACACAGAGGCCATACTGCGGTTATCAAACGTTCGAAATATCGTATCTGCATCTCTTCCGATCTAATAAATAAGTGCAAAAAAAGCGAGATACAAATTTTCGATTGTTTAGCGTTCGCGAACGTTGGTAAGAAAATTTTACGGAGACTATCGTTGTAGTAATTCGTCAACCCGTTGGTGTAATCACATTAATCCTCTCAAGTAGGTAGACTGTAATTCCATGATTAAGAATGTAGCTGAAACCTTTCAGAACGTACACGACCTTCACCAATGAAGCAAGCAAAACTAAAAGAAGACAGATTAGGTCTTGACTGATAGAGTCTTAAGCAGGATCCATATTTCCAAATCGAAGCTTTAACTATCGAGCCATGTGCTCTAGGAATTCCTTTTGTCATAAAAGCTATACCGACACATATCCATAAAAGTCCCAAGAACACCATCATTAACTTTAGCGACCTCATAATACATTGCAAAACGCATTCGTGTATGATGGCAATCAATCAAGTTTGTGTAACATCACAAGTTTATTTATAAGCTTTAGATCGCCGTGCGGCTTGACGAATGGCTTCCACAGCGTTCCTCAGAAATGGATAAAGGATAGTGACCGAAATAGGATCTAATGGGAGTATTTAAGCGAGTCATTTGAAGTATTGCCCATATGGAGTATTGCTGCCATCTTTGGGCGGGAGCACCTGGATACCAGCTGGGCCCCTTTGACTCGATCCAAAGACGTGCTGTCCGAATTGTCAACGATCCCAAACTCACGAGCGATATCGAACCCTTAAGTCTAAGGAGAGACTTCTCCTCCTTATGTGTATTCTATCGCTTGTACAATGGATTGTGCTCTGAGGAATTGTTTGATATGATGCCAACGGCTGCATTCTACCACCGCACCGCTCGCCGTCGGCAGGGTGTTCACCCGCATACCCTGGAGCCTAAATGGTCTCGTACCGTGCGGTTTATGAGGAACTTCCTCCCGCGGACGCTCCGGCTGTGGAATGAGCTCCCTGCCACTGTTTTCCCAAAGGACTACAATATGGGGTTCTTCAAAAAAGGAGTGTTAAAGTTTTTAAAGGGTCGGCAACGCGCATGTAACACCCCTGGAGTTGCAGGCGTCCATAGGCTACGGTGACCGCTTGCCATCGGGCGGGCCGTATGCTTGTTTGTCACCGTCGTAGTATAAAAAAAAAAGTCATAGACATCATTTTAGGCAATCACAACCATTTTAGATAACCAATCCGACGTTTTCTTCATGGATCAATGCGACTTTTGCATCAAACGTTGTATCTGATGATTTGTTTATCTCTTAGCTTACATTGCATAATTCTATAGTCATAATAGGTACCTTATTTATAAAAAAGTTAACAGACGAATTCCATTTATTACATATTCAAAGTAAATTGCACTTGCGACACCTCTGGTGTTGCGGGTGTCCATGGACGACGTTAATCGCTTACCATCAGGTGATTCGTTTGCTCGTTTGCCCCCTATAGCATAAAAAAAAAAAAAAAAAAAATTAAATTAATTACAACATGTCAGACAGACGAATTAGTTAAATTATGTTTTCTCCCTTTCTAACAAAGGTCAAACTGATAGATCAACAAAGGTAAATGTCCAACGGACAAACAATCATTTAGCTAAACTGCGCGATGTGCGTTTTTGAATGACGCCAACAGAATCTTATAAATAGTAATAGAATCCACAAATAGGAATAAAATTTAAATCTAACGAAAATGCCCGCTATTTGGTAGATAATGGTATGGACCGCAGACAAAAGGGTTAGGGAAACAGGGTAGTTAATTAGTTATTAACAAGGATTACTAAACCCCAGAGTATACATTTTCACC
The DNA here is from genome assembly GCA_949128165.1 of Lathronympha strigana. Lineage (NCBI taxonomy): Eukaryota > Metazoa > Arthropoda > Insecta > Lepidoptera > Tortricidae > Lathronympha > Lathronympha strigana. The sequence goes on from OX421904.1 coordinate 2,736,430, forward strand.
CGTGCTTCGTGCTTTGTCTGTTTTTGCAGGATTATTCTTTGTTGAGCTACTTTCATCAGGATTTCTTCGGGAATTTCAATCTGACATCATGAAATAAGTCCTGTTACCCTACTCAATAAATATGAAGTCGTTCATCAAAAATATCCGATCGATTATTTTTATTTTTGTTATGTCTTCTTTCATAGAGATCTATAATATAGATTGTTATATCTTTATGTCCATTTTCCAACCGTTCTTCGTTGGCGTATAACTGTTGACCGTCACTATTATAGTCGTAGGACGGTAACTAGGAATCCGGCTGCGCGCACAGATATAGATCAGATGCGCCGGCGCCCTTTTACGGAACGGCGCTTCGACCTTACTGCGCGTGAGTGTGTATCATTCGCTGACATAATTGGTGCGAGACTTGACAGTTCATTTGTTTATTAATAGCTGAGGTTACACTTGTGACTGTAATTTAATTGCTTTAACTGTAGGCATTTTTAATTTAATGTGTGAAACTGTTGGAGTTTTTTATTTTAAATTGGAGAATGTTTATTGATATCATTTTTACCTTGTTTATCACCATAATGTCAATAAAAAGACGTATTCTGCGGCAAAAGAGCTCTTAAGAATTATCACAATATACCATAATTCCCCATCCGCATCCAAGACCTATTTTAGCTCATAATTAGTGGTTTTCTTAAAAGTATAAACAAAATGTTAATGATCATGACATAAACGCTTTGGAAACAACTATAACCTATAAATAAATCGCATGTAAGTTATATATCCCTAAGTACTGGTTATCCAGCTATTTGATTTAAACTAAGTTTCCCCATAACATAAATCCGTATTATGTTGGCGTGTTGAAATACGCAAAATAACTTTGTTAATGCTAACAACTCAAATATATTTTGTTGTATCTGAGTTTAATAGCTAAGGAAGGAGGTATCTTTGACACGTGATTTAGAAACGAGTCATATAGTCAAGCAGGTGTTGCGTTGTATGTTATTGTAGAATTGTTGTGCTCATTTAACTATGCGATACTTTGATAAGACTTATCGATCGATATCGCCGCTACTGTTCTAAGTAGATTATTTTTATTAGAGCAACAGTGCCTGAGGACCGGACAGTCACATGTCCACTGTGTTTTATGCTATTATAGCGCTTGCTACTATACATCTTACGAGTATGACGTATATAATCGTATAAACGTCGCGAGACCTTTGTCACTCTGGTTGTTATAGATAGAGGCACAAATTGCGGGATGTTAGCAAAGTCAAAGTCGTAGGATAATGTGAAGTTTTGGTTAAATTGTTCTATTTTTAACAAAAAATGGTTATGGAGAAGGAGAAGGACCCACCTAACCTAAACAGTTGACGGCCGAATATTTAAATTTGGGACTCATATTATTGAAATGTCATGAAGCTTCACTTAGGGCCACTTCCACCAACGGGGTTTAGTCAACTAACCGGAGTTAAGCGTTTTATTTCATTCCAATCATATGGAATTTGATGGCAAACACCGAGCGGCTAATCGATTAACGATTTCTACGCGAAGTCGTGAATAGAGGTAAGTTTAAAATAGAGAAAGAGATCAATTATTGCAAGCAATTGGATCATGGGATTATCTAACTCAGAACTGCCACTTATATCAGTCATGCGCATCTTTTCAAATAAGGCAACCCTCCGTTAGTCAACATGTCGGGCAATTACACTGGGATGTCTGTACTCCTTCGCTTACCGAGCGCCCGGATAAACTTAGCAAATACTACCTTTCTACCTACCTTCTGGTGGGAAAATTGTCATTGACGGGGAAACCTCTTTGTCACTCAAATATGTAGTGTGACAGAGATCGAGATACAAATCCGCAATCGATCGATTTTCGTAGTATAGGCCCAGGTCTGCAAGGGGCCCCACTGCCTCGCAGTGCATGCGTCGCGGTATCTCATAGAAAATTATGTCGCTTAAGACGCATCTTCAACGCATGCTACGTATTTTCTATGACTATGACACTATGAGATGCAATGCTACGCACCAATGGAGCCGGGCCTTTTTAGAGGATGTACCGCAAACCACGAGCGCTACTTTGCCTCTTTTTCGCACTTGTAAGTTCGGTACGCCCTCGACTTAGTGGTTTGTCTGAAGCGAATCCTTGGCAAAATGGGAACATCTGAGCCTTGACAAAAGGATGCTTGTTTGATCGAAATAAACGTCGCTTATGCCTTTCTGGTGTTGTCTTTGACGTAACTAGTTGCTAAAAGTGATTTTTATAAGGAAAAGGATGTGACTTACGATGTCTTGTAATTGTGGTGGTCACTTGGACTTTATGTAGAATTAACTGTCAGTAATGAGCAGTTGCAACGGGCTGCTTTTTGTTGTTCAACGTCTCACTTAGACATACTGTGTTTTACGTTTACGGATGTTAATAATTATATTCCTTGTATGCGGATCTCTTGCCATGCGGGCTGCCATGAAAATTCAATTCGATAATATATATTACACCCCTTTAGGAGTTTGTAGCAGGCCCCCAAAAATGCAAGTGTGTGAGTACTATATTTACGAGTTTGTTTACTATTGTGTGTTTAATACTATTAGTTTTTTTTGTTTCTCGCTTTCGTACATGAATTTAGCAACGTATCGAAAGCAGCTTCTCAGACGAAGTAATGAAGTTATTTAATAATTTATCTATAAGTCTATGCCACCTAAATATTTATACATACATAGGTACCTACTATAATTAGCAATCAGCCCGTAAATCCGAAGAAACATAAACCATACACAAGCGAAGCCTGTAAACTATGTCTGGTTCAAAGACAGTTAAACTTGTACCCTCAAAAAGGCAGACAGACTCGCATTGACGCATTTGAGATGTGGTTCCTACTTGCGGAGAATGTGACGAGTACCTTGGACAGACGTGCCAATTCTTCGAGATGTGTAGGGCGCCGTTCGGCTGTCAGGTCAGCACTCCGTGTCCGTAGGGTCTTCGAATGCTCAAGTCATATAGCCAGGAATAAAAGCAACACCTTGGAAGCTCTCCTGGAAGCAAGGAAAGTACCTACAGTTAAAGAGACCAAGAAGAAGCAATGCGCTGGACAGACCAGATCCGCGATATCTCTAAAACAAAAGTCCATGATGCGTTAATTCCCGCAGACCGAAACAAAAGAAAAGCGATTGTCCACAAATTGATTCGTTAAGGTTATGACCCTCAGCAATACGACACAAGGAATTTAAATATACCCCTCGTATATTTAAATTCATAGACAAATGAATCATAGCTCTTCTCTCTAGCGCCGCAGGGTTTATGTTAGATAAGTGTGATAAGCCGTAGATAACGTCTGTGCGTGATAACAGATTATGAGATAAGTGACCGCGTGTTATATACATTTATTGCATTTGACATTAGCATGTTTAGCTGAAGGCTTTTATGATTATTTTTTGTGTCCTCAAGGACATTAAAGGTTGTCAATATCTAACTGGCGCATTGGTGTTGGTGGCATAGAGGTAATGCTTGCGCGGGTTCAAATCCTGCTGGATCGTACTAATGAGCTTTTCGGAACGTACCTACGTACGAAATATCATTTGATATTTACCAATCACTTTTCGGTCACGGAAAACATCGTCGAAACTTTGCCGAACGCACCTTATATACAATCGCGTTCAAAAATGCATGGGCAATTTATGAATAAATTCATTCTTATACTGCCCATGCACTATTGAACGCGTGTGTGATCCTCATAAATAAACTAGATCGAAACACACCATAAATCGAAAATTGTTGCTGGTCACTCGGCACTCGGCAGTATTTGCAGCGAATGACACCGTCTTTGTATTTCGTATCGTACCAAGAACAATGTGTAGATGCACAGAACTATCCATAAGCTATACATAAATACATAGAATCTTAAACACGTATGATAACTCTAGGCAATGCATTTTTCCATGGCTAGCACGTTTTTATGGGTCTAGACAGCACAGTTTTACAGCTAAAAATGCCCGCAGCATACTAAATGCATTCACACTTTCAATTTCAATACAAATATTTGACAAATATGGTCGCAGCAAATATACTCGTACTGTACGTTCAACACATTCGTAATTCGACAGTTCAAGAATAGTAAACAGAAGTTTGGAAGAGTGGCAAAATAAGGAATAATATTTTAAATTTAAGTCTTTTGCGAAGTTCGGACTCGTGACGAAACTAATAAACAGTAACAAACCGCTTTTCTAACTAAGCTGCACGATAGCGGCGTATATTTCAATCACTCAACGTATATTATTATATATATATTCTCCAAACTATTATCGTGTGGATATTACGTTTCCACTCGTTACAAAAAAGTTACATTAATCTTTTAAAACAAGTGACAACTTATTAGAATAAAATTAATAGGTACCTACTAAAAGCTTGAGTATCCGCCTATGGTTATTACTATGTATTACCTCATAATGTACACTATTCGGATTCGCAACAGTTTACATAACACAGTTTACCTCGGACGCTCGGACCGTTAAGTTCAGATGACATCAGAACAAACAGAACATAGTGCGCGCGCGCTGGTTCCTTGTCCACCTGTCAAATGCAAGTCATAAGTGACTAGCGATAAGAATATTACTTTGCGAGACTACTACCTTTAGTCCAAATGCTCAAAGGAGCATAAACTGCCAGTCTTTTTTGACATTTAACAATTAAACAACTTGAAATCATTATTTATGTTATTTTTCAAAAATATTCGTATTATTCGAAAAATTCGAATATTCGAATACTGCAAATCGAGGTTTTTGTATTATTCGAGTACTAAAATTGGACAAATAATGCAAACCCTAGACTAGATGCAAGTCATAAGTGACTAGCGATAAAAATATTACTTGGCGAGATCACTACCTTTAGTCCAAATGCTCAAACGAGAATAGACTGCCTGTCTTTTCTGACATTAATTTATAAGAAACGGTTAGCTTAGCTCACGCAAGATACTGTCGCGTAACGACAAAACGAAAAAATCTTCATAATAATATGGTTATTATTTTACATTACCTCACTTTGAACACTATAGTATTCGCAACAGTTTACATAACATAGTTCACTTTGGGTCGTTAACTACTTAGCACATGACATCAGAACAAACGGAACATTCTGCGCACACGCTGGTTCCTTGTCCACCTGTCAGACGCAAGTGACACGCGACAGGCGATATAACTGAGTGAAACAACAAACAATATCTCTATCACAATAGTGCTACGAAAGCGCGCGCGTTTCATGTTTCAGGCTTCATGTTTTATATAACAGTATTGTAAAAGAGACGAGTTGTCTATATCGCGGGTGATATACTATCACGGCACTCCTTTGCTAGGGTTACTGGCTTGTTTCATTTAAGTATCTACTTAATAAAATCGTCAAACGGAAAGGTAGATAAGGTAAATCTAAAACTCTTTAACACACGGAATCTGGAAGAGAAGATTGCAACGTCACCTGCGTCGTGCTTTCCTCAATTATCAAAATATCGTTTTATATATTCCCTATTTAAGTCAAGTTCAGTTATCGATAACACCAATGCGTGACTCACGATTTTTATTCAATATTTATGAAGTTGAGAGCCGCATTTAATCTTATTTATCATAAATCTGCAGTCAATAGCACTGTTTAGGGTTAACGGGATTGTAAATTTAGTTCAAATTGCCTTACTAAAACAAAATAGAGAGTTCCTTTTACGGGAATGTTACATGGTTTATTGAACTGATGTTGACGCTGTAAATCATACTTTGTTGCCTTTCTACTATCGTCTTGTATGTAGTTACCAGGCAAATAGTAGTTAATCTTTATAAAATAGTTTTATGCAATCGCTACGACTCATGACTTGGATCCATTCTAAGGTGACATAACAGACCCATACCGTACAAAGGCATTCTAAGTTAAGTTGCTAGTAAACAAATTAAAACTGTATTGATTTATTTCGTGGCCTTGTCACTTACTAAATAAAAGCAGAACATCCGTTTACCAATATGTATCTAATTGGTTAGTTTACGTATATCGATTCCATATTAGCTGTCACAAATCAATATCCGTAGGTACCCTTACCAGTGACACGGCCATATTTAATAGAGCTGGATGGCAAGCGATATAACACTTAAAACTTTCGCTGTGTACAAGACACGTTATTATAAATATAGAACGGGTCTTTCGCGATGTTAGTTAATTTACGTTTCGACACAGTTACGTGTGTCATGGTCTCTGTTTGACTGATGAATCAGCGAAGTGTCAACGGCGATCGTACTAGAAATATTAAGGTAAATTAACCAAATTCGCGACATAGGTACACGGGCTACGCTTCTGTTCAGGTGCCAGATGTCAAATTTGACTTACTAAATCGACCATTTGCCGGCATTCAGGCACTCCAAGGGATTAAACCTTGTAAAAATGTGTCTAGCGATATTTGTTGAACAAGTTAGGAGCCGTATCGGGGATCGCCACCACGTTCGCGCAGTTCCAAACGGTTCGGAGGAGCTGAAGTCTTGCATAGTCATTTAATCAGAAGTAATGTTGTATGTATGAAAAAAATAATAGCTTCTTCTATTTTTGGTTAAATTTATCGCAGACTTACACAGCGTATACATTACCTATATTGCTCTTAGCTACAACAAATTACCAGACCATTAGTGGATCTTATCTCCTCGCAATAGGGCTTAAGTCAGTTAACTGTGTCGATATTACTTCATCAAATATTCACTGCACTCGAGTAACTCTTCAATTTTCGACCTTCGCCGCGGTAACATGTACAAACAGGAACTTTCTGGCCATCGGTACACCTTATGCCGTGGGAATAAAGACTAAAATTAGTCAGTTAAGTATTGAAGATATATGTGTGGGTGAAGACGATAATTTGATAGGCAAACAACAACCTTCCGCAATAATTATGGCGATAAACATGGGTACCAGTGGAGGTCATACATGCCTCATTAGTCAAATGTCAAATATTGTCATTTGTTTTTGATGAACGTTATTTAGTAATTTTCTTAAAGTTGGATTATCTATGTAAGTACAATAAACATCTCGAAACCACGCTATCATAATGTACTTACATCGGGTTACTCACGTCTATAAAGTCGAAACTAGATAGAATAGAAGAATCATGAATGAGAAGCGCTTGCGGTAATTGCTCTGCGCACACTGCGCGCGACAGCACGCTAAGTCTTCCTGGCAAGTATTATGTGAAGTATGGCATTTTCATACAATGTCAGTGCCAAGTGTGCCAAATCAGTGTAAAGTTAGCGTGGTCGGACTCGGATTAGCGGGAATGTATGCGTTCAAGTCTCATATAACAAACTCAAAAACTCTACCCATGGCTCTCAAGTTCTCAACGCATAGGTTTTATGACTTATGATATAACGATGACCGCCTTCCATCAGGAGGTTCTTCTTTTCGTTATAAAAGCACAATGACTTAAAATCTCTCTCAAAATCAATCGAAACGGGACATGGAAGAGAAAGTAAATTGGCTAAGCTAAGTGCTAAAATCTCACCAAACACTTTATAGCCTCTTTAAATTTAAGTGGCCGCCGAACCAGGTATAAATATAAACAAAGCTCCATTGACATTTCGCCGTGTCGCAACGCGGACTTTCCCTGCACGACTATCCTGAGAGCAGTCACGAGGTGTCGTCACATACGGTTATATGCATTTTATTGCCTTAGTACGAAAGGGACTGAGAAAATAGATGCTTTGGATTATAGACTCGGGCGTCACAGATCATCCTGAGAGCAGTCATGAGCTGTCGTCACTTACTGTTTTATGCATTTTATTGCTTTAGTACGAAAGGCACTGAGAAAAGCTTGAGAGGTTAACGCTAAGTGCCAGCAACCTGCCCGGTTCATTTAAGATTTAAGAGCTTGACACTGAGCGTTTTAAATTCTTTAGATTGTAGACTCTGGCGCCACAGATCATCCTGAGAACAGTCGCGAGGTGTCGTCACATACTGAAAGACGCTGAGAAGAGGCTTTTACAAGGTTTATAAATCCTTTGGGTGGTAGACTCTGGCGCCACATACCATAGTTTCAAAAGTAGATACTTACAGTTAAAGTGTAAAATATCGATATAATTATTCTTACCTTCTTCTTCCTTGCGTTTTCACGGCTTATGCCACGGCTCAGGGAGCCTATCTGTTACCCTGTTAGAGAAATTAGGGGTCATACCTACTCATCTCTCTACGCACATTATATTTATTTAACCATATCTTTGAAATTTCAATGATAAATAACCGCGATAGTTTAAAAGTGTACTTAATTATAATATATTTCAAGCGTAATTTGAAATAGCTTTACAGTTTAGGTGAGTGACCGCTCTCGTAAGCCATATAACAATTAGACCACATCACGTTACCAAAGGGGGTGACGTCAGAGGATACCACGGTCACGAAGCGCGACCACACTCACTTTCTACCGTGACTAACCAGTGCTTTAAGATTTTGATAAGAATACAGTTTTTAGATCGTCTGTGTTTTTTAACTACCTATTTTTGAACTGTGCAATCTAGAGGTCTTATTTGTGACTCATGTTAAAGTCAATTTTCAAAATTTAATTCATTCGATAAAATCGTTTATGTCATATAAATGTTGAATGTCTTAGATTTATGTCCACTAGATCCGCCGCCCACCTTGTGAACATTGTAAATCATAACCATTTGTGTTCATCACACAAATAAATGCCTTTACCGGGATTCGAACCCAGGACCATCGGCTTAGCAGGCAGGGTCTCAACCAACTACGCCAACCGGTCGTCAACGTTATATAATTTTGGCATGTGCAAATGTGACAGCTAACTGTCAGTGACGTCGTATTTTTTGACACTTTGTATTTATCCACTAAGCCCCACTCACAAATCATGTAGGGCTGACTCTTAGCTTAGCTTGACAGGTTTACATGTCAAGTTTTCTGTCCAATTTGAGCAGCTCTACACTGAAAAGCCAGATAGGGAAAAAAAGCGGAATGTAGCATAAACTACCTTCTGAGTTGTTGGGCGTCATGTCATTGGTTGTAAGGCTTTAAAATTTGAGCATTGTCGTCAAACGACAACAAGGTGGCGACGATGTTGACTTCTAATTAGAGTTAAGTACCAATAATGAAAACAAAGATGTGACTTCAGTATCAAATTAATAAACATGACTCTTTTGTCAACAGACTGGATCCGGCAAGACCTACACAATGGGCAGCGGCTGGGAGGGCGAAGACTGCGATGATGAGCGCAAGGGCATCATCCCGCGCGCCATCAGGGAGCTGTTCGCCGGCGCAGAGGCCCGCGCGGAGAACGCGCGCGCGCAGGGCCAGCTACCGCCGGAGTTCTCCGTGCAGACGCAGTTCATAGAGCTCTACAACGAGGACATCGTCGACCTGCTTGACCCCGCCAAGGACGTCTACGCTAAGGTACCTACATATATACTATCCGGGAGCTGTTCGCCATCGCCGAAGCCCAGGCTGAGAATGCGCGCGCGTAAGGCTAGCTGCCGCTGCCGCAGTTCGTACAAGGACATAGTTGACGCTCGATCCCGCCAAGGTCTACGCTCAGGCTGTTTGTCACAGGATCATAGATAGCCAGTTTTACTTAACACTATTGAATTCATCTTAAAAGGAGTTAGTGATAGGGGGTGTAGTTATAGATGAAGGGGAGGAGTATTTTTAACGGTCTCTCAGGTACTACTAACGATATTTCTTTTTAGGATTCCGTACCTCAAAAGGAAAAACCGGAACCAGGATCTCCACTTTGTTGTCCGTCTGTCTGTCAGGACCCCTTATCTCGAAAACGCGGCAGTCAAAAGATATAGCCGTTTATGTGGCATTTCCCATACATCATAATGTATATCTACCTGTTGACTTAGAATCACGCTATTTGGTAAAAAACAAGAACTTGTAGCACACGTACAGTATGATTGCCGCACACTGACAGTTCGATGCCAGCAGTACTTTTAAGTACCTGAGGTCATCAATGGGGTGGGAGCATTCTTTGTGCGGAACCCTCGATAGGCGAATCCTACTCGCAATTGGCCGGTTTTTTTAAATTGACGATAAAGGTGGTGATGAAACATCCTTAAAGTACTTAATTAATTGATTAATCCGAGCCCATCTCACGTCTCAATCGTAATCAAATCAGATAAGTGATCTCCAAATAAGTACGATTGACCAACACCACACAATCTCCTTTTACGTCCGTAGCAATAAAATTTACATACGATTACGAACGAATGAATGAATTGATTGAATGAATGAGGTGATTATATCGTACAATTATTGAGTCGTGACCATTTTTACTGGCATTGCATTTAATAAATACAGGTTGTTTTGACACTTGCATTTATGTTTATTGTGTAAGCATAATTGTTAAACGAAATGAGCGAAGGAAATGGTAAATAACATAAATATTCCAAAGGTTGGGTACGCTTGCCATTATGTAGGTATTTGTTTGAGGTATGGTATAACATACAAATGTATAAAACTTTGAAAAATTAGCCATGGGCATTATGGGTATAGTCAACCAATGGGAGCTACCGTATTTTCGCTCACCAGGCAGCGCCACTAATGCGTGGGTCCTGTGTCAGTATCTGTGAAAGTGACGTTTGAAATGTTCCCGCAGGACCCACGTTCCACTAGCGCCCCTAGCGGAAAATCAACTCGCGGTAGTCATCATTGGAAACCTAGGACTATGTCATAGTGACGCTATAAATCAGATACATAGTAAAAGTGCTTGTCGTTTTGACATGGTTCTAGTGGCCTAGGGTTACAATTGTTTGAGTGTGCATTACCTAACTATAAAATTACACAAACTGCTTTATCATGACTTCTACGAGTTTTATTGTCTGGAAGAGTCTGGAACACGATCGCCTGTTGTTTTCTAGACGACCGGTTGGCGTAGTTGGTAGTGACCCTGCCTGCTAAGCCGATGGTCCTGGGTTCGAATCCCGGTATGGGCATTTATTTGTGTGATGAACACAGATATTTGTTCCTGAGTCATGGATGTTTTCTATGTATTTATGTATTTGTATATTATATATATTCTTGAACTTACTGCGCGACTTAGTCAATTTGTGTAAGAATGTCCGATAATATTTATTTATTATTTACTTAAACGCGCCAACTTTATTTTACTTGAGGCTTTGAAGAATATTTTACTTACGTAATCTTTTTGGCTTCCAGGGCAGCCTCAGGATAACAGAAGACGGTTGCGGCGGCGTAAAAGTCGTTGGCGCATCGATGCGCGCCGTCCGTTGCGCGAAAGAGGCACTCAGCGCCCTCCGAGCAGGCGCTCTCGCTCGCACCACCGCCGCCACCAACATGAACTCGTCATCTTCTCGCTCGCACGCGGTGTTTACTCTACTCATGAGACAGAGACGGCTGGCGCCTGACCAAGATGTCGAGAGGGATGCAGAGGCGGAGGCGCCTGAGCAGTATGAGACGCTCACGGCAAAGTTCCATTTTGTGGATCTGGCGGGGTCTGAGAGATTGAAAAGGACTGGTAAGTGTGTTTTAACAGTATAAATGAAAGCTTGCTAAAAGTAAGTTTAACGGCCTTCTAGCCTAGTTGGTAGTGAACCCACGAAGCTGGAGGTCCCGGGTTCGAATCCTGATCAGGGTCATTATTTGAGTGTTTATCACGAATATTTGTTCCTAAGTTATGGATGTTTTTTATGTATATACGTATTTATGTATCTATCTATTATATATATCGTCGTCTAGTACCCACAACACAAGCCTTATAAAGCTTACCGGACAAATTTAACACAAATCAACCTAGTCCCTAGGTTGATTTGTGTAAAATTGTCCCACAATATCTATTTATTATTTATTTATGTGTACATTATTATATATCATAGTCGAAGAGACTTAATTGTACATTTCTACAAAAGCGCACGAGCTAGTAGTCTTATCACGCCAGCAAAATACATAAATCATAGAGTAGAGCACACCATAGAGTATAAGAATTTTTAACAATTCTCTTTTTTCATACAGGAGCAACAGGAGAACGCGCAAAAGAAGGAATCTCGATCAACTGCGGATTGTTGGCGCTAGGCAACGTCATCTCAGCCCTCGGCGACAGATCCAGAAAGGTGATGCACGTACCGTACCGGGATTCCAAGCTGACCAGGTTACTACAGGACTCTTTAGGAGGTAAATGCCCTCTTCATAATGTTCTAAGTTGAGTAAAAGACCAGATAAGAGAAAAAAGAGAAGGTCGCTGGTTCGATCCCAGTCAGGCTGAGGGCCCTGGCCACTTCTGTAGTACATTTCTTTCAATTTATAAGAAAAAAAATCCTTAACCCGAATAACAATTGCTTTGGGTATCATTTTTTACCGTAATTCGCAAAAAGTATTTATAAGTAAATTAAAAGTAGCGCCAAATTCAAAACATTGTCAATCCTGAACTGTTTTCCTCATGAAAATAGTCACACAATGGAATCCAACATAGACAACATTACTATTTCATATAGTATAGTATGTATAGTGTTTTAAATAGAAACAGGAACCTTTACTATACCCCCCGATAAGTGTTACTGTTAACTTAAAGATTCCATTATAAATTGAAAGAGATGTCATATACTACAGAAAAATTGACCAAGGTCCCCGTTGAGCAGGGCTGGGACCGAACCAGCGACCTCCTGCTTTCGCGGCCGCTTCTGCCGCTGTAGTATATGACATCTCTTTCAATTTATAAGTTATATATAGTAGTGTGACTACTTATAAAACAAAAAACATGAATCAAAACATTTATTACAATAAATGATTTGATTCGTGCTTTAGAATTGTTAAAGATTCCAATTTGCGGCATAAACTCCAACAGTTCCTATAACAAGAGTTCTTGTCAACTTGCAGGCAACAGCAATACAGTAATGATCGCCTGCGTGTCGCCCAGCGACCGGGATTTCATGGAGACCCTCAACACGCTCAAATACGCGAACAGAGCGCGCAACATCAAGAACAGATGCGTTGTCAACCAGGACCTCACCTCTAGGACCATTAATCAGCTGAGGCACGAAGTCGCCAGGCTGCAGTTGGAGCTGGCTGAATACAAACAGGTAAGATGAAGTAAAGTTGATCAAATCGTCCGCTAGATATGGTGCTTACCAGTAGAGGCGATTTCTACATCGCGCTAACGATGTGTCGACGTAGAAACCATAAAAAGAAACCATACATCTGCGACCAATTGTTTGGATATGGTTGCAATGATTGTTTAGAATGGAACACCAGCCGTATCTATGGTAATAATCTCTCACTCTAACTAGTAGCGTGTCCATATTTTCTGATAATTTTACACCCTTTATGTTTTCGCAGTAAACAAACTTAATAATCTTTTCAGGGCAAGCGTATCATATCAGAGAATGGCGAAGAGGGCTGGAGCGACGTAGCTCAGGAGAACGCCATACTGACAGGAGAAGTGGAATCTCTACGGCGGCGGGTCAAGGCCATGCAAGGAACCATTGATCAGCTGTCTGCGAGGAACAGCGAGCTGATCGCTGAGAAGGCGCTCGGGAACTGGGGGCCGAAAGATGGCAGTGCAGAGGCTGCTGATTGCTCGCTGACTACGCTAGTCCAGGTTCGTTGTGTCTATTCTAGAGTCAAGGCTATGAAGGACCATAGACCAGCTGTCTGCGAGGAACAGCGAGCTGGTCGCTGAGAAGGCGCTCGGGAACTGGGGGCCGAAGGATGGCAGTGCAGAGGCTGCTGATTGCTCTCTGACTACGCTAGTCCAGGTTCGTTGTGTCTATTCTAGAGTCAAGGCTATGAAGAAGGATAGACCAGCTGTCTGCGAGGAATAGCGAGCTGGTCGCTGAGAAGGCGCTCGGGAACTGGGGGCCGAAGGATGGCAGTGCAGAGGCTGCTGATTGCTCTCTGACTACGCTAGTCCAGGTTCGTTGTGTCTATTCTAGAGTCAAGGCTATGAAGAAGGATAGACCAGCTGTCTGCGAGGAATAGCGAGCTGGTCGCTGAGAAGGCCCTCGAGAACTGGGGGCCGAATTATGGCAGTCAAGTCTGCTGATTGTTTGCATGATTTCCTCCTTTTTTTTATTCTACTTTTTTCGCAAATGCGTGTGTGTTAATACACTGTTTTTGGCTAAACCTGTGGTGGATACATTGTTAAGGTTTTTATAAATCTATGAAGTCAAACAGGTTGTAGATTATTGTCTCACACCGAGGCAGTACAGCCTATCATAATAATAATAACTGAAGTAAAGTATTGTTCTCATACTTATCATGCACGAGTTCCTAATCACTATACTCTTCTACAGGGCTACGTGGGTGAAATAGAAGAGCTGCGCGCGCAACTTATGGAAGCCAACGCACTATACGAAGGAAGCCGGCGGCGGGAAGCGATGGCGGCGCGGACACGACACGAGTCCGTGCACGACACGGCCTCGGTCATTGACGACGCGAAACGGGAACTGTACAAGGTACGTAGTAGTACAACAGCTTGAAGCCAACGCACTATACGAAGCGAGTAGGCGGCGGGAAGCGATGAATGGATTCATTTATAAATTGCTCATGTAATTTTGAACGTGTGTCTACAAGGTAACCATGTATAAGGCAAAATTTACTGAAGATTAAAGAAGTTATCGCAAAAAATCATATTACTGGTATATTTCCCTGCCTCATATTGAACGAGCTGAAAGATTCATTGCTTGCGTGCATGCGAGCATATTGCTTATAAACGCAGTACACGTGATAAATACTCAGAACTATGAAACTAAGCGTTTTTCAGGGCATTTTCAAAAATAGGGTACCATTTCCTTTTTTCTGAAAATATACGAAATTTTGGGTTTTTTATAATCAGAATCACGAGTACTATTGATTAAAAAAAAGAAAGAGTGTCCCGTTTTTTTTGGTCACTTTCGTAACGCATTTTTTCATACATTTTGTGTGGACCGTTACAAAACTGAAATTATTTTTTGTATGGAAAATCGAGGACCCATTTTCATTAAAATGGTGCACTTTTTCTGAAAATTTGCCCCTTTAGTATTTAGTTGTGTTGAATAAAAATACAAAATACCTACTTATCAACTACGTGCAGTCAAGTGCAAAAATGTGGTTCGACTTAATCGACTCATATGTAAATATGGTACTACGCTCTTATTACACCGGCATAAGGTGTTATGGGACATATTTTTGAGTAAGATGTCCACCACCATATTTTTACACTTGACTGTGTGTTCTGCCGTATACTAACCTACGTGTTAAGGTCTATGAACCAAGCTGTTAATCATATTTTCTTTATAGGAGAAAGAACTCTTAGCTCGAAGCATGGGCGAGCTCGAGTTCCAACGTAAGCTCAACATGAGCGACAGCGTGACGAGCGCCGCGGACGCCGACGCCGACGCCGACGCCGAGTTGATCGGCGTGCGGGAGCGCGCTGAAGGCGAGAGCGCCGACGACTCCGAGCTATCTGATCAGGACTCGGATTCGGAGAGGGATGAACGGGAACAGGAAGAGGTCAAAGGTGAGACATTTCATTTATTTATTTAATCTTTATTGCACAAAAGAAAATACTTATAGTATAAAAGGCGAACTTAATGCCATAAGGCATTCTCTACCAGCTAACCTTCATTCATTGTTATGTGCTCGGCGTGTGGAAATGCGCTGATCCTGAACTATCTACAGGCGGCGGATGGTGGTAAAAGCTTATAGTCGATAATAGGGATGACGACTAGGTTGAAAAACTATTATTCTAATTAGGCCGTCAGAAAGATTATCCAAAATTATTAGACACGTATTTTTTCCTTTTTCAAAATAACTAAAATTTACGAATATGAAGATCGTCAAAGTTCCGTGGTCGGGGCTGGTGACGTCACGCGAAACTTTAAAGCCCTGTATAACCGTCATTTTCCATTTGACGAACAAAAGAAAAAATACGTGTCGTATATTTTGTAATAACCTAACAAACGGACTAATTAGATTTATTAGTAGTCTAGCCTATTGAATAATATATAATACTGTTTCCGACAAATATCCCATATTCCAAAACTGGACTATTCAACGCAGACTAAGCGGCGGCTAATTTAGCCATTTTAGAAACTTGTAAATGTAAATAATCGAAGGTAATTATCGAGTTGTTGTTATTAAGCTTCATTTTGATTACCGTGATCTGGGGTTACTTTGATTCTTGGGGTTACATTGATAAAAACTTGGAAAATTTACAATTATATTTTCGATCAAAGTAACCCCAAAACAACATGAACAATTGTAACTTTTCAATCTGCGAACAGATTTTTGTCTTTCCTTGAGACAAAATGCTTCTGTAAGGGGTAACATTCGATTAGCCTTTAAAAAATAGGTTAAGAAAGTAACCCGTCAGTTTAAGTTTGATAGCAAACAAAGATAAGTATTCTATAAGAATCTATTTTGAAAAAAAAAAAGACTTAAGTTGATGTTGCAATCAGAATATCTCAATGCGTTGGTCAAGCTATTTTTTTCCCACAGCCCAACGCGCCCTCTCCGCCCAGCTCGCCGCTCTAAGCGACGACATCGATACTAAAGCGCGTCTCATCGAACAACTAGAGTTGTCGCAACGACGACTGGCAGCTTTGCGGCAGCACTACGAACAACGGCTCGATACCCTCCATACTCAAATTAAGGCGACGCACGCTGAGAGAGATAAAGTGCTATCTACACTTAGTAAGTATCATCTAAACTAACAACTAAAGATTAGCAATTTTTTTTTCTAGTAAAATAGTCATAGATATAGGATAAAAGAACTTCTTTTAACCGTTGCTATACAGTATACACACGTCAGTTTAAAATTTAAACACTTCGTTACCAAGCCCGGTTATTCGCGGACTTGTAGGGAGGGTGAGGGAAGTAAGTCCTTATTGTGTAACTAAGTACATGATAACCCGGTAATTCGCGGGCATGGTAGACGAAGGATTAACAAGTCAATGAAAATATTAATAAAAATGTGACAGTTTTGAGTTGAGTCATAAGTAACTTTTTTCTACTCCAGCACTTCTATGTCAAGTTTGGTAAATAAAAACATCGTGAAGAAATCGGACTATAAACGCTATAAACTAGCGCGTACACCAAACCTTGATAACTAATAGTTGCCAATGTGAATCCCAGGCTCCCTGAGGCGCGTCATAAGCCGGAAAAACGCTAGGAATTAGAAGACGAACGTAGATTTTTTTGTTACCAATCAACAAAATAAATTCGTAATGACCTCCTAGCCTAGTTGGTAGTGACCCTGCCTACGAAGCAGGTGGTCCCGGGTTCGAATCCTGGTGAGGGCATTTATTTGTGTGTTTATCACGAATCGTTCCTGAGTTATGGATGTTTTGTATGTATTTAAGTATTTACATGTATCTGTCTATTATATATATCGTCGCCTAGTACCTAGTACCCGCAACACAAGCCTTATTGAGCTTACCGTGGGACTAGGTCGATTTGTGTAAGATTGTCCCATAATATTTATTTTAATGACTTCTAGATAACTTATTCAAGCAACTCTTCAAGCGTTATATATTCTACCATTGATCCAACTTGTCCACAGCATCCCAAGCATCGCCACCCAGTGAGAAACTGAAACGAGTCAAAGACGAATACGAGCGGCGTCTAAGCGGCATGTCTCGAGAACTGAAGCGTCTCCAAAATGCAGCGAAGGAGCACACGAGACTGCAGCGGTCGCAGCGGCAGACCGCGCAGCAGATACTGACGCTGAAGAATGAATTGCATTCAATGAAACGAGATAAGGTATGTAAGCGTTTTCAAAAATTGGCTACCATTTCCTTTTTTTTTTATATAGGAAGTCTTGGGTTTTTTATAACCAGAATCACGGGTACTATTGATTTTAAAAAAGAAAAAGAGTGTCCCGTTTTTTTCGGTCAGTTTCGTAACGCATTTTTTCATACATTTTGTATGGGCCGTTACAAACCTGACCATTTTTTTTTGTATGGAAAACAGATTTTTCTGAATATGCCCATGTATAACATGGTCAGGAATATCTCAGATATCTGTTAGTAGAAAATGGTGGCACATTTGAAAAAAATATGCAAAATAGCAAAATATGCAAGGTGATCGTCAGTGGAAATTTAGAATATTGTTTACAACGAAAGGAGCATTTCGCTGGTGCTTTTTACTTTTCAGCGCTATACAAACTCAAAAGTAAAAAGCACTAGTGCGTAATAGTACACTTCGGCACCATTACACTCCATATAAAACATAGTGTTAGTTTTTTGTCATGGTGTGATTTTTTTGTTTACTTTCCTTATACGAGTACACTCGCTTGCTTTGCTCGCTCGTGAATAACTGTGCCAATCGTTAGAAATCATATACTTTCCGCACTTATTGCATAAATAAGTAATAACCAGGGATCAGAAATGCGGATGCTTTTATAACTACACGCTCAGCAAGTATGGAGTCGGCTTTTGAAATATATAATTTAATTATTTAAGTTCGGAGTTTCCGGGATTGTACTAAACATCAGGAAATACTGTCAAAATATTTAGGTTTGTACAATTTTCAGCAATTCTTTAATATATAAAAAACCGGCCAAGTGCGAGTCGGACTCGGCCACCGAGGGTTCCGCACAAAGGATGCTCCCCACCCCCCTATTTATGACCGTAGGTACCTAATATACGATTTTAAGCTAACATGGTCATTTGCTTAGGTACCTACTTAAAAATACTGGTGTTTTCGGATGTTCTCCTGTATTTGTGCTACAAGCTCTTGCTTTTTGCCAAATTTCTTGATTCTAGGTCAACGGGAAGTACCTCATACATTTTGATTCCCATTGCAAAAGTATGGGAAAACTATATTGTGACAAAATTAAATTATATATACAAAATTAAATTATATATATTAGGTATAAAAGCATCCGAATTTCCGATTCTGGGTTTGATTGTTTTTTTAATTAAGACTATTTTGTAGGTGAAACTCATTCAACGCATGCGTGAAGAGGCCAAACGACATCAACAAGCAGAAGCGGTGAGAGCCAAAGAGGTAAATTCATTTTATTTTTATATTAATTTTTATATTTATTTTGAGCCGGGTACTATGCAGTGTGGGTTGTTTTAGAGGTAGGTATAGTTTTTTTAAATTGAAATGTATTTTCTTTGTTTATTTAATTTTATTTTTAGTCATTATTTTCTTGTTATTTAAGTTGTATGTAAATAAATATATTCAAATGAATAATATCTGTATTCGTTTCCACCGGTATATTTTAATCGGTAATCTGTACTACATTTTAATATTGGCATCTGATTACAGGTGGCTCAACTTCGGAAAGAATCTCGCAAGAATGCCAACATTATTAGGTCCCTAGAAGCAGAAACAAGATTGAAGGAACAGGTAAAATAAAAGTTTATTTGATAATCATGCGCTGATGGCTATTGGTACGTTACGTAGTAATAGACTAAAGTGCCAATATAATTTAGACATTTTCAAACTAATTTGTTATAATCTTCTTATGTCGCAGGTATTGAAACGGAAGCAAGAAGAGGTGTCCCTACTCCGGCGGGGCCATCGAGACAAGCTAAGCAGTCGGGCGGCAGGGAGACTTCACGGTAACTACTATATTATCATTATATTAGTCATTTGGAGATATAAATAACTTTGGAAGGGCCACCGAGCCAATGGAAGTCTTCGCGAACTCGAATAAATGGGAGCTATCGTATTGTCGCTCACCAGGCGGCGCCAATCATGTGCCTGTGTCAGTATGAGAGAATTGTCAAAGTAACGTTTGAAATGTTCCCGCAGGACCCACGTTCCACTAGCGCCCCTAACGGAAAATTGACTCGCGGTAATCAACATTGTCTTTTGTCTTGTGTTTGTAACGATCTACGGGCTGTCCACACAAAACCCACTCGTGCCAGCGCGCTCGCCGGCATTAATATTATATAATATTTCTAATTTTAGGCAACCCTATTTGTGCGGGAGAAGAGGCCGGCCGAGCGTCATTTGTTTTTTTGCGTAGTGTTCGTAGTAACGGATTGCATTTACTATTTCTATGATAAATAAAGATCTGTGCTTACGAACTATTGTATATATAATCTGTGGATAGGAATTTGACTTTGATTTTGAAATGACTAAGAATAATATTAAATTTTATTCTAATAAATCATAATAAAGTATATAAACACAGAGGATGTTTTAATACGAAATGACTTAAGAACAGATAAAGTCTGTGAATGTTCGATTACAACGTCGAGCGTAATAGTTTTGACACTTTTCAATGACAGCATTATTCTTTCAAACGTAAAACCTAAAACATGATGTATGAAGCTTGACGTCATTTGTCTGTCATCGGCATGAAAATCAGGCCCTATTAATGACTAATCAAGATTATATAAAGGTTTTCTCCAAATACAGATACAAAAGTAACTTTAATTAGAAAACCTCCGTGAGTATCAGACATATTAAAACTCTCATAGCGGGTTACTCACGTCAATAAAGTCGAAAATTGCTCGACATGTTTCGGAACAGTCCGTGTCCCTTATTCATGAGTCATGCGTCTAGCCGCGGCTGCTATGAATAAGGGACACGGACTGTTCCGAAACATGTCGAGCTATTTTCGACTTTATTGACGTGAGTAACCCGCTATGAGAATAGGGATGACGACTGGGTTGAAAAACTATTATTCTAATTAGTCCGTCAGTTAGATTACCTAAAATTATTAGACGCGTATTTTTTGCTTTTTCAATTTAACTAAAATTGACGAAGATAAAGAGCATCAAAGTTCCGGGGTGGGGGCTTGTGACGTCACTCCTAGGTAAGAATTGTACTTAGGAGTGACATTACGCGAAACTTGAACGCACTGTATTTTTGTCATTTTTGATTTGACGAACAAAAGAAAAAATACGTGTACAATATTTTTTTATAATCTAAAAGACGGACTAAATAGAATTTTTCAGTCGTCTAGCCTATTTTAATATAAACCGAATGTCATTCGACTTTCAGGACTATGTAAACAAACGGCGTAACTTTGATTTATCACTGTTACTCCTTAAAGATTCACACCACCTCATCAAAAGTCATTGAAAACATACACTATTACAATAGCCTTCTTCGTAAAAACAAAAAATATAGGAAAAATTACTTAATCTTGGAAATTTCATTGAAAATTCAATATGATTTAAAAGTTAGATTATTCCGACAAATTGCAATGACGTTTTTGTTTCTTTTATATTCTTCGTTGTCTATGATGTTTAGGGATGTGACTAAAGTTAGTGACATTGTAATGCCGGTACTCACGGTATCTACCTGATATAGGCATTGTGTACACTACACGGTAAGTAAATGAGCAAAAGATCGTAGCGTAAGGTATAATATACTTAAAATTAAATAAATACCTAAATTCGGATGCGGGTGCATGCAGTGGAAGAAGTGCGTGGATGATGTAATAGGAGAAGAGCATAAAATGAAAAATTTAGACTGCATCATCGATAGGGTATACCGATGATGTAACGCCACCTTTTATAATTAATACTGGTGACTAGTAAAACTTTAAGCACCGATTTTTTCATAAGATTAAACCAATTAAAACTATGAAGATTAGATGTGTTTTACTTTCGGTATTTTAGTAATCGATTTATTTTGACTTAAAATAGCACTTCCCCATCACTAGTAAATTTATCATTTAAAGACAATTTCAATATGGCGGTTTGTTTACACAGTCCTGAAAGTCGAATGATATTCGGTTTAAGAAAGTGACGTATTGGTTCCGCAGGCAACCGCGCCCGCACGTCGTACCGCGAGACGTGGTCCCGGCTGGAGGCCTGGCTGTCCCGCGCCTGCGCCGCGCGCGCCACGCTGGGCGAGCTGGAGGCCGCGCTGGAGCGCCACCTGCGGCAGCGCGAGCGCGCCCACCAGGAGGGCGACGGGCCGCTGCTCGACTACCTCAAGGGGGCTATCGCGGACACGCATCACCAGATCATGCAGATCGAGGTTAGTCTGAGATTGATCCTTATTATTATAAGAATAAATCAAAATCACAATCAATCGTCAGTCACGATTGTCACAATATTAAGCGATGCGAACAGAAAGGAGCAAGAGTCTTTATGCGTGAGTTTATGTGATAGTTAGGTATCGCTATACCTGCCGTCTCGGACTTTAGTGTTGGTTAACGTTATCATTATCCATGGCGAAATAGTACATTACATACCAAGGCCGTTTTAGTGGGAAATGTCTCGGATCCCACGTAATTGTCGGCCGAGGCGAAGCCGAGGACGACTAACATGTGATCCGAGGCTTTCCCATCTAACGGCCGAGGTTTGTATACTATTTTTCTGCCTGACGGAGCCGGCAGGCGGCAATTTAGTTTTGCGTAAAGTGGCGCTTACCGGCCGGAGGACTGAAAAAACAGTTATTGCACTTATGAGCTCTTCTCAATTTTTTGATTTATTTATGTAAAACATTTAATCGTTCATTTTAAACTTGCCTTATTTTGCAGGAGGAAACCGATGAAAACGAGCTCCCCCGCCTACTAGAACAAATAGACTGCGCGGAGGCCGGGCGCTACGCCCTCTCGCGGCTCGCGGCCCTGGCGCTCCAGTACGCGCACGACACCGCGCGCCACCAGCAGGCGCTGGCCGACGCCCGGGCGCAAGTCGCACAGGTTTCAACCTTATCTTTTATTACATAAGGTTGCATTTACGAAGCGACTTTCGCGAGAAAAGTTTAGGCAATCGTCTACTAGATGTCGCTGTGCTGGTTAAGGCGATTTCTACGTCGCGCTAATGACGTATTAAGGTATAACCATGTAAATAAAAGTATTATAACTAATATTTTAAAACGGGATAATTACCTTGTATGTTTGTTTTATTGAGCACCCGATATTTCGACACTGTTGCAAGCGTCATGTTCACGGAGTAAACTGATGAGCTGCGAGTTTTTAGTTGTGATCTACCCACACGCCATAGCGATCTACCATCTTACAAAAAAAGTATTTTTAATAAAAGTATTTTCAGTATGGAATGTCAAATCAGATGCAGTAATCGTAGAAGATTTTAGGGTCTATCGGATTTTGTTTCTAAATATTTCACCCTATTTTTTTGTAGATGGAAGAAAGCGCCGAGCAAGCAGCGGCAGCCATGCGGGCCGTGGGCGACCAGAACCTGAACCCGTGGGGGCTGGGCGCCGGCGCGCTGGCCGCCATGCTGGCGCGCGTGTCCTCCGGCACCAGCACGCGCTCCGTGTCGCCCGTCGACGGGTAAGTGAGCGACACATGTGACCGACAAGGACCTGAACCCGTGGGGGCTGGGCGCCGGCGCGCTGGCCGCCATGCTGGCGCGCGTGTCCTCCGGCACCAGCACGCGCTCCGTGTCGCCCGTCGACGGGTAAGTGAGCGACACATGTGACCGACAAGGACCTGAACCCGTGGGGGCTGGGCGCCGGCGCGCTGGCCGCCATGCTGGCGCGCGTGTCCTCCGGCACCAGCACGCGCTCCGTGTCGCCCGTCGACGGGTAAGTGAGCGACACATGTGACCGACAAGGACCTGAACCCGTGGGGGCTGGACTAGCGTTGAAAGTCTGGAAAAAATTCGATTTTTTTCCCAGACTACTCGTTTTTTTCGGATTCTTTAGGAAAAAATCAATGAAAGTTTCCGCTCTATATTTCAAATCTAAATCAATGCATATTAGGTCTCATTTACACCTACAACATGGCTACATCGATTACATTGAGGAAGAAACAATTGAAACAGATGGAAGGAATGACAGTGATAGTGACATTATTTATTTCTTTTTCGATTTTTTCAGGCATTTTCAAAGCTAGGCTAGACGCTAATAATTTTGCTACACTTCAGACGTGTTAGATTTGATGTCAAAGTGTACAATGAAAATGAATCTGATGTTAAAACATTTGGTAAACGTTTCTGTTAACAGGACGTTCCTAGAGCGGCCGGTGGTGACATCTAACGGTGCACGCGAAACTCACACGGCCCCCGCCTCGCCACCTGATGACAATAGGAACTCACCCTTCCAACGCAACACGTAAGTACCTACTGAGTAAAGTTGCCTCTTGAAATAAAATTTAATTTTGTCTTCTTAGAGCCAAGTTCAAAATTCTATTCGTCTTAAGAGGCCACAGTGGTCAAATTGTTATCATTCACACGTCTAGATCTCAAATTGATAACAACTAGATACCTGATATTCATATACATAAAACTTCAACATATTTCCTTTAAACTGGTAAACGTGAAAACATTATTTTTAACAGAAGCCTCGATAATTTTATTTTTCAAACATGGGTCCTTTTTTACATGTTTAGGTCAGAACGTCGAAACCCTTGAATCCATAAACATGATTCTTAGTTAAATAGTTGAGTAATAACTAGTTCTTAAATCTGGTAAAAGGTTTTATCTTTAAACAATCTAGTTTAATTGTTAAACAGCAATTATCTGATTACGCGGTTTATGACGCGCCCGCCTACTATCGCCATTTAATTCGCATGCTCTTGCAATTAGACCTATCCCGCTCTCTTTTGCTCGCAGATGGGGACTCTTAAGTAATATTTTGAACTAGAAACGCAGCATAATTATGTGACATTCTTTTGTGGCTTTACAAATTAAATTGAGTCAGTTATTATTGAGTGCCTCGTTGTGTAAGATATTGCAGTGGCTGCGCCTCCCTAGCACTTGTAAAATAGTTATGGATAAGATGTCAACATTAACCGCAACCAACTAAGCTTCTATTGTTCATGTTCGAATCTTGCACAAGATGGTACATTTTTCCATGTTTCCTTTATTCTTTAAACTTATTTTATTTATTTATTTTATTTTATTTTATTAAGGTTCACCAACAATTGTTGACATCAATACATTCAAAATTATTCTAGATAGTACATGCGAGGAGAGATGTCACAATCACTTAAAGGTAAACACCGCATGCAAAACAAAGTGGATATAAACAACTTATTATAGGGACTATTAACTTATTGTACTAGGGAATATTATTTCGAACACATGAAATACTATTCTTAAGCGCAGAATATTTACTAAACGCCGTAGATTGTTGAGCTTTTATTGTCTTTCATTGTCAATACAATGCTGGTGATCCGAGAACCTTATCACATTGTAATAAGGCTCACGGATCACGGGCATTTTTGTTATATCCTGTATAATTGGGGGACATATCGAGACATATTCACTCATAATTTCCAAAATAAATAATTAATAAAATAAATAATTTCCAGCGTCCGACGGGGATCCGTTCGTCTTCGAGACCTCGGCGTTTACGGCAGCGACAACACAGAGGCTGACGTCATGACGCAATCCCTCATCGAGCCCATCTCACCCAAGCCTATACCGCTCAGTCGGGTCCCCAGCGCTCCGGGCAGCTTGAGGTAAATTACACCTTATTTGTAGCAGCTTAGAGTCGAGTATACACTGTCATAACGCAATCCTTCATCGAGCTCATCACCCAAGCCTATACCGCTCAGTCGGGTCCTCAGCGCTCCGGGCAGCTTGAGGTAAATTACACCTTATTTGTAGCAGCTTAGAGTCGAGTATACACTGTCATAACGCAATCCTTCATCGAGCTCATCACCCAAGCCTATACCGCTCAGTCGGGTCCCCAGTGTTCCGGACAGCTTGAGGTAAATTACACCTTATTTATACCAGCTGAGAGTCGAGTATACAATGGCATAACGCAATCCTTCGTCCCCAGCGCTCCGGGCAGCTTGAGGTAAATTACACCTTATTTGTAACAGTTTAGAGTCGAGTATACAATGTCATAACGGAATCCTTCATCGAGCTCATCACCCAAGCCTATACCGGTCAGTCGGGTCCCCAGTGCTCCGGGCAGCTTGAGGTAAATTACACCTTATTTATACCAGCTGAGAGTCGAGTATACAATGGCATAACGCAATCCTTCGTCCCCAGCGCTCCGGGCAGCTTGAGGTAAATTACACCTTATTTGTAGCAGCTTAGAGTCGAGTATACAATGTCATAACGCAATCCTTCATCGAGCTCATCACCCAAGCCTATACCGCTCAGTCGGGTTCCCAGTGCTCCGGGCAGCTTGAGGTAAATTACACCTTATTTATACCAGCTGAGAGTCGAGTATACAATGGCATAACGCAATCCTTCGTCCCCAGCGCTCCGGGCAGCTTGAGGTAAATTACACCTTATTTGTAACAGTTTAGAGTCGAGTATACACTGTCATAACGGAATCCTTCATCGAGCTCATCACCCAAGCCTATACCGCTCAGTCGGGTTCCCAGTGCTCCGGGCAGCTTGAGGTAAATTACACCTTATTTATACCAGCTGAGAGTCGAGTATACAATGGCATAACGCAATCCTTCGTCCCCAGCGCTCCGGGCAGCTTGAGGTAAATTACACCTTATTTGTAACAGTTTAGAGTCGAGTATACAATGTCATAACGGAATCCTTCATCGAGCTCATCACCCAAGCCTATACCGCTCAGTCGGGTTCCCAGTGCTCCGGGCAGCTTGAGGTAAATTACACCTTATTTATACCAGCTGAGAGTCGAGTATACAATGGCATAACGCAATCCTTCGTCCCCAGCGCTCCGGGCAGCTTGAGGTAAATTACACCTTATTTGTAGCAGCTTAGAGTCGAGTATACAATGTCATAACGCAATCCTTCATCGAGCTCATCACCCAAGCCTATACCGCTCAGTCGGGTTCCCAGTGCTCCGGGCAGCTTGAGGTAAATTACACCTTATTTATACCAGCTGAGAGTCGAGTATACAATGGCATAACGCAATCCTTCGTCCCCAGCGCTCCGGGCAGCTTGAGGTAAATTACACCTTATTTGTAACAGTTTAGAGTCGAGTATACAATGTCATAACGGAATCCTTCATCGAGCTCATCACCCAAGCCTATACCGCTGTCGGGTCCCCAGTGCTCCGGGCAGCTTGAGGTAAATTACACCTTATTTATACCAGCTGAGAGTCGAGTATACAATGTCATAACGGAATCCTTCATCGAGCTCATCACCCAAGCCTATACCGCTGTCGGGTCCCCAGTGCTCCGGGCAGCTTGAGGTAAATTACACCTTATTTGTAACAGTTTAGAGTCGAGTATACACTGTCATAACGCAATCCTTCATCGAGCTCATCACCCATGCCTATACCGGTCAGTCGGGTCCCCAGTGCTCCGGGGAGCTTGAGGTAAATTACACCTTATTTGTAACAGTTTAGAGTCGAGTATACACTGTCATAACGCAATCCTTCATCGAGCTCATCACCCAAGCCTATACCGGTCAGTCGGGTCCCCAGTGCTCCGGGGAGCTTGAGGTAAATTACACCTTATTTCTACCAGCTTAAAGTCGAGTATTCAATGTCATGGCGCAATCCCTCATCGAACCTGTACCACCCAGGCGCCCACACAGCTCAATCCAAAAAAAGGAAAATTACACCTTATGTATAGTAGTGTAGAGTCGAGTTTACAACGTTGCAACACAATTATCTATCTCGGCGGATCTCAACCTAATGTACTATGTCCCATATTGATTTTGTAATATATAATATAATAACTAAACGGTCTCATAGAGCAGAGAGACCAACATCTTGAGAGACTCTCGCTAGGTGACTGGATCAAGGGTCAAATGCAGAAGGCGGTAATCCTTGACTCGACGCGTATAGTCCGGCGGTTCCTCTCTTTGTGGCCCTAACCACCGGCAGCCAGGGTCATGCCCCGTTGCCGGCGGCACCCTAGAATGTGTTCATATGTATTTTGCATTTTCCTTTTATAATCATATTATAAAATATCTTAACCTAAGAATGAAAATAAATAAATAATAATATTATATTTTTTATAATGCAGTGATATAAACCCAGGGTGATTTGTAGTAAATATAATAATTTAGACAAATATTTCACACAGCGAAATGGCTGCCAATGACGCTCGTCCCAAGCGCCCCAGTTTAAGGTAAACTGTATCTTATGCTAGTGGGTTTACAGCTTACATTTCAATGGCAGCATTATAGTTTTTGTGTCAATTATTCGTAAACAACGTCTATAACCATTGTACTGTTTTTTAGGATCAAACACATGCATAATCATGTATCTGTCGTTATGTATTTCTTATTCGCAGTAATCCGTTATAATATAACACATTGTTTAAAACTAAACCTTAACATTAGAGATATACGTTACACTTTTGCATAAATGTTCTTTGTCTTCACCTAACACTGTGACGTCAACGCACACACATTTCCAGAGGCCTGCAGCCAATCGCGTCGCCGCTCACGTCTCGCCGGGCCCCGCCCCCCGAAAGCCCTCGGCCAATCAGGAGGCAGCACAGCTTAGCCAAACCGGCATCATTGTACGTATCGTATTTTTTATTGTGACTGTCGTAGCTCAGTTTTGTTATGGAATTGCAGTAGGTGTGGCTTTTCGTTGTGTTTTTCTTATTTGCTATTTTTATTCATTTATATTTGAATATTGAATTTTGTACCGTAAAGGGTTCTAGAAATTTAAAATTATGATTTAAAGTTTGCTATTGCAGTTCTATGACAATGTGGTGCTACGAAAATATTTTTTTAAATACATTACATAAATGTTAGGTACACATTGTGAATAGGGATGACGACTAGCCCGTCAGTTAGATCACCATTGTAATGATATAAATCATAGAACTATCATAGATAAATTATATTTTAATATAATAAATGTATTATGTCGGGCTGCCAGTCGTTCTCATGGTGTTGCGAAACCTATAAGTCGTAAAAATCCTGTCGTCGGTTGGAACAGGCATGTGAGCGAGGCTCACGAGAGTGCCAGGCTACACTTTGGCACTTGGGTGAATCACGGTAACCCAAGCAGCGGCCCTATGTATAATAACATGATTGAGTCACGTAATTTTTTTAAAGGTAAGTTGAAATGGTGTCAAAGCCATCAAGAGCAAATAAAGATGGATTTGTTAGCGGCACATCATGCTAGATGCGGCTTTAAGAATTTTTGGAAGAGTACCAATAAGTTAAATGTTAAGCCTGGGACTCCCGTGAGTGTCGATGGTATTTCTAACCCGAAGGAAATAGCGGATATGTTTCAGGACCATTTTAGAGTGAAGTCCCCATTAGGATACATGAATGCATTGATTGAGGAGCTCAGTGGCACTCAAGTTGGCTGCTTTGTTGACGGTGTTTGTGTCAATCACCTGAGTTACGCAGACGACATGGTGCTGCTGGCGCCCTCAATGCCCCAATCAAAAACTACGCGGCATCTCATGGGTTAAGTTATAATGTTGTTAAGACTAATTACATGGTCTTCAAGGCGGGAACTAAATGTCCTTTCTTTATTCCACCTGTCATTCTGAACAGTGTCCCTCTCACAAGAGTGACTAAAGTTAGGTATTTAGGACATTTGTTGACTGAGGACCTTAGAGTCGATGCAGATATGGAGAGAGAGCGCAGGGCGTTGTCGGTTCGAGCAAACACGCTGGCCCGCAGATTTGTTCGGTGTACAGATGAAGTCAAAATTACACTTTTTAAGGCTTGCTCTTCGTCTCTGTACACATTAAGTCTGTGGGTTCTGTATACGCAGCGGACCTACAACGCTCTGCGCGTCCAGTTTAATAATGCTTTTAGGGACTTATTGGACACGTAATTTTTCCTTTTTCAATAAAACTAAAATTTGATGATCAATGTATTATACCGGGGTGGAGGCTGGTCACGGTCAGGTGACGTCACTATATGGTATAGAATTGTACCTAATTGTGACGTCACGCGAAACTTTAATGCACTGGATTTCCGTTATTTTTAATTTTACGAACAAAAGAAGAAATGCGTTTCGAATATTTTTTGATAATCTAACTGACGGACTAATTAGATATTTTTTGTCGTCTAGCCTATTGTTACCCTAAGACCTTCACAGTACAAGTAGCAATGTGCAAATAGGGCTTGGAATATAGTATTTGTTGCAGGAACTTATCGCTTGGTAGTTTTCGCAGTCATAGTTTTTTATTGCTAGTCCACAGGCAGTTTACCTATAGTATAACTACAAATATAATCTATGTAAATAAAAACAAAGAGCTATAAAAACTACTATGAATGAAAATGAGCGGAAATAGAAAATCCATAGGTTTTAGCTGCATCTCTCACGCTCGAATATATAGAGAGAGATATATATACAAATGTATTTTATTTGATTTTCGCGGCAGTAGCCCAGATTAGCCTGCCAAACCTTTCGTCACTAGTTGTTAAAGAAAAAACTATAGTTATCTCTTTTTTGGTTAAATCACTAGCTTAAATGGTTATATTTGTCTATGCTCTAACTTTGTCAAATAATGAATCTATTTATTCCTGCGGAAGTTACCAAGTTCGTATTCTATGGGTACTTATAACTTAGTATGCATGTTAGTCTGTCTCTTCTCGGATACCTTCTATTTGCATGGTACTGCTTGGGTAAATGTGCTATGTAATGTACTCGTAGTATGGGTGTTGATATTTCTGGGCCTTTTTTTTAAGTTGTCTACTTTTTATTTTATGTGGTTTTTACTCAGAATAACTAGCTTTTTTTATTCCAATAAGAGAAAATAATTGTCCCAAAATGTAAAAGTGGGGGGGGAGGGCAACATTAAAAAAAATGGCCCTTCTATACATGCCTGTTATGTTTTTACGTCAAGACGTTTTGCAATGACATTTTCATCATTGTGTAACTATGCACCGTGCATTTATTTATAAAGCATGAATGCATCAAAAATACAAGTATATAAATACGCAAACGTGCTGGTAGCCGAGTGGTACGGCGTGTCACTTTGAAACTAGAAGTCGTGGGTTTATAAGAAATTTATCAAAACGAAATATGTTGCTTTTTAAAGGGATAATGAGAAAACCTTATATTTGCGAAGATATCACTCTTATCTTATCCAAAGACTAGCTGACAATTTATAACCAAAATCCTCTTGTACTAAGAGTCTGTCAAGAAATAAATAATCATAAAACATTACACAAATATTGATATAAAGGTATAACTGGCAATATAGTTTATATTCGTATAACGATGACAGTTGCAATGACATTTGGGTGGCACTTCACGGCACCATACGTTTTAGTAAGTAGTAACAAGACTGTTAAACATTGACGCTATTAATATTAGCCGTTCGGCTATATCTACTTTTCATCGCAGTCTTTCTCCGTTTTAATATTCTCATAGAATGCTCGCGGTACTGATTTAACATACAAAATATGAGAGATTCCTGAACTTATACAAATCCCAAAGCATATCTTTCGCTGCATCTGATGCTACATTGACGCACTAGTGGTATAATGAGCAATATGTGCCTGCATCGAAAATTCAAAGGGTCATGCATTGTAAAACATCGTTCGATACACGTGCGAATACATAATTCGCAGCTCGTGTAGATTTAAAATCGCCACTCATTGAAAATTTCCTTTTTTTCGTACTTGTATCGTAATAGGGGTGACGACTAGGTTGAAAAACTATTATTCTAATTAGTCCGTCAGTTAGATTATCGAAAAAGATTAGACACGTCTTTTTTTCCTTTTTAAAATTAACTAAAATTGACGAAGATAAAGAGCATTAAAGTTCCGGGGTGGGGGCTGGTGACGTCACTACTACTCGTAGGTTAGAATTGTACCTCTAATAGTGACGTTACGCGAAACTTAAACGCACCGTATTTTCGTCATTTTTGATTTGACGAACGAAAGAAAAAATACGTGTACAATGTTTTAATAATCTGAAAGACGGACTAATTAGATTTTTTTAGTCGTCTAGCCTATTATCTATGTGTGAAAATTCAACGCACGATCGTATTACTATGGTGGAAGGGTAGACCGGGCTAAGTTGGTATGGTGGCTCGTTGGCTCAAGCCTGTGCTTGCTTGCAGCCTGCTGACCGACCTGAACATAGTCGAAGACTGAGGAGGATCGCCATTGACGCCGCACGTAGCCAAATGTACATAATGTGTTAACCGCTCTGCATGACGTTGCTTGCACACACTATATGCCTACTAGATTTTAATTCATAATTCATTCATAATTCATTTATTGCATAGAAATCATGTGGTACAAAATAGGTGTTACATTAGGGTTGTTTCACACATGAACCCCGTTGGGGCACAGCAAGTATTCCTTAAAAATAAACCTATAACTAGGAAGTACAGGCGCATGCATCTAATTAAGTTTTGTACTGATACTGATTATACTACAAATAGTTATGCTGCACATCACTATTTAATTAAGGGGCTTTTTAAAAAAAACCTTTAATTTTATAATCCTCAGACTCAGATGTTTAAGTCATACTGACCAACTTTAACTACGAGAAAATGCGAAAAAAAATTATTACAGTTACATTCAAATGTTGGGTCGTTTTTGAGATTTTGGGGTTGGTCCCATGGTAAAAGTGACTCAGTATGACTTAACCATATGGGGTGTCTAAGGTTTTCAGTAGCTCGTGCTACACCCTGTATACCTACTAAAGTTTGTACTGATGTTGATTATGCGCGAATTTTAGTTAACATGCTGACAACATCTAAATCATGTTTTTGAAAAACAACCACTTATTTTATGTTCTAAAATAGTGTTAATTTTCATCATATTTCCTAAACCGTAGACGGTAAAAATTTATAAGTTGACGAAATCGGCTCGATAGAAAATAATTGCAACATCAAAGTGTCAAATTATTCGGTTTCGGTTAAAATAATCTATTCTCATAAGAACTAAATATACATGTTCACTTTAATGAGAACTTACTAGCTAGTTATTAGTAAACAAGCAACATGCAGCAATTTAATTATAGTAGTTTATGCAATAGTAAATGAGGGTTCTTAAAACTTGAGGGTCGCCGTTACAAAACGAGACGAAGTCGAGAACCGAGAGTTTTAAGAACCAATTATCAGCTGTTGCATACGCTAGTTTTTCGACGACATCTAAAATAGCGAAAAAAGCAAAATCTCGAAAGTTGGCAGAATGTAGAAAATGTAAAATTTAAAAAATCAACAGTGCCAATATATTGCATGAAAATCCATAGGAGCAGTGTTCTTATGGAATACCATAGATAACGTTGTAATGTATAATTTTTTAATATCGCTGTCAGTCATCTAATTAAGAGATATAAGTGCTGTAGTAGAAAAAAATATTATGCTGTATTATATGTAAATGCAGATTCAAACGAAGTCTTAAATTCATCATTAAACGGTTCTGTCTTCATTTCTCTGTGAGTAAATATCACATGGAACTTAATTTCTCGCATCTCAGTCCATGCTCTCGAGTGTTGTTTTTTTTGGATTGATCATGTGTTAAGCTATTGTCTTGTTTATCAAATGACCGACGCTATACTAGTGTGCCAGTAACTCGATTATTTACAGTTAGGCTACTTATATAATGTTGATTGCCACCGGGAAGGGATTTTGAAGATTCAACCCATAAAGGGGTCAAAATTCAACCGTTAAAGGGGTCAAAGTTCTAGCGAAAGAATTGTAGGCTACAGGTTATTTGATTGTATGATAAACAATTGAAACTAAGATTTCATTACTCGTCTTTAAGAACATATGATACAATGCAAATACTCTTTATTGTTAATTAATGAGGAAATAACAATACTATAAATTAAGTGATGCCCGATTTAAGTGAAGCAGTGATGCCCGAGCCGCGAAGGTGACAACACCACTCTGTCTGTCCGACGATGACTGCCGGATGCAGTCGAAACATGTCACGCCTATTAAAAATGAGTGTGTACCTACCGTTGCAATTTAATATCAATATGACTCACGAAAGTTTAAATTATACTACAATTTAAGCACTAAAATATAAACGCCGTAAGTGGTCTTATCGTTAAGAAGCGATGACTTCCAGACAACCTTTGGACAAAATCAGTAGAGTGTGCAGGCAACGCATTTTGCAGACATGTTAATATTAGTTTTACTAATCAACCCAAAGGAGAACTGGGCTGGTACCACGAAAATCGACGGATTGCGGATTTATGTCTCCATCTCTGTCACACTCGCATATTAGAGTGACAAAGAGGTTTTTCCGTGATTGACAATTTTCGATGTTCGTGGTATGCCCGCTGTATTGCTTGAAGCGTAAATATTGAATTTTCTTTGTTGTAATATATTATAGTTTAGAAAGTGCCAATTGCCATCTACGCCTGCTAGAGTTAAGACTAGGTACTAAAAGGTTTAACTTTTCATTAATTTTCAATGTAAAATATTGTACAAAGTATTATTAGATAGTCAAATAACCAGGAAATGTTGTATTATTTTTATTAAATAAATTTACTTTTGTACTATTTAATAAACGCTGAGACAATTTTCAATGCTCGTAATAGTCTAATTATATAAAATTTTAGAATTGGCTGGCTAAGCTATCATTATTAGCATTTAATATTCCGTGTTCATAGTTTTTTTTATTGAGTAACAACACAAAAAATTTTCAAGGCACAGTTAATTTTAGTTTCACTTTGTATTGTAGAGACCGTACATGAAAGATTTACTAATTAAAGTAGACTGTTTCCTTTATTGTATTAAAGCCATTTATTGTAAGAAACTAAACTAAAACTTATTAAAACACAAATTTATATATAGAAGTATAACTAAACTACAGCTAAAATAAAAGTAGGTAAAAACTAAAATAAAACTAAATAAAAACTAAAATAAATCTAAAACAGGCCCCTGCGGCATGGTACCGAGGACGCTGGCAACATTTCCTCGATTGATTTTCTTTATTTAAAGTTACAGTAGATCAACATCTACTTTCCCTTACAACTACTTACTAGAAATATGCACAATCACAGGCGTAGTTTGCACATTGGCAATACAGGTTTTATTCAACCCTTAGCCATATTCATAGCTAATATGTTTGCATTGAAACCAAACATGTATATACGAGTAGCCAACGCTGAAAATAGAAAAAATAACTTGTTCTACGGCACAACTTAATACAATTGATTAGATCAGCGGTCGGCAACAGCGGTCCGCATCCGCGACCCTCCTTGACTACTTTGTATTTGTATAACGTGTATGTTAAAGTTATTAAATAAACTAGAAAATAAGTGGGGCCTGCGTCAATTTCGTTAACCACTATGTGGCCCTTGGCTGCTAAAAGGTTGCCGACCCCTGAACTGCAGTCATCGCGATTTCGAGATGGTCCCGTTATGGGACCTTATTATGCCCTGCTAAGCCGAAAACCGCTATCTCAAAAAATAATCGCTAATTTGTACTTTAAAGTCCATTTTCAAATTCATTTGTTTTTGGGATATAGCTATTCGGCTTAGCAGGGCATAGGTAATAAATATTTTTCCTACGGTTAAATCGCACAGTATGGCTAATGTTTGAATTGGTTCCCTGTAGAGGTATGTCAGTGGTATGTAACGTCACAATGTAACGCTAGATTTAACGAGGCAGCTATGTACTATAACTGTACTTATAGATGTATATATAGACATTAAACTATTCAAGTAAGCTTGTTTTTGTTTGCAACTTGCATGACGCACCCTTGCATGGATTTTGTACCTTAATATTAGAAGCAGAGAGACTATATTCGGATATTTGGAATATGTTTTTTAATATTTGTAATTCTAAAGCACAGTTTATGTTTAAATAGGTATCTACTATTGTTATGTACACTGATATCAGTAGATTGTTTTGTGCACGTAGTTAACTAGATGTTTCCATGTGTAGTAACTATGTTAGTAACTTTCTCAGAAATTAAGGAAAAGTGGACTCGAACCCGCGATTCTGGGATATCAGCCCACCGCTCTGCCAATTGAACTACCGAGACCACACCGGTGGTCCCGAATTTCTCCACCATATGCGCATGCTCATCCCTCGTATGCGCGGTTGGAGGGCGTTT
The DNA here is from genome assembly GCA_949128165.1 of Lathronympha strigana. Classification (NCBI taxonomy): domain Eukaryota; kingdom Metazoa; phylum Arthropoda; class Insecta; order Lepidoptera; family Tortricidae; genus Lathronympha; species Lathronympha strigana. Next base: position 2,772,147 of record OX421904.1, read on the forward strand.
AACAACATCTACCGTAAAAAAAGTACTTCTTAATTGGATTACCTCCCCTCCTCTGCGTTACGCGCATATGAGAGCCACGGGTGGGCTATCGGTAGCTCATTTGGCAGAGCGGTGGGCTGGTATCCTATAGTCGCAGGTTCGATTCCCGCCCGAGGTCATTCATTGTTCCGCTTTTCCTTTATTTGGGAGCAATTTGGTATCGTTAAGTTTATTAAATTGCGAAATACGATGTATAGGAGTTACCGTAATGTCTTATATGTCTGATTATCTTATTATCGCTGAGACAAATAATTTTAAACAGAGCATCTAGACAAAATTCAAGTTTTACAAATATAATGCCAATAATACGTGGGACTTTGTTAGTTCAGGGGTAAGTCCTTTATGTGTTTTGTTATTCATACCATATGTGTTGCTTTTAAATTCCGTACATGGCTACATAATATCAATATCATAACAGCAATGTCATAGCTTACTTTGGTGTTCATTCCCATATTTTCATAATTCTATAGGCATATGACATATGACCGCATACAGATGCCATCAGTTAAAACTCGATCATGTTTGATATTTACATGTACATTTTAATGGTATATATATTATATCACTTATCATATCAAAGGTATATAATAATGACATACATACTTACATTTACTTGGTAGTTCATCAGTTTAGGGTATATATTCTACATGAAATACAATTGTTACTAAATACTTTACATACATATCTCTCATCATTATCTTGTTCCGTTAAGAGACTAGTAATCTTGGTTCCTTATAAACAAAGGTCATAATAAAAGCTTGGTAAAATAAATAAACCATACCTAAAAATAAAGGGATCTACAGACTAAGAATCTAATTTAACGAATGGTATATTATGTACTCTTCATAAAATACAATATAATTGTTGGTAATGATATCTTTACCAAAGATTACATAGTAGTTCTTAAGAAGATATATATTTCTCATAGAAAAAGCAGATACAAACAAAAGAGGCAAAAGATAAATTCAATTTCGCGCGGGGAAAGCATAGGCCTGCTTCACTCTTGTTCCGTAGATCCCTCTAGAAATCCGTGTTCATGTTTTCAATCGGCCCCATTTCGCTTGCTTCCCTAACGCTTCCACTAACACAGAGAGGCGAGCGGCGACACGCCGCCCGCGTCGCCCGGCGCGGCGAGACGGATAAGGGACGACGACGTATTCCTGCGGCTGGCTCCGGCGTCCAACGAGGCCCCGATGGGGACGGTCAAGGAAATCGCGCCCAAGGTAATCGGATACTACCTCTGTGCTAGCACAGCGTAGGGATGTATTCCATACAGTGAGGTAACTTCATACACGGCCAGCGGCTCGGCTCGGTGCTCGTGCTGAGGCTGAGCGTTGTCAAAAACTATGCGAAAGATATTACAATCTGATTGGCAAATTTCCATTTTACACCCCGTAAAATAGACCGCCGAATTTTCATAGAAATTCGGCGGCATTTCCTCCCCGCCTCCTTCCCCGCGCCCCCCATCGATGATCCAGAAATCGGCGGAGTTAACCCACTGTATATAATACTTCCTTACGCTGTGCTTATAGTGACTAGTGAATGATGCGGGAAGGAAGTTTCTTAAAATCGCCGAACTAACTAACATTGTAAACAAAAGGCGTCATATGTTGTCACTGTTTCTCCTTGTATTTTCACACTACCTTATTAAACACCACTAAAACCTCACTACTGAAACGGTCGTATTATCGTAACATGCAAAACGTAAGATAAATAAGTTAATCTTGGAGATTTCATTAAAAACTTAAAAGTTAGGTTATTATGAGCAATATGGCGATCTGTTTACATTGTTAGGAAGTTCCATCGACAACGATCTTACATCCTCTGGTGAAAACTACATTCCTTTAGTGTTTTATTCGTAAAGAGTGATGGGAGAAGAAAGTTTCTTGCTACGCCTGTAGGTGTGAAACAGGTACGGGACGACAATGGTAATCATCGTCGTCCCATAGTACCACGTCGCAATTATCATTTTCAAGAAGTTGACGCCTAATCTCTATCTTATTACATAACTTAGAAACACGACATTAACATTCAGTTGTCTTTCTTTCTGCGCTGACAGAATTTTGCTTTGAAATAACTCTTTTCACCTCTTTTGCTCGAGAATTTCGATTTTAAGTCGTGGCTAGGCGGTATAAAATCGCTTTTCATGCTTTAAGGCATAAAGTTACATCGCAGGCAGCCGGCGCAAGGTGTGGAGAACCCAAGCGCGAGCATGGATGTTTCATTTTCAACTATTTAAAGTGAAATAAAACCTAATATTTTCCTTATAATCGAAGTGAAAAGCAGAGTGTATCAGGAATACCCATTTTATCCTCGACTACTATAATAAATGGGTTACTTTATGCCCTTAATATAAAATATACTATATTTTCTAACCTCATTGAGTTTTGTCTAATAAGATTGCATCTTCATCTGTTTTCACTTGTTGTGTCGCTTCTCTGAACGACGCTGACATCAATATTGAATCCATGCTGCGCTGTAAACTCTGACTGATTCCCAATATGATGTTTCTAGCGAGTTAGTGGTGGCAGCGGCGCCTGGTTACAATGCACGCACGTAGCGGAAGGCCACGCGGGCGCTGCATTGTCGTTGGCAGTTGCGCCCGACATCCTGTATAGTGGAGGAGTTGGTAAGTTCTTGAATGATTTATTTATAAGTGAGATTTTGTTATATTATGAATGGACTGCAGGATGAGGGGTTCTGTGTGTAGCTTTGGCAGACCTGTTAACCTGGGATTAAGTGTAAGTGAAATTTTCAGATCGGACGGTCCGCGGCTGGGACCTGCGGCTCGGCGTGGAGTCCTGGCGCGGCTGGTGCGGCGGCGGCGTCAGCGCCCTTGCTGCTGGGGCTGAGTGCGGCGGCGACTCGCGCCTCGTGCTGGGCGCGGCCGGCGCCGCCGTGCGCCTGTTCGACACCAGGACCAGGACTCCGGTGGGCACGCTGTGGTGAGTGGACACGGACAGGGCCGAGGGAGATAGATGTCACATTGCAATATATATTATTTTCTCAAACATGATCGTAGATGTATGCATTTTTGTCACGAAATGAAGACATGAAGTTTCTTGTTTGCGGCTCCCCCCATTTACTTCTTGGCCGGCGGCCGTGAAGTAATGTATGGCGTAAGTATGAACGGAACATTATTCCGCTGCTCTAACTTTTTAATTTGCGTTCTAACACTAAACTGACAAAGGAAAAATTACATACAGCCAACGACCACTAGATACTTGCGACATTAAAAAAAAAACAAATTCTATGTTTCTATGTATATTTTTGTGCGGTTAAACATGGTGCTCGAATAGCTAATTCAAATTGTATATTTAAAAAATAATAAGGTGGCAAATTAAACATTTTTTTCCTCATTAACCTATTTACCTAGTAGTTGTTTTAAATTTAATATTTCCTTACAATGTTTGAGAAAAGCACTATACAAGCCTCGGCCGGAAGAGATTGCAGGACTGTTTAATGCGGCCTCGTCTACGCCTCGGCCGTCTACCACAAACTCGTCCTGCAATCTCTTACTTCACGGCCTCTGCAGTAATGTACTATTCCTTCCTTCATCCCATTTCGGAGTATAAAGCTTTATTTTTTTGTTTATGGTCTAGGTCATCGGGAGCAGTGGGCGCAGTCCCGGCAGCCAGAGGCGCAGCGGGCGAAGTTGCTATCACCGCTCTCGCTCTAGCATCACCGAGGCGACTTTACACTGCAGCCGGAGATAAACTCCGACTATGGGATCTGCGCATGTGAGCAAATTCATTATCTTCACGGAAGAATAACTAAAGCATGGAAGTAGTACGATAACTGTCAAATGACAACAGTTTCTAGCGGTCTTGAAATTGGCAGTGGATTTCTCAAATGTCGTAAGTCTAACCTAATTACGTGCCTCTTACGACATCTGTAAATCCACTATCAAAATATGCGACCAAGTTAAGTTGTAATGCATTGATACCGACTACCAAATTACAACGATGTATTTAATTTGGCTGCTTGGACAAATTGCATCAAAAGAGATCAGCAAAACTGTTGACAACATACGGAATCGGGGAAACAACAAACATATATACATCTCTTTTTGACACTTCCTTTATTTGGTAAGGAAATGAAGGACGGGTTTATGACTTTGATGTTCTCAGTTTTAACGGGGGGCTTGATTATCTTCTGTACCATAGATGAGTGTCATGCAAGCGACTCATGAAACGGAGCATTTAAATGGTGGGAGAAGGGACTGCATGAAATGTATGATGCACTAGGACCCGCCCCGGCTTCGCACGGGTGTAAGATGTTAAAAATCGCTTCGTAAATAAGCCATTATTTCTTAAGAATAAAAAATGTACCTACCTGTGACAGGAGATGCCGCTCTTCAATAAATTCCATAAGTTATTAAACAAAAACAATTGAAGCTTCTACTAAGTAGGTACCTACTTAAAATAAAACAAAAAACTTAACATATCTTATAAATATGTATGTGTGTTCGTATGTGTACGTGTGTGTTATGTCGTGTTGTATATGAATGATTATACGTCATCGTATTTTAATTATTTTAGCCAATTTGTTATCTTTATCTTGCAAGCAGAGTGGTGTAATGCGAAAGTGTTTGTTTCTTTATTTACCTTATTATAGGTGAGTTGATAATTTGCAAAATTGATACATAGCAAACTGAGATTTACTGATCGTAACAGTAGCAACTATAGGTAGGTAGGTAGGTTTCTATGTAGAATATGTATTCTACATAGAAACAGGAGACCCGGAGACCAACGGTTAGCCGTTCCCCATTACCTTATTGTTTACAATGATTCATTATTGATTATTGTGTGATGATTGGGAGGGACAAATAGTCTCTAGTCGCCTACTTATCATATTGAGGGGTACATATATGTATGTTATAGTTAGTTTGTAGTTTTATTAACATAGACATTAAGGTAGATAATAAGTTTTGTACTAAAACCCTATGGATTCTAATAGTCCGAAATAAATGGGGTTTTTTTTTTTAATTGTGTGTGATAATTTTCCTAGGATGGAGTGCGTGTCTAAGCTATGGAGCGGGCATGCCGCGGCCGTCATGTGCCTGGCTTTAGGCCGAGCGCCCGCCGGCGATCTCGTGGCCACCGGATCGAAGGACCATTACGTGCGGACTCTGGATATGTGCCCACAGGACACAGGTAGGTCACACTGTTTGTTGTAAGTCCTGTAAAGGTTTTACCTTTACAACCGCCTTGGTTATAGTTGGAAGGACTGGCTTTATGTGTATTTCAAATTGAGAACTCTAGCCAGTGGTGTCACACCAAGGGGCGATGGTTGATTGCGGATTCTGTGCGTGGCAGCCTTCACATAAGGTTGATAAAAATATATTTAAATACCCATAAAACGTGTGTTGCTCCTCACCACTAGGCCGAACCCTTTACAGTCCTAAGGCACCCTGGAAATGCATAGGGCCTCCTCAAGATCCTTCCGCGCCTTTCTATCTTGAGCAACCTTCTTGGCTTCGCTCCAGCTCAGTTCTACGGCTCGCAACTCGCTCTCCACGCTCCAGCGCCTCGTCTGTACAGGGCGTATACGAGCTCACTTTCCACCTTGTGGCTTCCACTCAAATGCGAGACTGGCACTGTTCGCTGCTCCTCTTCGAAGGGTATGCCCGATCCGTCTCCACTTCCGCAGCGCTAAAACTCACACAGTCACACTGTTGCTTGGAGTAAAACAGAAGGCTAAAACAAGTTTATAATGCTAAAGGGCAATCCACGGGAAGAGTAACGTGAGTCACAATGTTATTGCTTCTCCCCCTTTATTCATGATGAAAATTCCAGTGATAATTTATCTCTAAATAAGTGTCACTGTATGTCGAATTATACATTTGCATCTGTAATTCTTATTAAATACGTTATAAAGTCGTGACTCGCGTTACTTTTACGTGGATCGACCCCTAACTACTATACTAGATTGCTGTCGGAAACTGTTCTCTTAACGTCACACTGGAAACCCATCGCTAGCTTACGTTATCAAAATGTTGTGATGAAACCATTTCGCTGTAACTTGTACCTACTGCTATTTTATTTTATTTGTGTTTCTTTCTTTTGTCATAAATAAAAACTGCTTCTTTTCTTTGGCATTCACTCGTATTCTACTTTTACGGAGTTACTAATTTTTCTCATTTAGATTCATTATAAAATTATTTTATTACATACTAATATATATTATATACTCTTTCCCGTAAGTGGTGTCATAGAATGCAAATACATGTAAAACAAAAACAATACGTAAAAAGAAAACGTGACTTGCTTCCCGGGTTGTAGCTAGGGGGCGCATTATGGGGCATTGCCCTAACTTAAAATATTATTTGGCCTACCTTAAAAAATACCATCAACTCTGATAATATACCCCAAATTGCTTACTTGCGCCCTACCTGTATTGACAAATTCTAGAATCAATATGTTATATTAGTTATATTCAACACTGGCTTACAGCCTTGCTTCCTTTACTTTATTCAGCCGATAAACCTACAACAATTTGTGTTCCAAATATGTCACGTTACTTTGTTTGTTTGTTGATGTAAACAAAAGGCGTAATCAGTATCGTAGACAGAGTAGGAAAAAAAGAAGAAATGACGCATTTTTTTTTGTATGGGGCAAGTTGTTCGTTAGACTAACCATCCATACAAAAAAAATTGTTGGCGTCAAAAGACTACTATATTGATTACGACCATAAACGGATTACCAGCATTTGAGTTACAGCCTGTATAGTGTCTTTTATTTCGTATAGGAGGCTGGGAGGCGTGCAACCGTCGTCTTCTGGAGCCGCCACACTACGACGGGGTCCAGGCTTTGGCTCTCTCGGGCTCCACTTTATTCAGCGCTTCGAGAGACTCCAGCCTCAAGAGGTGGAGTCTCACTGACAACACATTGACACATGTAAGCGTTTGTATATTTAAGTACTTGATTAATTGTTGTACACGTTTTTTTTATCTAATATGTATTATCTATTTTTATGTCAGTTAAAGTTCTTGATGATTTGGTGCGTTGCAGTATTTGCATTTACTTCATTATTGGTTAAAATAGCATAATACAACAGCATGGATGCCACAAAATAGTAGATTGTTAACCTGGGGAAGAAAATCACCCATTTTAGTCGAGGTATTTTGGCGTTCGAACGTAGTGGTGAAATGTGCCTTTCACTCGAGTTAAATACTCTACTTTTCACAACGATTACAAGGAAATAAAAATACAGGTGTATTTTATGAAATATAACTAAAAAGAGAACCTTGTAGTATGGAGGCTCGAAGAAACCTTTTTTAAATTAGATCGTCAGTTATGAATTGGGAAATAAATATCAAAATGACAATAGTAAGATGCATCCATTTGAACCCGATTTTCAATTGCGTTATAGTCTACATTTTCTTAAACTGTTTGCTTTTACTTACAAAGGCGTTGTATTAACACTTAAGAATAAATATGTATTTGCAATATAAAATACTCGTAGTTATAGTAGTCGAGGATAAAATGGGTATTTATGCCCGAGGTATATACTCTGCTTTTCACTTCGATTGTAAGGAAAATATTATTTATTTATTTATTTATTTAAACTTTATTGCACAAAATACAAAAACAAATGTACAAATGGCGGACTTAATGCCCAATGGCATTCTCTACCAGTCAACCATAGGGCCAAACAGAGACTTGAATAAAATGGTGCAAAGGGAGAATCAAGGTAATAACACAGTGTAAGGACTCTATACAGTGGACAAGGTTCATACAACCTAATCGTTCGGCGTCTTGGGTTGTCCGAAACTCAGGGCTGTCACAAATCTTTTGTGACATGTTTTAATTTTTTTTATCTTGCAACATCTGCTATTGAGATTTGTTTTTTTTTGTTGTTATTTCTCGGAAAGTCAAATTGTAACAAAATAAAGATTGTACAAATCGGTACCTATTGCAAAAATCGGTGCCATCTTGGATTTTGTAAGATTAACTCCGATTTAGATAAAAATCGATATCTGACGCTCCGGTGGGGTCAATAACATGAATCTGGTGTCGAAATTGGAAGAAAAAGTAAAAACCGACGCCATCTTGGATTTTGTTAAATCAACTCCGATTTGGATAAAAATCGATATCTGACGATCCGGCGGGGTCCCTCACATGAATCCAGAGTGAAAACTGTAAAATATTGTAAAAACCGACGCCATCTTGGATTTTGTAAGATTAAGTCCGATTTGGATGAAAATCAATATCTGACTATCCGGCGGGGTTCTTAACAAGAATCCAGAGTGAAAACTGTAAAATATTGTAAAATTCGACGCCATCTTGGATTTTGTAAGATTAAGTCCGATTTGGATGAAAATCGATATCTGACTATCCGGCGGGGTCCTTAACATAAATCCAGAGTGAAAACTAAAATATTGTAAAAACCGACGCCATCTTGGATTTTTTAAGATTAACTCCGATTTGGATAAAAAACGATATCTGACGCTCCGGTAGGGTCAATAACATGAATCTGGTGTCAAAATTGGAAAAAAGTGTAAAAACCGACGCCATCTTGGATTTTGTTAAATCAACTCCGATTTGGATAAAAATCGATATCTGACGATCCGGCGGGGTCCCTCACATGAATCCAGAGTGAAAACTGTAAAATATTGTAATACAGAATACATATAGGAGAAAGAGCAAACTGGAAAGTACAAATCGTAAACCCTACGACAGTTTGCTTTACGGATGGCTCGAGAATGAGCACGACTCAACTCGCAGGAGCAGGAATAGTCATACCCAAGATGGAAAAAAAGATATCAATACCACTAGGCAGATTTGCTAGTGTGTTTCAAGCAGAAGTAAGTGCGGTAACGAGATGCGCACAAATTATCAAAGAAAACGGACAAAAGGCCGAACCGGTAGTAATCTACACGGACAGCCAGGCAACGTTAAAAGCACTTAAGAAGACATCGGTTACCTCCTCATTGGTGAAAGAATGCAAAAGGGAGTTGAACAGGATAGCAGCAGACAGGAAAGTAACAGTGGCCTGGGTACCGGGTCATCAAGGAGTCACTGGGAACGAAACGGCAGATGAGCTGGCAAGGGAAGGAGCGGCGATGGAACACATAGGCCCAGAACCAGTCCTACCAATATCAGCGGAAGTTACAAAGGGAGTAATAAACAGACTATTAGAGAGAGAAGCGGATAAAACGTGGAAAGAAGACCAAGCTGCAGGCAATCCAAGATGATGATCGAAGGTATAAGCCACAGGAGAACCAGGTATCTTCTAAAGCTAGGTAAGAGAAATCTAAGAATGGTGACCGGTATCATTACTGGCCACAACACACTGAATAGACATCTAAATATCTTAGGTATTAGCAGGGATCCATCCTGTCCGCACTGCGGTAGGGAGGAAACCAGCAAGCATGTGTTAGCAGAATGTACCATGTATGCGGCTACACGATATAGTATATTCGGCAAAGATACACTGCAGGATACCGAACTAAAGGATGTCAAACTTAAAGATGTCCTTCTGTTCTGCAGGAAAACGAGAAGATTTGAGGAAGAATGTAGTGTGGGAAGGCAGCCGGGACAGTAACCTGCAGCTCAAAACTCCAGGGAATTGGGCTGAATGAACGCGAGAAGTGTTCGATAGCCCGCCTGTGTCCGGCCGGGCGTCCCTACACTACATCTACATCTACATCTACAAAATATTGTAAAAACCGACGCCACCTTGGATTTTGTAAGATTAAGTCCGATTTGGATGAAAATCGATATCTGACTATCCGGCGGGGCCCTTAACAAGAATCTAAAGTGAAAACTGTAAAATATTGTAAAAACCGACGTCATCTTGGATTTTGTAAGATAAACTCCGATTTGGATAAAAAACGATATCTGACGCTCCGGTGGGGTCAATAACATGAATCTGGTGTCAAAATTGGAAAAAAAATTAAAAACCGACGCCATCTTGGATTTTGTAAGATTAAGTCCGATTTGGATTAAAATCGATATCTGACTATCCGGCGGGGTCCTTAACAAAAATCTAAAGTGAAAACTGTAAAATATTGTAAAAACCGACGTCATCTTGGATTTTGTAAGATAAACTCCGATTTGGATAAAAAACGATATCTGACGCTCCGGTGGGGTCAATAACATGAATCTGGTGTCAAAATTGGAAAAAAATTTAAAAACCGACGCCATCTTGGATTTTGTAAAATCAACTCCGATTTGGATAAAAATCGATATCTGACTATCCGGCGGGGCCCTTAACATAAATCCAGAGTGAAAACTGTGAAATATTGTAAAAACCGACGCCATCTTGGATTTTGTAGGGATTGCTCCGATTAGGATAAAAATCGATATCTGACGATCCGACGGGGTTCTTAACAAGAATATACAAAATCCAAGATGGCGTCGGTTTTTACAATATTTTAGTTTTCACTTTGAATTCTTGTTAACGACCCCGCCGGATAGTCAGATATCGATTTTTATCCAAATCGGAGTTGATTTTACAAAATCCAAGATGGCGTCGGTTTTTAATTTTTTTTTCCAATTTTGACACCAGATTCATGTTATTGACCCCACCGGAGCGTCAGATATCGTTTTTTATCCAAATCGGAGTTTATCTTACAAAATCCAAGATGACGTCGGTTTTTATAATATTTTACAGTTTTCACTTTAGATTCTTGTTAAGGACCCCGCCGGATAGTCAGATATCGATTTTCATCCAAATCGGACTTAATCTTACAAAATCCAAGATGAAGTCGGTTTTTACAATATTTTACAGTTTTCACTTTGGATTCTTGTTAAGGACCCCGCCGGATAGTCAGATATCGATTTTCATCCAAATCGGACTTAATCTTACAAAATCCAAGATGGCGTCGGTTTTTATAATATTTTACAGTTTTCACTCTGGATTCATGTGAGGGACCCCGCCAGATCGTCAGATATCGATTTTTATCCAAATCGGAGTTGATTTAACAATATCCAAGATGGCGTCGGTTTTTAGTTTTTTTTTCAATTTTGACACCAGATTCATGTTATTGACCCCACCGGAGCGTCAGATATCGTTTTTTATCCAAATCGGAGTTGATTTAACAAAATCCAAGATGGCGTCGGTTTTTAATTTTTTTTCCAATTTTGACACCAGATTCATGTTATTGACCCCACCGGAGCGTCAGATATCGTTTTTTATCCAAATCGGAGTTTATCTTACAAAATCCAAGATGGCGTCGGTTTTTACAATATTTTACAGTTTTCACTTTGGATTCTTGTTAAGAACCCCGCCGGATAGTCAGATATCGATTTTCATCCCAATCGGACTTAATCTTACAAAATCCAAGATGGCGTCGGTTTTTACAATATTTTACAGTTTTCACTTTGGATTCTTGTTAAGAACCCCGCCGGATAGTCAGATATCGATTTTCATCCCAATCGGACTTAATCTTACCAAATCCAAGATGGCGTCGGTTTTTACAATATTTTACAGTTTTCACTTTGGATTCTTGTTAAGAACCCCGCCGGATAGTCAGATATCGATTTTCATCCCAATCGGACTTAATCTTACCAAATCCAAGATGGCGTCGGTTTTTACAATATTTTACAGTTTTCACTTTGGATTCTTGTTAAGAACCCCGCCGGATAGTCAGATATCGATTTTCATCCCAATCGGACTTAATCTTACAAAATCCAAGATGGCGTCGGTTTTTACAATATTTTACAGTTTTCACTCTGGATTTATGTAAAGGGCCCCGCCGGATAGTTAGATATCGATTTTGATACAAATAATTTAAGAGTTAATCTGACAAAATCCAAGATGGCGTCGGTTTTTACAATATTTTACAATTTTGACTCTGGATTCGTGTTAAGGACCCCGCCGGATAGTCAGATATCGATTTTTATGCAAATCGGAGTTAATCTTACAAAATCCAAGATGGCGTCAGTTTTTACAATATTTTACAGTTTTCACTCTGGATTCTTGTTAAGGGCCCCGCCGGATAGTCAGATATCGATTCGGAGTTGATTTAACAAAATCCAAGATGGCGTCGGTTTTGTCAATATTTTACTATTTTGACTGGATTCATGTTAGGGACCCGGCCGGATCGTCAGATATCGATTTTTATCCAAATCGGAGTAATCCTTACAAAATCCAAAATGGCGTCAGTTTCACAATATTTTAAAATCAACAATAAACTCTTCGCAGCCACAAATACTGATTTCCTGAGAAATTACAACGAACAAAATCACGTTCTAAAATGGCGTACCTCCCTAGGTTATAAATTCACCTATCAAAATACTATAACGTGACAGCCCCGAAAATAGACCTCACAATCTGTATGGAGTTTGTGAGGAAATCCCCCTCCGCCCGCTTCACCGCACACCCCCCATCGTTGCCCCGCAAATCGCCGGAGCTGACTCACTGTATAGAGTCCTTACACTGTGGTAATAATATCGAAATAATTGCAAAGCAAACTGAAGAACATTATATATATTATTATATATAATACATAGATAAAATAATATAATACACGTCTACATATTTCCAACATGCACACTATACAATAATGATGGACACTATGGAAACTCTTCTTTCAGCAGGTGCTTACGCAGCATCCGCTTAAACACACTCTTACTTGAGGCTTGTCTTATATAAAGAGGAAGCGAATTCCAATGACGACTTGCCTGGATGGCGTAGGAATTACCCATAAAACCAGTAAATATTAGGTTTAATATCACTTTAAATCGTTAAAAATGTAACATCTATACTCTTGCGCTTGGGTTCTCCTCGCCGCGCGCCGCCTTCAGGCGGCGGGGGGCGAGGCCGCGGCGAGCGCGCTCCACCTTTATGCCCTAGTGCATGAAAAGCGATTTTGTGTCGCCTAGCCACGACACAAAGGCGAACTTTTCGAGCAAGAGAAGTGAAAAGAAAATGTTTACAGACGGTGATGAACGCTCATAAGGGCTGGGTGACGGGGGTGGCCGTTGTGGGGTCGGACGAGGCGTCGGGCGGCGGAGCGCTGCTGGCGTCGTGCGGGCGCGACGCGGCGCTGCGGCTGTGGTCGGCCGCACTGCGCCCCGCCGCGCCGCCCGCCGCGCTGCAGGACGCGCCGCACGCGCTCAAGGCCGGCCACCACGGGGACACGCTCTATACGGCCGGGAAGTGAGTGTACCCAATGTTACTGTACATGTCGCTGTCGTGCGGGCGCGACGCGGCGCTGCGGCTGTGGTCGGCCGCACTGCGCCCCGCCGCGCCGCCCGCCGCGCTGCAGGACGCGCCGCACGCGCTCAAGGCCGGCCACCACGGGGACACGCTCTATACGGCCGGGAAGTGAGTGTACCCAATGTTACTGTACATGTCGCTGTCGTGCGGGCGCGACGCGGCGCTGCGGCTGTGGTCGGCCGCACTGCGCCCCGCCGCGCCGCCCGCCGCGCTGCAGGACGCGCCGCACGCGCTCAAGGCCGGCCACCACGGGGACACGCTCTATACGGCCGGGAAGTGAGTGTACCCAATGTTACTGTACATGTCGCTGTCGTGCGGGCGCGACGCGGCGCTGCGGCTGTGGTCGGCCGCACTGCGCCCCGCCGCGCCGCCCGCCGCGCTGCAGGACGCGCCGCACGCGCTCAAGGCCGGCCACCACGGGGACACGCTCTATACGGCCGGGAAGTGAGTGTACCCAATGTTACTGTACATGTCGCTGTCGTGCGGGCGCGACGCGGCGCTGCGGCTGTGGTCGGCCGCACTGCGCCCCGCCGCGCCGCCCGCCGCGCTGCAGGACGCGCCGCACGCGCTCAAGGCCGGCCACCACGGGGACACGCTCTATACGGCCGGGAAGTGAGTGTACCCAATGTTACTGTACATGTCGCTGTCGTGCGGGCGCGACGCGGCGCTGCGGCTGTGGTCGGCCGCACTGCGCCCCGCCGCGCCGCCCGCCGCGCTGCAGGACGCGCCGCACGCGCTCAAGGCCGGCCACCACGGGGACACGCTCTATACGGCCGGGAAGTGAGTGTACCCAATGTTACTGTACATGTCGCTGTCGTGCGGGCGCGACGCGGCGCTGCGGCTGTGGTCGGCCGCACTGCGCCCCGCCGCGCCGCCCGCCGCGCTGCAGGACGCGCCGCACGCGCTCAAGGCCGGCCACCACGGGGACACGCTCTATACGGCCGGGAAGTGAGTGTACCCAATGTTACTGTACATGTCGCTGTCGTGCGGGCGCGACGCGGCGCTGCGGCTGTGGTCGGCCGCACTGCGCCCCGCCGCGCCGCCTGCCGCGCTGCAGGACGCGCCGCACGCGCTCAAGGCCGGCCACCACGGGGACACGCTCTATACGGCCGGGAAGTGAGTGTACCCAATGTTACTGTACATGTCGCTGTCGTGCGGGCGCGACGCGGCGCTGCGGCTGTGGTCGGCCGCACTGCGCCCCGCCGCGCCGCCCGCCGCGCTGCAGGACGCGCCGCACGCGCTCAAGGCCGGCCACCACGGGGACACGCTCTATACGGCCGGGAAGTGAGTGTACCCAATGTTACTGTACATGTCGCTGTCGTGCGGGCGCGACGCGGCGCTGCGGCTGTGGTCGGCCGCACTGCGCCCCGCCGCGCCGCCCGCCGCGCTGCAGGACGCGCCGCACGCGCTCAAGGCCGGCCACCACGGGGACACGCTCTATACGGCCGGGAAGTGAGTGTACCCAATGTTACTGTACATGTCGCTGTCGTGCGGGCGCGACGCGGCGCTGCGGCTGTGGTCGGCCGCACTGCGCCCCGCCGCGCCGCCCGCCGCGCTGCAGGACGCGCCGCACGCGCTCAAGGCCGGCCACCACGGGGACACGCTCTATACGGCCGGGAAGTGAGTGTACCCAATGTTACTGTACATGTCGCTGTCGTGCGGGCGCGACGCGGCGCTGCGGCTGTGGTCGGCCGCACTGCGCCCCGCCGCGCCGCCCGCCGCGCTGCAGGACGCGCCGCACGCGCTCAAGGCCGGCCACCACGGGGACACGCTCTATACGGCCGGGAAGTGAGTGTACCCAATGTTACTGTACATGTCGCTGTCGTGCGGGCGCGACGCGGCGCTGCGGCTGTGGTCGGCCGCACTGCGCCCCGCCGCGCCGCCCGCCGCGCTGCAGGACGCGCCGCACGCGCTCAAGGCCGGCCACCACGGGGACACGCTCTATACGGCCGGGAAGTGAGTGTACCCAATGTTACTGTACATGTCGCTGTCGTGCGGGCGCGACGCGGCGCTGCGGCTGTGGTCGGCCGCACTGCGCCCCGCCGCGCCGCCCGCCGCGCTGCAGGACGCGCCGCACGCGCTCAAGGCCGGCCACCACGGGGACACGCTCTATACGGCCGGGAAGTGAGTGTACCCAATGTTACTGTACATGTCGCTGTCGTGCGGGCGCGACGCGGCGCTGCGGCTGTGGTCGGCCGCACTGCGCCCCGCCGCGCCGCCCGCCGCGCTGCAGGACGCGCCGCACGCGCTCAAGGCCGGCCACCACGGGGACACGCTCTATACGGCCGGGAAGTGAGTGTACCCAATGTTACTGTACATGTCGCTGTCGTGCGGGCGCGACGCGGCGCTGCGGCTGTGGTCGGCCGCACTGCGCCCCGCCGCGCCGCCCGCCGCGCTGCAGGACGCGCCGCACGCGCTCAAGGCCGGCCACCACGGGGACACGCTCTATACGGCCGGGAAGTGAGTGTACCCAATGTTACTGTACATGTCGCTGTCGTGCGGGCGCGACGCGGCGCTGCGGCTGTGGTCGGCCGCACTGCGCCCCGCCGCGCCGCCCGCCGCGCTGCAGGACGCGCCGCACGCGCTCAAGGCCGGCCACCACGGGGACACGCTCTATACGGCCGGGAAGTGAGTGTACCCAATGTTACTGTACATGTCGCTGTCGTGCGGGCGCGACGCGGCGCTGCGGCTGTGGTCGGCCGCACTGCGCCCCGCCGCGCCGCCCGCCGCGCTGCAGGACGCGCCGCACGCGCTCAAGGCCGGCCACCACGGGGACACGCTCTATACGGCCGGGAAGTGAGTGTACCCAATGTTACTGTACATGTCGCTGTCGTGCGGGCGCGACGCGGCGCTGCGGCTGTGGTCGGCCGCACTGCGCCCCGCCGCGCCGCCCGCCGCGCTGCAGGACGCGCCGCACGCGCTCAAGGCCGGCCACCACGGGGACACGCTCTATACGGCCGGGAAGTGAGTGTACCCAATGTTACTGTACATGTCGCTGTCGTGCGGGCGCGACGCGGCGCTGCGGCTGTGGTCGGCCGCACTGCGCCCCGCCGCGCCGCCCGCCGCGCTGCAGGACGCGCCGCACGCGCTCAAGGCCGGCCACCACGGGGACACGCTCTATACGGCCGGGAAGTGAGTGTACCCAATGTTACTGTACATGTCGCTGTCGTGCGGGCGCGACGCGGCGCTGCGGCTGTGGTCGGCCGCACTGCGCCCCGCCGCGCCGCCCGCCGCGCTGCAGGACGCGCCGCACGCGCTCAAGGCCGGCCACCACGGGGACACGCTCTATACGGCCGGGAAGTGAGTGTACCCAATGTTACTGTACATGTCGCTGTCGTGCGGGCGCGACGCGGCGCTGCGGCTGTGGTCGGCCGCACTGCGCCCCGCCGCGCCGCCCGCCGCGCTGCAGGACGCGCCGCACGCGCTCAAGGCCGGCCACCACGGGGACACGCTCTATACGGCCGGGAAGTGAGTGTACCCAATGTTACTGTACATGTCGCTGTCGTGCGGGCGCGACGCGGCGCTGCGGCTGTGGTCGGCCGCACTGCGCCCCGCCGCGCCGCCCGCCGCGCTGCAGGACGCGCCGCACGCGCTCAAGGCCGGCCACCACGGGGACACGCTCTATACGGCCGGGAAGTGAGTGTACCCAATGTTACTGTACATGTCGCTGTCGTGCGGGCGCGACGCGGCGCTGCGGCTGTGGTCGGCCGCACTGCGCCCCGCCGCGCCGCCCGCCGCGCTGCAGGACGCGCCGCACGCGCTCAAGGCCGGCCACCACGGGGACACGCTCTATACGGCCGGGAAGTGAGTGTACCCAATGTTACTGTACATGTCGCTGTCGTGCGGGCGCGACGCGGCGCTGCGGCTGTGGTCGGCCGCACTGCGCCCCGCCGCGCCGCCCGCCGCGCTGCCGGACGCGCCGCACGCGCTCAAGGCCGGCCACCACGGGGACACGCTCTATACGGCCGGGAAGTGAGTGTACCCAATGTTACTGTACATGTCGCTGTCGTGCGGGCGCGACGCGGCGCTGCGGCTGTGGTCGGCCGCACTGCGCCCCGCCGCGCCGCCCGCCGCGCTGCAGGACGCGCCGCACGCGCTCAAGGCCGGCCACCACGGGGACACGCTCTATACGGCCGGGAAGTGAGTGTACCCAATGTTACTGTACATGTCGCTGTCGTGCGGGCGCGACGCGGCGCTGCGGCTGTGGTCGGCCGCACTGCGCCCCGCCGCGCCGCCCGCCGCGCTGCAGGACGCGCCGCACGCGCTCAAGGCCGGCCACCACGGGGACACGCTCTATACGGCCGGGAAGTGAGTGTACCCAATGTTACTGTACATGTCGCTGTCGTGCGGGCGCGACGCGGCGCTGCGGCTGTGGTCGGCCGCACTGCGCCCCGCCGCGCCGCCCGCCGCGCTGCAGGACGCGCCGCACGCGCTCAAGGCCGGCCACCACGGGGACACGCTCTATACGGCCGGGAAGTGAGTGTACCCAATGTTACTGTACATGTCGCTGTCGTGCGGGCGCGACGCGGCGCTGCGGCTGTGGTCGGCCGCACTGCGCCCCGCCGCGCCGCCCGCCGCGCTGCAGGACGCGCCGCACGCGCTCAAGGCCGGCCACCACGGGGACACGCTCTATACGGCCGGGAAGTGAGTGTACCCAATGTTACTGTACATGTCGCTGTCGTGCGGGCGCGACGCGGCGCTGCGGCTGTGGTCGGCCGCACTGCGCCCCGCCGCGCCGCCCGCCGCGCTGCAGGACGCGCCGCACGCGCTCAAGGCCGGCCACCACGGGGACACGCTCTATACGGCCGGGAAGTGAGTGTACCCAATGTTACTGTACATGTCGCTGTCGTGCGGGCGCGACGCGGCGCTGCGGCTGTGGTCGGCCGCACTGCGCCCCGCCGCGCCGCCTGCCGCGCTGCAGGACGCGCCGCACGCGCTCAAGGCCGGCCACCACGGGGACACGCTCTATACGGCCGGGAAGTGAGTGTACCCAATGTTACTGTACATGTCGCTGTCGTGCGGGCGCGACGCGGCGCTGCGGCTGTGGTCGGCCGCGCTGCGCCCTTAACACTTAACACTTGCAATAGTAGTTTATGCAACAGTGTTAAAATAAGGGTTCTTAGGGTCGCCTTTACAAAACACAACGAAGTCAAGTTTTGTAATAATAGACCCGAGAGTTTTAATAACCAATTATAAGCTGTTGCATACACTAGTTTTTCTACGACAGCTAAAATAGCGAAAAAAGCAATATCGTGATAGCTCACTATAAAATTTACAAAAAAAAACAACACTGCTCATATATTGTCCGAAAATCCACAGAAGCAGTGTTCTTATGGAATACCATAGACAACGTTTTAATGTATACTTTTTTAATATCACTGTCAGTCATCTAATTGACAGATAGAAGTGCTGGAGTAGAAAACAGTGTAGTTAAAACCAAGTTCGGTCTAGCCAATCTTGTCAAAGCTCTAGTTCTCTTCCAACCTACTAGCTACCTTGTTTAACATGGTGTGTTTAACCACAGCGTAAGGATGTATTCTATACAGTGGGTTAACTCCGCCGATCTCTGGGTCATCGATGGGGGGCGCGCGGGGAAGGAGGCGCCGCCGAATTTCTATGAAAATTCGGCGGTCTATTTTAAGGGGTGTAAAATGGAAATTAGTTAGCCAATCAGACTGTAATCTTTCGCATAGTTTTTGACAACGCTCAGCCTCAGCACGAGCACCGAGCCGAGCCGCTGGCCGTGTATGAAGTTACCTCACTGTATGGAATACGTCCCTACGCTGTGGTTTAACTGTGAGTATGTTGCAGCGGCGGCGACGTTCGCGTGTGGCGCGTACTTCAGGACTCCTGAGACCCCCCACAAGGTTGGACAGAGTACCTACAGACATACCGTAATTGCTGCCATCACGCTACCGCCACATAGGAAATAGGTTTTTTTTTATTCCCGGCCTTTTTCAACGACTGAGTCAAAATGAAAAAAAATCTTCTTTTCATCTCCGGGTACATGGGAGTCAATTTACTGGGTAATTAAAAGTAATGATCATTGAGATTTAGGATTTTTTTAGAAAATTAGTGAAAAATATAAATTCATTAATACAGAAAGATGGTTAGAATTCATGATTTTTTATCACAATAGGCGTGACATATTTCACTCTATCCGACGATGGCTGCCCGATGCAGTCGAATTTTCAGTTCAGTTTTCTATATTACGACTAGTATGTAGTCAGTACGACTCACGGAAGTTTAAATTGTATAATATCAATTAAAAAAACACTTGGAAGTTTAATATTTTACTTTTCTAAAAGGTTGTAACCGATATCTCGAGTCTATAGCAACACCGAGCTCCATTCCGTACTAGATTTATGTTACTTAGTTAAGTATTTTTATAAGATTGTGTCTCCTGTATGATTAACATGTGTAGCTTGACTGTTAGTGTTAATTAAAGGAATAAATGAAATGAAATGAAATGAAATGAAATGAATATTTTGCTTAAAGTTTCTTCAGACTGAGACTCGGATCGATGAAAGCAAATACTTACTAAGTATCGAATTCGTTCGGAACTTCAGATAAACCAAGTTCGGATAATTGAGCGTTCGGATAATCGAGGTTCTACTGTTCTAGGACAGCAGTCCTTGTTGCCCAGACCTTTTACTTGTCTCCAATTGATTTAAAGTAGGCATCAAGAAATACATATATTATAGTTGTGCAACTGAAGTATTTTTTATGGTTCTCTGTAATCGAAAACATGAATGAAATTCATCACTAAATATGGTCACGATCGTAAAAAAACCAAGGATTTTTTTTTTATTTTTTTTTTATTTTGGTACCTACTCATACAATATTTTTCTATTGGACCCAGCAATATTCGATACTATTTTTATCATTGTAGCCAAATCGCTTAGCCTATCACACATCGCCGCCGCTTCATCGCATATCACAACAGGCAAAACTGCGCTTTATTACATTCCTCTACAGTCTACTCTTCTATAATTGTCGTAGCCACTAACATAAGCTTTTGATGTATTTAGTTCTTCTACTCACACCACTAAACCATTCCGTGTAAGGTCAATGTGGCAAATTTCGTCATAGGGACTATTCCGTCTAATGCTGAACTCAGGCCTGCTGATTATCGACTAAGCGTACTGTGCTTATTTTCAACGCAAGCGAACATAAAATGGTATTGTCCCTATGATGGAATTATCCAGTAATTATTTATTTCAGTTGTTTCTTTAATAAATAAAAACCGCTTCAAAGGTTGGCGTTGTTTTTGAAATCGGTTAAAGAGTCCTATCAAGTTAGGTAGTGGGGATGGCAATCGGGCCACTTTTAACCGTCAATTTAAGTTAACAGTTATACGTTTTAACCGTGACGTTTCTTTCTTGTTAGTCGCAATGTTAACCCTCATTGGAATGAGTAAGAATTAATGGAAGTAGCTTGGTCGAATTCTGAATATTCGTTTTTTGTAGATGTTGTATTTCTTTTTTTCTTAACTTTATCCTACACTTGAGTGTATATATAGTCTGACAAGCCAGCGAGCGCAGTAACAGTAGGACAAAAAAACTATATCCATCCCTTTTTTCGGGGTGGTAATACTGGCGTAAGAAGAAGACAGTATGATGCTCTCTACCCTACTGTTACTGCGCTTGCCGGCTCGTCAGGCTATAGTTGTATATTTTTTCAATGTAAATAATACCATTCCTTTATTTTTATATAGATTTAAGTTTCAAATTATTCAGACATCTTTTTAACGTCAATTTACCTTTTAAACAAAAAATGCAGAATGTTAATATCAGCACACGTTGTTAACGTTCTGTTTTTAAACTAGCTTTAATTTTAAAGTTATTGGTGTTTAGATTACTTTTTTTGATATAAGCAGTATTCGCACTACAATATTGACAATAGATAGGGTGAATCGCCAATATCTGTCCTTCCTTTAGCAACTGACCAGCTTATACAAAAAAAAATATTAGTCTAATAATAGGACTCATTTTTAGTATAAGGTGGCCAGTTACTGACGATTAACCCTGTATCGATGTTTTATCTACCATCGTATTAATTGTACCATATTACCCCAGTGACGGACGAGTGCGGTGCTGGCGGATCCGCATGAGGTGACCGTCGCCCGCGCCGCGCCCCCCCCCGCCCGCGCCGCGCCCCCCCCCGCCCGCGCCGCGCCGCCCGCGCGTCTGGCGGTGACCATGTGGGTGACACTGGCGATACTTGTAGCAGCTCTATGGATTTACGTGTGGACTTAGACTCAACACTATGGAATTAAATGCTCACAGGTACAATGCTTGACAGTTGAAAATCTTCTGACTCGTCTATGATGTACAATTTGGCATGAATACAGATATGCGTACATTTAGGTTCATTGACGTCGAACGCTAGAATTACTTTCGGATAGATACATTGATGAATCTAGTATAGAATAATGAGCAAAGGTAATTACGTATTTCGTTACAATGTATAATTTTACTATAACTCGTTTTTTAGGATTAGACATGTCGTGTGGTTTTTAGGAAATGAATTTAATAGCATTCCTCTATTTTTGCCTCTATTTTTCTAGACCATAACATCAACAATGGAAATAAGTAATTATACTTTAATCTTTTCTAAAGTTGACTGATATAATTGATGGAACTTTGTCAAAATCGGCCTTTATATTTCTAGTCTTAAAAAAACGATGTAACTGAATTCATTTTTAGCCGACGTACTATAATATACTAAAACAACTAATATATAATCATTCTAACTAATTGAGAATGTCATATAAAATCAATGTCATTTAACAGTAAAATTATCCCACACTGTAACGATATATTTAAAGACCTAAAGTAAATCAATAAATATAGTGTTAATACCCATTTAATAGTTCCTGTTTTTTTAATACCTATTTAGATTTGGTAACATTTTTTACCTACACAAATACCTTACCTACTTGAAAGTTTAACCTATTTATCAGTAGAAAAGTAATATTTAGAAGAATTCCAAGTATACAATGAAATTCAACGTTCTTATACATTTTAATCAATTTTAGTAAATATACCAATTTATGACGCAGTCTAATAATGAATCGTTTATGTACGTACGTAACTAATAAAATATTCACATCTTAAGTCTACAATTGCCTAAATGACTTAAAAATATTATAAGTATTTACTTACACATGTATACTAGCTTTTTTAAATATTGACTTGAGAATCGAAAGTATACCAATTTCAATAAATCATTCGAATAGGTATGATTTCTGAGTTAAAAACATATATTTAGCCCGTCAGTTACATAAGTTACATAACACTATCAACAATTTACACTAAACAAGTGTCAATTCTGTCAATGAAATAAATTATAACACAGATAAAACGCATTTAAGTTCGGGCTTATGATATCACATAAAGCGTTAGACTTGATGCGGAACTTTTCTAAACTAATTTCAAAATTCTGGACTAATAATATAAACCAAATCAAATTATTACACCTAAAATGTAAACCTAGTAATCAGAGCATAAGGTTATTCCATTAGCTCCGCTCTCTTTGTATTAAGTAGCAATATCATTAAAATAACTAATGGATTATGAACATTTTTACAAAGCCTACTCGTGTTTATCGTCGCTATTAAATTTTAAGATATCATGTATTCAACTACCAATAAGTGACATACACATAGACACATTTAAATAAATACAAAGTGTAAGAAAAATGTTGGTTATCAGCGAGTCACCATCATTTTTATTACACATTGTATATAAACTATTATATACTTAGGTAAACAAACTAAAGTCCTTGTAGTTGTGTAATGAAAATGTATTGTGTACTCGAATTCACAACATGCAAGAAGGGTTTTACTTATTTTTTTTACCCTGCATGGCAATGGGGATTAACGTGAGTAAATTCGCCGCTAGGGGCGCTAGTGGGTCTGGCGCGAACATTTCAAACGTCACTTTGACAATCTTTCATATTGACACAGGACCCACGCATGAGTGGCGCCGCCTGGTGAGCGACAATACCATAGCCCCCATTGAACTGTTTTATGTAGATTAAGTATACGAATTTAGTGGATTCATACACAATTATCAGCTGTAGCAACAATGGCCTTTATAAGATAATAAGTATTACTAAATGAAATCCTTTCAACGGCCTTACTTAGAAATTAGGAGATCTTAAGTTACAATATATTTGACTATTACCAACGTTTATTTCAGTATTGAAATCTGTTACTGTTTCATTCATACTACCGGTTATTTTAATAATAGTTTTCTGTCAACTTTATTCATATATTTTAAAAGCCAACGCGGCAACGCCTTTTTGCCAAAATTCACGCACAATCATGTATCAGTAGAATAAGTCATCACATGTAAGCTTTACTGTAGATTTAAGTAGAGCATATGCTTCAAGTATAGTCCGGATTTCAGAACACTATTATTTTTTAACACTATTATAATGCCGTCTCTATTCGTATCGTCTGTATTTATTCAAAAGAGACGACCTTTTTTCTTATGTTTGGTAAGTATTATGAATAGAGTGCATTAGAAATTAATCTCACTTTAATATTATTCATACCCTCCTGCCGCAACTACACAACAAAAATTGGCACAGTGAATGTAGAATCTGTTGTTTCGGAAATAGAATTCAATTTAAGTGGTTTTAAAATGGAATGAAACAAAAGAAATGCAATTATATTCCAACTGAACATAATCTACATTGCATTGAAATGAAAACATTTTATAGGCCTCTGGGCGGCAGGAGGATCTCATCCTGGACCTTCTTACAGCTCAAGGCCCATAATCTAAATTGTCTAAATAAGCTACTGATTTGGTAGGTACCCTGTTTTACACAATAACATTTTATTATAATAATAAAGTAATTATTTTGTTCATCATATGTGTGGCTATTTAAATCATGTCTAAATATTTTAATAAGGTGTTCAGATAAACCTGAGACTATACTTGAACATGCTATCACTAATATACACTTTAATTAAGGTAAGCTGTGATTAACCGAACAAATATTTTTGTACATTCCTGTGTTACGGGTAGGAGCGTAGTCCAGTAACCACTTAGCGTTTGTAAGCATACACTAGGCGTAGGTACAGATGTGCATAATGGTATGCCCTAGTATTTCTATGGAAACGCCCGAACATGTCATGTTATAGCCAGTGTCAGTCAAAGTACCGAGGTAGATTGAAGTAGCATGACAAATACTAGCGTATCCGAGAACATGCGAGGGCAATTATGCAATATCTGTAAACAAAAGGTTAGTTATATTGCAATAATACTAGCGTAGTTAATCCCAATTTATAAAAACTAGCGACCCGCCCCGGCTTCGCATGGGTCTTATTAGTGTTCCACTACTATAATATGCATGTGTTATACATATAACCCTCCTCTTCAATCACTTTATCTATTAAAAATCATCAAAATCCGTTGCGTAGTTTTAAAGATTTAAGCATACATAGGGATATAGGGACAGAGAAAGCGACTTTGTTTTATACTATGTAGTGATACACTACTGGAAACCAAGTTCAATAAAATGGAGACATCGTATTTCTGCTCTGTCGAAAGAATATGCAGTAAAGTTTATTGTATGGGCTGACGTGTATTAGTATAGTCAGACAAACAAGCGAGCGCAGTAACAGTAGGATAGAGAGAATCATACTGTCTTTTTCTTATTCTAGTATTACGACCCTGAAAAAGGGGATGGATATAGTTTGCTTGTCAGCCTATACGTAACTGTACAATGTGGGTTATTCCGTCATAGGGAGTATTCCGTCCTATCGTCGCAATATCTTACCACTTGGCCACCAACGCTCTTGACCTTACATCTATGCGCTAGTATTATTGTGACTACTAAAGGGAAGTTGCTAGCTACTATCATGCTATGGATGCCCTTTCTATACGGAAGGTAAACCAGCATGCTAGTGGGTAGTAGTAATATAATATAATCCTAAAGTCCCTACATTTAGGTACTATGTCCAAATATTAACCTAGAAAAGACTAAGACAAACAATTTTATTCATACTTATATTTAAGCTGTTCCGGTGGTGATTTATTTTTAACCAATTTTACTGCTTGTTTTAAAAATGAAATTATTTTGTTTTGGTGTGTTTGCTGTGTTGTGTGAATTTTCAGTATTATTAAGATTTAAATTAAGTTATATTTGAATCCATTATGTAAGTTAAATCAGAATTGAGAGATTGGTATATAAACTACTGAGTTTATTCGAGAATTCCTTTTAAAAAAGTCGTTTTTAGAAATTATTATCAGTTTTAAAACGTATTCAATAATTTAAAAATGGCAATTATCATAGAATATAGTGTATTGCAAAGTATTAAAGTATCTTTCGCCTTAGCGTCGACAGGGGTACTTCTTAAGTTATCTGCATCTGCAATAATAAGTATACGTATTACACTTTGGGTCGAATAATGGGTTAAGACTAAAAAAAAAACGAAACACTAAAATTCTACCAGCCGTGACCAAAATAGGATTTTAATTTCCGTAATTGATGAAAATGGCGTTAAAACCTCACCTTACTCATTCACTGCTGCAGGCAGCTACGCTTGTGCTTGCTTAATAGAGGCGAAACGACGACGCGCCATGAATTACGCATTAGCGCTGAATGGGTTATGAGCAGGGCTCGTAATTTTAATGCTGGTTTCGTCATAATGACGTATATAACACAGCATGTTTTAATACGAAATGAGTTAATGACAAATAAAGTCTATCAACGTTCGATTCTAACGTCGAAAATAATAGTTTTGTCACTATTCAATGACAGCATTATTTATTCAAACGTAAAAAACTTGATATATGAAACTTGACGTCATTTGTCTGTCATCGGCATGAAAATTACGGGCCCTGATTATGAGTAGTGTTGTCTCGTTCCTGGTACTACCTAGGCACATCACTAGTTAAGAGTCGAAGTTCTTGAAATGCCCACTTTTGACCCATCGTGTATTATTATGGAGGCTATTAACGCTATGATTTACGCTAGGAGCTTAATTGAAAGATATATATATCAGTGTTACATTTGAAATATATAACGTATTGAAATTAAATATATGTAGCCCAACAACTAGTCAAGTAGTGATGAACGACCGGACCCCGTTTTAAAGTAAAGTTACATTTAATATGGGGTCCAAGGACTTTAGCACACTGGGAGCCAGTTAAACCAACCGGGGTTAGCCAACTAACCCGGAGTTAACCGTGTATTTCACATGAACTTTAGCAGCTAGTACCGGGTCGTTAGCGGCTAACAGGTAACACCGGAAGTTAGCGGCTAGCGCATGTGGCGACTAAGACTTGGATTTAGAAATATTGGTTGGTTTTAGCCTGCGTCGAAACTAAGCACAGTAGTACGCCGCTCAAGCTCAGTTGATGAACTTCAGGATAGCCTGCTGCTTATCGACTGACACGAAAGCTGCGTATTGTGCTTATAACTCTATTCACCGGCGAGCATTAGCCGGAATTAGCCACATTGACCTTAGTTTCATATTTATGTGCATCTTGGTTTCATTGCTGTACCAGTGTGCTAGTGTCTCAAGTCGTTATTCAAATATTTGTGCGTAATTTAAGAAAAATATTGTTTTGCTCAGTTTCGTGGATCTTATTTTACTTTAAGCTCTCTACTTTAAACGAATTTTAATTATTTATTTTTTCACACAAAAATATTTGACAACGATCGAATTGTATAAATCGTGTTAATATAAATATTTTATTTGGTTTGTGATGAAATGATTTTTGTGAATGTTTTCGAATCATGTTTGTTTTAGGTGAAATGAGTAAACTGCAATGAAATTTATGTTTATTTAAATAAAAATTTACAATCATAAATTGTGATTTCGTTTACCTACCTCCCAGTGTCTACGCGCAGGTCCTCCGAGAGCTCCGGGCGGTCGGTAAAGTAGTATGAGAATCCATTAAGGCCCTTCCTGGTCCCAATGACCTTCGATCTGTAGGTATCTCATTTTCAAGTATGTTTATGGC
This sequence comes from Lathronympha strigana, assembly GCA_949128165.1. Taxonomy (NCBI): domain Eukaryota; kingdom Metazoa; phylum Arthropoda; class Insecta; order Lepidoptera; family Tortricidae; genus Lathronympha; species Lathronympha strigana. Next base: position 2,799,341 of record OX421904.1, read on the forward strand.
TTATTTCATTAACCCCAACGGCCTTAAGAAAATTAATTTATCATATTTACTTAAATATTAACGGTCTTCGAGATATACGCCATCAAACTTTTGCAATTTTAGTCCAAAATAACAGTTTTTTGTACATAACTTTTGTACCAATAAGTTTAAATTTAAAATCTCTCTTAGGTTATTAGAGACTTCAAATAGGATCAGTTATATGTAGATTACATATATTTAAACTTCTTAACAGTATAAACTTCTTTAGAATATCGAAAAATGCTTTTTTAAAAAGCATTCATTCTATTTTTATATTAGCCATTAGCAATAATGACAATAAACAACTCTTGCATAACTACGTTGCTGTACTGTCAGTATGCTAATGATGGAAGTTAAACATCCACAGATTATATAGGTTACGAGCTTTTAGGTATATTTAGTATGTTTAAGATTTAGCATAATAATTATACTTATTACCAAACAAACCCCATTTTTTAACAAGTATAGCGCCACCTGGGAATTCAGTGAAAATAAATCTGATCATTAAGAAGTAAATATTTTCTTGTCCGGAAAACTATTTGAATTTGAAAACTATCGAAAAACATGTGATCTGAGGCTTTCTTATTTACTGGCCAAGGTCAGTAGGTACACTATTTTTCTGCTAGACGCAGTCGGCAAGCGGCGAATTTGTTTAGCGTAGCGGCCTGCAATTTCTTTATTTTCAACGCGATAGCGTTCATAATTACATGGACAGTTTGTGAATAAATTCATTCATATAAACTGCCCATGCACTTTTAAATGTGTGTGTAGATACAGTTAACCAATCAGGATTACCGCGAATCGATTTTCCGCTAGGGGCGTTAGTGGAACGTGGGTCCTGCGGGAACATTTCAAACGTCACTTTGACAATTCTGACTGTACTTACAAATTTTAGTGACAAGGGGTCCGATTTACTTTTAATAACGTAGCTAATTTAAATTTAAGGTTAAGTACCATATATCCGTCCACGCACTAATTACACCACGGCGACAGGTGTGACTATTGTCAACATCGTTATTATTGATATAACAGGCGTCTATGGGCTACGGGAGCCTTACGCTTACTATTGTGTAGGCTGTATGCTTGTTTGCCGCCAACATGTCATTTTTAACCTCCTGACTTCCCGCGTCCTACATAAGCCCCAATGGAATTTTGACTCTTTGTCAATTTGACAAAGTTACATTTTAATTGGCAAATTTTGATTCCCGGTCGTCAGGGGGATAAATAAAGACATCATTATCACCATTAAAAACGAATACCTACTTTTGTGATGAGCTCTTGAGTCTAGACACTTGTCACAAGAAACACGACATATGTCACGAAATTCCGACAGAGGATCATTCTCATGTCAAAAACTACCAAAGATTCTTTAAAATAGCGTTTTTCTCGCGAGCGAGCGATCTCGTTATGGTGCCTCTACATGCTCGGGCTCTCGGCCGAATGATTCGGCCGCGGGCGAATACACCCTAGTACACGCTCATTCGAGACAGACTATATAGATAAAATTTAAGCCAGACCATAGACAATTTAAGCTTTTTCAGGTAGTTTCGGTGAGTTAAACGGTGTTTTAAATAGCTTTGGTTATTGAAACTATTTAAGACACTTTTTAAATAGCTTCACCCGAAGTGAAATTATTTAAGACACCTTTTAACTCAACCAAACTACCTGAAAAAGTACTTAAATTGTCTCTGGTCTGGCTTAAATTTTCTCTATATAGTCTGTCTCGAATGATCGTGTACTAACATGGCCGAAACATTCGGCCGAGAGCCCGAGCATGTAGAGGCACGGTTACAATTGTCAAAAAGTCTTCACCAAGAAATTATCTATGTATTTGTTGACAATACAATACGATTTTATTTAAATTATCGAAATGGTGCAATCAAGCACACAGCACGCGCGATAGTGAGCGGTTTCCGTAACCTACGGACGCCTGAAACGCCAGTAGGTAATTCAGTCATAGGAATTTTCACACTTGCCAGCGTAGTTAAATTGGGCCCAGTTTCACCAAATTTGTCTCATCCCAAGCGCCGAACCCATCCAAACTAGGACAAAATTGTATGTAAGGGCAATCTGTAGGTTGTAGGTAAGTATTTGGACTTACGTACTTAGTTACCATTTCACAATCACAATATAAGCACGTGTCTGTCGAGACAAACAAAAACTTTGTTTACATGTATTATCACTATTATCCAACAAAACAAAACAATCATTATCCAACAAAACAAAAACAAAGGTTTTTCCCGAGCTCTCTTCCCCGAAAAATCGATTGGGTAAGTACGCTCTGCTACCCAATAAACTATCAAAAACAAAGTTGTTATTCCGACAGCCGGCCTACTTTACTATGGGCTCACGACCTTTGAAATCCCAACCATTCATTAGACGCAACGTGGTTACCGTTTTTCCGTGTGTCTTGTCTTGCGTCACGCTCTCACTTTCATCTTAGAACGGGACAGCTACAGAGGCACAAATAAAATGCGACCAGTTTAGTGGGATTTCCGATAGCGCCGGGCATGCCCCACTCTTTAAAAACATGCGGCCGAAAATAATAAACAACTCCCATCGTATCGTTCTCGCTCGTCGTACCGTTGGAAAGAAAGAGATAGATTATACTATGTTTCTCCTATAAATATTCTGATACCGTATAGCATTCATATTCAGTCGAATAGAAACTGTCGTCGTGTTTAGTTTCTCGATTGCTTAACGTTACGTTGTTAGACTTTTGTTTGTTTGTTTATATTTTTGAGTTCATTGTTGTGTTTGTATTTTGATACTAAAATTGAATAATAAGAACGAGTGAAGAAATGGCGCCAAAGGTGTAAGTACAATTTATAATAAATACAGTTTACTTACCTACTTAATACATAAGTGAAAAGAACTAACGAGGTAATTAATATTCAAAGAACAAAACTGAACAAAAACCCTACTGTTTCGTGGTTGAAATGTAATATAAATAGGTACCTACATGGAGCATTATTTCGAAAGAACTCAATTTCAAGTTTCGCGGAAGGCACCTACCTAGTGTTTTTTTTAACCCCTATGTTCTCTTATCTAGTTAAACTGCCCCACTTGAGTAATTTTACAGGTTACGCATGATAATCATTAATTTTATTTTCGTTTTACATTAATTTGAACCCTGATGGAAGAAGAAGGGTACCTGTATGTCTCACATGTGTAGATATACATATAATCATGTGTTTGTCTGTGGTATCGCAGAGGCCCCGAACGGACGAACCGATTTGAGTTCGGTTGTTTGTAATCGAAAACCTGAAATACTAATTTATTAGTTAAGTGCTAAAAATGTATTTCAGCCAATATAGAAGCTGCTCAAACTTCCCGTAAAAATTGGTAAACATTTAGAGTTAGTTTCTTTTGGCGGTTGTCGGAGGCTTTTATTTAATTTTGTTTCCTGTTACAGGGTCATACGTCGAGAAGAGCGCGGTCCGGCACTGAAGTTATTACTTTCAGTCATCAGCAAAGCTGGAGACTCCTCGACCTTCATATCAGACCCTATTGTTATCGACGGTCTGGCTGCAGTCCGGCTGTCTTTGGCTAATGCCTTAACTATGCGCTTAACTATGTCTGTGAAGGAAGTAGAACCGACGAAATCCTGTATACAACTTAGCATAAAAAATGATGACATAAACACACAGTGGATTTGTCCCAATAACTGGTCAGAATATAAAGAAGTATGCCAAATACCGTGTGCTAATACTATTGAACCCGATGCTAAACAAAATGAATACTCAAAATTTTACACTTACGTCCTAGAACTGAACATGTCTGCTCAGATTGTAATACCATCAAATGAGACCCTGTATGAAGACAATCGATACTGCGATTTTACGTTGTTCTCACCAGACGGGGCAGTGCAGGTGCATAAGTTAATGGTGGACAATCACAGCGAGGTGCTCCGGCCGTATCTACGGGCTCAAGGCAAGGCATCATGTCGTATCGATGCAGTTTCTCTAAGAACTCTCCAGCACTTTAAGGATTACGTGTACTTGGGTAAACTACCCATAGTGGGTCTACCGGAACTGCTGCTGTTTGCCATCCACGGAAAAATGGGAAAGCTAAGAGATGACTGCATAAGGAGGCTGGCTACGGTCGTCACTGGCAACGACGTGGATAACCTCATCGACTTCGCCATCAAGAACAACATACCTGAGCTGGTGCAAGCCATGCTAAGCTTTACGTCGGCTAGTGCCGTACAAGAAGCGCATCAGATGAGAAAAAATAAAATTAAGTTTTGTACCGTCAACTTTACACATTTGGCGTTGGAGTAGAATACAGCTAGAATTTAATAATCTAGGTTTTAGATCGTTTATTTTCATTAAGAATCTACTACTTTTACATATTTATTTTTTCATCACCAACAATTAAGTATTATATTGTACCTATAGGTACATTTACCATTTAAAGTAAACATTCAGTGATGGTACACTGTATTCAATAGTACATTTTTTTTTATATAAAAGCGTTCAACTTTATTAAATAGGTACCTGAATAGTAATAAGTCGTTAAGGCCCAAGGTGTTGCTCCCAGACCATAAAAGAAATCAAAGCGAGCAAACGCGAAGCTTCTGTGTTTCAGTTTGAGCAATATTATAAATTTAATTAGGGACTTTTTGTCGTTCCAGTTGTGTTTTTTTATGGTATAGAGAGCTTTACTAGTTTTGTTTTAGGCAACAAAACTAAAATTAGTACTTATATTCGGAGGCCTGATATTTGTTAAGTTTATAATTAAGGTTGTATGTTGTTAAGATATAGGTATTCAAAGGCTAAAATTCCATTTTTATATTTCGTCTGTGCGCCGAAATTGTTAAATAAAACAATGAAAAATCGTACTTCGTATTTTTTTTCTGACAAGAATTAGACCGGGCTGTCGGCTCGAGCGGGCGGTCGCCCAGTTGACCCAGTTCAGTACAGTGTCGCTGCAGACCCTCAACACAGATCATCGTCCACATAAGTCTCTGTCTTACACACCACTTGGACGATGAGGCTTTTTTACAAGCATTTGTTAGGGTGAAATTTTGCAAGCTAAATTTGAGTAACTTACCGATATTTGAATAAGCTGAAACTTCACACGCTAATGTAGGTTGGGTGACAATATCATGTTAAGGTACAGTCAGCGATAAAAGCTTGTATCACAAATTAAATTTTTGACAACTAACTTTTCATACGGTGATGCATTATAGATACGGGCTTACAAGGGAAGACGCCCCGGATCGTGCAAAGTGGAGGAGAGGATGCAGGAAAGCGGACCCTGGCAAGGGCCGGGATAACGCTAGGTAGAAGATGCATTATAGGTACACCCAAAATAGATTTCTTAGCGTCTTCAAAAGTATTAGAAGTATCGCATTTTGTAAGGGACATTTTCGTGGAATGCCCCTGTTAAATACCGCGCAACTACCCAATTTTGTAGTTGAACGGATAGCCTGATCTGTAGGTAGGTACCTACTAGTCATACGAAAGGCCTCTCCCCAGTTTTTTCGGCCAGTTGTTTAGAACGGTGTCAAGTTTGAAATAAGTATTTGTGGCTAGTTCATAGAATTAGAACTCGATTCCTGCCGACTTCCCTTACGTGAGCCAAACTAGCATATTTTTCCATAATGACCAAAGACAAATCAGGCCAAATCAGCTCCAGATTAACGCTCCGCCACTGATAAATACTTACTTCTCTTCGCAGCGACCCAGTGAGTCTTGGCTTCCAACACAACTTCGCGCCACTGCCTCTGTTCCTGTGCAATTTCTCGCCAGTCCTAACCTGGTTTAGGTGTCCAGACTTCATAGCAGGAAAACTAATATCCGAATTTATAAGACCGTTACGTCCTATCTTAACATACGGATGTGAAGCCTGGACACCAACTTTTAAGGAGTATAAACTTTTGGTGGCTGAGAGAAAAATTCTCCACAAATTCCTCGGCTAAACGCAGATACCCGATGGCGGCTGGAGAATCCGTAAGAACGCCGAAGTAGAAGAACTTTGCGCCGAACCATCATTGGTGGCAAAGACGCGAAGACTTCGGTGGCTCGGGCACCTAGAGCAAATCGACAGCACGCCGCTGGATCGGCAAGATACCGATAGGCGTCTGTTGTGGTCGCGGATTAGCATGAGGTCTAGGTTTAAATAAATAAAATTATAATTCTAGAAACTATATATCTAGATATAAATTACGCTATAAACGCCCTGATATAAATAAAAAAATCTGTAAAAATATTTATTTAAGACTGTTTATTTCATAATAAATAAATAAAAACCGGCCCAGTGCGAATCGGGACCCGCGCACAAAAGGTCCCATACCGTTAAAAGGTCCCATACTGTTATCTATAAAAACGACAAAATAAAAATACGTTTGTTGTATGGGATGGGAGATGTTGTCATAGCGGTAACAGACACACACACATCTGTGAAAATGTCAACTATCACAGTTCACTAGATACAGCCTGGTGACAGACGGACGGACGAACACCGGAGAGCTTAGTAATAGGGTCCCGTTTTACCCTTTGGGCTACTTTTTGGCTGTCACGTTACCATTACCCTTCTTAAATATACTATTAATGTCAATGTGTTAAAATTTCTGAAGTTAGTCTGCGTTTAGCCACAAAAACATTTAGAATGATCCAAATTATGATTTACGAGAACAATGATGGAATTAATTATCATTATATACAAATATTTTAGTATTTTGCGATTAATCATGTTGTTTTAGGCGAAATGAGTAAAACTGCAATGAAACTGAGTGTTTATTTAAACAGAAGTTTAAAATAATAAGTTGTAATTTCATTTCACGAGTTCCATGTGTAATCACACACAAGAATACAATCCCATTTATACATGCTCATTAGGCGCGTCCATACGCTCGCTGCGCGAAGCAGGTTATCACTATAGCTGTTATGTTGTAACAAGTGACGCATAGCGTGAATGCCGATAAAATTGCAATTATACTAGCCCTTTTGTGTAGACATGCCTCACCCGAGGCATAGTCTGACAAGCGAGCGAGCGCAGTAACAGTAGGACAAAATAACTATATCCATCCTTTTTTCAGGGTGGTAATACTAGCGTAAGAAAAAGACAGTATGATGCTCTCTATCCTACTGTTACTGCGCTCGCTGGGTTGTCAGACTATAGCTGCGCGTACCTTTCACACCTCAACACAAGTCGGCCTGCCTCGCGCGGCTCACTCTGTGTGGACTACACACACTTAAAACTAAAATATGCTATCAATTCCAAGCAATACAACGTGTGCCAGGCTGTGCTGTACCCAAAACGTCATCAAATAATCTTTCATTGACTTATTAAAAGAAAAATAGACACTCAAACCAGAACAAAAACGTCAAAAACTTGGGTCAGAATGACATTGGCGAACATTTTTGCATTGATGAAGATACAAACGCTAAATGTGTCGTACAAAAGAGCTTACAGGCGTAAAAAGTGTCGTAAAAAGTGTCCCTTAGTGTCGAATTGATACACAGAACTCTATAGGCTGTTGGCACTTAATGAAACGTCACGTTCCAAACAAGAGTATATGAAAGTGCTGCAACCGCAGCACTTTTGTGACGTAATTGTCTATATTTTTTTTGTTACTGACAAAATAGAAGAAAAACTGTGAAGTGATATCACTAGCGTATTACACAGTCCGGTTTCCTTCGCTGGCTCCAGAACGTAACTGAAGGTTGTCAAAGTTGGCATTCAACCTTCTCGATGTCAACGACGAATATATCCGTTCCGTTCAACACCACGGATTATTCCGTCACAGACCACAGAGCCTTATACGTGCATAGAGTTCAACTTAAGTTTTAATTTTTGTATTTGACACGGCGTCGAAGAGGTTAACAGTCAACACGTAAAATAATAAATCACTTTCTCACACGATTTGTATTCAAATTCATTTTATTTACAACTTATACTAACAGTAGTGAGTTCACACTGAGCTTTATAGCTAAAATTTATAATGGAACAATAATGTAACTCTTACAAACATTAAATACATATTAAACTACACCGCAGCCCGTGATATCTCTTAGTCTCATAGTCTTGATAATGAGTTTAAACATACAGAGGTAGCCAACCAAGGTAGAGGTAGAGGTAGGTAAATTAGGGGCGCGATTTTTTGCCTCGGTTGTGAGTTTGATTTGGTATATACCAACCAGATGCATTTCTAAACAAATTCAGTGCCACTTGAGGTACTCAAGGCGTCAGTCGTTTACAGAAGCTAAACGAAACGAAAATATCGGAATGACAGAATATCATGTAATCATATTCATACTGAAAACCAAGACAAATAAGAAAACCGGCCAAGTGCGTGTCGGGTCACGCATAATTGAGGGTTCAGTACCGTCGTACGATGAAAAAATTGTTCAATGAAAAAGGCGTAAGTGCAATCTTTCTTTTTTTTACTTTTAGTAACATGTATGGGGTGCTCCCTTTAAAATATTTTGTTTTTCAACATATATGTAAAATTAAGTAGCGACACACACCTTTCGCTGTAATATCATGAACATATGTTTTATAGTTACTGAGTAAAACCGCTGTGACATACGGTCAGACAGACTGACTGGACGAAACTATAAGGGTTCCGTTTTTGCCATTTGGCTACGGAACCCTAAAAAGAAGGCAGGGTACTACCTATCCACCTTGTCACAGTGACAATAATGTCACATACATAGCATAATATAACAAAACAAATTAGATGAACCATACTAAAGAAAAATACCAACTCAGCTTACGCGGCTAACGTTATAGGCCACCTGGTTTCAGTGAAAGCCGTCGAATAATATATATTAAACTAAAAAACTTGATTTATTTCAACAAAATGGCTTGCATAGTCACTGTGACACAGTATGAAATGGCCAGGAAATCAAATTCCTCCTAGTTTTCCTAATATATGTCTCGCTTAGCATTTTCTATAAACGATTGTATGTGGCTAAGCATCACCTTGTACAGTCACCTGCAATAGTATAAGACGCTGTGAAGGCCGAAAAAATATGTGACACGCTCTTATGGCGGTACAAACAAGAGTGTGTCACATATTTTTGCGGCCTTCACAGCGTCATATACTATTGCAGGTGACTGTACGTCTACTCATTCTTTCTCTCTCTGACTCGGTTGAATCCTAGTATTTGTACTTGGAGTGCTTGGCGTGTTTCCTGTGGTGGTGCTGGGGCGGCGTGTTGGGCGAGCGGCGGCGGCGATGCTCGCGCTCTCGCTCGCGCTCGCGTTCACGCGCTCGCTCGCCCGAGCGTTCGCGGTCGCGAGAGCGCGAGCGGGACTTGCGGTCACTGGAACAAATGTTACATTTTGTTGAGATTTATTTTTTTTCAATAGCTGGCTGGTTCACCCGAGTGAACCGTTACGACAGCAAATAGAGGTTCAAAACTGCCTGGAGAATGAATGAATTCATTCATAAATTGTCCATGCAACTTGATATCTTAATTCTAGTGTGAAAACAGAAGGTTTGAAAATGGGTTCTGAATCTAAAAAAAATCCCGTAACAGATATCACCCACTAAGATTCCGTAAATTTAATTAATTTAATTTGCAACGCCTACTCTCGCAGATAAATTTTCATTATTTCCGCTACCTAAAGGTTGTCTGGAAAAGATCTCTTTTTAGCGATAAGACCGCCTATTGTTTCGCTTCAATCTTAAAGCGATTAGTTGTAATTTTTTTGTTATTTATTTTATTATGCTTTTTTTGTATCTTAAGGTGTGCAATAAAGAGTATTCTATCTATCTATCTAACGTCATCGTCTGACCGATATCAAGAATGAAACAAAATTTGTTTACTCACGAGACATGGAGCGGCTATAATCAAGAAGCGATAAATAGTTTCAATACCAAAGGTCATTTTGACTAACACATTTTTTATCGAACCCATGCCGCGAGAAATAAGAATAAATCACAATAATTCACAATTCTATGAAAAATGTTTATCACATGGTATATGGTTGCGTATGGTAGCCAGTTGGGGCATGGTTATTTTTTATCTGCCTACCGCCATGCAACACCGACTTAGACCTTTAAAGCTCTCCACCATAATTAATTAGCCTACGACCCAGATCAACTGTCCAACTGTCGGGCACACCAAAAAAAGATTCAGGCTTTTCCTTTGTCCATTGCTTCACTGAACTGACCTCACGAATAAATAAATACATATATCCAGGGCTCGGAACCGGTTTAAAAAATAGCGGTTTATACCGGTTTATTTCGGTTTTACTCCGAACTTTCTCCAAGAACGCAAACGTTTTAAGAACATAATAAAAACCTGGATTTAACCGGTTTATCCGAAAAGCAACTTGACGGTCTAAACGCGACGTTGCCAGATTTCGTGTTCAAGGCGCAAGACGTACGAACGGATGGTTCCTTTAACAATTTTAGTTTTATGATTTTGCATACATGTATCTAGAGACGGGTCAAAAAATATAGGCAAACCAGTGAGCTGGTATTTATAGGTGACAGCCAACAGTGTCAATAATTTATTTAAAAGAAATCAAAATATAAGTTCATACAGGGTGTATTTTCTTTTCGGGCCAATGGGGTCAACTAACAGATCCCGAAATGTTACACGAAAATGATCTTCAGACCTTTCCTCGATTTTAAATTAATGTTAGTGGCCTTTACAGAAGAAAAACATATATACAGGTTACGAGAAAAAGGTAATTTGTTACAAACATTTATTTGTGCTTATTTATTCAATTCCTATCCAGAATAAAAAGTTTGTATGAGACATGGAACCAAAAAAAAAACTTTTTTTCTAAATGCATTTTCATATTTTCCTATTAGTCCTAACAACAGGCAGGATGCCGTTCAAATGTAATACAAACATAATTATCAGTCCCATACGGATGAAATTCATAATAAGAAAATTATCTTTTTTTACATTTTGGTTTAAGTATAGATGAAATAAAACACATTCTTTTTAGTCCAAATTTGGCACTTTCACACCCTACATTACGTGATGACGCACCAACTAAAATTAAAATTTTAGCACCATCTTGTATAAATTTTTCATTGATAATAATATTATAAGAATATAATAATAATAGATGGTAGATGTGGAAAGCTAAGTGGCGAGTTGGCTATGTGTCAGTGACACCTCTTTACCTTCATCCCTGATACTCGTACCGGTGTTGCCCCCTTGAGCCATCCTAGATGTCACCTTTTGTGGGAGCCCCTCTTATGTGGGCGAGTCACCGTCTGCCGTAAATCAAATTGCTTACCTTTTTCTTAGACAGACGCCCGATTTTATTTTCCATAACCCAGTATTTAGTGCACCACTTTCACCTAATAGTCCAGTATATTTTGGACTCCATTAAATCTCAATAGTACATACACCCTGGCGAGTGCTGCCTCTGCGTGCGTCCCATGGTTCGGGCAAGTGCAACATCCGCTCGGTGTACCCCTTACATTTCATTACATTGTCCCCTTTCGACATGATCTTGCGTGTTGGTTTTAGCTCCGCGTAAGCCTCCCAAATGTCCGGAACACCATTGTTCCGTGATGGGAAAGACATGCCTAACATAAGTCTTTATTTTCCAAATAATACATTTTACAAAATTACTTATTTCTGTTTTTTTTGCTACCCGTTATTGAGCAAAGGCCTACTCCATCGTGCTCCATAAACACCTATCAGCCGCCATTCTTGTCCAGGTAGAGCCTGCATACAGCACAATGTCTTAATTCCACTTTCGTTGAGGACGGCCCTGCGGCCGTTTCTCTACGCGCCGCCACTAGTGGAGTACGCTTTCGCTCCATCTGCTCGAGTAACATCATCAAATCATCATTGATAGTATGTAAATTAAAATATGCGATAGATTCTCTCTAATTGTGTCTAGAGTAACCTCGTTTGTAACTATTCCAAATATAACATCGGTAGCTTAAGTAGTTCTCGAGACGTTTTTTAATGATGTGACAGACATACTGAGTCACTCCATAATAAAAAGGAACCCCCTTTTTATCATTTAGGTACGGAACCCTAAAAATGAAAGTATACTAATTAAGAGGTATAAATGTATGTAATTATTTGTTTTTATCAATTTTAAAATCACTTACAGGTACAAATATAAATAAAGCAATTACGTGGCATCCTAGGAACTATGCCTCAAGCGGAGGATTTATGGCATCTTATCTATACATATTTTAAATTGTTTTTTTTGTTATTATCATATTTTTGTGGAATTAAACTTGTTTGTTGTTGTTGTATTAGTTGCTTAAAAGAAACTATGCAATTAGTGAATGTCAAAAATACGCGGAAATACTCGCGCGTGGCAGATTTTGATGTAGAGATCGCGCAACATTTCCTAAAAAATAAATAATAATCTATTGCGCTCCAGTAAGTCAAGATAACGTTTGGTTTGTCGGAACTTTGTAACCCTGCTACTCCTTAAAGTTTCACTGATATTGCCAGATTTTACATGAACACCTTTTAACAAGTAAGTAGGTAACTTATTCCACTATTATTTAATATGACAGATTAAAATATTTTTCTTATACCATTTTTTATCATGATGCCCTGGTCGCGCGAATCTATATTCGGGGGAGGTACTTAACAAGGTATTCCCCATATGTTAGACTGCCGCGTCGGTGATTGAATATATAAATAAAACTTCAGTCTTTCTCCATAGTAAATGTAAGGAAAAAGTTGTTTTAAATATGGGCCTAGTACCACTAGGCTTGTGCTAATTAAAACGATTAGTATGAAAAAAAAATCTATGAAAATAAAAAAAATATTCCTATAGAAACTATTGTGTGGGCTTCGATTTATAGCCGGATTTTTTTCCATACTTATTTTCTTTTGATCTCAGGCAGGAGTGGAATACATCGCCATTAAAAAAATACTGTCTAGAAATTACCTTACATTCTCTTACCATGTAGGTTTTTATTCTAGAATCTGTAAACGCCTATCTCCATTAGGTGTAAATCGAAAAGGAAGGGAAGGTCTAAAAATATAGTTTTTATGTAGCAGCACAGGATCTGGTAGGTGCCCTCACTGACCCATAAAAAATTCACTCTGTATAAATTACTTACATTTTTTTAAACCGCAATAGTGTATAATTTGCAAACCTGGAGTAAACTGTTAATACATAATTTGTGATTATTTTGGAATATTATAGTCGTACCTACTAAAAAGTAAAAATAGTGTGGGAAATACTGAATTTATATTATTTATAATATTATTTCTTCAATATTTGATATTATTATTTCTTTGAATATATTTAGTTCGCGGCAGAAGAAAACACGCTTAAAAATGATTAAATATGCGAAAGGACTTGCTTTTTAAACTTTGCTAACTGGACTGTAACTTGTTTATCCTGCGTCGCAAAAACCGGTTTTTATTGTTCTAAACCGGTTAAACGAACAAGAACTTTATTAAAATATTACTCTAAAAACCGGTTTAAAAATAACGGTTTCACGAACGTAACCGAAATATAAAGGTTTTGCGCCAAGTACATGATACCGGTTTGAAAAATTAACCGGTATCCGAGCCTTGCATATATCAACCTAGTCCCACGGTAAGTTACACTTAGCTAGGTATACACTTCGGAACTTATTACCTACTGGGGAAGGTTCAAAATTGAATACAGGTGTATATATATTTATAACGCCGACCGTAGGTACTAGACGACGATATATAGGGTGACGGTACCAGTTATTAACACTTTTATTTTCTCATAATAATTGTGTTTTTTATTAATTCTAAGGCGTAAAAGTAAGATTTAAACGAATTATTGTAATTATTTTAGCGATAATTTTCATTTGATTAAGAAATTATACTTACATATTCTCGTGCAGTTTAATAGGTTTAAGGCACTTTTATTAGGTAGATACCTACGTACCTTTCTGTGGTCACTTAACTCTGCACCTGACCGTACACAAGCGTTCAAAAGTGCATGGGCAATTTATGAATTAATTAATTCATAAACTGCCCATGCAATTGTCAACGCTATGTAATATTACTGGCTTATAATAGACATATAACTCCTTAAATACATAGGAAACTTTCATAACTCAAAAACAAATATTCTTTTTTTTTTTTATGCTATAGGGGGCAAACGAGCAAACGAATCACCTGATGGTAAGCGATTAACGTCGTCCATGGACACCCGCAACACCAGAGGTGTCGCAAGTGCGTTGCCGGCCTTTAAGGTGGGAGTACGCTCTTTTCTTGAAGGTTTGAAGGTCGTATCGGTCCGGAAACACCGCTGGCGACAGTTCGTTCCACAGTTTAGCTGTGCGAGGCAGGAAGTTTCGGGAAAAGCGCACAGTTGAGGACTGCCAACCATCTAAATGGTGAGAGTGGAAATATTGTCGCGTAGGGCGATGGCGGAAAGAAGCGGCAGGGATTAATCCGAACAATTCCTCGGAACACTCCCCATAATACATGCGATAGAAAATACAGAGTGAGGCCACATCTCTACGCAGCGCCAAGGGATCAAGCCGATCAGAAATACGTTGGCAGTTGACAATTCGAGCTGCTCTCCGTTGGATGCGGTCTAGAGGAAGAAGCTGGTACTTAGGTGCCCCTGCCCAAAGATGAGAGCAGTATTCCATATGCGGGCGAACCTGCGCCTTATAAAGCTGTAGGCGATGGGCCGGCGTGAAATACTGCCTCGATCTATTGAGCACACCGAGCTTCTTCGAGGCCAATTTGGCCTTACCCTCTAGGTGGCCGCGGAACTGGACTTCACTCGAGATGTCAACGCCAAGGATTCCAATACTGGCTGTGGCAGATAGGGGAGTGCTCTCAAAACGAGGTGACGCGACGAACGGAAGTTTTTTTGCGGTGAACGCGCAAACCTGTGTCTTTGTAGGGTTAAAATGGACCAAATTAAGTCGACCCCAATCTGAGACTTCTTTTAGGGAGGTCTCAATTTCGGACACAAGTTTGTTCCGGCTCTCAATGACGTTTTCCCGGGAAATATTGGCGCGGCCGGTGTAGGAGGCATCACCCGTACTATCATCAGCATAACAATGAATGCCGCTAGTTTGCAACATGTCATTGATATGCAGGAGGAATAGCGTGGGTGATAGCACACAGCCTTGAGGGACACCAGCATTCACAGACATTGAGTCTGAGCATTCACCGTCAACTAGGACCTTAATGCTTCTGTCTGCTAGAAAACTGCTGACCCATTCGCATAATTTCCCGGGGAGCCCATAGCATGGAAGTTTCGAAAGAAGTGCTTTGTGCCAAACGCGATCGAAGGCCTTCGCTACATCCAAACTAACTGTCAGTGCCTCACCTTTACTCTCTATCGCCTGTGCCCAGCAATGTGTCAGGTAAACTAAAAGATCACCAGCCGAACGACCCCTACGGAAACCGTATTGTTGGTCACTCAGCAGCTGGTGATCCTCTAGGTACCAGAGGAGCTGACGATTGATGATGGACTCCATAATCTTAGAGAAAAGGGAGGTTATAGCTATCGGCCTGTAGTCGGATGGATTTGAGCGGTCGCCTTTTTTAGGGATCGGGTGCACCAAAGCTGACTTCCACGAAGTCGGGACTACGCCAGAAGAGTAGGAGAGCCGAAAAAGACGCGTTAAGACCGGCGCCAACTCAGGAGCACACATCTTGAGAACAATTGCAGGGCCCACTGGACTTATGGGTGTCGAGGGAGCGAAGAGCCTTACGCACAAAGCTTTGGCGGAACTGTACATCTGGCATACAGCTCTCGCACCGCGGTATAGTCGGCGGCGCTTGTCCCCCGTCATCCAAAGTCGAGTTGGACGCAAAAAGCTTACCCAGTAGATCGGCTTTGTCTTTTGCGTCGTGGGCCAACGAATCATTTCCCGTGTGCAGAGGTGGAAAAGACGGCGTGCAGAAATTCCCCTGGATAGCTTTGGCAAGAGACCAGAACGCACGAGTTCCCGAGGGGAGACGCTCTAGTTTCTCGCCAATCCTACCAATGTGCAACGACTTTGCTCTGGCAATGGCTCTTTTGAAGGACCTGGAGGCAAAGTTAAACTCCTTTTTCATAATACAAATAAATGTCTTGACCAGGATTCGAACCCGAGACCTTCTCGTTCGTAAGCAGTGGCACTACGACACTACGGTCTAGGCTAGGAAGCCGTTACGAAAACCTACACATGTTCTGGAAAACTTACCTTCATATCGTCGCTATACTTAATCAACCTCGTATCTGCAAATCTCATTTGATAGAGAAAACACCCGTATTACTAGTGACAGATAGGTGACATTTCCATTAAATGATTGATGGACATATGAGGTTGAGTAAGTATAGCGACGATATATGGATATTATGACCTTTGGATACAAAATGTTAAAGTGCTAGTGGAGTAGAAATAATCAACATACCTGTGCCGTGATCTCTTCACAGGCGGTGACAGGGACGTTTCTCGGGATTTCTTAGACTTTTTCGATGAAGTCCTGCAATACATCGCAATAAGCAGATAAACAAAAATACTAGGTTACCATACAATTCAGGTAACAGTATCTAGCTTAGATAATTAGCTAATATCTACTACGATCCTTAAAGTCGGGGCGTGTCTAACTCGTAGTGTCAAAGGAATTTGAAACTTTTATGCAGCAGGCGAGGGCCAGAAGATCGGAAAAGTGCTGCCACTTAAATAAAATGTAGCCACTGTGCACATTTAACCGTTAAATGCATGAATTATCAATATTGCTCCTAAAACATCCTAAGTGACAGCCAAATTCATTTCAAATTAAGAACTTACGACGATATGACAGTCTACATTCCAAGAGAACTTGATAGTCACTTGTCTGTGTCATAAATCGATCATCATGCATTAAATTCCTAGTTAGTAATAATAGCCGAGGCCGTTCACCAACCAGATGGTCTGACCACGTCAAAGAAGCACCAAATTTCACCAGGCGGTGAGTACTGCGATGGACCGGGACCGATGGAGACTGATCATCAAGTCACAATCACCTCGTGACCACGATCCTCATAATGAGGGGCCTATTTAAGAGAGAGAATGTACCGCTCATCGGTCAACAATACTGACCTCAGAATTATATGCGTCACTAGGAAAGAAACGAGATTTTCCAAATCTAGACATGGAATGCACGTGTGTTATATATTTTTGAAAAGCTTATTTAATTAGAAGTAGAACACTAGTAGCTAATTTTGTTAAATTACATAAATAATAATTGTACAACCATTTTAGATAACTGATTCGCACGTTTTCCCGAGACACGGTGGAGCTCAGACGAGCACATTTTCATGTTATATAATTTTACTACTTTTAAAGTTTAAAACCGAAAAAAATCGTATGCAATGATTGTAGTCAGCAAGAAGGGAATCTATTTCATATAGTTTAAAGTTTTTGGACTATTTTGTGATAACAAAACGGTTATAAGTAACCATAGAACATATAAGGACAATAGAAGCGACCAATCGCTAAAAGTAATCGTAGTGAGGCAATAATTGTGAGGTAACCTATTAATTTCATGTATGAATAGAGGGGAGATTCTAGACAGTAGTATCGCCGGGAATTAATATAGTCTGACAACCCAGCGAGCGCAGTAACAGTAGGATAGAGAGCATCATACTGTCTTTTTTCTTACGCTAGTATTACCACCCTGAAAAAAGGGATGGATATAGTTTTTTGTCGTACTGTTACTGCGCTCGCTCGCTTGTCAGACTATATTACATACAAAGGTCTTGTCTCGCGTCAATTCTCATAGTAACAAAATAACAAATTTTTCCAACATATTTTTAACAAATTCGTAATGGTGTTTTATTTATACTCCGAAGCTATTTGAAAACATATGTGCATTCCCTTAAAAGATTTCGAGCATCCTGAATCTTTCCTAGTGATCTAAGTTAGAATTATAATTAAGAAATAATTAACTTACGAGTATGTGTCGTCTTCGGGCGAAAGTCGCCGCCTCGGGGATTCTAACGCTTCTTCTACTGCCTCTTTCGCCTCGCGGGACGCCTGAAATAAGGGAAAGGGGGAACATATAATTTTACTGTAAAAAATATGAAAGTATATCGGATATTGTAGTGATTCGATTCGCGTCTAGCGACTAGACAACTAGCAGAAGGCGCCAAGTGCGTAGTCCGGCCGGTACTTAAATTTTCGAAGTTCGTTTCCGAAACTACTAAATGGATTTTAATGAAACTTTACAATAATAGCTTATACATCTAAAAAACACATAGGTTACATTTTATAAAGATATTGCGCAGTCGAAGTCGCGGGCACCAGCTAGTGTTATATGTTGTTTGTGATATTTGGACTAAAAATTGTTATTTATTATACAAGGGAGCAAAGTTGTTGTTTAACTCTCGGGCTTATATTGAGACCCGAGCAAGCGAAAGATTCCGAAATTAAGCCACGGGCGTAGCGAGTGGTTCAATAACCTTGGAATCTTGAGATTTACAAGGGTCTCTAAGTTCAACAAACTTTGTCGCCGAGTGTGATACAACATTTTTCCCCTCATTATCGCGAGGAAAATAAAGAATACATACGATTACAAAACTTATCCACATGTAAGTTATCTTGAAAAAACCATTCAAAATTTGTCATACAGTACGCTTCTGGTACTTAGATATTGCCAACCGCTTAGCAAATGCGGGATAAGACTTGACCAATTTTAGGTGTGACCTCCGACTGCGCCATATAGGACTCACTTATACTGAACGGGTGGGTAAGTGATAGGAATTAGAGCAAGGTCAAATTACTTTCTACACTTGTGTATAAAATGCGTTTTTCCACGCTAGTTTTAAAGGATAAAACAGCGCTTTCGGAGATCATCATCATCATCATTTCAGCCGAAAGACGTTCACTGCTGGACATAGGCCTCCCCCAAAGATTTCCACAATGACCGGTCCTGCGCCATCCGCATCCAGCGGACTCCTGCGACCATCACCAGGTCATCAGTCCACCTTGTTGGGGGCTTACCCATGCTGCGCCTTCCGGTACGCGGTCGCCACTCGAGAACGCCGTCCCAACCGCTTTCCGAGATAGTGAGGGGAAAATTATGCGCTATAAGTATACGTATAGCGTTACCTTCTTGATGAGCTTGCGCCGGTAGTGCTGCAGCTGCTGCTGCGGCGTGAGGCCGCGCGGCCCCGCCTGCAGCTCGTGCGCGTGCTATAGTATACGTGTAGCGTTACCTTCTTGATGAGCTTGCGCCGGTAGTGCTGCAGCTGCTGCTGCGGCGTGAGGCCGCGCGGCCCCGCCTGCAGCTCGTGCGCGTGCTATAGTATACGTGTAGCGTTACCTTCTTGATGAGCTTGCGCCGGTAGTGCTGCAGCTGCTGCTGCGGCGTGAGGCCGCGCGGCCCCGCCTGCAGCTCGTGCGCGTGCTATAGTATACGTGTAGCGTTACCTTCTTGATGAGCTTGCGCCGGTAGTGCTGCAGCTGCTGCTGCGGCGTGAGGCCGCGCGGCCCCGCCTGCAGCTCGTGCGCGTGCTATAGTATACGTGTAGCGTTACCTTCTTGATGAGCTTGCGCCGGTAGTGCTGCAGCTGCTGCTGCGGCGTGAGGCCGGCGCGGCCCCGCCTGCAGCTCGTGCGCGTGCTATAGTATACGTGTAGCGTTACCTTCTTGATGAGCTTGCGCCGGTAGTGCTGCAGCTGCTGCTGCGGCGTGAGGCCGCGCGGCCCCGCCTGCAGCTCGTGCGCGTGCTATAGTATACGTGTAGCGTTACCTTCTTGATGAGCTTGCGCCGGTAGTGCTGCAGCTGCTGCTGCGGCGTGAGGCCGCGCGGCCCCGCCTGCAGCTCGTGCGCGTGCTATAGTATACGTGTAGCGTTACCTTCTTGATGAGCTTGCGCCGGTAGTGCTGCAGCTGCTGCTGCGGCGTGAGGCCGGCGCGGCCCCGCCTGCAGCTCGTGCGCGTGCTATAGTATACGTGTAGCGTTACCTTCTTGATGAGCTTGCGCCGGTAGTGCTGCAGCTGCTGCTGCGGCGTGAGGCCGGCGCGGCCCCGCCTGCAGCTCGTGCGCGTGCTATAGTATACGTGTAGCGTTACCTTCTTGATGAGCTTGCGCCGGTAGTGCTGCAGCTGCTGCTGCGGCGTGAGGCCGCGCGGCCCCGCCTGCAGCTCGTGCGCGTGCTATAGTATACGTGTAGCGTTACCTTCTTGATGAGCTTGCGCCGGTAGTGCTGCAGCTGCTGCTGCGGCGTGAGGCCGGCGCGGCCCCGCCTGCAGCTCGTGCGCGTGCTATAGTATACGTGTAGCGTTACCTTCTTGATGAGCTTGCGCCGGTAGTGCTGCAGCTGCTGCTGCGGCGTGAGGCCGGCGCGGCCCCGCCTGCAGCTCGTGCGCGTGCTATAGTATACGTGTAGCGTTACCTTCTTGATGAGCTTGCGCCGGTAGTGCTGCAGCTGCTGCTGCGGCGTGAGGCCGGCGCGGCCCCGCCTGCAGCTCGTGCGCGTGCTATAGTATACGTGTAGCGTTACCTTCTTGATGAGCTTGCGCCGGTAGTGCTGCAGCTGCTGCTGCGGCGTGAGGCCGCGCGGCCCCGCCTGCAGCTCGTGCGCGTGCTATAGTATACGTGTAGCGTTACCTTCTTGATGAGCTTGCGCCGGTAGTGCTGCAGCTGCTGCTGCGGCGTGAGGCCGCGCGGCCCCGCCTGCAGCTCGTGCGCGTGCTATAGTATACGTGTAGCGTTACCTTCTTGATGAGCTTGCGCCGGTAGTGCTGCAGCTGCTGCTGCGGCGTGAGGCCGGCGCGGCCCCGCCTGCAGCTCGTGCGCGTGCTATAGTATACGTGTAGCGTTACCTTCTTGATGAGCTTGCGCCGGTAGTGCTGCAGCTGCTGCTGCGGCGTGAGGCCGGCGCGGCCCCGCCTGCAGCTCGTGCGCGTGCTATAGTATACGTGTAGCGTTACCTTCTTGATGAGCTTGCGCCGGTAGTGCTGCAGCTGCTGCTGCGGCGTGAGGCCGGCGCGGCCCCGCCTGCAGCTCGTGCGCGTGCTATAGTATACGTGTAGCGTTACCTTCTTGATGAGCTTGCGCCGGTAGTGCTGCAGCTGCTGCTGCGGCGTGAGGCCGCGCGGCCCCGCCTGCAGCTCGTGCGCGTGCTATAGTATACGTGTAGCGTTACCTTCTTGATGAGCTTGCGCCGGTAGTGCTGCAGCTGCTGCTGCGGCGTGAGGCCGCGCGGCCCCGCCTGCAGCTCGTGCGCGTGCTATAGTATACGTGTAGCGTTACCTTCTTGATGAGCTTGCGCCGGTAGTGCTGCAGCTGCTGCTGCGGCGTGAGGCCGCGCGGCCCCGCCTGCAGCTCGTGCGCGTGCTATAGTATACGTGTAGCGTTACCTTCTTGATGAGCTTGCGCCGGTAGTGCTGCAGCTGCTGCTGCGGCGTGAGGCCGCGCGGCCCCGCCTGCAGCTCGTGCGCGTGCTATAGTATACGTGTAGCGTTACCTTCTTGATGAGCTTGCGCCGGTAGTGCTGCAGCTGCTGCTGCGGCGTGAGGCCGCGCGGCCCCGCCTGCAGCTCGTGCGCGTGCTATAGTATACGTGTAGCGTTACCTTCTTGATGAGCTTGCGCCGGTAGTGCTGCAGCTGCTGCTGCGGCGTGAGGCCGCGCGGCCCCGCCTGCAGCTCGTGCGCGTGCTATAGTATACGTGTAGCGTTACCTTCTTGATGAGCTTGCGCCGGTAGTGCTGCAGCTGCTGCTGCGGCGTGAGGCCGCGCGGCCCCGCCTGCAGCTCGTGCGCGTGCTATAGTATACGTGTAGCGTTACCTTCTTGATGAGCTTGCGCCGGTAGTGCTGCAGCTGCTGCTGCGGCGTGAGGCCGGCGCGGCCCCGCCTGCAGCTCGTGCGCGTGCTATAGTATACGTGTAGCGTTACCTTCTTGATGAGCTTGCGCCGGTAGTGCTGCAGCTGCTGCTGCGGCGTGAGGCCGCGCGGCCCCGCCTGCAGCTCGTGCGCGTGCTATAGTATACGTGTAGCGTTACCTTCTTGATGAGCTTGCGCCGGTAGTGCTGCAGCTGCTGCTGCGGCGTGAGGCCGGCGCGGCCCCGCCTGCAGCTCGTGCGCGTGCTATAGTATACGTGTAGCGTTACCTTCTTGATGAGCTTGCGCCGGTAGTGCTGCAGCTGCTGCTGCGGCGTGAGGCCGGCGCGGCCCCGCCTGCAGCTCGTGCGCGTGCTATAGTATACGTGTAGCGTTACCTTCTTGATGAGCTTGCGCCGGTAGTGCTGCAGCTGCTGCTGCGGCGTGAGGCCGGCGCGGCCCCGCCTGCAGCTCGTGCGCGTGCTATAGTATACGTGTAGCGTTACCTTCTTGATGAGCTTGCGCCGGTAGTGCTGCAGCTGCTGCTGCGGCGTGAGGCCGCGCGGCCCCGCCTGCAGCTCGTGCGCGTGCTATAGTATACGTGTAGCGTTACCTTCTTGATGAGCTTGCGCCGGTAGTGCTGCAGCTGCTGCTGCGGCGTGAGGCCGCGCGGCCCCGCCTGCAGCTCGTGCGCGTGCTATAGTATACGTGTAGCGTTACCTTCTTGATGAGCTTGCGCCGGTAGTGCTGCAGCTGCTGCTGCGGCGTGAGGCCGGCGCGGCCCCGCCTGCAGCTCGTGCGCGTGCTATAGTATACGTGTAGCGTTACCTTCTTGATGAGCTTGCGCCGGTAGTGCTGCAGCTGCTGCTGCGGCGTGAGGCCGCGCGGCCCCGCCTGCAGCTCGTGCGCGTGCTATAGTATACGTGTAGCGTTACCTTCTTGATGAGCTTGCGCCGGTAGTGCTGCAGCTGCTGCTGCGGCGTGAGGCCGCGCGGCCCCGCCTGCAGCTCGTGCGCGTGCTATAGTATACGTGTAGCGTTACCTTCTTGATGAGCTTGCGCCGGTAGTGCTGCAGCTGCTGCTGCGGCGTGAGGCCGCGCGGCCCCGCCTGCAGCTCGTGCGCGTGCTATAGTATACGTGTAGCGTTACCTTCTTGATGAGCTTGCGCCGGTAGTGCTGCAGCTGCTGCTGCGGCGTGAGGCCGCGCGGCCCCGCCTGCAGCTCGTGCGCGTGCTATAGTATACGTGTAGCGTTACCTTCTTGATGAGCTTGCGCCGGTAGTGCTGCAGCTGCTGCTGCGGCGTGAGGCCGGCGCGGCCCCGCCTGCAGCTCGTGCGCGTGCTATAGTATACGTGTAGCGTTACCTTCTTGATGAGCTTGCGCCGGTAGTGCTGCAGCTGCTGCTGCGGCGTGAGGCCGCGCGGCCCCGCCTGCAGCTCGTGCGCGTGCTATAGTATACGTGTAGCGTTACCTTCTTGATGAGCTTGCGCCGGTAGTGCTGCAGCTGCTGCTGCGGCGTGAGGCCGCGCGGCCCCGCCTGCAGCTCGTGCGCGTGCTATAGTATACGTGTAGCGTTACCTTCTTGATGAGCTTGCGCCGGTAGTGCTGCAGCTGCTGCTGCGGCGTGAGGCCGGCGCGGCCCCGCCTGCAGCTCGTGCGCGTGCTATAGTATACGTGTAGCGTTACCTTCTTGATGAGCTTGCGCCGGTAGTGCTGCAGCTGCTGCTGCGGCGTGAGGCCGGCGCGGCCCCGCCTGCAGCTCGTGCGCGTGCTATAGTATACGTGTAGCGTTACCTTCTTGATGAGCTTGCGCCGGTAGTGCTGCAGCTGCTGCTGCGGCGTGAGGCCGCGCGGCCCCGCCTGCAGCTCGTGCGCGTGCTATAGTATACGTGTAGCGTTACCTTCTTGATGAGCTTGCGCCGGTAGTGCTGCAGCTGCTGCTGCGGCGTGAGGCCGCGCGGCCCCGCCTGCAGCTCGTGCGCGTGCTATAGTATACGTGTAGCGTTACCTTCTTGATGAGCTTGCGCCGGTAGTGCTGCAGCTGCTGCTGCGGCGTGAGGCCGGCGCGGCCCCGCCTGCAGCTCGTGCGCGTGCTATAGTATACGTGTAGCGTTACCTTCTTGATGAGCTTGCGCCGGTAGTGCTGCAGCTGCTGCTGCGGCGTGAGGCCGGCGCGGCCCCGCCTGCAGCTCGTGCGCGTGCTATAGTATACGTGTAGCGTTACCTTCTTGATGAGCTTGCGCCGGTAGTGCTGCAGCTGCTGCTGCGGCGTGAGGCCGCGCGGCCCCGCCTGCAGCTCGTGCGCGTGCTATAGTATACGTGTAGCGTTACCTTCTTGATGAGCTTGCGCCGGTAGTGCTGCAGCTGCTGCTGCGGCGTGAGGCCGCGCGGCCCCGCCTGCAGCTCGTGCGCGTGCTATAGTATACGTGTAGCGTTACCTTCTTGATGAGCTTGCGCCGGTAGTGCTGCAGCTGCTGCTGCGGCGTGAGGCCGCGCGGCCCCGCCTGCAGCTCGTGCGCGTGCTATAGTATACGTGTAGCGTTACCTTCTTGATGAGCTTGCGCCGGTAGTGCTGCAGCTGCTGCTGCGGCGTGAGGCCGGCGCGGCCCCGCCTGCAGCTCGTGCGCGTGCTATAGTATACGTGTAGCGTTACCTTCTTGATGAGCTTGCGCCGGTAGTGCTGCAGCTGCTGCTGCGGCGTGAGGCCGGCGCGGCCCCGCCTGCAGCTCGTGCGCGTGCTATAGTATACGTGTAGCGTTACCTTCTTGATGAGCTTGCGCCGGTAGTGCTGCAGCTGCTGCTGCGGCGTGAGGCCGCGCGGCCCCGCCTGCAGCTCGTGCGCGTGCTATAGTATACGTGTAGCGTTACCTTCTTGATGAGCTTGCGCCGGTAGTGCTGCAGCTGCTGCTGCGGCGTGAGGCCGCGCGGCCCCGCCTGCAGCTCGTGCGCGTGCTATAGTATACGTGTAGCGTTACCTTCTTGATGAGCTTGCGCCGGTAGTGCTGCAGCTGCTGCTGCGGCGTGAGGCCGGCGCGGCCCCGCCTGCAGCTCGTGCGCGTGCTATAGTATACGTGTAGCGTTACCTTCTTGATGAGCTTGCGCCGGTAGTGCTGCAGCTGCTGCTGCGGCGTGAGGCCGCGCGGCCCCGCCTGCAGCTCGTGCGCGTGCTATAGTATACGTGTAGCGTTACCTTCTTGATGAGCTTGCGCCGGTAGTGCTGCAGCTGCTGCTGCGGCGTGAGGCCGGCGCGGCCCCGCCTGCAGCTCGTGCGCGTGCTATAGTATACGTGTAGCGTTACCTTCTTGATGAGCTTGCGCCGGTAGTGCTGCAGCTGCTGCTGCGGCGTGAGGCCGGCGCGGCCCCGCCTGCAGCTCGTGCGCGTGCTATAGTATACGTGTAGCGTTACCTTCTTGATGAGCTTGCGCCGGTAGTGCTGCAGCTGCTGCTGCGGCGTGAGGCCGGCGCGGCCCCGCCTGCAGCTCGTGCGCGTGCTATAGTATACGTGTAGCGTTACCTTCTTGATGAGCTTGCGCCGGTAGTGCTGCAGCTGCTGCTGCGGCGTGAGGCCGGCGCGGCCCCGCCTGCAGCTCGTGCGCGTGCTATAGTATACGTGTAGCGTTACCTTCTTGATGAGCTTGCGCCGGTAGTGCTGCAGCTGCTGCTGCGGCGTGAGGCCGGCGCGGCCCCGCCTGCAGCTCGTGCGCGTGCTATAGTATACGTGTAGCGTTACCTTCTTGATGAGCTTGCGCCGGTAGTGCTGCAGCTGCTGCTGCGGCGTGAGGCCGGCGCGGCCCCGCCTGCAGCTCGTGCGCGTGCTATAGTATACGTGTAGCGTTACCTTCTTGATGAGCTTGCGCCGGTAGTGCTGCAGCTGCTGCTGCGGCGTGAGGCCGCGCGGCCCCGCCTGCAGCTCGTGCGCGTGCTATAGTATACGTGTAGCGTTACCTTCTTGATGAGCTTGCGCCGGTAGTGCTGCAGCTGCTGCTGCGGCGTGAGGCCGGCGCGGCCCCGCCTGCAGCTCGTGCGCGTGCTATAGTATACGTGTAGCGTTACCTTCTTGATGAGCTTGCGCCGGTAGTGCTGCAGCTGCTGCTGCGGCGTGAGGCCGGCGCGGCCCCGCCTGCAGCTCGTGCGCGTGCTATAGTATACGTGTAGCGTTACCTTCTTGATGAGCTTGCGCCGGTAGTGCTGCAGCTGCTGCTGCGGCGTGAGGCCGGCGCGGCCCCGCCTGCAGCTCGTGCGCGTGCTATAGTATACGTGTAGCGTTACCTTCTTGATGAGCTTGCGCCGGTAGTGCTGCAGCTGCTGCTGCGGCGTGAGGCCGGCGCGGCCCCGCCTGCAGCTCGTGCGCGTGCTATAGTATACGTGTAGCGTTACCTTCTTGATGAGCTTGCGCCGGTAGTGCTGCAGCTGCTGCTGCGGCGTGAGGCCGGCGCGGCCCCGCCTGCAGCTCGTGCGCGTGCTATAGTATACGTGTAGCGTTACCTTCTTGATGAGCTTGCGCCGGTAGTGCTGCAGCTGCTGCTGCGGCGTGAGGCCGGCGCGGCGCGCGCGCAGCCCCGCCTCCAGCTCGTCCGCGTACTTCAGCACCTTCACCTCGATGTCGCGCAGCACTGAGCGCTGCAGCGACAGCTCTTCCGACATTGATGACGATACCGGCGTGCTGATGGTACTGGAATTAAACAACATTAGGTCAATATTTGTTACTGTTTTGTTTTGTTACTTACAACTACCTTCCTTCCTTCCTCCTTTCCTTTCTTTGGTTGACAACTGTAAGCGACGGGCTCAAAAACTCTTTGCACCGAGCGCACCGCGCGCTGGCTGAAAATCGCCAGCGCGCGGAAAGCGCGACTCGCACGTCTTTTGTTTTAGTGTGTAAAATAGGTTGTCAAAACGTATGCATGTATTACTGTTATAATTTCATATTTCACTATTGCTTTGACTATTTCTTGTAAATAATTGTGTAATTTTGTGTAATAAAATGTAAATAGTATTCTTCGTGTGTATATATTCAATCTTCGAGGCCCGATCTGCTACGACAACATTTGATATTATTTTATGAACCTCCAGGTCTTTTTTATTGTTGTGTTTCTATCTGTACACTATATGTACGTTATCTCATATGTTTTTTTTATAACTGTTTGTGTTCTAAATAAAATAAAAAAATTATAGCACAATCTCAAACACCTACCTTATACCTACTAGTCCCATAGTAAACTCAATAAGGCTTATGTTGTTGATAGTGGAAGACGATATATACAGCCTGTTTTTATTGCTTTCCGTTAACTTTAATGGGAATTTTTTTAGGTTATTTTGAATTAATTTGTTTAAAAAACTAGTGTCATCTATTACAGTTTTTGAGATATTCAAGAAATAAATTTATTAGCTGAACCCGTGTACAGAGTTACTAAACCATCTATTACTAAGCTTGTTTTGTCATGTCTAAAGTTTCAGCTGTATCATATTTGACACTTACTTTAGTGTAACTCTAAAGGACTTTATACAGTGTAATATTCACTTATTTTTTAAGAAAGACCTAAAAAATTTTTTTTCCAATTTGACAAAAAGCGATATATCAAACAGCTTCTATTAACGTACAAAGCAACGTGTTGATATTTAACGGAAATAAAAATACGGTGTATATTTTTTTATTTATTTCCACACTTACAACTATTTTTACAGGTACTAAACCTAAGACAATAGTGTAACTATTAACATGAATAACAATTTATTCAAATTTGTGGCGCATAGAACATATCGTGAACAATGTGGACTTTGTGAATTCAGCCAGAGAACACCAAAACAAATCAATATTGTCGGCTACCAGGTTCAGAGTCCGCACAGCGAGCGTCATCGGCGCCTTCCCGAGTAGGTTGGTGCTGGTGCGCCGCTCGGCCGGCAGCCGCGGCCGCTGCCGCCGCCACACGTACTTGTCGGGCACGTACAGGCTCACACAGCTCGACACGAGACTGTTGTAGGCGCGCCCCCTTAGCAACCGAAACAAGTATGTCGCCAGACACAACTCTCTTCGAACCTGCAACTCGTTGTACCCCACCATGCCCAAGACGAACAACGTGGGGTACATAAGGGGGTAAAAAGGATATACTCCATATATACGTAAATACAAAAAACGAACAAATTTATTTTGTATGCGTTCGACCATTAACTGGTACTTCACCTCATGCGGAGCCCAGATAACTGCGTTATATTCGAGGCGGCTGCGGGCGAGAGCATTATATAGGGCCGCAACTGCTCCAATATTTGTAAAGCTGTGAGATCGACGCAGTACAATTGGATAGATAGCCACTCATCTGTAGGGTCCGCTATCCCGCTGGGAAAGGATAAAATTCCTCACTGGCTTACACTTCTCTAGTGGCACGTAGTTCGATCTTACTATGATAAAAGTGTCCCTATTTTTTTTTTCAATTCTTTGATAATTTTTTAACACTTTGCACGGCGGTAATACAATAGAAACTACGTAAGAATGTTTGATTTTTTAAATTCTCTTCTCTCCTGAATCGAAAAAGCTCGTTAATTAAAATTTCCCTACTTAAAAAAAATTGGATCTCTTCTCGCGAAAATGCCCTGTCACACTATGACAATCGGAGCTACCGTATTGTCGCTCACCAGACGGCGCCACTCATGCGTGGGTCCTGTGTCACTATGAGAGAATTGTCAAAGTGACGTTTGAAATGTTCCCGCAGGACCCACGTTCCACTAGCGCCCCTAACGGAAAATCGACTCGCGGTAATCCTCATTAAATATCCCTACTTTAAAAAAAAAGATTGGATATCTTCTCGCGAAAATGCCCCGTGACATTATGACAATAGGGATGACGACTAGGTTGAAAAACTATAATTCTAATTAGTCCGTCAGAAAGATTATCCCAAATTATTAGACACGTATTTTTTCCTTTTTCAAGATAACTAAAATTGACGAATATGAAGAGCGCCAAAGTTCCGTGGTGGGGGCTGGTGACGTCACCAGTAGGTAAGAATTGTACCTAGCTGTGACGTCACGCGAAGCTTTAAAGCCCTGTATTTCCATAATTTTTCATTTGACGAACAAAAGAAAAAATACGTATCGTATATTTTTTAATAATCTAACAGACGGAATAATTTTTTTTTGTCGTCTAGCCAATTACAATACAGTCGAGTACATACGTGTCCAGCTGTGGCTGCGGTGTGAGCGCGCGCTCGGACGCCGGCGCGGGGTCGGGCCAGCAGTCGGCGGGCTCCACGCTCTCCCACTTGGAGGGGATGAAGCCCCCCATTGGCCGCGACTTCTCCACCTCTAGGGGCACCCCGTCGATATCCTCGTCTTCCTCCACTGGAAGATAATTATAATTAAATTAGTACGTGTATTAAGGGCGGTAAACAAGGAATTCTTGTAACGCCCGTGATGCATACAATGTTTTTCATCACATTTGCGACGAAATAAATCTTTCTAGGCAGATAAAGAAACAATAATTATTAGCGGTAGTGTAGTAGCACAGTCCACAGTACTTCGAGAGTGAGCGGCGACTACGTGCGGCGAACGCGTGGGGGGCAGGTGCTCCGGGAGCTCCGGGCGCGCCGCCGCCCGACCCCGCGTGTGTAGAGTAGTGCACGTACCGGGCACGCCGTCGATGTCCGGCGCGGGCGCGGGCTGGCGGCCGGCGGCGAGGCGGCGCAGCGCGGCGCCGTCCAGCGGGCCCGCGCCGCCGCCCGACCCCGCGTGTGTAGAGTAGTGCACGTACCGGGCACGCCGTCGATGTCCGGCGCGGGCGCGGGCTGGCGGCCGGCGGCGAGGCGGCGCAGCGCGGCGCCGTCCAGCGGGCCCGCGCCGCCGCCCGACCCCGCGTGTGTAGAGTAGTGCACGTACCGGGCACGCCGTCGATGTCCGGCGCGGGCGCGGGCTGGCGGCCGGCGGCGAGGCGGCGCAGCGCGGCGCCGTCCAGCGGGCCCGCGCCGCCGCCCGACCCCGCGTGTGTAGAGTAGTGCACGTACCGGGCACGCCGTCGATGTCCGGCGCGGGCGCGGGCTGGCGGCCGGCGGCGAGGCGGCGCAGCGCGGCGCCGTCCAGCGGGCCCGCGCCGCCGCCCGACCCCGCGTGTGTAGAGTAGTGCACGTACCGGGCACGCCGTCGATGTCCGGCGCGGGCGCGGGCTGGCGGCCGGCGGCGAGGCGGCGCAGCGCGGCGCCGTCCAGCGGGCCCGCGCCGCCGCCCGACCCCGCGTGTGTAGAGTAGTGCACGTACCGGGCACGCCGTCGATGTCCGGCGCGGGCGCGGGCTGGCGGCCGGCGGCGAGGCGGCGCAGCGCGGCGCCGTCCAGCGGGCCCGCGCCGCCGCCCGACCCCGCGTGTGTAGAGTAGTGCACGTACCGGGCACGCCGTCGATGTCCGGCGCGGGCGCGGGCTGGCGGCCGGCGGCGAGGCGGCGCAGCGCGGCGCCGTCCAGCGGGCCCGCGCCGCCGCCCGACCCCGCGTGTGTAGAGTAGTGCACGTACCGGGCACGCCGTCGATGTCCGGCGCGGGCGCGGGCTGGCGGCCGGCGGCGAGGCGGCGCAGCGCGGCGCCGTCCAGCGGGCCCGCGCCGCCGCCCGACCCCGCGTGTGTAGAGTAGTGCACGTACCGGGCACGCCGTCGATGTCCGGCGCGGGCGCGGGCTGGCGGCCGGCGGCGAGGCGGCGCAGCGCGGCGCCGTCCAGCGGGCCCGCGCCGCCGCCCGACCCCGCGTGTGTAGAGTAGTGCACGTACCGGGCACGCCGTCGATGTCCGGCGCGGGCGCGGGCTGGCGGCCGGCGGC
Organism: Lathronympha strigana; assembly: GCA_949128165.1. Lineage (NCBI taxonomy): Eukaryota > Metazoa > Arthropoda > Insecta > Lepidoptera > Tortricidae > Lathronympha > Lathronympha strigana. The sequence continues at coordinate 2,829,857 of OX421904.1, forward strand.
GAGGCGGCGCAGCGCGGCGCCGTCCAGCGGGCCCGCGCCGCCGCCCGACCCCGCGTGTGTAGAGTAGTGCACGTACCGGGCACGCCGTCGATGTCCGGCGCGGGCGCGGGCTGGCGGCCGGCGGCGAGGCGGCGCAGCGCGGCGCCGTCCAGCGGGCCAGCGCCGCCGCCCGACCCCGCGTGTGTAGAGTAGTGCACGTACCGGGCACGCCGTCGATGTCCGGCGCGGGCGCGGGCTGGCGGCCGGCGGCGAGGCAGCGCAGCGCGGCGCCGTCCAGCGGGCCCGCGCCGCCGCCCGACCCCGCGTGTGTAGAGTAGTGCACGTACCGGGCACGCCGTCGATGTCCGGCGCGGGCGCGGGCTGGCGGCCGGCGGCGAGGCGTCCAGCGGGCCCGCGCCGCCGCCCGACCCCGCGTGTGTAGAGTAGTGCACGTACCGGGCACGCCGTCGATGTCCGGCGCGGGCGCGGGCTGGCGGCCGGCGGCGAGGCAGCGCAGCGCGGCGCCGTCCAGCGGGCCCGCGCCGCCGCCCGACCCCGCGTGTGTAGAGTAGTGCACGTACCGGGCACGCCGTCGATGTCCGGCGCGGGCGCGGGCTGGCGGCCGGCGGCGAGGCGGCGCAGCGCGGCGCCGTCCAGCGGGCCCGCGCCGCCGCCCGACCCCGCGTGTGTAGAGTAGTGCACGTACCGGGCACGCCGTCGATGTCCGGCGCGGGCGCGGGCTGGCGGCCGGCGGCGAGGCGTCCAGCGGGCCCGCGCCGCCGCCCGACCCCGCGTGTGTAGAGTAGTGCACGTACCGGGCACGCCGTCGATGTCCGGCGCGGGCGCGGGCTGGCGGCCGGCGGCGAGGCGGCGCAGCGCGGCGCCGTCCAGCGGGCCCGCGCCGCCGCCCGACCCCGCGTGTGTAGAGTAGTGCACGTACCGGGCACGCCGTCGATGTCCGGCGCGGGCGCGGGCTGGCGGCCGGCGGCGAGGCGTCCAGCGGGCCCGCGCCGCCGCCCGACCCCGCGTGTGTAGAGTAGTGCACGTACCGGGCACGCCGTCGATGTCCGGCGCGGGCGCGGGCTGGCGGCCGGCGGCGAGGCGGCGCAGCGCGGCGCCGTCCAGCGGGCCCGCGCCGCCGCCCGACCCCGCGTGTGTAGAGTAGTGCACGTACCGGGCACGCCGTCGATGTCCGGCGCGGGCGCGGGCTGGCGGCCGGCGGCGAGGCGGCGCAGCGCGGCGCCGTCCAGCGGGCCCGCGCCGCCGCCCGACCCCGCGTGTGTAGAGTAGTGCACGTACCGGGCACGCCGTCGATGTCCGGCGCGGGCGCGGGCTGGCGGCCGGCGGCGAGGCGTCCAGCGGGCCCGCGCCGCCGCCCGACCCCGCGTGTGTAGAGTAGTGCACGTACCGGGCACGCCGTCGATGTCCGGCGCGGGCGCGGGCTGGCGGCCGGCGGCGAGGCGGCGCAGCGCGGCGCCGTCCAGCGGGCCCGCGCCGCCGCCCGACCCCGCGTGTGTAGAGTAGTGCACGTACCGGGCACGCCGTCGATGTCCGGCGCGGGCGCGGGCTGGCGGCCGGCGGCGAGGCGTCCAGCGGGCCCGCGCCGCCGCCCGACCCCGCGTGTGTAGAGTAGTGCACGTACCGGGCACGCCGTCGATGTCCGGCGCGGGCGCGGGCTGGCGGCCGGCGGCGAGGCGGCGCAGCGCGGCGCCGTCCAGCGGGCCCGCGCCGCCGCCCGACCCCGCGTGTGTAGAGTAGTGCACGTACCGGGCACGCCGTCGATGTCCGGCGCGGGCGCGGGCTGGCGGCCGGCGGCGAGGCGGCGCAGCGCGGCGCCGTCCAGCGGGCCCGCGCCGCCGCCCGACCCCGCGTGTGTAGAGTAGTGCACGTACCGGGCACGCCGTCGATGTCCGGCGCGGGCGCGGGCTGGCGGCCGGCGGCGAGGCGGCGCAGCGCGGCGCCGTCCAGCGGGCCCGCGCCGCCGCCCGACCCCGCGTGTGTAGAGTAGTGCACGTACCGGGCACGCCGTCGATGTCCGGCGCGGGCGCGGGCTGGCGGCCGGCGGCGAGGCGGCGCAGCGCGGCGCCGTCCAGCGGGCCCGCGCCGCCGCCCGACCCCGCGTGTGTAGAGTAGTGCACGTACCGGGCACGCCGTCGATGTCCGGCGCGGGCGCGGGCTGGCGGCCGGCGGCGAGGCGGCGCAGCGCGGCGCCGTCCAGCGGGCCCGCGCCGCCGCCCGACCCCGCGTGTGTAGAGTAGTGCACGTACCGGGCACGCCGTCGATGTCCGGCGCGGGCGCGGGCTGGCGGCCGGCGGCGAGGCGGCGCAGCGCGGCGCCGTCCAGCGGGCCCGCGCCGCCGCCCGACCACGAGCCCGTCGACGCCGGCGACGACCCGCCCGACCCCGCGTCCGACACGCCGTCGATGTTCTCCATCTCCGTCTATTCGATCATAATTCACTTCTATTCATTAATAGTTTATGCAACAGTGCTATAATAAGGGTTATTAAAACTTGAGGGTCGCCGTTACGAAACGAGGCGAAGCCGAGATAGAAGTGCTGGAGTAGAAAATAGTACATTATTGCAGAGGCCGGGAAACCGAATTTCGTGGATGAGTATTTTAACTACTGACTACCGACAACTACATACGAATCCACGAAATTCTATTTCCGTCCGAGGCATAGGTATATAGTGCTTTTCTCCAAACATGAAAGGAAATAAAATGTATCCTTGCATAAGATTTGAAAGGAAAAATAAGGTGCAGACCGGCTAGTATATTTGGCTGTTTGCAATATTGTTAGTCCAAATATTTATTTAAAAAGTAAAAATCAATATAGTAATGGATTTTAGTACAACTTCCTGGACGCTAAAACGGTAAAATAATGAATTCGATTTTTTTTAATTTGAGTCGGTACATAAGGAAGTTCTTTTCGTACCAATTTTGCTACATTAATGTAAATATTTCCGAGCATGTTGGAGAAAACTAGTTTTTCTACTCCAGCACTTCTATCTGTCAATTAGATGACTGACAGCGATATTCAAAAAGTATACAGTATAACGTTGTCTAGGTATGGTATTCCATAGTTATTCCATAGTTCTTAGTATATGTAAATGAGTTTCCACTTATAATAAAACATTTGTGTGTCATGTTCGCCGATGATGCAACTATTTTTGTATCCGAGCAGAAACAGGCAGATACTCGTATAGCAAAAGAGTTGCAAAATACGTTGAAAACTGCAATAGATTGGTTGTCTACTTTAAATTTAAGGGTAAATCTAGAGAAAACTAAAATTGTGCAGTTTACTAACTATAAGCAAGATCCAAAAAGTTTCGATGTAGTCATAGCCAACAAGAAAATTGAACAAGTCAATTGTACAAACTTTTTGGGAGTCACAATAGATAGTAACCTTAATTGGAAGTCTCACATTGATACATTGAATAAGAAACTGTCGAAAGCACACTATGCACTTTCAATGTTGACTCACATTACCTCAACTGAAGTAGGACTGAAAGCGTATTATGGCACTGTTTATCCTTTTTTAACATATGGCATAATTTTTTGGGGAAATTCGGTTAACGTAGAATCCACATTTCTTTGGCAAAAAAAATGTTTAAGAACTATTTTTAAGCTCATAGATATGGAATCGTTGCGAAATTTCTTTAAGGATAATGGAATATTGACTCTGACGTGTATCTACATACTAGAAATAAGTTTATTTGTAAAAGAACAAACTGACATTTTTAATAAGAAAAGTGTATCTAAAAATAACATTAGAATGCAATATAAATATGACATTTCAACAGTTAGATCTTCTGGTTATATTTTAAGTAAGAGTGCATATGTCTCAGGGATTAAAATATTTAATAATTTACCAGAACATATTAAGTCACAAGATGGAGTCAGGTTCAAAAATATGCTCAAGAGGTGGCTAATAGACAAGTGTTTCTATAATTTGAATGAATATAACCTATAGATGTAAGAATAGTTAAGATTAAGATGTATTAATTTACTTAGGTACTAATGTTATCTGTATGTTTGTGTTTGTTTTTTATTATTGTACGCCCGGAACGGGCAAACTGTTGGACCTTTTTGTAATATATAAGACCTACTTGTACACAGTTTCTGACAATAAATGCATCTCTCTCTCTCTCATAAGAACACTGCTCCTATGGATTTTCATAGAATAATCTGCTGCGTCGCGACTGAGAGCTAGGGAAATATTGCTTTAATGCATTTGGTCATATAAATACATGTGATCATAATACACCAGGTCGTTTGAGACCATAAATAAAAAAATGACACCAAGCCATCCTTGTCCGGGAAACACTCGGCCTGAAGCTATTTAGGTGCAGTCGCGAGCCCATGCGCGACTAGGCAGGATGAAGGTCGAGTATAATGTCAAGGCGTCGAGACTGGATATATCAATAACAAATGCCACCAAGCCAGACCTTGTCCGGGAAACACTCGCCCTGAAGCCAAATTGGTGCAGTCGCGAGCCCATGCGCGACTAGGCAAGGTGAAGGTCGAGTATAATGTCAAGGCGTCGAGACTGGATATATCAAAAACAAATGTCACCAAGCCAGACCTTGTCCGGGAAACACTCGCCCTGAAGCTATTTAGGTGCAGTCGCGAGCCCATGCGCGACTAGGCAGGATGAAGGTCGAGTATAATGTCAAGGCGTCGAGACTGGATATATCAATAACAAATGCCACCAAGCCAGACCTTGTCCGGGAAACACTCGCCCTGAAGCCATATTGGTGCAGTCGCGAGCCCATGCGCGACTAGGCAAGGTGAAGGTCGAGTATAATGTCAAGGCGTCGAGACTGGATATATCAAAAACAAATGTCACCAAGCCAGACCTTGTCCGGGAAACACTCGCCCTGAAGCCATATTGGTGCAGTCGCGAGCCCATGCGCGACTAGGCAAGGTGAAGGTCGAGTATAATGTCAAGGCGTCGAGACTGGATATATCAATAACAAATGCCACCAAGCCAGACCTTGTCCGGGAGACACTCGTCCTGAAGCCATATTGGTGCAGTCGCGAGCCCATGCGCAACTAGGCAAGGTGAAGGTCGAGTATAATGTCAAGGCGTCGAGACTGGATATATCAAAAACAAATGTCACCAAGCCAGACCTTGTCCGGGAAACACTCGCCCTGAAGCCATATTGGTGCAGTCGCGAGCCCATGCGCGACTAGGCAAGGTGAAGGTCGAGTATAATGTCAAGGCGTCGAGACTGGATATATCAAAAACAAATGTCACCAAGCCAGACCTTGTCCGGGAAACACTCGCCCTGAAGCTATTTAGGTGCAGTCGCGAGCCCATGCGCGACTAGGCAAGGTGAAGGTCGAGTATAATGTCAAGGCGTCGAGACTGGATATATCAATAACAAATGCCACCAAGCCAGACCTTGTCCGGGAGACACTCGCCCTGAAGCCATATTGGTGCAGTCGCGAGCCCATGCGCGACTAGGCAAGGTGAAGGTCGAGTATAATGTCAAGGCGTCGAGACTGGATATATCAAAAACAAATGTCACCAAGCCAGACCTTGTCCGGGAAACACTCGCCCTGAAGCCATATTGGTGCATTCGCAAGCCAATGCGCGACCAGACAAGATGACGATCGAGCAAATGTCGAGGCGTTGAGCCTGGATGCATCAATAACAAATGTCATCAAGCCATACCTTGTCTATATCGGTACGGCCACGGAATGCTTCGCTGGCGGCCAGCAGTAAATCTGCCGGGTACACGGCCCAGTCGGCCCAGGCTTGCAGGATGCGGGTAACCCTCGCCCTGAAACCTTCCTGCTGCAGCCGAGAGCCCATCCGCGACCAGGCCAGGTGGCAGTCGCGCATGATGTCGAGGAGGCGAGACTGGATTCTGCGAATAAATTGTAGATTGTATATCAAGGGCATAAAGTAACCCATTTTAGACGAGGCTTATAGTAGTCGAGGATAAAATGGGTATTTATGCACGCTCTGCTTTTCACTTCGATTGTAAGGAAAATATTAGGTTTTATTTCACTTTAAATCATTTAAGCTTCTTTTATTTAAACACATGAGAAGTATTTCTTACCCATTGCTCTGTAATTTTGAACAAACATTGGTCATTAACCCATTTAGCGCTAACTACAACACGTCGTTTTGTAGTTATCGGCTACGAGCGTAACGCAGCGGTGCATGAATTGATCTTAATTCTCAAGTTGCAAAATTCATGTATAACAAATTCTGTATGTATATCATTTTTAAAATCAAGTCAAGAGACTTGACAATGAGAATTTTAGTCGCCCGACATCGCCTCGGCGAGGCACTCGCCGCTGCCTCGAGGCAACTCGGCGTTCCCTCACATGTATTCAACCTACACAATGAAATAACTCACGCGCTCCTGAACGCGCTGGCGTTGGTGAGCTTGGCGCCCGCGTTGTGCAGTATATCGGACAGCAGGTAGAGCCGCGCCACGCGCTTGTGCGGCGCCGTGGTCTCGCCCGACAGCGCCTCGGCGAGGCACTGCGTCACCTCGCCCGCCGCCTCGGCGTGCTCGAGGCACCACGCCATTGCCTCGCCGATGGCCATGCGTGTTGGGGTCAGCCCGCGGATCAGTTCTTCAAGGCGGTCCCGTTGGCTGTATTGGAAAAAAAGTGTTAGGTCGCCTTCATGAGTGTTAAAACATCATTTATGCCAATATCTTTATAACCACTAAGTTGCTTCATATTTATTGGTGGACTCAATTGCCTAGTAAAATAAAGATGACAGCTGGTAACCACAGTTACCACAATCATTTGAGTCGATAAGAACTGTTATGGTAAGAAATTTGTGTTAGGGTGTTTTCACAAAATAGTGTTACCAATTAGCCTGCGTTGTTAAGAAACTTTAGTTCAACAATTAAGCATTAAATCTTTATGAAAGTCAAGTTTCGTCACGTTTTAATAAAATAATATCGCTTTTAGTTTATGAAATAACTACAAAATCGAGTTTTTATTTAAATTTAATCTTTGCCGTTTAATAATCGAGGATTTCAAGCGCCGTAAGTCAATTAAGACAAATAACCGGAAAATCAAAATATATATCATTCAGAGTAAGAGAAAGCATCTGCTGTAAAAACATGTTTTAGAATTTAGAAACATCACGCTTCTTAGGCACCAGTCGTGGAATCGCCGTATTTTATGCGTATTACAAAACAATATCTTCGACACCGTCTTTTCTACAAAAAATATGCTTTCAAACGCGATTTGATAAGGAAGCTTAAATAATGACCCAAATATGATTTATAAGCTCCCCACTTATTACTCTACCAAAACATCATATCTGCGGTCAGACTAATGGTAATTGTTAGTCATGTAGAAATAAACATGTAAGATTGTTGTATTGAAAAATAGTAAGTATATAGATAGAATATATGTAATATATTAGTTACTTGTTGGACAGCGTGCCGCGGATGTTCTCCTTGGACTCGTCCTCATCGACCAGCTCGTCCGGCATGCCGGCGGTATACAGGTTCATTACCGGCGGACGCCACACTGAACCGCCTGTACAAAATTAAACAACATTAAATCAATAGGCTAGATGACAAAAAAAAACTAATTAGTCAGTCTGTTAGATTATTAAAAAATATTCGCCGCGTATTTTCTCTTTTGTTCGTCAAATGAAAAACGACGGAAATACAGCGCTTGAAAGTTTCGCGTGACGTCACAATCGAGTACGATTCTTACTCTAAGGTGACGTCACCAGCCCCCACCACGGAACTTTGACGCTCTTCATATTCGTCAATTTTAGTTATCTTGAAAAAGGAAAAAATACGTGTCTAATAATTTTTGATAATCTTTCTGACGGACTAATTAGAATAATCGTTTTTCAACCTAGTCATCATCCCTATTATGTAATAAAAAAAATATTGCGAACTAAAGACATAAGCAAACCTAGCAGGCGAAACCAGATCAGGGCTATTTTTTCCTAATCCTATACATAATCACGCTTTTCGAGATCAAATGCTCTAGATGTTTTATAAAAAATATCACTACAGTGATCCGGTTATCAGGATATTGGGCGTGCCAGTCTCCAGAATCAATAGGCCACTATGCATACCTTATCAAACAGATAAATAATTTTCCAGATCTGTTCAGTTGTCTTTGCGATATCAGATCAGACACATAAAAATATTAAGAACATCCTCAAAATATTAAACGTTGGTTAATAACAAAATATAAATCGTAGCCAAAGCGTTAATAGTAATAAAGTGTTTACAAACTCGTCATAATTTAATAGTAGTTTATGCAACAGTGATATAATAAGAACCAATTATGAGCTGTTGCATACGCTAGTTTTTCTACGACGGCTAAAGTAGCGTAAAAAGCAAAATCTAGAAACGTGGTAGAATAGGATAGTCGTTGTGCCCACTATAGAAATAAAAAAAAACAACAACAGTGTTCATATATTGTATGAAAATCCATAGGAGTAGTGTTCCTATGGTTCTCTCCTTTGGCCTCTTACCTTTGAACATCCTAAAGTCGTTGTTGGCCCACTGTTTCGGCGAGTCGCCCTGCAGCATGGAGAACAGCTTCCACCGGTAGTAGACGTGCGCCGGCGACTGGTTCTCGAAGAGGAACCGGAAGAACGGGTTGTTCATCTCCTTGTTCATGATGATGGCCTCGAACATCGGACCCTCGCGGATCACGAACTCGACCATGCGGTGGATTAGCATAAGGATGTTTCTGGTAAAAAAATAGATGACATTAAACGCTTCAAATCGGATTAAATCGCGTATACCGGGTGTTGCCCGTAACAGGAGCGATAAATTTAATCGTAGGTAGTCCTCACCAAATTGAACAACGTTTTACACCTTACATCTTCTATATTGGACTGTGAATTATCGCAAAAACACTACTAAACCGCATCAGTGTGATAACGGCCAAACGCATGTATTGTATCTAGAACAAGCCTTACCTTTCAGTTGGGACAACTACTTTGACTATTGACTGCGACAGAATCTGAAAAAAAAAAAAAATTGTCTGAAAATTAAGTCCTTATGTGTACAGATGTAATGCGTAATGTTTTGTTCCGCATGTTCTCGGATACGCTCGTATTTACCATGCTTCAATCGACCTCAGTACTTTTAGTACTGACACTGACTGGAATAGCATGACATATTCGGGAGTTTCCGTGAAAATATTATGCATTCTCGAGATGTACTTGATTTTATAAAACCCCACATTCGCCATCTTTGATTGGCCGCCATTTTTGTTAGCTACTACTTAAAGATGGTCATCGTGGTTTTTAGACGTTCTTATAAGCTTACCCAACTGCCGTGAATAGGGAAATCAGTACCTCCACAATTCGCACATACCATTGTCTTCTTTTACCGCTAGAACGGATTAATCGCGTTTATTAACACCATGACCATACGGTTCGAGCCCTTTACAGCACTCGTTTTCACAGGGTTAAGATGACGCATTCTCTCAGTCATAATCTTAACCCCTAAAGCTCGAAACGCAGGGTCATGTTAATAAACGCGATTAAAACGTTCTAAAGTGTTAATTTAATTTCAATTACGTCTAATGGCAGTTTTTTCGCAAAAACTAGCGCTTAGGTTAAATCTCGGGATTAGGTCGTTAAGCGTGAACACGTGACAAAAGCCGGACAAACAATTTTTCTGGCATGCCTAGTCCAAGTGGCCCGTTCGTAAATATAGTCTGACAAGCGAGCGAGCGCAGTAACAGTAGGACAAAATAACTATATCCATCCCTTTTTTCAGGGTGGTAATACTAGCATAACTAGCGTAAGAAAAAGACAGTATGATGCTCTCTATCCTACTGTTACTGCGCTCGCTGGGTTGTCAGACTATATACGTACCTCGTCGTAAGCGTCCCTGTCGTCGGGATCGCTGGGGTAATATTCGCCTGGCCGGACTCGCGGTATCTACAAAAATAACACAAAACAATATTATGGATCTTACAAAAATTGACCACTCTGTAAGCTCCAAAAGGCCAGACAATACCGACAATAATGTTACTTTGCTATTCTGGCAAACATATCGATTGCGTATTTTTTCGTTTCGCCTCTCTTCGAGGCATCTTCAGGAGATGCAGGAGTATTGTCGGTCTGGCGTCCGACAAGTGAAAAGTTTTTGACTAGCACTCTTGGCGGAATAGCAAAGTAACATTACTGTCGTATGTCTTTCCCATCACGGAACGATGGTGTTCCGGACCTTTAGGAGGCGTACGTGGAGCCGAAGTCAACACGCAGAGCACGCAACCCTTTCGACAATTTAATAAATTGTAAGAGGTACACCGAGCGGATGTTACACTTGCCCGATGGCGTATATAGACTATTGAGAGTTAATGGAATTAGGTGAAAGTGGCGGACTAAATACTGGGTTATGGACGATAAAACTGGACGCCTGACTAACAAAACGGTAAGCAATTTTTTTTTCCGGCAGACGGTCACTGGCCCACATAAGGGGCCCTCACAAAAAGCGACATCTAAAATTGCTCAAGGGTGGGGACTATGGGGTCGTCATATCCCTATCATGAATATGAATTTTCAAAAAGTATTTAATAAATTACTAGACAAGAGGCACCAATGTGACATATCGCGGGTAAAGGTACTGTGTAAATAATGAACAGGTGCTCCTATATTCACGCGACCTAAGCTCCGATCATCCATAAGGTATCTTTTCCCACGAGGTGTCACAAATATTCGGGATAAACACACAAATAACTCTTCCGGGATTCGAGCCCGCCATCTTTGTGCGACAACTACTAACTAAGCTAGGAGGCTGTTAATAATATCTTAATGTAAAAATCTTAGTCCTTAGTAACTTATAAGCAACGGCGGTCGATTTTTTTTTACGTTCCTCGATATAGCATAAAAGAACTGGATACCCAATCAGCCGAAAAAAATGACGCCATAAAAGTGCTCCAGTTGAGGCACTTTTATGGCCAAAAACCGGCCAAGTGCGAGTCGAACTCGCCCACCGAGGGTTCCGCACAAAGGATGCTGCAAAGGATTTCAACGTCCTACCTTTGCGTGTTCCCGAGACAGACGGACGGACGGATAACAAAGTGATCCTAATAAAGGTTCCGTTTTTTCTTTTTCCGCATTTTTTTCGCGCCCCTTAAGTTAGGTAGCATTGACATTTTTATATTTTTGATTAATTATTTGTGATTTTTTTTTATGCAACTATTTTTATTATGAATTGTATGATTTTATCTATGAGCCTTGAAGCTTGAAATAAATGCTTTTTTTATTTTTATTTATTTTAACAACTTTTCAAACACATGATGGATATAGTTACCTATTTACATAAACAAAAGAGCACTGATGCTGAGACAAATTATTAAGTTGCCAGTTGTCACTTAATTTTTTGTGATAAGCGCGAAAGAAGCGACATTTGACCCGACTGGGAAACTACGGCATTATCAGTTTTAGAGCAATTACGTGTACTGATACGACAGCACCGTCTTCCAGGAAAATTAGCTGATATCACATGAGTTGTAGTACATTAAACTTTGAGTTCTAATAAAATCAAATCAAAATAATGTATTGCCAGATAGACTTAAAACTATAAATAAATAAATATTACAGGATATTCTTACAGAAATTCACTTACATTTACATATTCTTATGAGTAATAATAATAAAGATTCTTTAAACCTAAATTGACTAAGTCCCGCAGTAAGCTCAAGAAGGCTTGTGTTACGGGTACTCAGACAACGATATGTATAATATACAAATACATAGAAAACTAAATATTAATAAGTACTTAATATTAAACAGTGATTTAAAATTTAATTAATTCTTAACTGATTTCGCAAGTTTAATTAATCCGAAAATTATTGGACAACATAACCTGCTAGAAGTCATGCTAAGGATGCTGTTGTTGCTGTCTCTCACTCTACCCAGTCTTACACAAATTGACTAAGTCCCGCAGTAAGCTCAATAAGGCTTGTGTTACGGGTACTCAGACAACGATATATATAATATACAAATACATATACACAGAAAACATCCATGACTCAAACAAATATCTGTGTTCATCACACAAATAAATGCCCTTACTGGGATTCGAACCCGGCTTAACAGGCAGGGTCACTACCAACTACGCCAACCGGTCGTCAAACAATGCGGATACGCTACAGAAGCGAGACAGCCCGCTGTTGAATTGTTAAATTTTGATTCACCTAAATTCCGTTGGTTCCGTTCCTAAACTTGGGCCAGATAGTCTCTTTCAGTAACAGGCAAGACAAGGAAGTTGAGCGCCGTGTTAAAAATGCCTGGAAGAGTTTCTGGTCCATGAAGGAGCTAATGAAGGGAAGCCTTCCTTTGTCACTCAAGCGCAAACTCGTTGACATGTGTATTCTGCCTGTCCTAACCTACGGTGCCCAAACATGGGCGCTCACAGAAGGTCAGAAGTCCAAACTGAAGGTTTGCCAACGTGCAATGGAGCGCAGCATGTTAGGTGTCTCGAGGATGGATCGCATCCGAAACACTAGGCTGCGCTCTAAAACACGCATAGCTGATGTAGGCGAGAAGACTGCCAGGCTAAAATGGGACTGGGCCGGCCACGTCTATCGCATGCATCCGGATAGGTGGGCTATTATAGCTACCAAGTGGATGCCGCAAGGTAGGCGTGGACGAGGCAGGGCCCCAGGCGGAGATGGCGAGATGACATAGACGCCTTCCTTGCTAACTGGCCCGATGAAGCAAAACAGAGGGAGTTATGGAGATCCAAGGGAGAGGCCTTTGCCCAGCAGTGGGACACTCTGAAAGGCTAATTAAAAAAAAAACCGTACCAGAATCTAAAAATGTTAATGATATCGTATGAGACTTCTGCTTTCTCCATTTAATTCCAGAGGATATCATATAAAACGAGGTCAAATTCCCGGGACAGATCCAAGAATAATGCGTTCACAGTTGTCTTCCTAGCCATGTTGTGCTTTACGTCGACAGTCCCTTACGGAAACCGAACTACGCATCATGTAAACTAAAGCAACTATCTATCTTTGATCTAAGAACACTGTTAGGCACCTTAGCCAGGATAGTCGCCAGCGAAATGGGCCTATAATTGGACCTATCGACGTCGCCTGCCGATTTATAACAATTGGCACAACAATAGTGCGTAACATCAGTGTGAGATATGCACACATCATATAGCAGAGACAAAACCCGAGGCAGATGAGGTCCGACATGCTGCAAGTGTTCGATACTAAGCCCATCATGTCCAGGGGATTGACCTTTGGCCATTTTGCTTATTACATTTGTCACCATGTTTGCAGACATCCAGACGGATTAGCAATTGACAGGGCTACCCCTCAGCCTCAGCAGGGTATGAGTTTGACATAGTATCATGCTCATTGTATGGACAGACGTTTATCTGATATAGCTATTTGTACGTTACGTATGAATAGCCGTACATTTGACGTGCTACTCCCCCGAAAAGTAGGCAGACTTTTTGCTGATTAACAATTCAAAGACATTAAGTCATTGAAAAAACCCTGCCGAGTTAACAACAACAAAAATCATACGTGGTGATAAGACGAGGGATAAATACGATTTCGAGAATAAAGTCAATCAGTTCGCTTCCATCGCTCTGCGAAACACTTATCCCAGCTCATGTGAGTATTAAACATTCATTTCTATTAAATGTATTGTATTTTATTGTATTTATTTATTGCTATTCACATGTACATTACAGACATTACACAAAAAAACACACTGTTTAAGAAGGTAGGTACATAAATGCCATATGAAACCCTGATGGGCGCAGCAATGAAGGTAGAATGCTTACTACCGACCGGTCCGAGCGTAATCTTATACTCGTATCTAATACATTATTTCGAGAGCATAGTAAAAATATTATTATTCTATTGGTATAATGGCGCTCGAAAGGTATTGAGCTATGTTTTTCAAATTAGGTACATAATTAGGTAAATAATGTATAGTTAAACAAAGTTAAACTCTCGTATTTTTATTACATTGGCGTGACATGTTTCATCCGACAGATACTTTACTCTCTCGTTAAGAGTCTCCGTTTCAGCTCGGGCAAAAATGTTCTCTCCCGTTAACGAAAATCTCAGTTTCAGTTTGGGCAAAATGTTTTCTTATGTCTGTTTACCCTGCTGTCCTCCCTCTACGGGTCGCATTTCACAACCGATTCTCCCGAAATTTTGTGAGTAGATTATATACATACGTAGATTTTTTTATACCGCTTCGTATGTTTAGAAAATATTAAAAATGGGGGAAATTCTACTTTATACTTTCACGATTATCAGTATTATCACACATCATATATTTACTAAAACGGGGCTTAAACGTGTAAAACTTTGAAAACTTACCTCCGACGTATATCGTATATCGTATGTTCCATATTTGTGGTTCTGCACCGTTGTGTACTGTACTGTACTGTTGTACCTTACGAGCATAAGGTCTTAAGCACAATTAACCCTTATGGCGTTTAAGTTCTTTGTCCCAATTTCACAATATTTAACATAAACACCACTCTGTCCGACTATGACTGCCCGATGCAGTCGAAACATGTCACGCCTATTGTGATAAAAAAACGTGAGTGTTAACCGTGCTATTTAATATAAAAAAACGACTAAATAACTCTACGCAAGTATAGAATCGTCTCAATTTTTTTGACGATTATTGGTTTTTAAAAGCGAACTGTACCGAGTAATAGATGGACTGCAGTACAGCTAGACGTTCGCTAGGCGCTTAAACATTGCTAAGTAAATTTATTATGTAATGATGAAATTTTAAGATTATAGTAACGACTTGCTTTACAACTTAAGGCACTGTTGGACTTAGTTTTTTTTTAAATAACCTATTCTAATTTGCAGTGTTAATGTTAAGCACAATGCTCAGACTAGTAGTATTGAGTATGTCGCTGGTAGGCATGGCACGGTCATGCGAGGTGTGCGTGGCGGGCATATGCCACGCGCCCGCCGTGCTGCTGCAGGGCTTCAGCGTCACCGACCAGCTCGCCATCGACCACGACCGCGACCACAGCGTGCTGTACGTCCAGCTTGACGGCGACTCCAACACGGCTGTCCACCTCGAGCCCTTCCGCATCGTCCGCCTCCAGCACCACAACACCTCCGGCATGGCCGTCGACGACAAAACCCACGATCTCTACACGGCCGACGACGCTCTAATTCTCTATCGCCACGGCTGGCTCAACCCAGACGCCGACCGGTTCGAAGAACTCCTGCACGACGAAGCCGACCGACTCTTTTACAAAGACATCCTATACTACACCACAAAATACGGCAAAGGTCTGCACTACATCGAAGGCGGGCACAGCAAGAATATCACACGACTGCGCCACTACATTATCACAGATTTCATCGTGGACAAAAACAATAACATATTCTTCGTGTCCGACGCGAAAGTCTTCGTCTATCACAACACCTGGGACCACGGTCCGAAGTCAATCGCCGCGAAGAAATACGCGCTGGCCACTGATAAATTCGGCGACGTATACTTGGGAGACGCGTCGGAGAACGCGATACACAAATTGGACGAGTCGTACAAGATGAGCTTGTATGCGGCGTACACGACAGAGACGGTGGACCGGTTCGTGTTCGACAAGGACAACAACATCGTGTATCACGACGCGGCGAGCGAGAGCCTGGGCTACTGGAAGCCGACGGACGCCAAGTGCTCCGCCGAGCCGCCGCACCACAAGTACCGCGTGCGGGCCGAGGACGACCACAAGGAGGCCGAGGTCGAGTTCGGGACTCTCACTCCCGACGAAGGCGCAGTCTTGATGTTGTAAATTATAGTACAGTCATCTGCAATAGTATAGGACTATATGAAGGCTGCAAAATAATCTGACACAGTCTTGTTTGTACCGCCATAAGAGCGTGTCACATATTTTTGCAGCCTTCAAAGCGTCATATACTATTGCAGGTGACTGTACATTGTGCATCTAGGGAAGTAACTACAGGATTACTAACGAGAGTCTGTTAGAAGCCCGACGCAGCAGGCGGAGGGCTGTTAATGACTCAACTTTGTAATCCTCTTACCGACTGTGATGCATACAATGTTTTTCATCACATTCGTAAGGGAAAAAACAAATATACAAAAAAATATATTTATTAAATTTGAATATAATAGTACAATTACACAGTAAAGTTGGCTTATAGCCAAGTTTGAAGATTTGAAATAAGCCTTAGCTGATGCAAAACCTTAGTCTTTAGTGAAATGACGTAAGATATTTTTCATCACACCTGCTCGTAAATGGTGATATTATATGCAAGCATACTTACACTTAAAGAGCTGTATTATTCCCATGGTTTTAAAGGATTCTCATACTACTTTACCGCCCGCCCGGAGCTCGCGGAGCCCCCGCCCCGCACGCGCTCGCAGCACGCAGTCACTCCGGAGTACTGTGAACTGTGCAACTACACTACCGCTTATCATTATTGTTTCTTTACCTGTATAGAGTTTATTTATTTCCTCGCAAATGTGATGAAAAACATTGTGTGTACCATGGGCAGTAAGGGGATTACTAACTCGGGTCATTTAAAGCCCTCCGCCTACGGCGTCGGGCTTCAATAGACCCTCGTAATTAATGCCCTTCTTACCGCCCTAGATGCACAATGTACTATTAAAACTAAACTCATAAGTCCCTCGGGAGTTATATTGTACTAAAATCCATAACTCCCTAAACTACTCCGTAGACTAAATCGGGTCTAACCGCTCTATACGCCTGCGCGTCATAACACCATTACCGAGCAAGTGTGATAAAAAATTATTAAAAAAATAAATGTTAGGTTAGAGTCTCAGACTGTTATTATTTTCATATACCCGCATCTCTATAATGTGTTCATAAACCGCATATTAAGATCACCATGATGATAAACTGTTTTGACACAACAATTTTTTTTGTCATAAGCTATTACATTACAGCTTTAAATATAATATCATCAACTTCGATAATATTATTATTTTCACAAAAATCTCTGAAATACAAATAAATTTGATTTGACCTCTATTCTAATATCAGTCGAGATTACGTTTAGTTCGAAACGAACTGTCAATGACAAACGCACGCAAGTCGCACGTTATTTGATATCGAGCGATATGGCATTGGGGCCTATGTACTAACTCTAGTTTGTCTACAAATTAAATGAAAAAAATGGCAGTAAAGTTTTCATTCGTGAAAGCCATAATGGCGTTCGAAATATGCGACTTGAAAGCATCATGATGAAAAGAAAGATTATGCTTTATGACTTAAACGGAACAAGTGGTCACTTTTTGCCATTTAGGCAATAAAATAAAAAATATGCAAATTGAAACTATGTGCCATCGACCAAAAGTTAAGGATTAGGGGGACTTACAACGATCATATAGTGGGGTATACAGAAATGAAATCGTTTGTTAGAAAACACAAACAAAAAAATCCTTTCATACTCTAGAGATAGTTACGGTACAACTGAACCTACGCAAGTAAATAAAAAAGAAGTCAAGCTGGTTACATTTCCTTTTAATACTCCGGGGGACTCCTCCCCCGAACTCCCTTCTGTCCCATGATTGCTTTCGTACTCTACAAAAAGGTACAACTGGACCTATGCAAGTAAAATATGATGTCATGGTGTTTTCAATGTTTTTGTGCTCCGCCCTTCAAACCCCTTGATTACTTTCATACTCTACAAAATGTAACGAATGAACCAACGCAAGTGAATTAGGAAGTCAATCTATTTTCAATTTCTTTTAGTGTGGGGGTTCAAGGGGTCTTGCACTAAGTCCCCCCGAACCCCCTCCTGGTCATTGATTCCTTTCGTACTCTACAATTACGACTAAACCTACGCAAGTAAAATAAGAAGTCATGGTGTTTTCTGTTTTTAAAGTGCGGCACTGGCTGGACGCTATATGTCCTCTTAACCCTTAAATGCATGATGATGCAATTGTGACACAGAAACGAGACAAGCGACAATCAAGTTCTCTTGGAATGTAGACTTTGTCATATCGTCGTAAGTTCGTAATTTGAAATGAATTTGGTTGTCACTTAGGATGTTCTAGGATCAATCAATACTGTTAATTCATGCATTTAAGGGTTAACAATTTTAAATTCAGTAAAAACTAATATACAATATTTACAAACTCAATACTTATTTCGCAATTACTGCCATAGTGACGTTTATTAACCTTTTCTACCATTATTGTTTCGACTGAGCACACAAATGTGGTTCCACGTACCTTATTGGCCCTATGCTTGGGCGGCTGCGCGTTGAAGGGCAAGCCGGAGGGCGGCGGCGGCTGACACGGCGTCTGGAGGGCGGGCGGGATGTAGATAGGCACCGGCGGGATGACTACGGCTTTGCCCCAGCCCAGTTTCATCTCGTAACTCATTATCTCCTTGCCTGTAAGGATTCAGATTATTAAGCTTTTCAACGCCAAGAACACATAAAGGTGCCATGCACTGCCGTGCCTACCAACGACACCTAAAAGTGTCATAGCTGACGCTGTCAAAGCAATTGTCCTGACAGGTAAGGGATTATAGTCGTTATTCACTAATCGAGATATTGGCGTGTAGGCTCGTTGAAAAGGTTAATTTTGTTGTCTAATGACCGAATGGATAGACTGACTTTTAACCAGGACATCAGGAGTTCAAACCGGGCTCGTACCGGTATTTTATTTTAATGTACGGAATACTCGTGACCTCTTTCTCATTTAACGACCTGCCTACACCAAGAGGTCCCGGGTTCGAATCCTGGTCAGGGCATTTACTTGCCTGTTCAACACAAATATTTTGTTCCTGAGTTATGGATGTTTACCATGTAGGTATTTAAGTATTTGTCCATTATATATATCATCGTCTAGTACCCATAGCACAGTGGGATTAGGTCGATTTGTGTAAAATTGTTCCATTTTTTAAATCATTTACAGACTACAAGATTCTACAGTTCTGAACGACGCCACACGATCTTGATAATATCCAGTGGTCCTAACAGACCTCTGATATCTTATAGGGACCAGTCAGTAATATAATATCCCAGTTGATTAGATTTCAGTCTAGTTTACCGTTGATACATCGCAGCGCCCGCTCTCCGTCCCGCCGACTCATGAACGCGACGAAGCCGCAGTTCCGACCGCGAGCCTTCTCCTCGTCCGATCGCGGCCACATGATCTTGATACTTGCTAGCGGTCCGTAGCGGCCGAATATTTCCATTAGCTGCTGCTCTGTTATCTGCAACCAAATGTTACACTTGAAACCTTTGACTATTTACTCAGGACTGGTAATGTCTGTCATTCTCTATACAAAAAAAGTCTGCCGATTTTCGTCCCAAGTCAGTCCATCCAATGAGCATGCTTGTTTGTCATAGGCATTCGGCAGAGGGGTAGGCATATGCATAGGCATTTACTTGAAAAAAAAACTTGTCCTTGTAATTCATCATCATCATTTCAGCCGAAAGACGTCCACTGCTGGACATAGGCCTCCCCCAAAGATTTCCACAATGAGCGGTCCTGCGCCACCCACATCCAGCGGACTCCTGCGACCTTCACCAGGTCATCAGTCCACCTACCCGCCCACCTGTCCGCGTACCGGAAGGCGCAGCGTGGGTAGGCAAGGTGGACTGATGACCTGGTGTCCCTAATTATCTGATCAAAACTGTACATTAAGTACAAAAAATATATATTTAGTGACAATATACTTATATTGTGGGTCATTTCCGTAATTTCCCGCAATTCTTCAGTACAACATACCTTAGGATTTAAGTTGCCGAGGTACAGGTTGGTCGTGTTGGGGTCCCCAGTGTCATAGGAGCCCACATCGGGCAGGAGCTCCAGTGCCGGGTCGGGGCCCGCCGGGGCGCCTCGCTCCCTTAACACGTTCTTAAACTTGTGCCTTTCTGAGCGCTCCTCTTGTATCCTGTAATAAAAAAAATGTGTACTTTTCGATCTCTGCCTCCTGGGTAAAGGCCTCCTCCAGCTTTTGCCATTTCTCCCGATCTTGAGCAACATAGGGCCAGTCCCCGCCAGCGACTTTACTACAGAGCAGCCAAAGGAAATATAATTGTTAGAAAAGGTTTAAAACCTTAAAAAGATTCTTACATTCTCAATTCCTCCTTGAATAGTTCAAGATTGCTCTTCTTCTTATCCTTACTTTGCTTGGCCCGCAGCCTAGACTGCTCGGTGGAGCGCTGAGCCAAGCTGCGGACCACATCCTCGGCACTGGGGCGCTTGTCCTCAAATCTTGATATGGGTTTGTAAAGTTTACCACGCTCCGAGTTATCTTCCTCTGTAAAGATAATACGTATAGTTTGTATAGGGCATTAATGTGACTATAGTAACTGGGTATTTTCAGAAAATAGTGTACCCAATTAGCGTTTGTTGTTTTCTTCATTAGGATATTTAACTTCAGTAGTTGCATCATTAGGAAGATCCATTGACGGTGATTTTAACTGTGGTCAGTTTTATGATGGTATAGTCAATATAAATCAATCATTGTTTTTTGTCAAAAGCCAAAAATTTATTTTTGTAAATATTTCATCTTTATTGTTTTTACAAAACTGTCCACAGTTAAATTTCTTTACCCTTCAGATGTACAGTCAGCTGCAGAGATAATGACCCCTCCAGCATTCAACTTTGTATGCAGGGGGGTCTGGGGTCCTACCTGTACTTACCAAGTATCACCACTTACTACTATGATAATACCACCGTTTCAGTTGTGTTTGATGAGGTAGTGTATAAATACAAGGAGAAACAGTGACAAAACATGTGATGCCTTTTGTTTACATTATTAGTCAGTTCGATTGATGTCTATTTTAGTCATTCACACTTTAAAAATATTTTTCTACTAGCCATGTCTTTCATGGCTTATTTTTTTAACCTTTCGAGTCAAAACCTCGAAAACACTCGCTATATTTGTCTGCTTGTTGATATTTTAACAGTAGGGCAATTATTTTATTGATAAAAAAACTCACTTCTAGCACCAGCATCATAAGTTCCAGCTTTGACCCACACCTTAGAGGTGGTGCTGGGTGCCTCTTGAAATGTTTCCACAAATTCTTTGAATACCTGTAAACACACTGCATTTAAGGAAAGATACAAGCATGGTTCAAAGGTTTAGTCAGTCAGACATCCAGGTTTTCCATATTTATTTTGGTTTTTCAAGGAAATAACAATAATGTTTCCATTTTTAAAGATATGCTCAAGGGTCGGCAACGCGCATGTAACACCCCTGGAGTTGCAGGCGTCCATAGGCTACGGTGACCGCTTACCATCAGGCGGGCCGTATGCTTTTTTGTCACCGTCGTAGTATTAAAAAAAAAAAAAAAGAAAATAAGACGCAATATTCTTCTGATATTAGAAGATAGAAACATTGGGGTAGTAAGTAAGCTAGAGAAAACAATGAGAACAAAATATGTATGCCATTTTGCCCAGGTTTGACAGTTGGTGAGTTAAAGTAAGTAGCTTTGCTAACTAAGAAACTTGAACATGCGGCTGAAAGATAATCTTTGGAATGGCGTGCTTAGTAGGTCAGTGGACATAAATCGCAAAAAACTAAACAGTATAGAGATCATCATATACTACCATATACCATAACTGTTTTTTGAAATACATAAATAAATACATATATCAATCAGTTTAGTACCAAAGGCTAGTCGGATCCAGTTACAGACCGGTTCACTATATTTCCTTCAATCTCCATCAAAACAACTCAGGAAATATAAAATATCACAATTGTCATTATAACTTACATGAGCTGCTGCTTCTTCTTCTTCCTTCTTCCGTAATTCTTCTAGCTCCTTCTTTGATAGATTTCTGGCACCCATCGAACCGGCAGAAAACGCTTGCAACTTTTGTTCAGGTATCTTCTATAAACATTTAGAGAGAACGTAAAAATGCAATAACAAACCGATGATTATACGTCTGAAATCTATGCAACTTACTTATTTATAATTACTAGGAACTAACCTTCATGGTGCCATGAACCCCAATCAGACTAGTTATTAAAAATTATAACTAAAACACATTTGTTTTATTTCCTGGAAAAAACGAAAATATAATATATAACCTCAATTTTCTGCAATTGTATCTGTCAGTTTTGTCTGCTTCTGTCAGTCTGTCACTAGTCGACGCGACATACGCTCTGTTGCACGCAGAATTATGTTGCCGGGTTGCTAAATAAATCTATCGTCAACTGTGTTTAAACAAAGCAAAGCTTAACAAAGTATTAAGTTTTAAAGCTTCGTTTTTTTAAATATAATTATACTGTAAAAATATGCTTAGCAGCTGTTGAAAATATTTGAAATTTCGTAATCCAAACTGAGTCACAAATTGCATGGAATGGAACGTCAGCAATTCAAAAAAGATATAAAAAACCGGCTATTTCACGGCAAAAAGGATGTTCCCATTTATGGCTTTGGATACTTAAAAATACTGGTGGCGCGGAACTCTCAGCATTTATACGGTTTTCAGATATTCTCCAGTACTTGTGCTCCAAGTTCTTGCTTTTTGCCAAATTTCGTGATTCTAGGTCAACGGGAAGTATCTTACCGTGCCTCTACATGCTCGGGCTCTCGGCCGAATGTTTCGGCCGCGGGCGAATGCATCCTAGTACACGCTCATTCGAGACAGACTATATAGAGAAAATTTAAGCCAGACCAGAGACAATTTAAGCTTTTTCAGATAGTTTGGGTGAGTTAAAAAATAATTTCACTTTGGGTGAAGCTATTTAAAAGGTGTCATAAATAGTTTCATTACCCTAAGCTATTTAAAACACCGTTTAACTCACCCAAACTACCTGAAAAAGCTTAAATTGTCTCTGGTCTGGCTTAAATTTTCTCTATATAGTTTGTCTCGAATGAGCGTGTACTAGGTTGCATTCGCCCGAGGCCGAAACATTCGGCCGAGAGCCCGAGCATGTAGAGGCACCATTATACATTTTGATTCCCATTGCAAATGTATGGGACATGCGGCATAAACGGCCGTATCTTTGATTGCATTGACGTAGAGGTTTGGTCACAGCTTCAAGCGACCGCAGACCTGTGCATTTGGTAATTTCTACTACTACTAGTACTAACTTGGCACCTATACGCGTTCCCGAGATAAAGAGGCTTGACCGACAGACGTACGGATAGACATACGTACGGACGGACGGACAACAAAGTGCTCCCATAAGGGTTTCGTTTTATTCCTTCTGGGGAACGGATCCCTAAAAAAAATTTATTTCGAACTTGCAGAGAAGTTGGGACTTGTGAGCTAAAACTTCCTTACTATACTTTAGACACACTTTCTAAATTATATTAGATTATCTCTACGAAAGCGGCCCATATACCTACGTACAGATTTGTCCTGCAGGTGCACCTCAGATCGGATCCGCCATTCCACCACACACGGTCAGGCACAGCAGTTGTCACCTGGCCTTTACTATGAACACACAGATCCGGCTCGTATCTGGCGGACAGGCCTGGCAATGTATAGCGCTAATTAGATACTGATATAGGTGGATATAGGTCTTCCGGATACGTGCACATGGACTGCCTGCATAAAGCCACACACGTATTATCCGTCAAATGTATCCGGCGGGCATAAATCCGTCAATCTGTGGCGATATTAAAGGTAGGTACTGTTACACCATGCTCATGACTAGCATGCTTGTTAGCAAGCGGGGAAGTGGGAGGGGCCCCGCTCCCAACCCCTCTTGCTTATAAGCACGAAGCATGCTAGTAATGAGCATGTGTCCCGGTACCTTAATAGTTTCGTTTGACAGGAGGAGATGTTAATTATTTGAAATAAAACCATTTGAAATGCAAATACAAAATACCTATTTTTAGTTGGTGTTTTAAACACTTTTATCGAGAACTATTTTGTATTATATTTGAAGTACTAAAAAGTACACGTATTTTGTATTTTTTAAAACTTTAAATAAAAAGACATCCTTTTCACATTAAAAAGTAACAATAAGCATGTTACTTTTTAATGTGAAACGGATTTCTACCAAAAAGTAGGTAAGGCACTGTTACACATGCTCATTAGCAAGCGGGAAAGTAGGAGGGGCCCCGCTCCCAACCCCTCTTGCTATTAAGCATGCTTATTAGCATGCTAATAAGCATGCTAGCAATGAACATGTGTAACAGTACCTGTATGTAGATCCTATGCCGACACCACACTTCGGGTATTTGCGTTGTCTCTCGCTCGCACCTAAGCAAAAGTAAAATGGTGCGAGCGAGAGGCAAAACGCAGAAATCTATATACCTAAAATTCAGGTAAGAGTTAATACTAAGTAAGACGACGATATGGTCAGTGCTACAAAAAACAGCACCATTTTACTCGTACTTGTCATTATCATCTTTATTATTCTATACCCTTACCTGGCAAGTGAACTATCAATCTCGAATGCGGTTTATCGTCGTCTTATTTAGTCTAACTGGTATCTGAATTTTTGCAGATACAAGTTTGAATAATAACCCAGGAAAGATACGGTTTTGACAGACATTAAATTATAATAGCCTGATCTTCTCTAATTACGCCGTAGCGTAATTAGTCAGTATCGAATTAAGGAATTTTAAGAATAAAACACACATGTTATTGGTTAAATATTTATTGAAAAAAGTATACATCAAAAAGTTTTCGATGTAAAATTAAAAGATAATGTGTGGTAGTGCATTTTACTATTCATATTTTGCAAAGGATTTCGTGTGTTTGCTTTTAGATTTTAAAAAGAAATCAAATTATCACATTGGTACATTGATTTCCATTAACTCCAAATAACATCACACATTGAAGGAGAAATAATACTATGATTTATGGTAAAAACACTTTACAGCCAAGTGGTAGATATTAAACTAGAAAGGCATGAAAAAACTAACTTTACTAGTCATTTCGGAAACTGTACAAACTGGTGACTGACAGAAAATCAACCTTGGTTGTGGGACACTATTTCTTTTACTAACCATTTCGACGCCATGTTGAATACAAACGTTTTCATTTCACTCAGACGCCACGTCACTGCAGTGTCGTTGCTTTATCGTTTGTGACCGATTAATCGGTCTTTAGCGCGGAAAAGGTCAGAGCGAGAAAAAAATCGAGAATGGACCGCACTCTTCCACAATGCATATGTTTCATATTTATTATCATCTATCTACAATGAGCTATCATTCTCTCATACAATTTATATAATAATCATTTTATATCGAGTGAAAACATATAAATCATAGAAAAGTTTTGAAGCACCGGTCTCATTACTTCCTGTCGTCAATTTAAAAACGGGAATAATCACTACATTCTCTATTTAGTATTTGAAATAGACGTAAACAGCCACAGCTAATGTCATATACATTTTAAAACATCAATTTGTCTAATTGTACTTAATATTCGCCAAATAGGCCTCATAATACCTGTTGGCTGTAAATCCTCTTTTACAAATTATTTGTTTACGTATAGGTACAAAACCATTTTAATACTTACATTAGAATACATAAATAATACAATTGTAAAGCAACAGAAACATTAACCATTCAGAGTAATAATAATGCATTGATATAGTTCATAAAATAAGTTCATCACATCATATTTGTCCTTATGGGTTTCTATTATTTTTAATTCTATGTGATCTTCAGTAAAAGGTACCACTTTGTCGCTCAACGATAAGGCGCTAATGCCATAAGAATTCACTAAGAAATGATCCTTATTAGCAACCGACAACATGGTACCTTTTTACTTAAAACTAGCACATACACTTGTTTAGTGTTATAAAACCTTTTTATAACGGAAATATTTTTTGTAACCCCTCTGTTATAAAATTAGATCTTAGTAGGTACTTATAAAATTTGTGTGCAAGTATCAAGCTCCTTTGTGCGTGGTAATTTGGGTATAACGTTCCAGAATAAAGTCTAGAAAGTACGTTCAACTATCGCTCAAACGTTTGACTCAACAGGGTGCTTATCATGAGTTTGACATAACCGTATTCGATAACGACTGCGACATTCGAAAGTATGTCCGTCTCGCTCCTGCTACTCTGGCAGGAGGAAGACGGATATACTTTCGAATGCGGTCACGTACAACTCATGATACCAAATACCAACCAAGGTTGGCGTTATGGAACTGGGTTTTTAGGCGTTATTAATATTAAAACGCATTTAATACCATGACTGTATCTTTTTAATTTAAAACCACATCTATTCCGTTCAAAATTGAATGAATTCATAAACCGCCCATGCACTTTTGAACGCGTGTGTACAAACCATCAAAGAATATGTCAACATTTCTATAGAACTCAAAAGAGACAGCTTCGAAATTTGTGCAATATAAAGCTTAGTACTTACACAAGTAACCATGCCACGCAATGTACACAACTATTCGTACAGAATCAAATGTACACCGAACAGATATTTATCATATGACTGTACTGGCCTGTCATCCTATACATGTGTTTCATTATCATTGAAATGTACTATCGCGTTCAGAGTTGCATGGACAGTTTATGAATGAATTCATTCATAAACTGCCCATGCAATTCTGAACGCGTGTGTACAGTCAAGTTCACCAATGACTGAGCACTAATGTGTAAATGTGCTATGTGCAAATTGACATTTTGACCAAACTAACGTCCAAAACATTAAATAATATACCAATGTTACTAAGATGCGTAATGTTTTGTTCTCGTAATTTCTCGGAAACCCTCGTATTTGTCATGCTATTTCAATCGACCTCGGTACTTTTAGTACTGACACTAGCTGAAATAGCATGACAAAACATAAGAGGGCAAAACATTAGGCACTACATCTGTACAATATTTTGGGTCAATCCACAGCAAGAGTAACGTGAGTCACAATTTTATTGCATGTTCCCTTTATTCATAATGTAAATTCAAATGATAATTCCTTTCTCTAGATATATGTATATCGAATTTTATTTTTTTATTGATTTATAAAAACAATTACAAAAACAGTATAAACATAACATACATCAGTATCGTTAAACCAATGTGGTTTGTCAATGTGGAATCATTTGCACATGTAATTCATATAAACACGCCATAAAGTCGTGACTCACGTTACGTTTACGTGGATTCCTTTTCAATGTCCGCGGTCACTTCGCTAAGCTCAAGTCCTCACATCTGAACGCACCTTAACAGTGATCGACATTTTCATATGCTAACAATGTACTTGTTGTATATAAAAAGCCTATTACATAAAAGTACTTTAAACCCAAGTAAAACCACATCACACAAAAATGAAGATATGTAATGTCCTGAACCGTAGTCAAGAAATATAACGTCTAATGGATATAATTCAGCTAGAGAATAAATTCTGTCTCGAAGGCCCCAGCAGGTTGTCCCGACCGTTGTCACGTGACTACCCTCGACTACAGTTAACACCGACTACCTACGAGACTATAGCGGGTACGAACCAGGCGCCGCCGAGTGTACCTAATAATGGCACAGGTTTTAAACGAGTTAGAATGTATGAGAGTATTGTCGCCCAATACAATATCTGTTTAGAGTAAAAGGTGAGAAAAAATGAAATAAAATCGCCTACAATCCAACTTGCTAAAAATGTAAACAAACGGCCATATTTATCGTAATAACCCAATGTTTAAGTTTTTAATGATATCCCCAAGATTAACTTATTTATCTTATGTTTTGTATGTTAAGATAATACGACCGTTTCAGTAGTGAATGGTTTCAGTGGTGTTTGATGAGGTAGTGTGAAAATACAAGGAGAAACTGTAAAACATGTGACGCCTTTTGTTTACATTGTTAGGAAGTTCCATTTGACGGCGATTTTAAACAAAAGAAATCAAATTGTTCAATCATTGCTTCTCTTTTGAATTTCCACACTACCTCACCAAACACCACTGAAACCATACACTAAATAACTTACGTCTTGAAAATTTCATTAAAAAACTTGAAATGGTCTAAACTTTGGTTATTATAAAATATGGCAGTTTGTTTACATCGCTAGCAAGTTCGACTGAAGGCAATTTTTGAAGAATAAAAAAAAAGTTTAAAAAGATTAAACCACACGGAGTCGCCTGCCGTCATCACCGCAATATAATCCCAGTATATTTCGTAGTATTTATAACTCCAACAACAATATGGAAATATACTTACAGAAATTAAATTACATTAGAGATGTAAAAACTATTTTAATCTATTAAATGCATATTACCAACATATTGTACTATTTAAACAAATCGATGGCCGATCGTGAAAAAAGAGACTTGTACTCGCATAATTTGATCAATAAAAGAAACTATTAAAATAAATGTTCACATACACTATACATCGAATACAATATAAAATCTCCATTACATTAATTGAATTGTGAATAGTCAAATCCTCTCGAAACATTATACACTGTACATTGATAGGGAATCTGGACAGTTCTCATCGGTCGATATTAGATCGGGTCGTACTTGAGCGTTTAAAAAAAAACCGAAACCGTGATTCTTCCAGACCTTGACTTGTTTGGGCCCATTCGAATCAGAATCACGAGCTGATTTAATCCTAATGATAATAAAAAATTTCCCAAAAAATTCCTTCACATCACGTTTTTGTATGAACATACTTTGAGCGTGACTTAAATTTATATGGAAATTTTGAGATATTTCTTAATAATATTTAAAACGGGTCACTCACGTAATTTATTGGACTTTCACTCGACATGTTTCGAACGTCTTGAGGAGCGAGCACCCGCGACAGAGGCAAGTAGTGAACGACTAAATTACGTGAGTGACCCGTTTAAAATATTATTTAATATGTTCGATTTATATATATTGTTCGAGTCTCGAGAGTTTTATAATTAAAATATTTTTTATTATCAGGATCCAATCAGCTCGTGATTCTGTTTCGAAGGAGCTTTAGCAGGTGCCAATGTGGAAGAATCAGGTTTTCGGGATTTTTTTTTGGAAGCTCACTTCCGTACCACCAGATCAGTCAACAACATTGATACACATTAACAGACCAAACGAGGACACACATAAATATTTAAACAATTTCAAATTCGTTCACTCACCGCGCGTGTGCTTTGGCCAATGTCCGTCGCGAAATTTATTTTAAATGTAGATGTAACAAAGATGTCAATAGAAATAACCACATAAATATGAAAGACAGAAGAATTAAATAAAAATTATTGTTCTACGCGCGAAAGTTCCAATGAGTCGATTATTACCGGGAGTCAGATGTCAAATTTCATAGAAAAAAACGTTATCTCCCCAGTTATTTCACTAACCCCGGATGGTGAAAGTGGCGCTAAGTTACCTCAAGGTAATCTTGAGTTATCTTGGCTTATTGCCCCGACCGAAGAATAATCTACTCGGCAACTTTATGCCTAAGAAACTAGGCCTATTTAAAAATAAGTAGATACAATTTTAACAAGAAATAATAATATAGTTTATAACTTTGGCAATTTCTATTGACACCATCTTACCCTTATTAAAATAAGCGTTTACGGCCGAGTTGTCCATGTGTGTGTTAGTGTAACGCGGCGCGTGCGTGCGAGCGCTCAGTTGTCGGCGTCGGCGCCCTTCAGCCGGAGGCGCGCGAAGTCCTCGAAAATTATATCGTCGTCTTGCTCTTGCCCGTTCTCGTCGCTGAAATAGAATGATCGGACTGTCAGAAACGTTGGGAAAACGCTCTAAAAGTTCATCTATACTTCGCGTGTATGGTGGATAAAGTAAATTAATCTAATAACATCCTGATAGCCTTTGCAATAGAATTCAAAACCTGCGCATTCTACAGTCGTTAGGTTTTTTTATATATAAAAAAAACCTAACGACTGTTAGCCTATGGACGCCTGCAACTCCAACAACATCAACTATATTTGATGAATTTTGGTAGTTTGCGCGTGGCACCTGGGGCACTTTTGTTTGGAGGGGGGTTTGGAGGTGTTAAGATAGTTAACAATCCTCAATTGAGCGTTCCTTCAGAAATTTTCTGCCTTGCACAGTAACTGTGGAATGAACTGTCGCCTGGACCGATATGACATTCAAACCTTCAAGAAAAGAGCATACCTTGACGGCCCGCACCACACTTACAACATCTCTGGTCTAGCGAGTGTCCACGTCCATAATCGCTTACTATCAGGCGATTCGTCTGCTCGTTTGTCGCCTATATCATAAATCCAAACGACTACAGTACGGGGTTCTTCAAAAAAGGAGTGTTAAAGTTTTTAAAGGGTCGGCAACGCGCATGTAACACCCCTGGAGTTGCAGGCGTTCATAGGCTACGGTGACCGCTTACCATCAGGCGGGCCGTATGCTTGTTTGTCACCGTCGTAGTATTAAAAAAAAGTAACGGTAAAGCATTGTGTACAACAGAGTATACTGACGGCTGTGGGTCGAGCTGTATGAGGTCGTGGTCGACGTTGGGCGAGGGCTCGGCCAGCAGCCGCGGCGGCTCCTCTTCAGGCTTCGGGTGCATCAGGATGAACGGCAGCTCCGCACTCAGGTCGCTGGAACGGAACATACTGTATTAATGGAGGCCACGAAAGATCACATTGCCGGCCGCAAAAGACTGGGTGATTCAACTATATCTTGTTGTTATTCTGTCCTGCCAGGAAACGTTGTAGTATGTTCTACTGACATGCTTGGTAGATGACCCCTAATGGAAAGGTTATAAACTTATAAGTATCAAAAAAAATGTTTATGAATTTTATTGCCATAAAACCGTGATGTTCACACTAGTGACAAGAAATGGTTGATTAACCCGACTATATATTTTCGGCGGGTAATTCTTTTTTGCCGGCTGTGCCATCGGGAAGCAGGACAATGCCCGCTCTTGTATTAAAAGTAAAACCATTGCCGGCGATTTAACCAAAGTGGCAACAACGATGTTTCCCATTTATCGAATTTAAACTGTTGAGTCATATTAACATTGTAATAAAATAAGTACATTCAAGTTTATAACCACTACGCGCCACCTGTTTCCAAGAGTTTAGGTCCCCATTTTCAAGCGTCGAGTACTACAGCTCGCGACAATCACCAAAAATAATTATAATAACAATACGAAACTACAAGTTCTTACCCGCCTAGTGGTCCCAGACACAATTTCACTTTCACCTTGTACTGTACTATAATTCCCAAATTCTCTCGTTGCGCCGGATCCGCAATTCTGTGAACAAGTCAATAAATAATATTTTCAGTCCTCCGGCCGGTAAGCGCCACTTTACGCAAAACTAAATTGCCGCCTGCCGGCTCCGTCGGGCAGAAAAATAGTATACAAACCTCGGCCGTTAAATGGGAAAGCCTCGGATCACATGTAATTGTCGGCCGAGGCGAAGCCGAGACATCTCCCACTTAAACGGCCTTGGTATGTAATCTATTATAATTCATCAGGGGCTTCTGAGTGTTGGTGGATGCTAAACCGCTCACGCTTAGAAACGTATCGTAGCTACCTCTTTCTATCACTCTTCCTTATTAGTGTGACAATGACAGTTGCGTTTCGTTCGCGACTGAGCGCTAGCGATTGGCATCTAATAACTGAAGCCTCCGAAAGGTCCGGAACACCATTGTTCCGTGATGGGAAACACTTTAAATAATCTAACAACGAACGGGTAAATAAAAAAAATATGTATAAAAAATAGAGGCAAAAACTTCACTCTTACGTACCTAAATAATCAAATATAATGGAAGGAGCTTTCACTTTTTTATTATTCCCGGTTGCGAGTACAAATTCACTTTTCTGCCCTCCGGCCGGCAAGCCAATTGTAGGCCGCTTGCCGACTGCGTCCAGCAGGAAAATAATGTTTGTCGACCTCAGCGTCGCTTCAGACGACAATTACACGAGATCTGAGACATATCTTACTTTACAGGCCTCGGTACGTAATCTACTATTTCGATTGACGCTTATAATTTTAACGTGATATAATTTTGAAATGTAGTTTAATGAATATTATTTTTGAATTTTGGAACTTGTCGCCACAAGTTCCAAAATTCAAAAATAATATTCATTAAATTACATTTCTTATATGGATCATTTGAAATTAAACACTTTAGAACGGATTCATCACGTTTATTAACACCATGACCCAACGTTTCGAGCCCTTTAGAGCACTCGTTTTCACAGGGTTAAGATGATGACTGCGAGAATGAGAATTCTCCCCGTCAATCAAAAAAGTGTTTAATTTCAATGAATAACAATCGCGGTAACAGAAGACAATAATATGGATCATTTGTTATCCGAAATAAATGAATTGAATGGGTTAGCTACTTGGCTATCGTATTGTCCCAGGCGGCGCCGTGCGTGAGTGACTCAGATTGAGAGAATTGTCAAAGTGACGTTTGAAATGACGTTCCACTAGCGCCCCTAGCGGAAAATCGACACGCGGTAATCCTCATCGAATGACTAGTTACACGAATACTCACAGCGTGCTGGACGCCAGGTTGGTGTCCTCGTGCTTGAGCTGTCCGTCCAGCGCGAGCCCCCACTTGTCCTTGTTGTTGGCGAGCAGCGGCGTCAGCGTGAACACCTTGCTCAGCGTGAACCCGGGGCCCACGGGGCAGCCCTCCCTGTCGGGGCAACCATACACTTGCTACAATACATCTGTTATACTTTTAGATGTAGAAGCTATTGAGGAAGCTGTTCACCAGAGATGTGACAAGCTTAGCTATCGATGAAGGCTATTCAATTAAAAATCAGCGGCTATGTTGGTACATCCCTTTTGTCACATAGTTGACCTAAGAAAATATTCAGTTCGATTCAGTCAGTCATCACAGTAAGTAAAGACTATTTAAAAATGCGATTACGCCATAGAAAACACTTGGCCTTAAAATGTTTTCTAAATTACATATTTCCATTTTCCTGTACGATATTTTTTAGGCTATAGCAATTACCAATTTCAAACTTCATTAGACATCTAATAATATAACATTTTGCGACAAAAGCAACGCAACGGCGAGAAATTTCACCGTGCTATTTCTTTACCCAACCTGAATGGCCTAAATTTTAAATTTCCAAAATGACATGAAATTATCATTAATATTTAAAGAGAGAATCCGTTTCCCAAGTCCATACCCCATGAATATCTAATACCCAGGCCAATAGTAAACATTATGAAGAAGAAGAAAAAATAGAAAAGATATCCTATTACACACATGTAAAACCGTAAATTTAACTACATTGGTATAATATCCTATATAAAATTTACTAATACTTTTCAAAAGACTACGTGCCTAAGTTTCTGATCAGACTATTGCGTGGAAGAAACCAATTGTCTGCATTTATTTCATTAAATCTAAGGAAAGGTCCACAACACTCCAACAAACCAGGGGAAACTTTACAATTCTTGTGGAAAGTGCTACAACTAATCACCCTTATATTTTATTCAGGCATGTTACACGTTAACAAAACTGAGTAGAAAAAGCTGAAAAATTCAGATAATGACTATGTCCGAATGTTAGTGAAAAACACTAGGGAAAGAAGTACCAAAAACTGTGATGTATGTATGTATGTATATACAGCTTAGAACCTTTGCACATGCAATGAAAAACGCAAACAAACTTACAGAGACTCATTTTTAAAGTTCTTATCAGAGACCCCGATAAATGGGAATTTAAACTTTTTCTTCACCTTCGCTTTTGGTTGCCTGAATAAGAAAGTGTTAAACCGTTAAAATTAAAATATACGCATCCCGCTGGTTCATTTTCTGTTAGCACAATTTATGCAATGAAAACTTTTAACTCTTACAATGTAAGTAATTTAACATAAAATTAACATAGAAATCATCTTAGCAAAAAGCCACTCTCCGGTCACCACAAACTAAGATAAAAAGTCGTTACAAACTTGCAAGCGAGGTGATAACTATGTATGTGTATTTGGTAGTTATTCTAAAATTATTCACCACCGAGTATAGTCTGCCAAGTCAACGATCGCAATAACAGTAGGACAAAAAACTATATCCATCCCTTTTTTCGGGGTGATAATACTACCGTATGAAAAAGACAGTATGATGCTCTCTAAACTACCTGTTTCGATTGCTTGCCAGACTATAGCTCGATTCGCATCACCGAGCGGGAGTTGTTTGCCGTGGTTGTCGCGGTTCGCTCGTCCATTGCTGAACTTAAACTAAAACTACGCCCCGTTTTAGTAAATTTATGTGTGAAAATCGTAAAAGTTCAAATAAGTCTTTTGTATTACGCGGTTGAGTATAAGTAGATAAGTAGGTGGATCAAGACTGGGATACCGGTGAAAGCCGTTGTCATGTATTTGACGAAGCACCATTTAATTTAGTCATCATCATCATTTCAGCCGAAAGACGTCCACTGCTGGACATAGGCCTCCCCCAAAGATTTCCACAATGACCGGTCCTGCGCCACCCGCATCCAGCGGACTCCTGCGACCTTCACCAGGTCATCAGTCCACCTTGCGGGGGGCCTACCCACGCTGCGCCTTCCGGTACGCGGTCGCCACTCGAGAACCTTTCCGCCCCAACGGCCATCGGTTTAATTTAGTATTTTCAGTTATTAGATTTATTATAGATGTACGAACCACAGAACGATCTAAGACCGGCTGAAAAGCTCAGCTATATTTTTAACTTACGCTCAGGATTCTACTTTACAATCCATCGTTCATTCGGAATTCAATGTACGCCCTCGCCGGAAATATATCACTTTGATCTCTTGTAACACAATCTACTATTATATTAACTTACGACGATATGAAAAACTTTACATTTCAAGAGAACTTGATTGTCACTTGTCTCGTATTTGTATCATAAATGCATCATCATCAGGGCCCGTAATTTTCATGCCCGGTTTCGTCATACTGACGTATATAAACACACAGGATGTTTTAATACGAAATGAGTTAATGACAGATAAAGTCTATCAATTGTAACGTCGAACGTAATAGTTTTGACACTATTCAACGACAGCATTATTCTTTCAAACGTAAAACCTGAAACATGATGTATGAAGCCTGACGTCATTTGTCTGTCATCGGCATGAAAGTTACGGGCCTGATCATCATGCATTTAAGGGTTACAAAGGGAAGGTATTATGTACACAGTAATCGGACTCACTCGCTCTCCGCCTCGGCGACGGTGCACTTGTACTGCGCGGTGGAGAATAGGCAGATATCTGCGAACTGCCTCACGGACACTTTGATCCTCTTCACCGATCGGTTCGAGTTGTTCGCTATGTGCACGTTGACGGCTATGTTCTCACCGTGATGGTACAGCTCCTGGGATCAAAAAACATCGATCGTATTAAGCAAAAACGTCAGAAAAAAATACTTGAATATATCTCCCGTGTCTGAGTTTTTGAAGCAGCTCCAAGAGGATTCGCTGTGTCGAATCCTCCTTTTTAAAGGGTCGGCAACGCGCATGTAACACCCCTGGAGTTGCAGGCGTCCATAGGCTACGGTGACCGCTCACCATCAGGCGGGCCGTATGCTTGTTTTTCACCGTCGTAGAAAAAAAAGCTTGCCTGTTTCAGGTTATGAATGATTGCTGTCTAAAGTATTTTTTGAAACTGAAAAGTATTTTTGGCGTTCCGTACTCAGACCCTCTACTAAGACTTCGCTGTCCGTCTGTCACCAGGCTGTATCTCATGAACCGTGATAGTTAGATAGTTGAAATTCTCACAGAAGATGAAGGCTTTCCAAAAATCAAAACAAAATACATATTTAAGGCCACAATACAATAGACGATTTTTTGCTCATTCTTGCTCGATATTCATAACGACAAGAGGCAAACGATTAAAATATTCACAGAATAATGAGTTCTAAAAGTAAATAATTTTTAAGAAAAAAAAACCGACTTCATTTGGTTCCCGGTAAAAGTGAAATTTTGAATTTGGTTGAGTTAGCCAGTTTACTTCACAAATATCCAATACACCGCACGTGTACGATTGAAAATTGAGGAGCTTTCTTAATGTCCCAGGGCTTCCATCATTACATGTGAAGTATAATATACCTAATCAAACGGAACTCCCTTGTATAATAAAACAAACAAAATAACAAATTGTTAAATTGGATGAATTATCGAGCAGTTTCAATATGCCATCACAGTAAGAAAATGCCTAAGCTAATTATGAACACCCTCCTCACCCAATCACAATCAACGTGCCGTTCAAATTTGAGGAGTTCTCTGAATTCTTCAAGAACTCCATCATCAGAATAGAAATCAAATCAAAAAGATGAATGACACAACTAGGATAATAAGTAGAGCTAGGTTTATCGACCAGTTCCACTTTGCCATCTCTGGTCTTCATCATCAGGTCCACTTCATCAAAATGTTGGCTCCCCCAAAACAATGTTTTGGTTACTTAAGGAAACCCTCAAATCAGAATGCATGTGCCGTTAAAATTTGAGGAGTTCTCTCAATCCCTCATGAATTCCATCATCAAAATAGAACTATAATCAAATAGGACTATCTTGAAGGTATTTCTTTACAAAGAAAAGATGAATGTCTCAAATCGGATGATAGTCCTGGGAATTACCAAGCAGTTCCACTTTGCCATCCCTGGTCTCCATTATCAGATCCACTCCACCAAATTGATGATTTTCGTCAAGAAATGATCGAGTTTCTTAAGAAATCACCCAAATCAGCATGCATGTGCCTTTCAAATTTGAGGAGTTCCCTCAGTTCCTCATGGATCCCATCATCAGAAATCGATTTTGAAAAAAACGGGACCAATCTGGAACCATCTACTTTCAGAAAACAAAAAATTTTTTTCAATCGGTTCAGTAATGACGGAGTTCTGAGGTAACATACATTAAAAAAAATAATAAAAATAAAAATAAAAAAAATTCAGACGAATTGAGAACCTCCTCCTTTAGAAATATTGAAGTCGGTTGATAATGAAATTAAAATAGGGCCATACAACAAACGTGTTTTTTTACGTTTTTAGATAATGGTACGGAACCCTTCGTGCGCGATATCGATTCGCACTTGGCTGGTTTTTTAATTACAGGAGGAAGAGGACATATAAACTTAATTATATACCTTATCAAGTGACGCTTCTAAGTATAATTTGTTTGGGCTCATCATGAATTCTTTAGAGACTTCGACCGAAGGCTGCTCGCCCTGCTTGCTCGGCGCGTACATAATCTTCCTTATGGCTAGACGAACGGAATTCCTGGAAATATAATTCATTCGATTTATTAACGACAAAATTAATTAAGTTTGCCTGGGTATAAAAATATTTCCTCTCTATAAGGTAGAAGTACTAGTGCTCGACGCTGTACACTCTATGCCAGTTAGATAAATTTGAGCAACAAAAATTTTTCGATAATCGATTTTAAACCTTGTCACTTTGACATAGAGTGCCCATGTCGAATACTAGTGCAGCGTCGAGCACTAGTACTTTTACCTTATTAAACGGATTTTTGGCAGTTACAATCCAAACACAGCTAAATTGCAAAAAGAAAAGAATATCGAATATTTAACGGCGTCCTAGCCTAGTGATAGTAACCCTGCCTACGAAGCAAGAGGTCCTGGGTTCGCGGTCAGGGCATTTATTTGTGTGTTTATCACGTTCCTGACTTTTGGATGTTTTCTATATATTTAAATATTTATATGTATCTGTCTATTATATATATCGTCGCCTAGTACCCACAACACAAGCCTTATTGAGCTTACCGTGGGACTAGGTCGAATTGTGTAAGATTGTCCCATAATATTTATTTATTTATTTGTTATTTATATGCATCTATTTATCTATTATATATATCGTCGCCTAGTACCCACATCACAAGCCTTATTGAGCTTACCGTGGGACTAGGTCGATTTGTGGAAGTTTATTCCAAAATATTTATTTAGGTATATTCCTTTACGAGCCGTAAAAAAGTATGCCAAAGTGTCCGGTAAATATTTCCATTAAAACGTAACTACTAACGTAATAAATATTAAAAAAAAATGGTTTCAGATAAGCATTAAACAAATTACCCCCCCTCCCATCAAAACGTGCTTAGGTAATCCGCAAGTCATTATTAGTTAAAGTTGTTTACGTGAAACAACGTAACATAACCAAAGGTTACCCTAAAAGGTAAATAAACGTTACAAAAATAATACAACGGTATGTGTTATATGAATATGACCGTTATTTTTCGTAAGGCACGCTCATACTCGTAAAATGAGTAACGTATCCAGCCAGGGCCACAGCACGCCTACCACGAACATCGAAAATTGGCATTGACGGGAAAATCTCTTTGTCACTCCAATAAGCAAGTGTGACAGAGATGGAGATACAAATCCGCAATCGTTCGATTTTCGTGGTATAAGCCCAGAGGTCGTGGATCACACGAGTAAAGAAAGGCGCGTCTTAGAGCAGACGTTTGCATACAAATATCGTTTCAGTGCGCAATTTAACCGAGCCGAGCTCATTTCGTGTCTGTTTTCCTTTTTACATGTCTTAATGTTAATCAATTATGTAGTAGGTATATACGATAATGTCACAAACACAGAACTAATATGATAAGAACATATATAGTTTTCTAATTTTCTTTTGATCCATTGTGTAATTATTTTCGTGTTAATGTTTTTGATTGTAATTTCTGTTAGATATGTTCTTGTATTGTGAGTATTATGTGTTATCTGTCGTGGCATCACTGATTGGGCCCTACGAAAAACCAGCGCCGGTTTATTGGCTAGCAATATGCTGAGTTGGGTCCATTTTGTGATGCACACACATTTTAATCCTTGTTTGCCTTTTTATTTTGTTTATTATGTTGTTTTCTGTGATGTCACCAATAAATGTTTATCATTCATTCATTCGTTCATTCAAGAATGCTGATCAAATATTGAAAACGTGTCTAGAAACGCAAAGATGTCAACTGTCATTGATAAAATTGAAACCTATAACATTATAACATTTATAATCCAAGACGTATCCACACACCACATCTCTTAAACATCATTTTTCATATTTTCAAAACCGATTTCCATATGTTCTCGTGTAGCGGGCTAGCGGGGACGGTGCGTATACCCGAAAAACTGTCAGGTTTTTCAATTGTTGTGTATCTCTTTTGCACTCGTGAAATATTCATATAATCTTTTGCTCACTTTGTTACCCTTTAAGCATTAGCGTGAAATCATACCTCGATGGTCACGTAAATATTATGAAGAAACGGATATTGGGAATCAGAATGGAAAACAGTTGTGTTATGGTCACAGAATAGTTCTTAAGAATAGATATTTATCTCTCCTAGAGAAAGCTAATTTGAACCCTATGCAAAAAAAAACAATTGACGCCCCCTCTCTCCCTCGCACAACGCTAGGGTTGCCTACGATTAGAAATATTATACCTATAATACTGGCGTAGGCGTGTTATGTGAGCGGCTGCTCACACATCACGCACGTGGGTACAAGACAAAAGACGATCGATTGAGTTCATAGGCCTGCTATGGTTACGAACCAGTCGTATAATCAAAGCAACGGCCGATTAAGTGTCTAGCATAACTCCAAATTCCAAATATCAATTTAGTCAGTCTGAAAATCTCCACCCACGAAAGTTGCCAGATATTTGTACCTTTTATGCGGTTTGTCATCCTGCGTGTCAGCCACAAACGCCTTCAGCTCGTAGTCCACTCCGCAAGGTTTCCCAGTGTCCCCCGGCGCGGGCTGCAGGGTCACTGACGCGGGACAGTGTGGCGGCAGCTCGAAGTAGAAGGGGTGCGCGGCTGGACCAAGCTTGCGGACCAGGCGCTCTTGCAGCCGCGTGAGTGGTCGCTTCAGGGTGCTCGTTGCTGGGTATATCTGGACACCAGATCATTACATTAGAGAAGAATGTTAGCGCGCCGCCCGCTATTTGATTCATGCTTTAAAATTTATAAGGATAATCGGTTCGAAATTAAGCCAGGATAGGATGTTTGTAATTATGAATTGAAAGAGATGTCAGATACTACAGAAAAAGTGACCAAGGCCCCCGGTGAGCAGGGCTGGAATCGAACCAGCGACCTCCCGCTTTCGCGGCAAACATGAAAACATGAATCAAAACATTTATTACATTTAATAAATTATTTGAGTCATGCTTTCCAATTGTATGTTTGTAATTGTTTGGTGTTAGCGTAAAAACAGTTATTGATCCTGACAATAATCTTTTTTCATTTGCCACTGGACAAATAAAACAACTGCAATCAGCCAAATCTTTCAACAGAGTCATGAACTGCAAAAGGACCAACCTGTTCCGCCGCGAGGTACAGATCCTTCCTAAAGGTGAGGCCGAGAACGTCGAGGTCCTCCCGCCCGTACCTGAAAGCTGCCAGCACATGGCCGAACACCTTTCTGTCCTTAACATATTCCGGGTCAATTAGCACTACACCGTCTGCAAGGGAAACCATGAGATTAGAGTCAAATCACCTTTTCCAAGCAAATGAATTGCGAAACATTTAAAGGGTTTATCCTCCTGAGTCCTGATACCTTCTATACTCGCATAGAAGCCGAGAGTCCTTTACAAAGGTCTAAAATGAATTTATCGAAGTTTTGCTGGAACAAAGTTGATTATATACTCTATGCGGAATACTTTAAGAAAATTATGTTGCCTATATAAATGCCTCTCAGCTTCTATGCGACTAAGATTATGTAATTAATATGGCTAATATATGTCATTTTGTATGGAACCGGGTATTTATTTGAAAAATTATACGTATATATATATTTCGAATTGGAGGACAGCGATTGCTTCTCAAGATCACGCCAATACCGGCGATTTTACGCGCAAAACATTAGGGACTTTATAACGGACCCTCGGCGTTTATGGATAACTTTATGTTTTAGCGCTCGGTCTTTACACGTGTCACGATTTTGGCCTTTATAACGGACTCAGGGACTCAGGAGGTTAAACGTCAACTTCTATGAAGTTATGAAGTTTAATTAACACTGTCACAGTCTGTGGTATCAAAATCTATGCAAACATAGCTGTATTTACAAAAAGTAAGTGATTTTATAGTATTTTCAGCTTGAAACAAAAACCGCACCGTAAAAATTCAAAGCACCAAGTCCAATCTACACCATTACGTGACTGGAATATCAATGGTAATTTAGTTTGGTGTAAATCTTTAGTGTCTATTAACCTCGATTATAGGCCACAATTGGCAAAGATCAATTCAGACAATTGCCCATAGTTCTAAACACGGCTTAGGAGGATTAGTTTAGTAGGCCGTAATTAAGCTAGCGGTAACTACCATACGCTCCGCTGAATTAATCTCATATATAACAATAACATTACAACAAAACAAGTAGGTAATTACGGTATGGATTAGACAATAAAACTTAAATAATTAGTTTATAGATACTTCATATAAAGTTCCATATCCAAGTATCCATACCCCTACAAACTAAAAGTAGGTACTATTTCTCCGGGTTAGGAAATTAGGCGGGTCTACAGAGTTTCGGAACGGACAGGATGAACATTGTTTCAAAGTTAAATCAATTAAATTTATGAAAGCGAGCATCTCGCTTACAAACGTTTATCGTACCCAGATTTCATTGAATATAATTTCTATAGTGAGCACAACTTCGTTTGCACTAACACGTTTCATTTCCACAATTTGGGGCAACTTGTTTGAAACACTAATCATAAGTTTTGTTGAAATTGGGGCAACATACTGGCGTTATTGTTACGCAGGTTTCGAATAGTTATATTTACATTTGCATTTGATAGAATAGAGTAGAATAAACTTTATATAACTGTAATATATTCTTAATTTACGGATGACATATGACAGACAGTGTTCTTTTACACAGTCTTGTATGTAAGACTGGCTTACGCTAATGGAATATATTTCTTAATTTATACATATAATAAAGCAGAGTAGGGTCAAAAATCTGTCCATTGAGTCCAAAATGAGTAAGAAGCTCTTACAATTGATAACAGAACACATTTCAATGATTTTTAGAATGTTTGTCTGTCTCCCTGTTTAATTGTTTCGAACAAGGCTGAATGGATTTAGATGCAACCTTCACTGGCACGTCAAAGGGATCTCCTGTGAGATTAGGCTAAAAAAATAAAGGCATTTGCTATACACACAGATTATGAAAATAATTACTGCAAAATGTTGCCGCACACAGGACTT
Source organism: Lathronympha strigana (assembly GCA_949128165.1). NCBI lineage: Eukaryota > Metazoa > Arthropoda > Insecta > Lepidoptera > Tortricidae > Lathronympha > Lathronympha strigana. The sequence continues at coordinate 2,871,797 of OX421904.1, forward strand.
GGGCATAGGTATTTCGCGACTCGCAGCGTCAGTGTCCTCGATATTTTTTACCCTTAATCGATTAGTAGGATATCTCCAAATAGTGAAAACAAACGTATGCAAATATAGGCAAATAGTCAAGTGGGACATACCAATCGGGTCTACATGTGAGATGTGGTCTACGAAGTCTCTCTTTCCTAAGTATACTGTTATCTGAAAAGGAAAAAGTTTTGAGTTAACTACAAGTGTCATGCTGTACTGGTTTAGTAGCGGGTGAACTGTATGTACGGGGGTGGGTCAGAAAAGAAATACAAAACATTTAAACAGTGTTGCCCCTCCTTTATAAACGAGGCAGTTTTTTTAATGAACTGAGGGCCTTTATGACACTTGGCCGATTTGAAAGCGATTTCTATGCAAAACTTGTACGCGGCTAACTCGCAGCGTTTTCGGCTCTATACCAAATTTGCTCGCAAATTGCAAGTGATAACGCTCAGAGAGATGAAGTACAGGAATAAGAATGTCTATTTTCCAAGTCTTATTGTTCTGAAGGTGTAGCTTCCCCTTCAATATTAAACCTTTAACAGATGAATAAACCAACATTACTTACAGCGAAATGTTCATACAGGAGGTATAATTGCCAAAAGACTTTGACGAACGTCACAGAAAATGGCTGGTACCAGAATATGAATTGATATCGTTGTCAAGTTCTTTGAAATACACAGTCATAACGAAAATACTGAAATTGTATCTCATAGAAAGGTAGTGCAAGATACAATTACAGTATTAGGTATATACGAAATACGAAAATACTTTTTCTCCGACCTAATTAATGTAAGTAGGTACAATAAACGAATCGGAACCTTAGGCCACTGTAGTATCATAGACCATAGTGACGCTATAAAGATTATATGAAATCTCTTACTGCTTATCATTTTCACATGGTTCTAGAGTGGCCTAGGTTTCAATTGGTCGACTGTACAATACAAATATTCTTTAATGCACTCCTCATAGAAAAAATACACCACAAGACAGAAATACAGTAGAGACAGATAACAGGCGGTCTTATCGCTAGAGAGCGATTTCTTCCAGACAACCTCAGGGTAGCTAATTAGCTATATGTATTTATTTAGTACAACAACAATATTACCTTGCCATTTGGCGAGCTTTTCTTGAAGACCCTCGTGGCCTGGCGCTGCTTGTTGCTGCTGGCGTCGTCCATTCTGCCACCGCGCCCTCCGCAACACTGCTATCAAAAACAATACAAATATAAGCGTAAATTATTTTGTAAAGATGTATAAATGTATTTCAACAGTGTGTAAGAATTGCAGAAAATTAGACCTCCCGAAATCTTTAAGAAACGGTTACATTCCATAATTCCGAAAAACATTTTCCGTTTTTTTTTAATCCCGATTTTTTTAACTCCTAACCTATTAAAACTCCGATCATCAAACTTCCGACTCTTAAAAGCACGAATATTTAAAATTCCGAATATCAAATTACCCCACATACGCATTCCACACTTTTGCCTGCAGTAGTTTAGGCTTACATTGATCGAAACTACTCATGTACTGTAATTATAATTATACCAAATAAACTGAGTGAAAATTTATTTAGACATTAACAGGTCATATACGGGCATATCCACCGCAGCTAGTATACCCAGCGCGTAGATCCGTCAATGTAATGTTAGATGAATTCTACCGTACATTGACAGATCTGCCCGGTGGGCATAGCCGCCAGACGTATCCGGCAGGTATGCCCGGACGTACCTATATGGGCGCCATTGCCTACAATTTGACATTTAACCTGCTTTTTTGTATCATAATGCTCATTTTCAATTCAAATACATACGTGGACCCTTGCGTGGCTCCAGGTTTTGCGCCACCGCTACAAACTAACTCTGCGCAGGCTCGCCACCCTGCAACAAAGATGAAAAACAAATGAATAAACATTTTGGAGCGAAAGCTGGCAGCTATAATGAAATCACTACGATAAAAAGTGATAAGATGCGTTGTTGGCGATATTAGTAAGGCTGCAAAAGAAACAAATTACCGATTCAAAACATATGGAACCAGATCCTCACTTGACATTAAAGCAATGGTTTGATGAGAAATGTGTAGAGGCTTGTACAATATTTCAAATGAAACAGTATCATCCTATACTCAGTCGTAACCCTTTATATTTTCTCTAAGCACATTTCAAATCTACAAAGGCAATAAAATCGGCAATTTACTACTAAAAGAGTGAACAAGAAAGATTATGTTACTTGTTACGGTATTTTCACAATTCGCAGATTTCAGATAATCTCAAAGCTTCAAACAACGTCTGTGGAAGGAATGTCGACTTTGTAGAAACAATCGTAAGGATCAAATTGCATCGAGGCAAAAAGCTTCTTTGAATTTGAACCTTTTTTATTATCGGGGCACGAATTAGGTGGGATAAAGTCGGGTAATACCTACGGAGATTTTACATCAATCAATACAAGTCTTTTTACAAAGGTTTAGCTTGATACTGAATAAAACATGTTTTAACACTTTCGCTGACAAGAACCCGAGAGCCGGGTTCATTTTGTATATGATTCAAGGAGCTAAGCACTCAATGTGTTACGAGGCTCATTCAGGTACACAACAGGAATGAAAGGGACGCTCACTGACTATTTTTTGGTTGGATAACGGTTACTAAATTACCACGCCAAACAGACGGACGGGACGTTGGCTCCTATTTTACACTTTTTATCAGGATTTAAGCAAAAATAGAGGCTGAACTACTAAGTAAGTATAATTGTTACATGGAAATTCTAAATAGGCTAGGTTTGTACACTCACCATCAGCTATATCGGAACGAAAGTGCTAACAAAAATCATAACACGGATAAAAAAAAAATCAAAATTATTTATTTCAAATAAAAAGCACAATTTCGTGATATATGGGATGGGGCCTTCCGGTAGGCGAAAATGCCTGTGTTGGAAGACACCGCTCTCCTTAGGTTACTTGAGGTACTTGAGGTATTCATCGTTATGTCAAGGCGTTAAAGTTATATTTAGATATTTATGAGCACCACTGATGGATGTACAACTTGTATTAACATATAAGTACCTTATAGTTTATCTAAGCTATGTATATGTAGTATGAAATCTGCTAAACAAATGTAAGTAGTAGTTTTCACATATAAGCCTTAAACTTCAGAAAACATTTACTTATAAATCAAAAAGTCTTGTCAAATCAAAATCAAAGTGTTGCCGTTGCAAGTAATACCTATATTCCTAACGTTTCTCATCTAAAATTAACAAAGTCCGCCGTTACATCCCTCAGTCTGGTCGCTGCCAGGTTGTCACAACTATTCAAATATATTAACTATTTATTCAAATTTCGCTACACTTCCGCGTTGTTAGCTTATCACTACCACCGTAAGCCTGGCCTACAATCACGTGTAGTTGTTACGGATATAAGTCTCAAAATGTATTAGCGACGACCATCGCATTGCATCTTAATCTCTATTACAACGGCATAAGGCATATCAATGGTCAGTTACGAGTCTTTGTACAGTCACCATCAGATATATGGGAACTGCCGAGGTGCCCACAAATATATGAACATTCAGTCTAACGCTTTGACAATAGAGGCGTGTGCAGATATCTGTGAGCACATCGGCAGCTTCGATGGGGACTGTACGATGGTTTGTGAGTATGCCTATACTCACAAACCGTCCCAGGGTTGACTGATGAGTCACCATTGAATCCTGTCAAAACATTAATCAGTTTCAAAGTATTCCACTTCGTATGCATAATTTTACGGTGTTTCTGCGAAATATCAGGTTGCCGTGCGAATATTGGCAACACCCGACCCCGACACCTATGCCGGTATAATCTATCCAAATCGGATGCCGCGCTACGTCGGGCGTCACAAATTGCGTTAAGGCGGGTTCACACTCGCGCGAACGATCGAGTCTATCCTAATACTATCCAGTCTAGTGTGACCCTGGAATCCGTGAAATTTACGTAAAATTCAAGAACACTCTTATACTGGTTCTTACAATCATTTGAAAGCGATAACCATCTACAGACTCCGTTTTGTAAAGATAAACGAAAACGAGACGGCTATGGGCCGTGAGCCACTACCAGTCAGTTTGAACTCCTGATCATCAGCATTCACTTGCCTTTGTTGTTTTCTGAGGAACAACAAACATAAATAAAAATAGAAAGACAGGTTGTGTGTGAAATATATGGAGCTGCTAATATTACTGTAACAACGTTGTAATCTACCCTGTTTTATGAAAATAAATGACTATGACTATGAGGGTGGGCGAAGCATGTATTTCTATTCCACCCATAATTCCATACTTATCTTCTGTCTCTCCTCATCTCCTTGTTCCTTGACATAGTGTCGAAAACTTGCCAAAATTATTAATTCGAATTACCCCCTGATCACGCTAAAGTTTAAAGAGGGACCGTACGCGATTACTTGCATCGTATTAGGTCTGCATAAGCAAGTGATCTATGATGGAACGACAACCTAGGATGGAATATTATCCGCGTGCTCGGATAATCATTTTATGCAGATGCGAGTTTCGCAAATGGAAATGCGAACAGTTGTCAGTGAGAGCGGTTTCGGCAAACGAATCACTTTGTACAGCACGCTGGGGCGAAATGTAGGTAATATTTTGATGCTGCTGAAATCCTTTACACACGTATTGTGGTTTCCATGGTGTAGGTTTCAGTTGAAAACTTTTGGAACGAAATGATTATGATATAGTCACCTAAGTGCAGGTATATGTATGAGAATATCAAAATGTCGGGACTAAACAAAGTCAAGGTACAAGACACGGATTTATGTTTGTATCAGTGGAGTGACTTGACGTAGCCTACTTTGCGAATTTGAATTTGCCAGCCGTTTCGAGTCGTTGTATGTGCACATATAATAAATGAAAAAATTAGGTACAAGAATTTTCTTTTTCAGTAAATTTAATATAATTAACGTCAACATTAATTTGTTTTTGTGACGTACGATCACAATTTGTATGGTGGCGGGTAGAATAGCTTTTTTTATAATAAATCAGTCTGTTGCTAACCCACGCCTTTTATTGACGTCTCACTGGCGCTGAGGACGGGATTACGGTTTTTTTTTCTTTATTCGCGTGCATAATACAGTTAAAAATGCCTATTGGGAAAATTGAGCCGTTTAATTTGTCATCTAAACAGTGGCCTGCGTATGTACGTCGCGTAAATCAGTACATACTCTTGAACGATGTTGAGGACGACTTAAAAGTGCCGTTGTTAATAACGGTGGTTGGGGATGCGACATATTCGCTAATGTGTGACTTGTGCTCGCCCAATTTTCCGGAGGACAAAACGTATGTACAGCTAGTGAAATTAGTTACGGATCACCTTGAGCCACAAAGGTCGGAGATTGCCGAGCGACACATTTTTCGGCAGCGAAGACAGCGCGCGGGCGAGTCGCTCTCGGAGTACCTACAGGATCTTAAACATCTAGCTTCGACATGCAATTTTGGGAGCGCAATCCTCGAAGAAAATCTCCGAGACCAGTTCGTTTCCGGTTTAGCGAGTGATATGATGCGGTCGAGAATATTCGCGGAGAAGGATATCAAGTACAAGGAGGCGGTGGAACTGGCATTGGCTCTGGAGGCCGCTGAGAAACATGCGGAAGTAAGCGGTACTACGAGAGCAGGGCTAACGGCAACAGGCGGCGAGGCGGGCGAGGGCCTGCATTTCACTAGGGGCGCGAGAGGCGCGCCGCGGACAGGGCGCGGAGGCGGCGCAGGCGGCGCCCGCGGGCCGGGCGCGAGCGGCGCGCCGGCGGCGGCGGCCGCGGGCGAGTCGAGGGCGAGGGCTTGCTGGCGCTGCGGCAGGGCGCACCAGGCGGACAGGTGCCGTTTCAGGAACTATAACTGTGATGAGTGCGGCCAGCGGGGCCATCTAAAAGGTATGTGCAAACAAGTGCGCGGAGGTGGCGGTCGGCACCATTTTGTTGGCGAGGAATCGGACGACGACGGCATTTTTAACATTAGTGTGACAGTGCAAGGCAGTAAGCCATATTTTATTACGCTAACTGTCGATCAACATAAGATCGTCTATGAGATAGACACCGGCAGTCGCATCTCGGCAATAAACGAGGTCATGTATAGACAGCTATTTAGTAATAAAAAAATAATGACGGACAATACAATGTTTTACGGATTTTCAGGTTCACCATTAAAATCGTTTGGTTACATTGAGGTGGAGGTAAAGTTAAATGAAGTTCAGAAGTTATTACGTTTGTATATCATTCAGAGGGGCGCGCGGCCTTTGTTGGGGCGTGAATGGATACGCGCCCTTAATATCACACAAATAAACCTCCATGCAATCACAGACGACCAATTCGTGAATCAACTTTGTAACGAATATCCCGAGGTATTTAGTGATAAGCTAGGTACTTGTAAGCAGTCTATTCAACTACAGCTGACGGACACGGAACCGGTTTATGTGCGAGCTCGGCCAGTTCCACTAGCACTGCGCGCGCGAGTCGAACAGGAGTTATCACGTCTCGAAAAAGATGGGTCTATTTACCGCGTGGACCATTCGGACTATGGCACCCCCATAGTTCCAGTTGTCAAGGCCAACGGAAAGATCCGGATATGCGGCGATTATAAAATTACGATAAATCCGAAATTAAAACGTAATTATTACCCATTGCCGCGCATAGATGAGTTGTTTGCGAACCTTAGCGGGGGGGAGAGGTTTACAAAAATAGACCTTCGGCACGCGTACGAACAGTGCTTATTGGCGGAAGACTCGCAACCGTATACCGCTATAACTACGCATATGGGTACCTACGTTTATAGGCGTACGCCTTACGGTTTATCTTGTGTACCCGAAAAATTCCAAAAACTTATGGAAGAAACATTACGCGGGGTACCCGGCTGCGTGGTATTTTTGGATGACATTTGTGTCACGGGCACAAATGATGCTGAACATGTTAAAAATTTAAAATCGGTACTTGAAAGACTGCGAAATATGGGCTTAACAGTTAAATTAAGTAAATGTTGTTTTTTGCAAGATAGTGTGAAATACCTAGGTTTTATTATTAATAAGGATGGCTTGCGTCCGGATCCAAGTAAATTGGAAGCTATTTCCAGTGCGCCGCGGCCGGAAAATGTTTCACAATTAAAGAGTTTTTTGGGTATGTTGAATTATTATGGACGTTTTATTCCTAATCTTAGTAGCTTGTTAAATCCGTTACATAATCTTTTGAAAAAAAAAGAAAGCGACTGGAAATGGGACTCCGCCTGTGAACGTACGTTTACTGAGGCTAAGAAAACTCTCCTGAGCGAGCGGATACTGGCACATTATGAGGAGGGGCGCGAGTTGGTATTATCAGTAGATAGCAGCGCGTACGGTCTGGGCGCGGTATTGGCGCATCGATACGCGGGCGGCGTTGAGCGTCCGATCAGCTATGTGTCGCGCACGCTTAGTGCAGCGGAACGAAACTACAGTCAGCTCGATAAGGAGGCACTCGCCATTTTATTTGGTGTCACTAAACACCATCAATATGTGTTTGGCCGGAGGTTTACGCTGCGCACCGACCACCAGCCGCTAACGCATATTTTTGGTGAAAAGGGAGGCATTCCACAGACCGCGGCGAGCCGGCTACAGCGGTGGGCGGCCCGCCTGGCGGCTTACGATTTCGCGATCGAGTTTGTGCGTTCGGCCGATAACGGCCCGGCGGATGCGCTGTCACGGTTGCCGCTATCTCAGGAGGGTTCACATTCGGACGCGTTAGATTATGTAAATTTAGTGGAGGAGTGTCTACCTATTTCGTTTAAAGAGGTAGCGAGCGAAACAGAGCGAGACCCTATATTATGTAAAATTAAAGGTTATGTCCTTTTTGGTTGGTCACCCTCAGGACCCAGTTGCGATGAGGTAAAGGCCTACTTAGCTAGAAAAAATGAATTGCTAACAGACCGGGGCTGTTTAATTTATAAATATAGAATAGTAATTCCGGGTAGTTTAAGAAAACGAATATTAGAGGAATTACACGAAGGCCATTTGGGAATGAATAAAATGAAAAATTTGTCACGAAGTTACGTTTATTGGCCAAGTTTAGATCGCGATATCGAGAACATTTGCCGCGCGTGCCCGGCATGCCGCGCGGTGCGCGACGCACCGCCGCGCGCACCGCTCCACTCGTGGGAGTTCCCACTAGAACCGTGGGGACGTGTACACGCGGACTTTGCTGACTGCGCGGGAGTACGCTATCTAATAGTGGTAGACGCGCATTCGAAATGGGTGGAGGCAGTTTCAATGCGCGGTACCGACGCGGCCGCGACTATTCGGGCGTTGGGTACGATTTTTGCACAATTTGGCCTACCATCGCAACTGGTAACTGATAACGGGCCTCCATTTTCATCGCAACAATTTAAGTTGTATTGTAATAAGAATTATATTAGACATGTAACTTCGGCTCCGTATAGGCCCCAAGGGAACGGTTTAGCTGAGAACGCAGTAAAAACCATTAAGAAATGTATTAAGCGAGCATTACATGAAGGCAAGGATGTGAATATCGCCTTAAACACATTTCTCCTTCAATATCGAAACTGTGATCACGCGACGACCGGGGTATCGCCGGCCATAGCGTTACAGAAGCGCCGCCTGCGCACGCGGCTGGACGCGCTGCGGCCGGACACCGCGGCCGTCGTACGTGACGCTCAGGAACACAAAGCGGCGCGTTCGACAGGTACTTATCGCCGGTTTGAAGTGGGGGACGTAGTATTGGCTCGGGACTACACAGCAAAGGGGGATAAGTGGGCTGAAGGAAAGGTGGTCAAGGAAACGGGACCGGTTTCCTACAGAGTAGACGTGGGGAACGGAGTCGAATGGCGCAGGCACGCTGACCAGTTATTGCCGGCGAATAGCTCGAACAAAGGTCGATATTCACTTTCTCGCATGAGTATGGGCACTTTGCCTGAGGAACCGGAGGGGCCCAGTATGGATTCCGAGGGGGACACGTTTGAGGATGCGTCCGAGGGGGCGGAGGACGCTTACGGGGCACCGCAACCCGGGTCTGAACACTCGCGCGAGTCGGCGGAGACCTCGGCAGGCCCGCCGACCTCGCCGGCGCCCGCGCCGTCCGGCCCTTCGAGCGCGTCCGCTCGGGCACTGCGTGCGTACAACCGAGCTAAACGTACTCTAATAAATGTATTAGAATAGAGGTCACCATTGTCAGAACTTGGAAGGGAGAAAGTGTGACGTACGATCACAATTTGTATGGTGGCGGGTAGAATAGCTTTTTTTATAATAAATCAGTCTGTTGCTAACCCACGCCTTTTATTGACGTCTCAGTTTTGAAAATAATACCAACATTGATATTAAAGGGCGTAACTATAGGACGTCCTGGCGCCCAATGCATCGAGATTTCAGTTTGTACATGATCAATCGTCCCCAAATGAACATGACAATGCCCTGAAAATTGCGCCTGGAACACCCCTGTTGCAGCATAAAATAACTAGGAGATTATCACATGAAAACGATAAAAAAAACCACCAAAGCAATAATATCAGATTATGCTTTCACATTATCCCGTCCACAGAGCTAGGTAATAACATCGAGGTGACCTGAGGTAATTCTAGAAGTCGTAAAGGATATTAACCTAGATTGTTTCGGTCGGTTCCGAGGTACAGTCTGCAGCGCAAGCGCGCAGGACTTGTACTGCTAGTAGTATACAGAAAATAAGCTTTGAAATAACATAATCCTTCTTTAGCTCTCGGGAAAAACACAGTTATCACTACGGTAATGATAAAAATAAAAACAAAAGTTTTTACATTAGGTATATCCTCCGTTCCGGCAAAGACATAGGTATAATGGCGCCAAGATGACCTGAGGTAAGTCTAGAAGTCGTGAACGTAATCCACCTAGATCGCTCAGGTTGTTTACCCGGTATAGCCAGCGCTAGGTCGCAAGTACATGTAGGTACTTCTCGCAGTCGCAACACACATTCAAATAAAACGTATCTACCTAAGCAATCTTCCAAAAAACTTAAGTTTTCAGCGGGCATCCAATCTTCAAGCCTCGGATATTGTAAATTTTTCCACTTTTTCCTAATCTTATACGTCTACAATAATTTCTTAAGTTATTGTTATACATAATTTTGTCTTCTGATTCCGCGATTGTTATTTATTGAACTCAAGCACTTTAGAACAGATTAATCGCGTTTATTAACACCGTGACCCTACGTTTCGAGCCAGCCATCGTCTTAACCCTGTGAAAACGAGGCTAGCTGAAAATTACCCCATTCAAAATCGCAAGCCCCTTCCGACCCGTAGTAAAGGTCTACTTTACAAATTATTCTGTTTCTACTAGGGCATTAGCAAGGATATTATACGCTATGAATAATAGCTTCTTTGGTTTCTTTTTTCCTTTAAGTGGCCGTAACGTTGAATTCGCTTGTAAGCAACAACAAGCAAGAAAGAGAAACAATTCCAACATGACGTCAATAACTTGCTAGATTTCCAGTCTCAAATACTGTTTCTAATATGTGTTGTAAAGATACAATATTTATTAGGCGTTACTGACAATGACATGGCCCTAGAAATAGCACAAAAATTACAACGAACAAATTTCACTTCTTTTCCTTAAAACCATCACAATTTCCATTCGGGTTATCCAAAAACAGGCACTCTGTTTTAATTCAACATCTACTTTGTCATTCGCCAAGCAGTAATTGAATTTCTGAATTTTTCATCAACATAAAATATTCCGCCGTATTTATTTTGCACGGTGAAATACCTATCCGAAGTCTGTCTGAAATAATTGAAAACCAAATTAGGCAAGTAGGCCACCAAACTCCGGTTCTGCATATTTGAAAATCGTCGTTTGATTCAAGCAAGAATATGTTTAAAAAACCGGCCAAGAGTATGTCGGGCCATGTGCCTCTGTCACAATAGGCAATCTTAAAAAGGGTGCCAATAAATGTCATGACAATAAAAATGTAGTATCTTCGCAGTTCTTACGATTTATACGCCCTTGTAACTAAAAAGATACGTTTTTAGCAAACTCTTATTTTTTTAATACCTATCCAATGATACCTCACACTTTAAGGCTTGAAAAGAAAATAAAAAATCACCCGCCGCTTTACGTGTAGGGGGAGGTAGCACAAAAAAAAAACTCTTTTTATTTTACTATCTTGTCGGCATGATTATATATTCATACCAAATAACAGCTAAGCCGCAGACGAACGGACTGCCACGACAGAGAGACATGGCGAAACTATAAGGGTTCCTAGTTGACTACGGAGCCCTAAAAATCGGAAAAGTCCGCCGTAGTAATATTAATTTATTTGAATAAGTGATGAGATTTGGTTGGAGTTATACAGCCAGGAGTGTAGACTAAGTTTACAACTTTTTGTTAGGACGCCTTGGTAACAAAACAATTTTAGTGTCCCTCTTTTGAATAGGCTTTTAGACTCATATCGAATTTGGCATAAATAATAATTATTTTTAAAGTAACGTTACGTAACCTCTGCTGTGACATTGAAAGAGAACAAATAACGGAACAATGTACAACAACAATTTGGCAATTGTTGTTTTCCTTCATACTGACGACTACCACAGGCAACCTATGGACTACCATGGCTGACATCGTTTTCGCCGGATTACGTAAAAGTTTTTTGTAGTTTTCCAGGGCATAATAAAATATAGATATTTTGTTTCTTTTAATTGGTCATTAATTAATAATATAATACCAACTTCAAAAAAGCATCAAGTAGCCTATTGTGTTTAAGGGCTAGGTTGCCGTCGAGAGCTCAGTGCAGGCAGCTGACGTATAACCCGGGAAAACGCTAGGAAGGAAAGATGATCCAAATCAAGTTTATTAGGCCACCGTAGGGTATGTTTCCATAACAGTTTTTAATTCGAATCAAACTTAGGGCGAAGTCCTAATATACGAAATAAGACAAACAGACTCCATTACTCGCAAGCCGGCTCGCCATCTAATAAATTACTGTGAGAAAATTTGCATAATTTGTGTGACAGAAATCGCTGAGTTTTTCCGCAAACAGTCCTGTTTCGTTTTGATAACTGCCGAGGAATTAAATTAAAACTAATGTTGTTTTATGTAGGTATGCCTGGAGCCTGAGCGTCGAGTGTCTGCGCACAAAAACTACATTAAAGAAAGAAAGAAAAACGTTTATTCGGGACGCTTCAGTGTACAAGAATATAAAAGACAATACGGTTAGAATAATAGCGTCACTGAAAAGGTTTCTACTCAGCTTGATGTCAAGGTACCTTTTGCGTACCTTGACGCTGGTTTTCCACAGAAACCTTTTCAATAAAACGTGACAAGTTGCACAAACACACAATCATGCATGTAAAATAAGTATGCTCTTATTTTTATTAAATAAAACCTACATATTTATATATTTACTTTTATATAAGTCTGAGATCAACATCAACAACCTCAAAAGCTTATTGCTTATTATTGTATTTAGCGGTTGGCCACATTGCAACAAAGTTATATAAAGGGGCGGAGAAGCTGAATTAAATTATTTTTATTGTTTAGGACAAACCACAGACATATCACTGTGTCTGTGTCGCTTGTTATATCAAATAAAACACAAAATATGATTTATATTTTTGCCAGAAATCGTTATTCACATAAGATTTCACTGCATGTACATTTCTAACAACACGATGTATTGAATAGTACAGTGATCCAAAGTAAACAAACTAAAATTTAATGAGGACTCGTTATTTTGTTTACGATTTCTTATAGCCATGATTTCCACGCGGAATAGAGCCTCCTTGTTAGAATACGATTACATTGATTTATTTTGAATAATCTGTTTTAAAAATTCAGTACTATGGTATTAACGAATGAGCACGTAAAAAGAAGAAGAGGCCGTCCTAGCTCACTAATAATCATAAACAAATAAGGCGTACCCGATAGACATTCCAAAATAATCAGGATAATACAGCAAACATTTTTGGGTGTTTCATACTTTTTAGCGAATCCAATGTCGAAGCTTTGTATGTAAGAGCCAATTTTTTTTGCGATTTCGAATTTGATCATGTAGTAAACATTGTTACGGATGACCATACATAATCACATCCATAAATACTGCTAGTTATAAAAGATACATGCTGTATATTCTCACCTTTATAAAAGCTAATTCTTGAAACTTAAACAATAAGATAAATACCGCCTCTATTTTTAACGAAAAGCGTAATGATTGTTTACTTTGGCGTAAAACTTTGTTACTATGAATAATGACGCAATAGATATAAATCATCTGCGCAGACGTTCATGTTTACTTTACCAAATCTCCCAATATTAAAGATTTGCGAATTAAAATTAACCTAAAACCTGGTAATGGAATTCCCTTTGCTTACCGAGCGCATGATTCGAGCGCCATTCGTAAATTCAAACCCTGAATTGACATAGCTTACAGCGCTTTTGGCTCGTTTCAGTAGTCCGTATTCTTATCACGGGAGATTTTAGATAAGTTTTTTTTTTCTCAAACATAAATTGGTAAAGTGATAATAGAAATTGTTAAAAACCTACCACCACATCAGCTACAACGTACACCTCTGCGACTTAAAGTAGCCGCGCCTGCCAGTCCAGAGTGCGTAGCCAAGATGCCAATCGCTCACGCTCAGTCGCTAATAAAACGCAACTGTCTTTGCCACACTAATAAGTAAGAGTGATAGAGAGCGGTAGCTACGATACGTTATCAAGCGTGAGCGATTGGCATCTTGGCTACGCACGCAGTATTGGTTAAGATACAGCCACCGCAGAAGCCATCGCTATGTAATGTAATGTTGATTTATCGAAGCTTTCGTAGAATCTTAGTTACTGCTGGAAAACCGTCGGAATCATATTAAAAGTGGATTTTTTTCTAATTGGTATCTTAAATTTCAAAACGACATCCGATGATGTCCGGTCCGCGGAGGTGACAACACCGCTATAACTGTCCGAAGATGACTGCCCGATGCAGTCGAAACATGTCACGCGTATTGTAATAATAATACGTGAGTTTTAACCGTTTTTAAATTTAATGTTCAGTCATCATCATCATCATATCAGCCGAAAGACGTCCACTGCTGGACATAGGCCTCCCCCAAAGATTTCCACAATGACCGGTCCTGCGCCACCCGCATCCAGCGGACTCCTGCGACCTTGACCAGGTCATCAGTCCACCTTGCGGGGGGCCTACCCACGCTGCGCCTTCCGGTACGCGGTCGCTACTCGAGAACTTTTCCGCCCCAACGGCCATCGGTTCTACGTGTAATGTTCAGTATGACTCACGAAAGTTTAAATTGTATAAAATTCGTCGGAAACATATCTCTGAATACGACTCGTGGTGTCAAATGCGAGAATAACCTTTAACTGCGATATGACGACTGTTTCCACAAATAGTTGACGTTTAATTCTCACACGGCTTTTCCATTAGCAAATAAGTTCGGAAAGGTAGATTAATCGTTATGAAACCACTCTGAATATTTTAATAAAATTAAAATGTGTCACACTTTATATGCGATGCTTACAAACGATATTTCGCAGATTTTGATTTACGTTATAAAGATGTACTCGACTTATGGCAAGTACATTTTTTTTGTGAAAATAGAACGGATTCAATACACACTTTTATTAAGCCTCGCCGTTGCGCAAAGATTGGTGGATTAATTGGGGTTTAAGGCGTGTGGGTAGCGGTAAGGCGTGCGACTTTCAATCCGAAGGTCTCGGGTTCAAATCCTGCAGGCTCGTACCAATGAGTTCTTCGAAACTTACGTACGAAATATCATTTGATATTTACAAATAGCTTTTTTTCAAAACGGACTTATCCCGATAAGGCCTAGTTTACTCTCTGGGTTGAAAGACTTGGAAGGTCAGATGCAGTCCTTTTCGTAAAACCGTTTACGCCAAATCTTGGGATTAGCTGCCAAATCGGACCCCAGGCTCCCTGAGCGGTGGCATAGCCGGTAAAACGCTAGGAAGAAGATTTAGCCTCACCGTATATACCTAGCACATGTCGATCAAAAATCGACTTAATTACGTGAGTGACCCGTTTTAAATATTATTTAATGTGTCTGTTAGACATGAAATTTGGTATATTACCGTAAGTAATTGAGTTCATCAACATGGAGCTGATATTATGAAGCAGCCGAGTACCTAAAATAATGAACTCATCGAGGACGTAAAGCAACTACATCGAGTTATGGTTCATTAGAAATATCTCTAGGGAGTATTGATCGACGTTCGAAGAACAGGAACCACAGTAAATATTAGCTTGTATAAGTGAATGCCAATTTTTTAAAAATGTTTACCCTGTTTTGTTTAAATTCACGTTTTCAGACTCCTATATGCCTCGATTCGTTAAGATTTGAATTAGAACCCTGACAACAATTTGTTCCAAATGTGAGAGTATGTAACCCTCTCACGGCGAAATGATGACAAATCCCGGCCAGTAGTTCACGTTTAATTCTAACACGGCTTTTACATCAGCAAACAATCTCGGGTGAAAGTTTCACTTTGCAAAAACTCCGACGTGAGACGGAATATTTTAATAAAAGATCTTAGCAGAGAGTATAGGTCATTTACCATATAGATGGAGCATACTTGTGCGGACTCAACACTATTTATGTGTGCTCTGTACGTCAGCCAGTTACGCCTCGTATCTACGGAGGTACACAGGGTCCGGCCTCTGCCTAACAGCGTGGCGTGGCTTACGTATTGCAATAAAGACCTTACCAGATACGTATGCAACACCCCTTTGGCTCTCTGCGTATAGTACCTTCTTACAACGCTTCCTTGCGTCCCGCATTTGCCGGCCAAATACGTTCGGGCAATCAGTCAGATCTCCACAGCGGGTATTTCCGGCAGATATACCCGAACGTATATGGGCAGCTATTCGCTACGAGTCAACGCAACACAATTTACTGCGAAGGGAAGCGTTATCTAAACACCACGTCTACGCTTTATGAAGCGGAGTCTATTTATGAAAATCTACTTCAAAGTTTGAGAGCCATTAAGACATTTTTCCGTATAAAATTACAGTCGATGTTTCGACGGAGCGAGCGTCGCTAATGTATTTTCGTGGAAATCAATCAAGATTGTAATGGAGTCGTTACAGTGTTTAGGTAAACGGAATGTAATCAAAGTTTGATAGCCAATATTAAAGCACTTAAGAGCATCCATCATGGATCCATCTCGTTGTATTGGAGCCAGAGACGTGGTAATAAATAGACGCCGAATTTACTGCGGTACGAAAGTTGTGGGGTGTTCCAGTGATGACAAAGAAATAAGGTTTAAACCCTACTGCGGCCCGAAGATGGTCTTGGGTCTTAGCGACAACGAGCTGTCTCCGCGCTGAAAACTATCTGATTTAGTTTTTTTTTTGTAGGAGGTAAAGCCCAAAACTTTGAATTACCTTATCAGTACATTATATTTGTTATGTCTCTGGTTAGTGACTGTAAACTTACTTACATTATTTAACTTAAACCTCCGTGACAGAGTGGTCGATCGGAAGGCTGCAACTTTTTATATGGAGCAAGCGCATGCTCCCATTTCCTCTTAAAAGCTTCCATTCGTCCTCTTTATATTTTACCACTAACTGTATATGTCTGTGGTCGTGGCAATGACCCCAGTTGCCCTGCTCAGCATTCGAAGAGTGTCTCCATCCATCACGGGGGGCAGGTGAGAGAAGGGGGTAGGGTGTGTTTATTGTAAATTCTTGCGAGCCCGGCTGCCATACCTTTGGCACGTTTCGCGGAAGCTTTGTAATACAGACGGAAGCCTTGTTATAATTTATTTCAGAACGAGACTCGATTGTATTATTTATAAGCGAGATATCCTAGATATTAAAACTTGTATGGGTTGTCACATCTTTGGACACCGAGAATACTCCGCTCCACTGCCCTTTGGCAAACCTAGAGCCGGGATTTCTGCGCTTCAGTTTGACGAGCTAGCCTAATATGGTCGGTTTATCACTGTTGCTGTCACTTTCTAACAAGTTTGCAAGTGCGAAAGTGACGCATAGCGATAGCCGATAAAATAGAGACCGTACCAACCCTTTAGGTTTGGGTGCCATGCCATAGGTGAGGATGGGCAAGATATACACATGACAACGAGCTATCCATGGAGCTAGCTATGGAGCGGAGTATCCTGGATGTCCGAAGATGTGACAGAGTGTGTAGCACAGAGCTTCGCTCCAAAACTAATATTAAAACAGTGGAATCTCGGGAAACGAATCTCATATGAAGCGCTAAAGATTTAGTGACAGCGATATTTGATATTATGGATGAAACTAAGAGATTTTGACATGGTGTTTCCAACATACAATTAAATCGACACGGTTTAAACAAATTTAAGTTACAGAAGTTAAAACGTTAATTTCATTATTATAGAGGACAAATGTAAGTTTTCGCGTTACGAAGGTAAAAAGGTTTACCGTGTAGAGAAAAGCGTAACTTAATTCGGGTTAGTTAGGTTAAATATTTGTAGTCGTAGAGGGTTTGGGTTTAGAGGATCTACCATGTATTATAACGCGTTTTAACTTTGTAAATACGGATAATTAATCCAACCCGAAATATCTCTCTTCCTGAGTATGAGCTGATTGCGTAGTTCATTATATTAAAGGAAAATGTCCCAAAGATTATAATAAAAAAAATCGTATAAGTTTAAATAAGTGTACTGCGAGTGTGTTTGCACTAGCTAGCGAAAACGATGTACGTGAACGTAAAAATGATGGAAAAGGTAGTCATAATGAGCATACATTTTATTTCATGGAAACGGAATTTTTCTACTACTTTGTAGTAAGTAATTCTGACAAAAAAATCCGTTCGTCATGAGTTGTACAGTGTGAATGGTTAACTGGCGCATTCGGTAGGATTTGACTGAAACGTACAATTTTGAACACATGAAAGATAATCTGTAAAATATGTAAATAAGTTAATACTTAATTAATGTCGCTCGAAACATAGGTACTTTGCGTAATAGCGGATCTACTCAAGAGTCTGTTCACCCGCATACCCTGGAGCCTAAATGGTCTCGTACCGTGCGGTTTAAGAGGAACTTCCTCCCGCGGACGCTCCGGCTGTGGAATGAGCTCCCTGCCACTGTTTTCCCAAAGGACTACAATATGGGGTTCTTCAAAAAAGGAGTGTTAAAGTTTTTAAAGGGTCGGCAACGCGCATGTAACACCCCTGGAGTTGCAGGCGTCCATAGGCTACGGTGACCGCTTACCATCAGGCGGGCCGTATGCTTGTTTGTCACCGTCGTAGTATTAAAAAAAAAGTCTTTAGTATCGTTCAAGTTGAAAGAAACGTACAATATCAGCCATCATCAAAGTACAGTCAACCATATAATTTAAACTTTCGTGAGTCATGCTGATATTAAATTGCAACGGTTAACACTCACGTATTATTTTTAATTTTTTATCACAATAGGCGTGACATGTTCGCCTGCTTCGTGGCGCGCGACCCGTTACCTACGCTGGTCTCGGGCAGTGATGCCCGAGCCGCGAAGGTGACAACACCACTCTGTCTGTCCGACGGTGACTGCCCGATGCAGTCGAAACATGTCACGCCTATTGTGATAAAAATACGTGAATGTTAACCGTTGCAATTTAATACAGTCAACCAATTTGAATCCTAGCCCACTCTCAAAACCATGTCAAAATGGCTCGCAGTAAGAGATTTCTTACTATTTTTAGCGTCACTATGACATAGTCTAGTCTAGAGATCCAATTGGTTAACTGTACACGCAATAACAACAGCCCACAAAAACCGACGGAGCCCTACAAAGTCATCCAGATTTTTCCTTAATCATCAAATTTCAATTCCAAACATTAAGTGAAAATCGCTTTATCGTGCCCCGATAAAGTTTCATGGCGACATAAAAACGTGACCGGCCATTGATTGATTTCGGTAATAAATAAACAGGGCCCCAACGAATTTCCCAAGCTCCGTGCCCCGCATACAAGAGTTATTATTCCCCGTATTTTAACTTTTCTAATCACAAATTTTCGAACTCGCAAGGTTGAGTATTATTTTATGTCGGAACGTTTAAAAGTTTTCGTCTGCGAGTGACAAGGAGCGTGACACATTTAAGAGTCTTTATTCATTAAAAAGCTTATGTATTTTTTTTTTCGATGTCGAAATCATAGTACTTAATTTCACTTTTTTTACTATACAGGACCATATACCACAGTCGTCTAATAGCATAAAACTTATAAATGTAGTGATTTTTTATGAGAAATATGGTTATATACTTTATTGTACACAAAATAGATCACTGAGAAAAATTTGACAACAACGGCGAACTTATCTTATTATAGGGATAGCAAAACATCGGCTGTTTCCGCGTGTAATTTTTTACGTTTTTTAACTAGCCTATAAGTGTCCCACCGGGTCGCCGGGAGACGCTGGATGCAGGTCTCTTCCAACCGGTACATATGGAGGTCCAAAGGGGAGGCCTATGTTCAGCAGTGGATGTCTTATGGCTGATATGATGATGATGAACTGTCCCACTGCTGGGCACAGGCCTCTCATCGTGATTTCCACAACTCTTGTGATCGAGCTTACTCTGACCAAGTAATGTTTATACTACATGTAAATAATTATGCGAACTAAATTCAAGTTTTGGCTCTTATAGCATCTAAAATTAAGATCAATGTATTATATCGTCAGCTGTAGGTTTAATTGGGGTAATACCTGACCCATAATCTAGTAACGCCCATATTTACCAGTCGGTTAAAATTATCTATACTATTGTCATAATTTGAATTGAAGTATTTGTGAAAGGTGTAAGGCCTCTTAAAGACCTAAATTCCGTTTCCGAAAGAGCTTCGACGATGTTTTTTACGGGTTTCAACGAGTGATATACAGGGTGGACGTAATTTGGGTAGGAAAAGGCGTACGAATGGAGACACGTGTTTTTGAAGCGAGCCCATTGAGGCTGGAGTGCGGCGGTAACGAGCACGTTGGAAATCACGTGTTGCTCAAGTAGTTGCTATGCCTGTCCACGCGGTATGGACTTTAGCACTGGCTCTATGCTGTGTATTTTACTTTTATGTCGAGCTGAAATGGTCTTTTAGCAATGGTAAATTTGATAGTAACCCATAATGAGAGGATGTATAGTATATCTCAAACCAACGTGATTCAGGACGAATTCTCATAACTCTTGAGCCTGGAGATCTTTCTGAGGTGCTCAACCAATATCGTCAAGTATCAAGTCAATATTGTGACGTACATATTGACTTGGTGGCTTTTGGGATTTTGTTTTCATAAAACTAGTTTAATAGTTTAAAGTTTAAAACTGAAGAGTCATGAAGATGATTATTAGAACACCAACATTACAAATACTCGTAATTGTCCGCCACAATCGATTTCTCAGACCTCGGACTCGCAAAAAAATCAGAACGGCCCTTGGATTTTTTTTATCTGATTTTTACTCAGTATCGCGAGCTTTTTCGATCCTAGTAGTAGAAAAAAAGTATCCCAAGATTTTTTTTCATTTCATTACTATTTTATCACACAATGGAAAGTTTGAAAAATGTATGGACATTTTGGGACACTTTTATCCTCCTACTAGTATCTGGAACCTACTCAGTATCTAGGACGATACTGGGTAACAATCACATAAAAATTCCAATGAAAAAAAAAACCGATACGAACCCCAACTAAGTACTCAATATGGCCGTTTTGCGATATTAATTCCCTTTTGGTCCCCATCTCCGCGTCGTGTGTTACTCCTTAAGTAGGTTCGTAGTCAATAAGACATTCATTGCTGTTTCAATGGCTCACGTGCCACAATGTAGAACAGTATAACACAGGGCACTAACTAAGAGTACCAGGGACAAAGGACGACCTTTTTGGTCCCTTAACCTTCATTGGCAAGAAATAAACGAGGTGATTCGGGTAAGTAAGAAAGCCATAGTAGGTGTTTAAATATGTACATTCTCATTCCACGGCACTGGCACTGTGCCGTGGTAACATTACATTGTAGGATTTCGTCGGATTAATATTAAATTGAAAGCAGTATTTGAGTATTACCTTTGATAAGCCAATTCACAATAGTATAATGGTATTTTATGTATACAATCATGACTAAACAAAGAGCTTTTCAATCGGAGGTTGTTGTTGATTAAGTAAGCTACGAGATTTGAAAACCTTGATTATTCTGAAGAAGCTTGAATATTTTATCAGACCGCCTATATAGGGTACTTCCCGTTGAACTAGAATCACGAAATTAGGAAAAAGCAAGAGCTTGTAGCACAAGTACTGGAGAAAATCCGAAAACCGTATAATTGCCGCACACTGAGAGTTCCGTGTCACCAGTATTTTTTTAGTATCAAAGGTCATAAATGGGGGCGAGCATCCTTTGTGCGGAACCCTCGGTGGGCGAGTCCGACTCGCACTTGGCCAGTTTTTTTAGTGTCCATAAGCGCATTGTAATGTGCCAACATTGAAAAATAAATACTTCTTGATTTATCATTCACCCGCTAAGCGCTGTGAATTACAGGGCTGTCTGCAGTTCACTTTACGGCGTATTTACAGAATAAACAGTTTTTATACTACTCTCCCGTACAACCGACACGTGTACTTCTAAGAACGCTACTGAAATAACAGTTGTACTCCACGGTTAAATAAGAATAACACACCTACTTCGAGGAAATTAGAGTAAAAATAAAAAAGCAGGTTTCCGTTTCACTGTGCGACCTGAATTTATTGTCCTTAGTTCAGAGATATAACGCTTATTTATTTATTGATAACGGTTTGCCAACAACTGTAATAGTAGAGCCACTTGTACCATCCAGAGTTATTCGACTAACCTGGAGGACCTAGGAGGAATAGAAGAACTTTTTTTTTTAATTTTATTTAACAAAAACATGGGTTTACATTTTTTTACACATCTAAGCCACTATTGGAAACCTCGAAGGTTTAATTAATAGATGGCGGGTAACTGGATACTCAACTAACCGATAAAATTGACACCATAAAAGTGTTGCAGTATTAATGCTTAATTTATTAATGCTTACGTCAGTAAGCTCTTTTTCGTACGAAACATTTATCGTTTGTATCATCATCAATGCAAAATTGTTCACTAATGTCATTCTGACCCAAATTTTTTGACGTTTTTATTCTGCTTTGTGTGTCCATTTCTTTTAATAACTCCCATACTTTATTAAACGATTAACTCTGGGCTAACCGGCTAACCCGAGGTGGCCCGCGTCGCGCCTAATAATACACTTAAAACACGGACATAAAAATCAATTTAAGTTTATTCACCAATTACAGACAAGTTCAACTTTACTTCAATTCAATCGGATCATTGCAGGAGATAAGCCTAAACTGTTTACTCTTAAATCACGTGGAAAATCTTATAATTTTAATCTTACTTACTTTTTCCCTTGAAAGAGCTTGGGTAAGAGGAAACAAGATATTTATCGCGGAAAAATGAGCAGCTCCTTAGGGATAAGAGTAATACGCTTGCCTTGTCTTCTAATATTATGAATGGATTGTCAGTATTTCTTTTTTCCTTTTTATGCGCTTTATGAGAAACAACAATGGTTTAACGCTTTTGTTAGATATTGTATGGGCCAACGGCCAACAGGTGGCAGGAGTATTTTTTCAGAAAAAAATAATGGGGAATTATTAATCGCCTAGCTAAAAATACTGTTTTGCACACCAATAAAGTCTAAATTCACATCAGAGCAATGTTCTGAGATGTATTTATAATTTTTATGCAGTGCCAGTATTTCAGTTAGGTCATGATTTTTTTCGTTGTGCCTTTAAATACTACCCGAATATAATCACGCCCAGTCAGATAACATCAAGAAATATAAATGCCAGTTGTGCTACTGTAATTACTGAGGTTCTTTTTAATTGGTTTTTAGGTAAGCACATAAGACAGAAGTCAGTTTTATGTAGTAGCTAACTCCAAAAGCCCCAAAGGTCCCAAAAGCTAGCACGAGATCTCTATCCAAATCTGGACCTACAATGCCTTTTATCGAAACGTTTGCAAAGCATGTGACATGAAAAAACATTGTGTGTGTGAGTGCTCAACACGAGTTTGAAATTGTAATACCTACCTAATGCACTGATCTATATCTTGTTGTTTTTTCTTCTGTTTAAGTCGTGAACAAACCCCTTTCCATTTGCCCTTCATGCAAAGTTCTACGTGCAAACGTGACCGTAATACCCGAAGGTAATAACCTAGACAGTGATTCGAGTTTCCATCAGGCACTCAGGCGGAGCACTTTATCTAGCTAGATCACGGCGCCTTAGTCATTAGGAACTTCGTCTAGCGACGCGCACTTGGGGGTCGCGCTACAATAGAGGTGTCCCATACAATACCACTTATATATAAACGTCACGTGAACGAGTTGTTACTATCACGTATCCAGACAATAATATCAATTTTCGATCAGGCAATCATGCGGAGCACTTTATCTAGCCAGATCACGGCGCCTTAGTTATTAGGAAACTTCGTCGAGCGATGCGCACTTGGGGGTGGCACTACAATAGAGGTGTGAGCCAGATTTATGTGAACTTGCAAGTCACGGGAATATAGCTGTAACTATCACCTAGATGGTGATATCGAGTTTTGATCAGACACTCAGGTGGAGCAGATCAGCCAGCTCACGGCACCTACTCGTAAGACTTCACCATGCCGCTTAAGTCATTAGGAAACTTCGTGGAGCAACATGCACTTGGCGGTCTCATACGATACACCCACTACGATATTCTCTTCATAGATCAGATTAGAGCAGAATTTAGGTCACACGAGATATGCTGTTCAAAAGGACTAATCACACCGTGGGCATAACGTCATAAAATCAAACCCCCTTATTCATAAAAACTTCATCATCATCTCCGCACGTGTCGTAAACTGAGACGCCATTCGCCGGGCTAACTTCAATTAAATAGTAGGTATATACCTAATATGAAAGGATAGTTTGTGTGACAGCCTGGCGTACAGCGTCAAGTCCGGGGCGAAGACAGCGGGTCACGAGGTGCAAGTCGCTCCGGGCACTGCATCGGAAGCCGCACGTGCCGGAAACTGGGACGCCATTACATGCAATACATGTGCATTGGAGTCGGTCTAACTTAAATTGAAATTGTATGTAACATAAATGAATAGTTTGTGTTATATTTTATTATATGAACTGGCAAAGATTCAAGTATCCACAATAAAAAAAAGTTCCGTTTAAACCTAAAGGTACTGTTACACTTGCTCATTACTAGCATGCTTATTAGCAAGCGGGGAAGTGGGACGGGCCCCGCTCCCAACACCTCTTGCTATTAAGCATGCTTATTAGCAAGCTAATAAGCACGAAGCATGCTAGTAATGAGCATGTGTAACAGTACCTTAAGCCACTGTAGATAATAAATTAGCTTCAGACATTATGATCCTAAGACGTCGGATGGGAGATATTTCAAGTCTCTCTGAGGTAAAAAGCTTACATAAAAATTCCTGAGAAATGTTGAATCGAAACTAATATAACAATGCCTGAATAAATTGAACTGAAACGATTCTTTAATATATATTTATGCTACGTACAAAATATAAAATGTATAGATTCCATGAAAACTCAATGAATATTTATGTATCAATGCGAAAAAACTATAAGGTTTGCGGCAATAAATATTTTTTCCATTAGTAGTTCTGAAACGAATTTCACCTATCGTGAAATATTGAGAATTTTGCGTCACACAATGCGAAGACTTCTTTCTTACAACCTCATAAAAATCTCCGGGTTTATTATTATACATTATATTATTATACAATATAACAATAATTCAATTATCTAATTCATAAGTATCATACCTTCATATTCAGAAGTGGGATGTTATATAAAACCATGCAGAAAATTCCAAGGATTAAATATATAGGTATGCTAAACCTCTACACACCCAAGATGCTGAGCGAGCGTCCCTTGTGAAATGCAAATAAGGCGCTCACTGGCGCCACTTCGGATCTTGATTACAGGGCAAGATTCTTGATCAGATCTCGGACTGTATATTTTAGGGGACGGAACTTTCCATCTGGTCGGTTTAGCTGACACGTTATTGCGATTTTTGTCAAGTGTGTGGTATTTTGATCTAATTATCTTATGAATTAAGAGCTGGCTACGGAAATAGGTTTGCAACTAGTAGAGCGACCACATTCTCTAGTTAGTGTGACATACTATCATTATGAATGAATCCGGGCACCTGAAAGCTGTTCAGCGGTGGGTGTGATAGCCGCTCTTTGTC
Source organism: Lathronympha strigana (assembly GCA_949128165.1). Lineage (NCBI taxonomy): Eukaryota > Metazoa > Arthropoda > Insecta > Lepidoptera > Tortricidae > Lathronympha > Lathronympha strigana. The sequence goes on from OX421904.1 coordinate 2,897,021, forward strand.
GACGCCTGGCGGAGTGATTTGCGCCTGTATTTCTGCACACACGATTTTGAAGGTCCACTCTAATGAAAAAGTATAGGCCCAGACCTCTATAAATGAGACGGCCTTTATAAATAAGGGACTTTTCACTGCATCTTGTACGTCATCCTACTTTTCCGACAGTTAAAATGCCTGTCAATGTTATATTCGAATTAAATAGGTATATAATTAGCTATTATATCACATCCAACTCAGTTTTCTATAAATTGCACCCCTTAAATTGATTTTAAATCCTTTTGTTGCCCATACACTATCACACCCACTGCTGAACAGCTGCCAGGCACCCGGATTAATTAATAATGATGATTGTATCGCACACTAACTAGAGGGGTTTCGTGGCTCTACAAATTGCATACCTAATTCCTCCGTCTATTAGGGCAACTTGCACCACCCGGGGTTAGCCACATAACCCGGCGTTAAGCGTTTGTTGGATGGAATTTGACAGCTTAATTCCGTGTTAGCGCGTAACCTTGGGTAGTGCAATTGGGCCTTACTGAACGAAACACGCAAAAGTATCTGTCGAAAAATTATAACACTGCATCTGCCTATAATACTCGTAGTGCAAGATATCGAAGGCGACCCGTAAAAAAAAACCAAATTGTGGATAGTATAGATTGCTGCTAAACAGTACGCAATTTGTATTTTTTTTTAAGTTTTAGGTAAAGTAGGTACTCGTGTTCTAACAGTTTGGCAAGCCATTATTTAGGAATAAAAATCGAGTCCGTCAATAAGCGCATGGAATACTTATTAATGGTGCAGAGAGAGACTTAGAAGTTTTCCTTCTAAATAGTCAACATGAAGGATAACGCGTCGAGAAAACACCAAGTTTCACTCAAATCTCTTTGATTACCGCTCTTCAGATTTTACCTGAGAAAAAAGCCGAACACAGAACCTTTTCTGCCCCGTCGAGTCCACAGATAAAATTGTAAGCCGCTTAGCTGGAGCTAGTTGATATAAATTGCGGGGTCTCAACAATTTCGAGATTGAAAAACGCAACTAGGCGTGGCTTCTTTAAATAAGATAGAATAGGACATTGCAGGGCGAATATACCAAGCGGATAGCGTGATACTAGCTGGATTGTCAGCAAATTGTTAATACTTTATTTTACACAGTTATCCACTGTCCATAAACTTTTTTATCAGTATTATGAATTATAAATTGAAAGAGATGTCATATACTAAAGAAAAAGTGACCAAGGTCCCCAAAGTGAGGTGAGGCCAAATACTCAATATTACATTTAATAAATGATTTGATTCGTGCTTTATAATTGTACAGTATTATGAAATGACGTGTCGTGGATACGTGTGACGCATCTTGGGACTGTAAGTTAAACTTCAGACTGATCTGTGTCTACATTTGACTAGCTATCCTCGGCAGGCTACTGTAGTCTGTAACAATGGCGACGGGTCGCCCGAAAACCCATCCCGGCTTAATACAAGTCTTTTGTGTCATGTTATAGCGACATTGTCGTAAAAACTTGTAATGTTGTCTTGTGGCTATAAAAAGTGGCAGTATTTGTTATAACTTTGGTTATAAACGGTTATTAACTATGATGGCAAAGATGCTTTTGTATAAAGTTAAGACGAAGTTTGGGGTGGGTTTTTTTATATTAAGAACTCCTTTCTAAACTATAGTAAAATTAATATCTACACAAGCATTTCAGAGTCACTTGCACCGTCCGGGATTATTAAACTATCCAGGGATCATCCATTAATTACGTCACACCAATTTGATAATTTTTTGACCCCTCCCTCCCCCCTTGTCACACTTCGTCACAATTAACTACACCCTGCCCCCTTAGTGTGACGTTAGATTTCAATTTTTAGTTTAGGAAGGTAAAAATTACAACATCACTGAAAGTAACTTTTTATTAGGATTGCTTAAAATAATTTATGAAATTAACGAAGAGAAAATCCACAATAATAAAAAAAATATTAAAAACTTATTTTTACTCCGGCCAGACTCAAACTCGGCCAGAAAAATAGTATCAAATTAATAGGGAACGAAAGTAAACAGGTGTGATGTAATTAATGGATGATCCCCCAGGAGTTGAGCATTTTTTAAGTATCGAATTTACTGGCTATCTTCTTGTTAATCGCCGAACCCTGGTTGGCAAAAGCGATGGCGGTGGTATTATAACTAATTAAAGGATGTCCCAGAAGTAAAGAGACTTTTTAATGTCGTACTGGCCGAAAACAATTTTTTCAAAAAAAGAAAAAATAACTGTCGTAGCGACTGACATGAGCAAATATGTCAAATTATTCGGCATTTGCGTATTGGTTTTATAAGATTTTCAAAAATGAAACGAGCTGAATATGAACTATTCGCTAAGCGAGTTATTCAATATTACGAGTGTCATGGTAAAAAAGACACAATACACCATTTTACACAAAAGGGATCGAGAAGAACGAGCTTATATCGAATAATTAAACGTTTTGAAGAAACAAAAGAGCAAAATTTCAAAAGCCTACCGGGAAGACCACGTGTAGTTTCGACGGCTCGAAACTTAAATAAGGTAAAAAAGGCGTTCAACCAGGCTCCCTCGATATCTGTCAGAGCCGTGGCGGATAAATTAAAATTATCCAAGTCTAGTGTATCTAGAATTAAAAGACACGACCTAAATATGAAAGCCTATGCAAAGTTATCTGCTCCCAAATACATTAATGACCAGGAGGTGCGTGCTAAAAAAGGATGTCGTAAAGTCTACGCGAAAACATTGAAAAAAAATCCTTATTATTGATGATGAGACATATGTACCGGTGGACCCGAGCGATGCGCCTGGCAAGCAATATTTCCACTCAACCACCCGAGACGCTGTGGATTACACGCAAAGGGTCTTGCCAAAGGCTAAATTTTTTAACCAATATCTCGTTTGGCAAGCGATTGACCAAAACGGCAATATATCTGAACCTTATATTTGTACTCGGTCCATGAACTCAAAGGTTTATCTCAAGGAGTGCATAATAAAACGGTTGATTCCGTTTATAAACAAATATCATCGCACTGAAGACGTTGTGTTTTGGCCGGACATGGCGACTTGTCACTACGCGTCTGAAGTCAGCCAGTACTTGGAGTCCACAGGGATTGAGTATATACTCAAGCGTAATAATGCTCCAAATGTGCCCCAAGCTCGAGGAATTGAAATGTTTTGGGCGTTATGTAAGAAAGAATATAAAAAACGAACAGATAAGCCCAAATCAATGACAGCTTTCAAACATCGGTGGACCAGATTGGCAAAAAATGTGGCAACTAAGTCAGGAAAAGCTGTCATGCGGCGAGCAGCAATAAACCTGAGAAAAATTGGGTACAAAGGCGTTGTTGGTGCAAATTTGATGTAAAATGTTTAATTTTATTATATTTTTAATTTTTATTATACGTAACTAATTTACTTTGAACAGTTGTTTTATTTCAATTTTTTGTTGTCTCTTTACTTCTGGGACACCCCAATACTAAGATTACTTAATTACTGCTGCACCTAACCTTGCTGACGTCCTCAAATACCTCAATGCGTCAAGAGTGTCAAGACAAGATATATCTTGCCTGCTCTCGTTTATGGCTCAGAAACCTGGGCTCTCAACAGGGGATTGCTTTATAAAATGAATGTGGCGCAAAGAGCCATGGAGCGAGCCATGTTGGGCAACTCCCTTGTTGACAGAGTCCCTAACAGTGAAATCCGACGCCGTGCGAAAGTATTGGACGTCGGTGAATCCAATACTTTCGTACGGCGAATCACACAGCTGAAATGGAGATGGGCGGGACACTTGGCGAGAAGAACCGATGGGAGATGGACGAGGCAGGTCACTGAATGGTGGCTAAGGAGGGACGAAAACACCAGCGTGCAGGCCATTGACAAGCTGGTCAGATGATATTTGTCGGATAACCGGACCGGACCGAGAAAAGTGGCCTAATAAAGAAGAGGACTATACTCAGCAGTGGGTGATACGGGCTGAATAGAATCCATCTGCTAGGTACCTACTTACTATTCTCGCCATTACTAAGTATTCTTCGGGCCAGTTCCTTCAACCTGGGTTAGCCAACAAACCCGGAGTTAAGCGTTAATTTCATATGGAATTTGACAGGTAACTCCTGGTTAGCTACTAACCCTGGTTGACTCAAGTGGCTCTAAACTAATATTGTCTGATTCTAAGATTGTTTTTGTCATTTTGAAATTATAACACATTCTGAGCCTATCTCAAACGTAAAACTTTGTAATTTCAATGATTTACTTTCGAGTTTTCATACATACGAGTACATTACGTACAAACAATACCCGCTAGATTTATCATAATAAGATTGTCCCATAATATTTATTTATCATGACTCGATTCAATACGGAAACATAGCGGATATTTCATTTCTGCCGACCTCATGGCTTATCGCTCACGGAAGTAGGGTCGCTAGTTCGATTCCCGGTTTCCAGGCACGTCAGAGCTCGGAGATTTTAAGTTAATCGTCATGTAATTACTTACTTATGAGTCTAAACTGTACTTACAATAAGTGTAGGGCTTTTAGTTTTTCATTAACAATAAATTTCATTCCTAAAAAGTACAGTCAACTGCAATAGTATCTGCCGCTGTGAAGGTCAAAAAATAAGTAACACAATCTTATTTGTACAAATATAGTATTGCAGAAGACTGTACTTACATTAAATTGCAACGGTTCAAACTAACTTATTTTTATCACAATACTCGTAGGCGTGACATGTTTCAACTGCATCGGGCAGTCATCGTCGGACAGACAGAGTGGTGTTGTCACCTTCGCGGCGGCTGATACGTGAGTTTGAACCGTTGCAATTGAATGTCAGTATGACTCACGATAGTTTTAATTTTAAGACTGTAAAGTGTACTTAATAAAACAACGCTGTAGTAAAGTGCAAACATCTGGTTCGACATAATCGACTCATAAATATGGTACTACGCTCTTATTACTCCGGCATAAGGTGCTATGGGACATATTTTTGAGTAAGATGTGCACCACCATATTTTTACACTTGACTGTACCTATATATTTTATTGTTTATATATTTAACACTTTACCGTCTGAGATTAAGCATTCTGTACATCTAGTCATCTACATAATATATAATAAAACAAAGTTGTCAAGGAAAGGCATGATAAGTATGTATACATTCCCTCCGATGCAGGGCTACTTTACTTTTTAGGCTGTTTTATCCATACCATATTGCCCATGTCGTAGATAACCAGTTTTATTGAAAAGATAATCTGTAGGTATTAGGATACCCAACTCAAAAAGCGTCCGGTCTTTCCCCGTTTTCAATAACCTACCGGGTTACTTTCCGGGCGGGTTCCTAAATAAGACAAATTCGGTCAAACCCGGACGGATAACAATTCTGTATCCAACATTTATAGATTTTCCTCAAGAATAAATGACAAATAAAGAAGTAACAACCCGCTAGGCCTAGGCCGCGGGCGACTCGGTCCCTCGAGTAAAGAGAATTCTTTATTTCCAGTCGTGTCCTATGTAAATATAGAAAAAAGCTTTACAGCCGTCGGCTACAAGGTGTCGCAAGTATTAACTGTGTCGTGAGTATGACTGCTTAGAGAAAAGTGAAAAGAAAGGACTGTTATTAAATAAATAACTTTATCAGTTTCATCGTATAGTAGAAAATACAATGTATACTCGTAGTTGACTTTTATGATACAAGCCCATTTTATCCGACTTCAAAAATTATTTTTTATACTCCAGCACTTTTATCCGTCAATTAGATGACTGACAGCGATATTAAAAAAACTATCTACTACCTACTACTACTACCCTACTTTGTAAGTCAGTGTTTTTCAAACATTTCCGTGGTACCCCTCGGTATGAAAGAAAAATTTCGCCAAATAATAAAATATGTCATGGAGAATAATGCCAAATGCATAATATAACACATCAATTGAAAATAGAGCATTTTCCAGTAGGAAGTTTTTCAATCGATTCCTAAATGTTTCGTCGGATGGTTGCCAGCGTAATTATACGAGTATAGGGAGACGCTCATATTATTTCTATAATAAACAACATCATCGCACAAACGGTAGCTACAATTACCAACATGCGTCAGGTAAAATAATCTGTTAAACGACATCCTTAATGGATACGCGAACATTTTCCCTAGCAGCCGCGTTACATAATCTATTCCAATATTTGACTTTTATTACTTTCTTTTACGCCATATTTCGTTTTAATATTTGATTTAATCCTACTTTAGGCTAGGGGAAACATTTGGCAGCTTTTGCTAGTTCAAATATAAAGACGTAAAATATGAAATAAATATTATTTACTATTTATAAGATGTTAAAAATAATGGTTAGCCATTATTTTTAACATCTTATAAATAGTAATAGTAACATAATTGGGGATTGTTAAGGACGGCATAATTACCGTAGGTTTGGGTTTAGTTACGAAAATAAATCAAGAAAATTAAACCTCCGGAAGACCCTGATCACACTCAGTCTCAGTGACGAGGCCACCAGGCTGATGTATCTTAATTTAGATTTATAGTAGAATTTATAAACATGGATCAAAACATTTATTATATTTAATAAATTATTTAATTCGTGCTTTACAATTGTACAGTATGGTGGCGCTATCTCTCGCTTCTAGTTGAAAATAATCTGTAAAGATTAGAGGGACAGCACTAGACGGAACGGAAGTCTGAGTCGTAAGATGGCGTGAACGCACCTTAAGCATTTCAAAAATAAGAAAGGATTGCATATACTTAGGAAATTTCGCACTCTGGTTGCCGTGGTCGGGTGGCCTAGTGGTTAGGGCGTCTGCCGCGAAAGCAGGAGGTCGCTGGTTCGATCCCAGCCCTGGGCACTGGGGGCCTTGGTCATTTTAAATTTAAAAATTATCTGTTATGTATTACGCAATACGACCGAATAAATAAAAATGGCGCTATGAATTAACCTGAAAAGATACACCTACTCCCGCTGTTTCATGTAGCATGCAGCTTAATTAAGAGCTCAACTAACTGACGCAGCGAAGGAGTTAATGTATTTCAGTGGTTTCACTAGGTTCTCTGCTAATAGGTTTTGAAATCAGTGAAACCTCAACATTTAGCGAATTTCAACGTAGACGAGACTTCGAAGGTTATTTAGCAGACGTATCGATTGCTACAATACCTACAACTCATGCGTGATAAACCGTAGTTTTCTGTAATTTTCATGGTTACTGTAAGGTTTGAACACTAAAATAGATTTGTGATTGACTAAGGTAGATATTGTCAGGTATCATTTGCACATTCCACATAATATCATGTTTATATGCTACCCAAAAACTATTAATACTCGAATTTAAACTATCATGCGACACATTATTTAACATAATAGATTACGGATAACACTCACGTATTTTTAGTCACTACGCGTGACATGTTTCGGAGAGCTTCGGACTCCATTATCAAGCATAGAGTCCCGTTCGTGACCACACTGGACGGACACACTCAATGCTGTCCGTCCATCCACATTCATCCTTAACATAATTTTTCCTGACCTACATCTTTTCTCATTATATGCCCTTACCATTTTTATGCGTATTGATATAGAACAGTTTTTCGCATCGGGGACCATTACACTTTAAATATAGAGGCGGCATCGACGGCCTAGTAATTGCCAAGGAAAGCAACTATGTCCCAGGTTATGTATGTAAACATCACCATCGAAATATAGGCTACATTCTAAACAAACTTAGTTACACAGCGAGTCTTAGAGGCTATGAAGTTACCGGTTCTCTATGAGAGCTTTTAGGCCCTCTTCTCGTATTCTACGCGGGAACTGATTAGATTATTCCAGCAATATACATGCCTTAACAAGAAACAAACTAACTGTACATTTAGCAACAAAAGCTAGGTGGTGGTTTTACGTGGAATTGTTATAGCGGGGCTGTTTTGATTCATGTATTTAGTTTCGATTCTAGCCCTGGGGAGTGGAGGCGATGGTCGCCTTTTTTAAATATATGGCATCTTATTAAATTATATATTTTTAATATTGTCTTCTGTTACCGCGATTGTTGTTTTTTTATCAAATTCGACAAAAAACGATACCTTTATCGGGCAGCTCCTTGTCGAATTTAAGGGGAATATTTATTCCATCTCGTTAAAAAAAAACTTAAAAAATTTCAATACTTTCAAAACGTTTTACAAATACAAATAACACAAAGCGACATCAGGCTGTAGGTAGGTAGGTGAGGTTCAAATGAAAAGCTTAATAACCACAAATCATTTCTTTTCCCGGGACATTTATGATTTAAGGGGAGTTTTTCTATAGCAAGTGGCGTTCCAATCGCTTGCCATGAGCGGGCTACTTGACAATTCGTTCAAACCAGTATAACATCACAACGAAACGAAGTAAAGCGGTTGATTGAAATTGCTTGACAAATACGAGAGTTTCCAATAAAATACGAGGGGAAAACATGTAGTGCATATGTTCCTAATCGGTACGCTAAAAGGAAATGCAGCACGTGACTCATGTCACCGTAGCCTATGGACGCCTGCAACTCCAGGGGTTGCCGACCCTTTAAAAACTTGAACCCTCTTCTTTAAAAGAACCCCTTGTATGATTTCGATTTTGTTGTCATCTTTTTTCGCGTAGGAGGGAAGATAGGTAGGAAGAGTTCCTTATTCTCTTCAAAATATACCCAATTTCTCAGTATGTCCCACGATTGTTTTAACTGAATTACGAAATCGTTTAGGATTTTCGTAACTTAATAGGAAATTTAGTAATTTTTTTTGTCGCACATTGGGATTTTGTATCTATCTAGCGTAGAATAAGGAACTCTACCTATCCAGCAAATTACCATTCAAATCTGACGCGAAAACAAAAAAAAATCCGCCCATTTAGAGATCAAAATACAAACAAAACTACAGATTAAAAACACCGCTAACAGTTTACGAATGGCAAGTGTAAACGTGTAAACTAGGTAGGTATATATTTACCAGTAGTTTACACGTTCGGATTATCGGTATGACGTCAGAATACAGAACACAGCGTGTAGGATATGGATACTCTGAATAAAATCGACTATCTAACGAATAACTCGAATAAGTGACCAGAGTACTCTTACGACGCTAAATTGACGTAAATGATGTAGGTAGGGATTTAACTATTCAACTACGTTTCGTTTGTGCAGCTCAGATCAGTTTTTTTTAAATAGAATGTCTCTGTCCAGTGGGACAATTTCGCCAGTGTCTAGGTATATTGCCACATGGGCTGAGTGCGGTGAGTTAAAAATTTGCTCTTAGAGCGCCGTTGTACGGTGAGTGCCTTGGTAGAGGTATGGCGTTATTCATAAACGCACTTCAACAACAGTTTAGCTAAATGATTGTTTGTCCTTGTCTGTGACTTTGACAATCGCGTTTGTCAGAATGGGAGAAAACATAATTTAACTAAAGCTTCTGTTAACTTTTTTATGAATAAGGCGTGTAGTCTTTACTAAGGCACGAACGAGGCCGCTTGACCTCGGATCTACCGGGTAATGACGAAACGATGATAAGACGCATCTCAAGAGTAATTCTTCATTAGCTGCACACTTTTTCGTTAGTTCCCTGCACAATACGCTATCAATATCACACATTAAACAACTAAACAAACAAATAACAAAAACTATAATTATTGTTTAAAACGAGATATTTTCCCTTTCTCTCTAAAATCCTTGAGGCTGCGGCCCACAGACAAATCTCGCAATTTGTTCACCGGCATAATCTCCTGTCACTCTTTCAATCTGGTTTCCGTTCCGGTCATAGCACCACCACCGCACTACTTAAAGTTACAGAAGACATTCGGCTGGGGATGGAAGCATCCAAAGTCACGGTGATGGTGCTTATAGACTTTTCAAATGCCTTCAATGTGGTTGACCATGATCTACTTCTCGCTACTCTGACTCATTTGCGGGTTTCCTTAAAGGCAACAGAGTGGTTTTCGTCGTATCTGTCCGATCGTGTTCAGGCTGTCCGTGCCAGTCGATCACTATCCGACTGGTGTGAGCTGAATAATGGTGTTCCTCAAGGTGGCATACTTTCACCTCTTCTGTTTTCTGTGTTCATCAACTTGATTACCGCCAACATTCGTAGCTCTTACCATTTGTATGCAGACGATTTGCAGCTATACGTTCATGCGGATGTGAATGACATCAACACCGCCATCAATATGTTAAATGCAGATCTGGATCACATCGCCGAATGGTCCAGTTGTTTTGGTGTATGTGTTAATCCAGCCAAGTGTCAAGCCATAATTATGGGAAGCCAGTGGCACGTCACTAAGCTTAGCACAGTCTCGATTGAGCCAATCGTTTATGATGGGGATGTTATTCCTTTACTTAACAAAGTTAGAAACCTGGGGTTATTTTTTGATTCTCACCTTTCCTGGAATGTCCACTTGGCAGACATAAGTCGAAAGGTCTCTGGAACACTGAGAACCCTTTATAAATTTAAAAACTTTCTTCCAGTAAGTACAAAAAAAATGTTAGTCCAGGCTCTGGTCCTGCCAATTATTGATTATGGTGATGTGTGCACGACTAATGTCACTCAAGAGAGTCTTAATAAACTCGAACGTCTGCTCAACAATGGCATAAGATTCATCTTCGGGCTCCGGAAATACGATCACGTTTCCTTTTACCGGCGTCAACTTAACTGGCTTTCCATCCGTCGCCGGAGAGTCCTCAGGATTCTAAGCACTCTTTTTTCTATTCTATTCGAACCTTCTACTCCTGGATACCTAAAAAGTATGTTCGTGTTTGAAACCCCTCGGCCAGGTTGTGAGCTGCGTACCTCCCGTATTCTCAAACTTAAGATTCCTGCTCACCATACTGGTTTTATGGGTAATTCCTACGCCATCCAGGCAAGTCGTCATTGGAATTCGCTTCCTCTTTATATAAGACAAGCCTCAAGTAAGAGTGCGTTTAAGCGGATGCTGCGTAAGCACCTGCTGAAAGAAGAGTTTCCTTAGTGTCCATCATTATTGTATAGTGTGCATGTTGGAAATATGTAGTAGTGTATTATATTATTTTATCTATGTATTATATATAATAATATATATAATGTTTTTCAGTTTGCTTTGCAATTATTTCGATATTATTACCTTGATTCTCCCTTTGCACCATTTTATTCAAGTCTCTGTTTGCGCCCTATGGTTGACTGGTAGAGAATGCCATTGGGCATTAAGTCCGCCATTTGTACATTTGTTTTTGTATTTTGTGCAATAAAGTTTAAATAAATAAATAAATATTTACCATGTATATTTGTTTTTCTGAGCTCCCGATATTTCGGCAAATTTCTCGTTTTAAATAGTAATCTTGTTAGCTTAAAATCGTAAATAACAAAAAAACTATTTGGAGAACATTTGCGCCATCTTGAGCATCGACCGGCGTTTGTCTAGAATACATTAATTTTACGAGCAAAACACACGCGAGAAAAACAGTAAGTTGACCACTGGTACGATTCACGTATCTGTAGCTACTAACTGTCACCCATATTTTACTTGACAATACAGAACGAAACAGCAATCGTGTGAGGGGATAAGTTTTTCATCAGAATGTAAGTTCGAATTGGCCTCCGAGTTCGCAATCAGGCGGCCGCTTTATTCATGAAAACATTTGTTCGCTATTTCCCGGATCTGTTTTTACAATACCGCTCTATTTGTCCCGATGCAAAGGTCCGTTCTATCACAGAATAAGTAATGGTACTAAAGTACAGAAGCTTCTCTTTCCTGCATTTGACGTTTAGCTTGACAAGCATGCAAATGTCAAGATGACATTAAAATTAGGGTTGTCATTGTCACCATTCTGTCAGGTGCGTATGGTGGTACAACAACGTATATAAACATAAATAGGGACAAAATATGTATTATTTATTATTACAACATTATTTGTATTATAAGAACAAGTTTTTAATGATTATTAATTAGTATTGGTATGGTATTCGTCATTGGAATTCGCTTCCTCTTTTATATAAGACAAGCCCCAAGCAAGAGTGCGTTTAAGCGGATGCTGCGTAAGCACCTGCTGAAAGTATATAATGCGCCATAGTATATTATGCATGTTAAAAATATGTAGTAATATAATGTCCTTCAGTTCGCTTTGCAGTTATTTCGATAATATTACCTTAATTCTTCCTTTGCACCATATTATTCATGTCTCTGTGTGGCCCTATGGTTGACTGGTAGAGAATGTCATTAGGCATTAAGTCCGCCATTAGTACATTTTATTGTACAATGCCTCAAGGACCTATTTTAGATTTAAGGTAGGTAGTTAGGTAAGTTACACTGTATATATTTTGAAAATAAATGTATTGATGAGTTTTATTGTATTTTGTGCAATAAAGTTAAAAAAAAAATTGGTTAATTAGTATGCGATTTCGCAAACCCTGACAGTTTATACCACCCGTAGGCGGAAGATTTTGTGTCAAAGTAAAACGCTGCACTTGACACCCCCCTGGTACTATCGCCAACACTGTTGACTCACCAATTATAACTCCTATTATTCACATAAGACAGATGAACAGTAACGGTAGTTCGTGTTTGAACTTAGCATAGAGTAGTAGAACAGAATTTCCCGCGCCCGACCGTTGTAAGGAACTGGAATTTTTAAACAAACGGCCTTTTATTTTTAGCCGTTTGTTTGGTGCTCAATCGGATTTTCTCGCTTCTGGAGTTCTGGACAGACGACTATTGGAAAGCTATTGCAGTCGGGCGTTTTTAATTTTTTGTTGTAGATAAATAATGTTTTGCTAACTCGGAAATTTTCATGTGTTTCATTTCAGGAGAAAAAAAGCGTCGTAAGATTTGTTTTTCATTTCACCACAATTTTTTACAGATTTAATATGTCGGTAGCGCAATGGAAAATTTGAAAAATGTATGGAAACAATTGTAAATCAATTGTAATGGGCAATGGGGGCCTTGGTCACTTTTTCTGTGGTATATGACATCTTTTTCAATTTATAATTTATGGCAATTTTAGGAAACTTTTATTTCTCCTACTAGGATTGGAAGAGCTCGCGATTATGACTAGAAAATAGATAAACATTTTTAATTTAGCAAAAAATCATATTTCTACTACAAAAAATAAAAACGCCCAGTCTTATCTATATTTTTCCTTCGGATTGAAAGTCTCACGTCATACCTCTGGGCCACCAACGCTCCGCAATTAGAAGTATCACCAAAGAACGCGAGTTTACCCTAACAATCTAAAGCCTCAGAAAGATCACTCTATTCATTAAATCTCAAGAGAATTAATGAATAAAAATACATCGGAACGGAAGTCCACAAGCGAGGAGCATTTGTCCTAATCTAAAGAAAGTTGGGCGTGCGAAAGTGCCCTTGTGGCCTATTTATTTGCAGAAAAGTTAGTTGGCGCGAAAAATCTATGGGTCAAACCGAAGCACAGTAATAATCCGGGAGTTGGTTGGTATATAAATCAGAACCTTGTCCCGTGGTGATTAAAGTTGAATTAGCTTTGTGAGTGCACCGGTGACTAGTTGGGGAACTAGTAGAAAAGTTCGAGAACAATTTGTTGAAAGGAAATTAATCTCGGGTTTGAGTTGGGTTTGTGATTAGTTTTACATGGCTTCAGTCTAATAAGAAGTATTTATTTTCAAGGCAAGTTATTTCAATTTCTGGATTCTTGCGTATTTTTTTTTTTTATACTACGACGGTGACAAACAAGCACACGGCCCGCCTGATGGTAAGCGGTCACCGTAGCCTATGGACGCCTGCAACTCCAGGGGTGTTACATGCGCGTTGCCGACCCTTTAAAAACTTTAACACTCCTTTTTTGAAGAACCCCATATTGTAGTCCTTTGGGAAAACAGTGGCAGGGAGCTCATTCCACAGCCGGAGCGTCCGCGGGAGGAGCGTCCGCGACCTTTAGCCCAGTGGTTAGGGCGTCTGCCGCGAAAGCAGCTGGTTCTATTCCAGCCCTGCTCACCGGGGGCCTTGGTCACTTTTTCTGTAGTATATGACATCTCTTTCAATTTATAATCAACTTACGTAGTCAATTTGTGTAAAAATGTCCTATAATATTTATTTATTTATTTATAATCAAATGTTAATTTTTAATGCTAAATATTAAATTAACAACTACATATCGAATAACAATATTAACTCTCGGTTTTCCTTAATTCCAACGCAATAAGGAAAAACATCAATTTTACTTCTAGCTCTAGTTAATTCATATACCTCACGTATTATATATTATGAGTAACTGAATGGATATACAAATATGGAAATTAAGGCAACGATAGGTACTAAAAATGGGCATTTACGTTACGTCACTGACACATCTTTGTGGCTTGCCATAATTGAAATCTGTAGACACATGTACGAATTACGTAATTAAATAGTATTACGTAATGTTGTAAATAAGTATTATTAAATACTGAATTTACAGATCAGGTACATTGAACATTTTTAATAGTACATTACGATACAAGTGCAAATAGGACAAAATTCGCAATGAGTGGCGATATAATAAAACACGACCGAAGGGAGTGTTTTAAATCGACACGAGTTGCGAATTACCTATTCGCACGTGTATCGTACGACGTTTTACAGTACATATGGCTTTTTGAATTTTTGATGCAAGCACATAAAGCACTCATTATCGCACTAGTGCGGTAATGTAGCACCATATGTACTGTAATAGTAGATTACGGAAATGCCTCGGATGATATGTAATTGGCGGCCGAGGCGAAGCCGAGGTCGGCTAACATGTTATCAGAGGCTTTCCCATTTACCGGCCGAGGTTTGTATATTATTTTTCTGCTCGACGGAACCGGCAGGCGGCAATATAGTTTTGCGTAAAGTGGCGTTTGCCGGCCGGAGAGCAGAAAATAAGTATTATTAAATACTGAATATACAGATCAGGTACATGGCGGTTGCAACATCGCCGAAATATCGGAAGCACAATTTTAATGAAACAAACCGTAGTAAGACCTAAGAACCTGTGTTCATTAGTTAGTCTTCTATTACTGGCTAATCAAATTATAAATGCTATTCCCATTGATGTTTCATGTCACTTCTGTCAATAAAGTCAATACCTATAACAACAGTTACAATACAATGTAGGTACTTACATTGAAGTTCAGCAAAACAAGAAGCGGGTAACTTGACCCAAGGATAGATCTTTGGCACAATGCCTCGGGGGCCGTATTTAAATATTGTTTAGTAGTTTTTTTTTACTTGTTAGTTAGTAAGTGTCGTGTTTTTACTTGTATAAATAAAAAAATAATAAAAAAATATTGTGGGACAATCTTACACAAATCGACCTAGTCCCACGGTAAGCTCAACGGAATTAGTGTGTGCTTACCATGAGTTTTTAGGGTTCCGTACTAAAATGGTAAAAAAGGAACCCTTATGGTGCGACTCAGTCTGTCTGTCTATCTGTATGTCTGTCACATCGTTATATAATTCGAGAACTACTTGAGCCACCGATTCGAAATTTGGAATAGTTAGTTATAAACAAAGTTAACGCAGACACATTGAGAGAAGATTTATCACATATTTTAATTTATTTTCAATGAAAAATGCCAGATAAAATAGGTGGCAAAAATTAAAAGGTTAGTTCTAAATCCTTCGCGAATAAAAAACTACGCGAATTATTTTTCATTCGAATGATCATTCCGATAAAATTTTATTCGAATGATCGCCATCTCTGTGTGTGGTGAACTGATTATCTTTAGAAATGCTTCATAATGCGGTCTCTGTGTAAATAGTCTGCGTTACCCATACTCACAAACCTAATGTAATATTTTGCACGAGTTACAACTCCAGAATTCCTAGTGCATATATTATGCACAGTTGGTCTGTTGTTTGTTTAACTTGGCAAATGAAGGGCGTGGGAACGAGTAATGTAATCAAACTCCATCGGGTTAATATGGCCGCGCTTTGAAACTGTTTTTGACCTATTTTACAGTCTCCAAGGTATTGGTCTCTGTTTCATGTACACCATGCGAACACTTATGGTCCCTCTAGGGATAAAGGGATATAGGGGATATAGGGAAATACTAATTTAGAAAAAAGTGGTAGTGACCCTGCCTACGAAGCTGAAGTTCGAATCGTGGTAAGGGGCATTTATTTGTGTGTTTATCACGCATATTTGTTTCCGAGTTATAAACGTTTTCTCTGTATATTTATCTACATATAAAAGTATATATAATTGTATATATCGTCGCCTAGTACCCATCGTACCTACAGCTTAGTTTGGGGCTAGGTCGATCTGTGTGAAAGTGTACCTAAATATTTATTTACTAGGTGTTGCCCGCGACTTCGTTTGGGCAATATCTTTATAAATTGTAGCCTATGTGTTATTCTGATGTATAAGCAATGTTATTGTAAAGTTTCATTAAAATCCATTCAGTAGTTTTTACGTGAAAGAGTAACAAACATACATAAAAACTTTCGCGTTTGTAATATTAGTAGGATTTGTCTTTATGCGTTGGAGTATAGTAAAAGGTACCTACCACTTTGTCGGTTGGCGTTAGCGCCTTATCGACAATCGACAAGGTAGTAAGTACCCTTTCCCGAAAAGCATCAGATATTACTATTTCAACTCACAAGAGAAAAGTTTCGTTTGTACCTACTTTTCTAATATCAAAGTTATTTTTCACTCTCGCAGCAGATTATGCGTTTTCTAGCAAGTTGGTTGAAAGATAATTGTGTCACTCACGATATGTGTATACCATCACCCAGTATTATGTGCGCATATTACCCCAGTATTGGGTTCAATACATGAATGTTGTTGATTGGGAAAGGTCAGAGAAGCGTCCAGTCATTAATTCATTATAGCTTGAAGCCCCCCGGGCAGTGCATATCATTTGTTTATCAGACTTTATCCGTGGGCATGAGAATGTGTAATGTAATCAAGCTCGACCATCCGATTGATTTCATTAAGTTTGATAAATATAGCTACTTTACTTTGTTTTTAGGATATCGTCTGTTTGGTTCACACAAATTTAATTTAAAAACTCGTAAGAGTATTCGAAAACAACTGCAATTTCACCGTTTGTATAAGTATGCTCCCACGCCGAGTGCTAAATATTACACGGCGCGATCCGTCTGGGCTAATCACTCGCATTGGCCAATGTAATAGATGAAAGGGAACCTAGGGAGTCGAGGGAAGGGAAGGAAATAGGCACCACAGGTAATTGGCCCCGACGGACCGCGCCGTAGAATATTACCGTAACGCAGGTTTCATAATACCTTTTAAAGGTTTCCTCTTCACTCTCGCGGCAAAATTGAATTTTACCCCTGTGAGCTGTGTTTTGCAGCTGAGGTGAAAAATCAAATGATGTCGATGATCAACCCCGTATTATGTGCAGATAATCCCCGGACAGTGGATATCGCTTGTTTATCCAAATTGTCCCGCGTCGGATCGCGTAATGTAATCAACTCGATCATCGGTTTAATCTGGTTACCCTGGATAAACAGGATTGGGCGAGCGGGTTTTTTAGGTCATCGGATTGTACGTTTGGTGGATAAATTCAATTTAAAAATGTGATTAGGTGAATGCATGGAACATATTTCTTTATATTTGTTCAACAAACGTGTGCAATGGGGACAGACTCGATTATTTTTTGAACATTGTGTCAAAATCAGGCCAGCTATTAAGTGTACTTACAGTTTTTTGTGTGTATTTTAAATGCGTTTATAAAGTTCCTTGGCAATCGTCTTCTTAAGACCCATTTGACCCATTCCGCCAGACAAATTGCACATACATTTATTGGTAGATCCGGCAAACATGTCCGAACGTATGTAACGTTGAAATTTGAATAGAGTTCAATATCATAACTGCCATATATGGTTTCGTATGCAATTGTTAAGTCTTTTTCTACTAGGTACCAAGCGTTATCCCGGCCTTTGCCAGGATCCGCTAATCATCTTCTTAAGTACATATGTATAAGAGAAAAAGAACAGACAATTTGAAATTATTTTCTAAATACCATATTTCGTCAAATCGTATATTTTCGTTAAGCCAGGACCATCCGTCCGCTTCCATTTCGCGGGTCGTATTGTAGGTACTATTTTTTTACACGGACCAAGTCCATATATGGACCTCTAGGATGCGGATAGGCGAAGCCTCATACGCAAGTCTCTACGGATCTACGGATATCTGTAGACACCTATCTTACCTCAGAGGGACTCATAGTTTAGTGGTCTGTTGGATGATCGAACTTACCTGAAAAAAAAAAAGATATTATAATAAAACAATAACAACTTAAAATTTTCAATAAAACCCGAAGATGGACATTGAGGTTGATAACAATAATAACGATACTCTCAAGAAACGTAATAATACCTAAAACTCCAACATGAAAAAGCTACACTGAAATCTCTGACTTCATAAAAAATAAATTTCTCATTGTCGTATTTGGAGGACTATACTAGACTACTACATAGTTTTATAACTTTTAAATAACAAATGAAATTTCGTTTATATGTTCCTATGTACTTTTAAATTATAAATAACATGTCATTCGTCGGTACTAACATCCAAGATTGTCAGTCAGACTTAACCACTAGGCCACCAGTGCAATCTTGGCTTGTGACCTATTTACTATACGTATCCATGCACCGTGCCTTGTCTCCCACAGGATTCACGACAATACGATTATCAAATATAGGGATGTGCAATTGGCAGAGTGTCCAAATTGTTGCAAAAGTTATTAGAAATATCTTGAAAATATCATCAAGATTCCGAAATTTTCTAACTTAAAAATTTAGTTTGGATTTATTCTATTGGTACAACTGTGCTTAAGCGAAAGGTAGTTATATCATTATATTCGCTTGCACCAACGAAATATCAACCTACGAGTAAGATACAAAAAATAAAACGCGTCTTCATTAAACGGCCCCATTTTAACTCCAAATTTCATCCTTAGTTCCCTCAAACCTCGGCAAGCCAGAACATCCTTGTAGTATAACAATGTGTCAGTCACAATGAGTCCTGTGTCACACCCAATTCCAAATAAACTGACACGAGACAAATGATTGCGAGTTCTATTGGCAATCACGATTGCGGTGCGATAACCACCCTTCGTTACTACACAATAAAGGCCATTGTTCTTTGTATGTATTCTAATCAAATCAGGCGCGGTTATTTCATACATGCGGAATGCGAAAGTTGTATCCCATCAAAAACATTACATGTATAAAGACACTAAGCGATGTACCGCTCGCACTGTCATTTGTTTTGACTGCCTCACTGTAAAGAATTTATTTAGAACAGCAATAGAAAAGCTGTCTCTCGGTCAATAGGTCTTGATAGTTTATTTTTCGTGTCAGGAAGGAATGGGAGCGGAATTCTTGGCATTTTTCCGCGGCGCAATGTATAAACTGTGAATGTGTTGATGTGGTGTGCACAATATGGTGATAAGCCATCAGATACTTGTCGTAATAGGTTTATTATTGGTAACGAACGTTTGTATGATACAAAGTATTTTATTAGAACCATTACCAAGTTCCTAATAACTTTATCTAAAACATGGCGGGTATAAAAAAATCCGGGCTTTAATAAATAAGGAACGTAAGCCTGTCACAACCAAACATATCCCAAACAAACTCGCGACTGTCAAGCACACTTTAGGATTTTCGGATTTCAAAACCTTTTTTGTCTCTTTAAGTCTATTCTAGTGTTCAACTTATCCATATTGGGTACTAAAGGGGAAATAATGTATAGGATATTGACTTATTAAGGACACGTCATCCCAAAGAACATCTAAGGAAACTTCACAAGAATAGAAGATAATCCAGATAAGAACAACAGGGGGCCGATTTTTGGGATTCGATCGCTCGAATATATCACTCGAATGTGAATAAAAACGATGAAATGCTATTTTTGAAATACGAACGATAGAAAGTTCAAATACGAGTGGTGTTGACCACTCGTATTCAAATTCGATCAGTAGAAAATACATTATGTACGATGTTAGAATTTGAAATTTGTCTCTTACTTGTGTTTATTTTGGTATCGCTGATTAATAAATAAGTAAATTTGACCATTTCGGTTATTTTTAACCGTGAGGTTGGCAAAGAAGCATACGGTCCGCCTGGTGGCTAAAGGTTACCGTAGCATAGGAAAGCCTGTAATCCAGAGGATTCACTCGTTACCAACACCTAAAGAACCTATACACTCCGCTTTCGATGAACCTCATACTGCAGTCCCTTGGGAAAGCCTCGGCAGGAAAGGAAGTTCCTTCCACATGTGGAACGACCCAGCCGGAGCGTTTGCGGGAGGAAATTACTCTTAAAGCGACAGTGCGCGACCTATTAGGACGTCAGGGTGTGGAGATGAATGCTGCCGATGGTGAGGGGTGCGGTGGTAGGTACATAATGGCTATGGAGATCATTGAAAGCAGTTCTTTAAAGTACAAGCCATTGAACTACCAACGACGGTCCCGGCGGCCGTGGTCCGTCGGGAGCTATATTGGCAACCATTTAGACGCTCTTTGAAGTCTTGAAAATATAGAGATGTTTAGATATTAGTAACCCTTATCTTACTTTGTGTGTAAAAATGACAACTTTCTTGACTTTTGGGGTGGTGTTACCTCCTTCACTAGTGAGGAAAAGGAAGGACAGACAGAGAAATATAACTCGACATGATATTGTAATTTTTCGTTTTATTTATATCATCAAAATGAACAATCATTGTACTCAGTCCTTATGTGACAAATAAAATGTTCATAAACAGAGATCAAATTTCTAACAACTTTAAAAGTGCTAGCAAGATCCTACTCCCATTTTTACAGTAAAGAATAACATAATCTAATAAATTATTACTTTGATAAAATTGTACACTTAAGTAAAACTTTTCTATACATTCATCAATAATGAATAACAATTGTGCTAATAGAAGACAATATTTTCCTTTAGGCTTGTGTCGGTCAGGAACTAAGAACTACAAGGAATGAAATCCCATCACGGACCAAAAGGAACTAGTTCCTCGCCAAAAAGTTAAATCGGTCCTCAGTCTTTAGTTCAGTTCAGATGGAGTGAAAACCAATAAAACGTTCATACAAATAGCCTACACCACACATCGGGTGGTTGCGTTTTGCCTCTCGCACCAGTTAAATTTTGCTTCGGTGCGACTGTGAAGCAAAACGCAAATACCCGCGGTGAATAGCTACCCAATCATTACTCATTCCCAGACGTCAAAATTCGCACTGAATTAAACAAACTAAAGACCTAAAAGACTGAACTAGCTCCTTTGACCGATTGAACGAGATGGGAGGGCTCCCTTCAAAGACCGAGCGGGCACAACTCTATTTTGCTTAAATTTTTGTCTTACAAAACAATTTTAAATCTAAAATAATCAACAGTCAGTGTTTTATTACATATTTTTACTTAACATTTCTATAAAATTTCCAATATATTACTTAAGTTGATTTTTTTGTCTATACAAGTGCACATATATCATATCTATATAGACTAAATTATTAATTATTTGATCTGAAATTGGAAACAATTTACCATAAACATAAGTAGATGTCACATACTAAAAAAAGCTTAATAGAGCCTTAGCCAGGTTTGGGAATTTTGGTGGGAAAATTTATGTTAGTATAATAAAGTAGAATATTACTTAAAATGGTGCCTACTAATGAAAATTTTAAATAGTTTGATATAGTATTACATTATACTACAGCTTGGCTCTGCAGTCTTGAGGTATTATATCTAGAACAGAAGTTTGCTTCGGCATGTTATCAATAAAGGCAGGTGTAAAACTAATCTTTTGCTTCACATAGTAAAATTTCAATGGCACATGTTGCTGGTTCTATTAGTGGCTGTTCCAATTTCATCCATCACCATTATCTGAAACCAAACATATTTATTAAAGTTTGATAAACTAGATACATCCCCTAATTACTACATAGCTACACTTTACATATTATAACAGCCTCCTAGCCCAGTTGGTAGTGACCCTGCCTACGAAGCAGGAGGTCTTGGGTTTGAATTACTTTGTATCCTGGTAAGGGCATTTATTTGTGTGTTTATCAGTGTTGTCTAGTACTGACAACACAAGCCTTTTTGAGCTTACTGTGGAGACTAAGTTGATGATTAGTGTAAGACTGTCCCATTATATTTATTTATAATATGTAGTAGAAGAGAAAACTTAGCACTGGATCAATAAATACTAACACAATGTCCACATATCAAATTTATTACTTATATCAAAACAAGGATCACTTACCTACCAAATTGTACTAGGTACAATCGTACAATCATTCCTCTTCTCCATCCGTGTCAGCTTCAAACCACCTCGTTGTCAGTATCTAATCGGCGACTGCTTCAAACCAACTCTTGGCATTCCTTGTCTTCGTCTTGCTACGTCTCCTAGCTTGATCCATGGATCCTAGGTCCATAGATCTAGATCCATGAATATATTACATTTCACCAAGCGGTTGCATTGGACTAGTTTCCCGTTTTATCACAAGCTTTGGCTTAAGGCGGTTCTTTGTTATTTATTTAATTCAAGCAAAGAAATTAAAGAAAACTGTATCAAAACCTGAAGGACGTGGGACCCCACTGCACCAACTAAAGTCCCAAGAAAAGTCACCATGAAAAGTCCAAAAAAAATAACGAGTGAGCAATGTGATCCGGCCAGCACCCGGCGTCACTTGGGTTCCGGGCCCAGTGATGTTAAATATGTTACCGATGAAGAAGAAAGTTATAAATCTACAAAACTGCAACTTGCCAGAAGAAAGAAGAATTGCCTCAGATTAGCAACCTGGAATGTAAGGAGCCTCAAAAAAGCAGGTAAATTAGAGAATACAATACAAGAAATGACAAGGCTGAAGCTGGATATTTTGGGGCTCAGTGAAATTAAATACCCAGATAATGGTATTGTAACTACAGACGAGGCTACTTTATACTACTCGGGTAACCCGGCAACTTATAAAAAACACCATCACGGCGTCGGAGTCCTTGTAAAAAAAGAGCTTACAAAGTACGTCACAAACTTTTTGCCCTTTTCGGAAAGATGCATGCTGTTGCAGATAAGTGGTCAACCCTTCAACATCAGTTTAATACAGGCGTATGCGCCGACTGCAGATAAAGACGAGGAGACAATAGAAGAGTTCTATAAACAACTAGAGGAAATAATCAAAAGTATTGGGTCGCAAGACATAGTCATCATACTAGGAGATTTCAATGCTAAGGTCGGAAAAGGTGCAGTAGGAAAGGTAGTAGGAGAATTTGGCCTGGGTAACAGAAATGAAAGAGGGGACAGGTTGATACAGTTCTGTGAGGAAAAAGAATATGTGATTACAAACACATGGTACCAACACCCGCCACGGCGACTATACACGTGGTCCTCGCCAAAAGATAACTCAGAACAAATAATTAGAAATCAAATTGACTATATAATGGTACCCTTAAGATTCCGAAACTCAGTTACTAATGTAAAGACATATCCCGGAGCAGATGTGGGATCTGACCACAATCCTGTAGTAGCCAAGTTAAAATTAAGATTAAAACAAGTAGTTAAACCTGCACAACATAGAACTAACTTTGATTTGGCTAAGCTTAAAGATGAAGACACGAAAAGTAAGGCCAAGAATTATTTAAACAATGAAATATCCAAAGTTCTAGCTACCGATCCAGAATTTAAAAATCAAGAACAAATAGAATCTAACTGGGAAACATTGAAGAATATAATTGTGAACACAGCTGAAACACAACTTGGGTACTCTAAAAAGACTAATACTAATAATGAATGGATCACGGAGGATATACTCAAATTAATGAATGAAAGAAAAGAGTATAAAAATATAAATAGGGGGAAATATAAAGAACTTGATATTATAATAAGAAACAAGATAAGAGAAGAAAGAGATACATATCTGAGCAATAAATGCGATGAAATTGAAAAACTGGACGCTAAACATGACAGTTTTAACCTATACAAGAAAATAAAAGACTTCACAAATACCAGCAAGAAAAAAAATATTGGTAAACTGTATGACGAACAACATAACTTAGTAATAGACAAGGACGAAAAGGGCAAAACGTGGGAAAAATATATAGAGAAGCTTTTTCACGACAACAGAAGGAATGCTCCCGGGGACACTTCCACTGACGACGCTATGGAAGGACCACCAATAATAAAATCGGAAGTTTTTAAAGCCATTCACAGCCTGAAAGATGGAAAAGCGGTGGGGCCCGATGGAGTATATGCCGAATTACTCAAATTATTTGATGATAATAACATAATGGTGATGGTCAGATTGCTTAATTTAATATACAATACTGGAAAAATTCCTAATGATTGGTTAAAGTCTACTTTCCTACCGCTTCCAAAAAAGCCCAATGCTAAATACTGTGGTGACTATAGATTAATAAGTTTAATGAGTCATGCACTTAAAATTTTACTAAAAATAATACACCAAAGAATCTATAACAAGATTGACAGTAACATAAGTTCTACGCAGTTTGGTTTTCGCAACGGCCTTGGTACTAGGGAAGCTTTAGTGTCTGTGCAAGTACTGATGCAAAAATGTTTGGAACACCAGAAAAAAGTATACGTATGCTTTATTGACTTTGAAAAAGCGTTCGATAATGTCAAGCACGATAAGTTAATCCAACTATTAGACCGTACTGAGATAGACGAGAAGGATAAAAGACTACTGAAGAACTTATATTGGAACCAAACAGCCCACATAAAAGTAGGACAAAGACAACATGAAGAGCTAAAGATCCTAAAAGGAGTGCGGCAAGGATGCATTCTGTCTCCGGCTCTGTTTAATTTATACTCAGAATTTATATTTCAAGAAGCCTTAGAAGAAATAGATATTGGAATCAAAGTTAATGGCACAATCATAAATAATATAAGATACGCAGACGATACAATTATAATAGCAAATGATATGAAGGAACTACAACTAATACTAACAAGACTTAACTCAAAATTTGAACAATTTGGATTAAAAATTAACATATCTAAGACGAAATACATGATAATTAGTAAAAAACAAGAAAATGATGAACCTCTGGACATTAACGGTAAACCAGTAGAAAGGGTGACCAAATATAAGTACTTAGGGTGCTGGCTAAACGAAAAATGGGACCCCGAAATGGAGATCCGCATAAGAATAGAAATGGCCCGGAGTGCCTTTATAAAACAAAAGAAACTATACATAAATAAAGATATAAATATAAGACTGAGATGGAGACTGGTTAAATGCTATGTGCTGCCAATCTTGTTGTATGGTTCAGAATCGTGGACCTTAAGTAATTACTCAATCAACAAATTGAATGCATTTGAGATGTGGATATACAGGAGAATGTTAAGAATATCGTGGGTGGACAGAATATCAAATGAAATAGTATTAGACAGAATGAAAAAGACAAAGGAAGTCGTATTAACAATCAAAAGAAGAAAAACGGCATATTTGGGTCATATATACAGGCATAATAAATATGAAATATTAAAAAGCATAATCGAGGGGAAAATAGAGGGGAAAAGAGGTAGAGGAAGACCCAGGACTTCATGGGGCGATAACATTAGGACCTGGACCGGTATTGTAGACGCTGCCACCCTAGGTAGAGTGGCGAAACACAGGGAGGACTTTCGCGTGGTGATCGCCGACATCCGTTAGGATATGGCACGAAGAAGAAGAAGTATCAAAACCCAACGAACAATCCATAATATCCATATTCCACAGATAAACTTAAAACTCTTAAAAGTCAAAAGTCAATGAGACATTTTTACACCTCATTAAGTGTAAAATACAAGAAACGTTTTGTAGTTTTTTATATTATAAATATTTTAAAACGCCGAAAATGTACTTTATTTTTAACGTTATTAATACAACTAATGCTTGTAATGATGTTCGATCTTTGTTTCATTTTTTAAACACATTTTTTAAAAACCGGTAAATATCGACTTTCTGCGTACAACGTAACGCAAAAATATCGATAGTCAACCACTAGCCTTTCGAGTGAAAATTCCAGTGACTTTCAAAAATACGTATTATTGGTATCATGCGACAATAATCGTGACAAATTTTCACGTGCGATTATTTTCGATCACTCGTTTTTGTATTCGAGCGTTCGAATCCCAAAAATCGGCCCCCAGGATATACGAAAGCATTTTTGTCCAATCTGACACGGAAACCTTCGCCTACGCTCGGTCAATTATATCATATTCAGGAGCAAACATGTGACAGTCGCTTTCACGACCTGAAACTCCCAAAACGCAGACATCGTGTTCCTTTGATAGCCAAAGTGACCCTAATTAAGCCAAACAAGTGACAGACTTACGCTCTCACAATAATTAAATACCTTTTTAACGTGCCAATAGGCAGACCCTCCGCTTCTTCTTCTTCATAGCGTTTTTCCCGGCTTATGCCACGGATCAGGGAGCCAGGGGTCCGCTTTGGCAACTAATCCCAAGATTCGACGTAGGCGCTAGTTTTACGAAAGCGACAGCCATCTGACCTTCCAACCCAAAGGGAAGGTCAGATGATAAAAACTAGGCCTTATTGGTATTAGTCCAGTTCAATTCATTGGCCAAACCACTAAACAAAACAAAAATTCGAGCTTGTCCCAGAGGGTTAAAAAATCTTCCGATATTTTCCTAATCAGACCACAATACTGATTACGCTCTCAAACGGATTACTGGCATATCTATTACGCTTTGTCTAATACTCGGAAACACAAAATAGTCATTCCCATGACGCGGAACTCACCAAAACGTGGACACATCCTGTCACTTTGATCACAACCGTGACCCTAATTAAACCAAAACAAGTGACAGATTTATTCTCTCACAATTAAATACCTTTTTAACGAACACCGTCAGGTTTTCGGCGAGTTTTAATATTTATAAACTTTGACAGAGGGCGTGTTGAAGAAGATTGATAAATGTTTTTTCATTTCAAATGCCTAATGGTTTTATCTTGTTCCCGAGTCTTCTTGAATAAGCAATTAATATTCAGATGTCTAATTAAGCACTGAATTCGCAACGAATATAAATTCTGCCAAATTACCAAACAGGTAAAAAACCAATTAGATAAAGTCATGGCCCGATAATTAGGGACAAGACTTTTTTCCCATAAAAAAACGTAGAAATAGTGTAAGTACTTATGCGTAAGACAGCTATTAAAAGTTTTTCACTGTGGTTAGTTACCTTGTGCTTTTCACGGAATTATTTTAAACTTTTATTACTGAATGTAAAGGAAAACAATATTAATAGTTAGCAATAGCACTACGCATCATATATAAAAAATAAAATAATTTATTTATGATTTATTTATTTGGTCTATCCTACAATTCACTGTTGATCTTGCCAAAAAAGAACAGTAATTTCAAATCCCGATGTCATTACATGACAATGATATTGTTTGCGTGACCTCAAGTCTGGTGGAACTCCCTATACAGAAAATCGGTTCACATGTCTTATTGAGTTATTGATATCGCGAAATAACGAGGATCCGAACATTCTCGAATGCCAAGTCAAACGTGCCCGTTTCTCAATTTCGCAAAACGCGGAACCCGTACAAGCGTACAAAGCCAATTAGTTTGCGAGAAACGAAATGTTCAAATACAATTCGAGGGAATGTCGATTTATTTCAGACAATTTTATAACTAGGGCATCAAATGTTCAATTGCGTCGATCTCATTATTATACAAATACATTTTAACACCTTTTTAACGATACATTGCTTTCTTTTTCAATATTTTTGTCATATATTCAATACATATAGGTACAGTCACCTGCGATAGTAGCGTCCGCTATGAAGGCCGCAGAAATATCTGACACAATCTTATTTGTACAGCCATAAGAGACTGTCACATTTGCGGCCTTCACATCGCAAGATACTATTGTAGGAGACTGTACGAACATTGGTTCTATTCCTTTCATTTCATTTCAAATTCTTACATAAGATTTGTCTGTTGAGGACGGCTAGCTGTTTTATTAAATCTGTCAAGTGCTGCGGTTGCAGATATGTCTCGAGCGAGCATAACTTAGGGATGACTTACACTAGAACGGGACGGGACGGCACGTTCCGTAAGTATCTATAGAAAACGTCACGTGACATCCGAGGGCTCCGAGCTATCACGTGATTCGTTCTATAGAAATTGACAGATCGTCCCGCCCCGTCCCGTCCCATCCTAGTGTGAGTCATACTTTATAGTCACTATCCAAAGTATCGGACGAGTAAAAGTATTTTAAGTGATGTTTTACTTGGGTTTACCATGGACGCTCTGTAGTTTCCATATCTACGTGTCCGAAACATGAATATGCTTATGTCCAACCAAGCATATTCAAACTTATCTACATACAATTTCCATTCTAAGTTACGCTACGGTGCTACGCCGTAGCGTCGTAGCACGTTATGAGTCCACATGGTCTAAAAGAGAGCAGGATATAATTTAACTCACTCACATGATGACTCATGATGTGATGTCCTAGCCGCGAAGGTGATAACTCTGTCTGCCCGACGCAGACGAAACATGTCACGCCTATTGTGATAAAAATACGTGAGTGTTAACCGTTGCAATTTAATATGAGAGCAGGATAGATCTTATTGCAAGAGGACGCGAAAAATGAAAAGGCGATAGTAAGCGCGCGGGTCAAAATAAACCGCGTAATCAGATAATTGCTGTTCACAACTAAACTAATTTTTTTGTAGATAAAAGCTTTTACCAGATTTAAGAACTAGTTATTAGTCAACTATTTAACTAAGACTCATGTTTATAAATACAGGGGTTTCGACGTTCTGAGCAAAAATATGTAAAAAAGGACTTATGTTTAAAAAATAAAAGTATCGAGGCTTTTGTCACAAACCATGTTTTCACGTTTACCAGTTTGAAGAAAATATGTTGATGTTGTTGAGAGCCCAAAGGATCTGCGATGACAAACATCTTGGTGCTGAGCTACAGCGTGCAAAATGTGCGCTGTGGGCTAACAACCTCAAGATACCTCGTGTCAAGCAGTCCCCTCGTGTGAAGATACCAACAGTTGAGCGTAGGCCTGCTGTTTTGCCTTTTGTCAGAGGAGTTACGGACAGGATCAGCCACATCTTGAAGCGTGCTTCAATCAAGACCTATTTCAAGCCGTTGAAGAAGATGTCACAATTCCTGAGGCCTGTAAAGTGTAACTTGCCTCTACAAGATGCTGGGGTCTACAGGCTTGACTGTGAATGTGGTCTATCATACGTTGGGCAAACAAAGCGTAGCATATCAACCAGGGTGAAGGAACATATAGCCGATGTCAAGCATCGTCGACCAAGGTCTGCAGTCTGGGAACATGTCTCTGATAAGCCTAATCATTCAATTAAATTTGACAAACCTCTGGTCCTCGCCAAGGAGAAGCGTTACATTCCCAGGATGCTGCGCGAGGCTATTGAAATCAAGAAGGTCCCTAATTTCAATAGAGAGGATGGCTTTTCGGTACCACCAGCTTGGGATCCTGTTTTACATCTCATCAAGGATCAAGCACGACACAGAACTGGAAGACCTTAATGTGGACTTTGTTTGAAAAGATTGAAAACGGATAAAAGAGGCAAAATGGGGTAGTTTTCTTGTCGCTTCTTTCTGCTCCATAAGCCAGTTAGAGAAGCGTTCGTAAGTTGTATGTATGTTAATCCTCACAGGGTTTAAACATTTTAATTTTAATTATAGAATGCCCTTCAGGCTATGTATTACTAGCTTTATAAGCCCCTCTGGGCATTGTAGACCAACCTTTGTTTTTATTTTTTAAATTATTTTTATATTTTTGTATGTAGGTAGTTTGCACAAGTAACTTTTTTGATTGACGCGGAGAATTCGCATTCTCTCAGTCATCATCTTAACCCTGTGAAAACGAGTGTTGTAAAGGGCTCGAAACGTAGGATCATGGTGTTAATAAACGCGATTAATCCGTTCTAAAGTGTTTAATTTCAATGAATAACAATCGCGGTAACAGAAGACAATATTAAAATATGTTGAATTTTTATGTATATATGAATATCAGGCACCTAGTTGTTACCAATATTAAGAACAAGACGTCTGAATGATAAAAATTTGACCACTGTGGCCTCTTAATTTAATTACGTAATGGAACATGTGCCATTTTACCGGGTGAGGGCACGACTTTATGAGCACTATGGTGGTTATTCACTTTGTCATATACAGGGCTCGTAATTTTCATGCCGATGACAGACAAATGACGTCAAGCTTCATTCATCATGTTTTAGGTTTTACGTTTGAAAGAATAATGCTGTCATTGAATAGTGTCAAAACTATTAACGTTCGATGTGAGAATCGAACGTTGATAGAATTTATCTTTCATTAACTCAATTAGTATTAAAGCATGCTGTGTATTATACGTCATTATGACGAAACCGGCATAAAAATTACGGGTCCTGGACTTATTTAGTTCGTGTTGTACAGTCGACTTCATAAATATCTGTGCAGCTGAATGCATAATATGTAAACACTTACACCTTATTGTCAATGTCCTAAGGGTGTAAAGATATTTTTGAAGCCTTGGAAATGCTCATATATTTATGAACTCGACTACTCACCAGATATGTCGTAGCGGCTATATGCCCTTTAACCTATTCACCGCTAATCATGACATATTGTCGTTACGTTGCCACGCACCGTTTTCGCTACAACGCGGGAAATGCATGTTATCGGCTACGGCGTAGCGCTACGAGAAGTCTTAGCAGTAAATTAAATTAAAATTACTTAGGAGGTATATTCAAATTCAAATTTCTTTATTTTAGACATCTTAGGTCCATAAATTGTAAATATTTTTTTTGACACACATAATAATAATAAAATCTAATAAGGAAACCTAAGGAAATCTAATAATGTGGAAAACTAAGTGGCGAGTTGGCTATATGTTTAAAGTCCAGTGACACCTCTCTACCCCCAGCCCTCATACCGGTGTTGCCCTCGAGCCATCCTAGATGTCGCTTTTTGTGGGGGCCCATCTTATGTGGGCGAGTCACCGTCTGCCGGAAATAAAATTGATTACCATTTTGTTAGGCAGACGTCCGATTTTTTTCTTCTCTCCATAACCCAGTATTTAGTCCACCACTTTCACTTAATAGTCCAGTATATTTTAGATTCCATTAAATCTCAATAGTCTTTACACCCTGGCGGGTGCTGCCTCTGCGTGCGTCCTATGACTCGGGCAGGTGCAACATCCGCTCGGTGTACCCCTTACATTTCATTAAATTGTCGAAAGGGCCTCTGCGTGTTGGCTTCGGCTCCGCGTACGCCTCCCAAAGGTCCGGAACACCATTGTTCCGTGATGGGAAAGACATACAAATCTAATAAAAATAAAATAAAATACAACATATAAAATACAACATAACTAGGCAACCTAGATGCACCACTTCTCAGCATCTGTGCACGAGCAGTGGTGCGTCCATCCTACCTGCCAACGTTTTCAGGAATATAGGTTTATATATGCATGAAATTTTAGTTAACCTTATCAGTACAATTTACTTGTAACTTCCCTTAACCCATTCAGAGCCAATGACGACGCGTTGTCGTCATGCCTCTACGCACCATTTTCGCTACAAAGCGGGAAATGCATGTTATCGGCTACGGCGTAGCGCTACAAGAAATCGTTGGCCGTGAATGAGTTAACGTTCAACGCAGGCGAGCATTAGACGGAATAGTGAATATGACGGAATCAGTCAAGCAGCACTCGGGAAGTTTCTGTGTACTTCTTCTTCTTCGCTTTTTCCCGGCTAATGCTCCGGCTCAGGGAGCCTGGGATCCGCTTTCGCAACTAATCCCAAGATTTGACGTAGGCGCTAGTTTTACGAAAGCAACTGCCATCTGACCTTCCAACCCAGAGGGTAAACTAGGCCTTATTGGGATTAGTCCGGTTTCCTCACGATGTCTTCCTTCACCGAAAAGCCAAATGATACTTCGTACATACCTAAGTACCAAAAACTCGTATATACGAGCCGGCAGGATTTGAACGAGAGACCTCCGGATAGAAAGTCTAACGGCATACCGCTGAGCCACCAACGACATTGGGAAGTTTCAGTGTACAAATTCGTAAATAAAGCGATTGGTGCGATTTCAGCGTTATTGTAATTGTGTCCACAGTTTATTGTTGGGGGAATGATAGGAATGGGCAGTGATTGCTTGGCGTTTTAATACACCTTCATGTCGTAAATCATAAATGTTGATGGGGCAATCAATTGAGCGAGTGCATGAAGGTCGTAATTTGGGGCTCCTCATGGATAGCAGCTTAAGGTTTGAGAAACATACTGTCAATACAGTTAGGAGTTGTTTTTTTAAACTTAAAATTCTTTATAAAATAAGGCCATTTGTAAATGAATGTGTGCGCATACAGTTGGTTGAATCTCTTATACTCTCTAAACTTAATTATGTGGATAGTGTCTATGGTCCTCGTCTTCTTGCCAAGACAAAGAGACTTATACAGCGAGTCCAAAATGCCTGCGCACGTTTTTGTTTCAGCATTCCACCAAGGGCACATGTTTCACCATTCCTTAACAAACACAATATGTTAAAAATGCAGCACCGGCGAAAGCTTCACTTAGCCTGTCTTCTTTTTGGAGCCTTGAAGTTCAATGCACCTAGATATCTCTTCAATAGATTGACGATCAATAGCAAGCGTGACCGCCGGCAGTGTGGGATGCAGCTATTGATACCCCGACACACTTCAGCAGCCTTCCGTGGTAGTTTCCGGTATGCTTCAAGTAAAATTTGGAACAATATCCCCCCGCCAATAAGGAACCTGCAAAATGTAGACACTTTTAGAATAAAACTAAGGAAGTTTCTGTATGTTCACCAGTTATCACAGGAAACATTGAGTCATGACACTAGTTGTATATAGTATAGTATAGTATAGTATTTATAAATTGTAATACCACTAGTATATTTATTTACTTACCACACTTTTATATCCCTTTTGCATTGCCATATCTTATCTTATCATTCCTTAATTTTGTGTATTATTGTAAGTTTGCAAGTTTTAGGTTAGGTCATGTTATTATTATGCAGCGTAAACGGTGCTTCACAATGTTTACCCATCTTGCACATTGATAATGCGTTTGCATATTTGTTTGGTGTGTTCAATTTTAGTTTATGTTTTAATTTAAGTTTTTTCATGGAGCGACTATGCCATTTAGATTGCTTGTTTTTGGTTTGGGCTGTGGCTGGGCGCTAGTTGAGTTGCGCTTGCGCAAAAAGCACAGATAGCCTAACCAAGCTTGACAGATGGTATGGTCGCGTTCACGAGTAGTATTTTTTCTTTGTAATTTTTGTTTTGGTTTTGTGATGTTTTAAATGTTGGTAATTTTAATAATTTATACTGTTATGTTATTTTTTAGTCCTTTTTAGGGTTCCGTAGCCAAAATGGCAAAAACGGAACCCTTATAGTTTCGTCATGTCCGTCTGTCCGTCTGTCCGTCTGTCCGTCTGTCCGTCTGTCACAGCCGATTTACTCGGAAACTATAAGTACTACAGTGATGAAATTTGATGGGAATATGTGTTGTATGAACCGCTACAAAATTATGACACTAAATAGTAAAAAAAAGAATTGGGGGTGGGGCCCCCCATACATGTAACTGAGGGATGAAAATTTTTTTTTCGATGTACATACCCGTGTGGGGTATCAATGGAAAGGTCTTTTAAAATGATATAAAGTTTTCTAAAAAACATTTTTCTTAAAGTGAACGGTTTTTGAGATATCAGCTCTCAAAGTCGTAAAAAGTATGTCCCCCCCCCTCTATTTTTATAACTACGGGGTATAAAATTCTAAAAAAAATAGAGGTGATGCATGCTAATTAACTCTTTCAACGATTTTTGGTTTGATCAAAGTATCTCTTATAGTTTTTGAGATAGGTTGATTTAACTGTAATTTTGGTTAAGTTATTGTGCTTACACTGAAAACGATGGCTGAACCTTATAAGTTTAGGCTCCATTCACCAGGTGTATAAATTGACATAATAAGTTTATTATATTTGCTGCTACGGAACCCTTTGTGCGCGAGCCCGACTCGCACTTGGCCGGTTTTATGTGTTACTTTTCGTGGCATCATCGAATGGGCCCCACGGAAGACCAGCGCTGGCTTCAAAACTAGCATTATGCTGAGTTGGGTCCATTTCGTGATGCACACAACAATTTTGTTTTCCTGTTTTTGTTCTTTTATTATGTGTTGTGTGTGATCGTCACGAATAAATGATTCTTATTCTTATTCTTAAATCGAGAAGCGATCTCGAGTACTTATATTGCGGTCTTTGCTAGAAATAGAATGCTTTTAGATAACTAGATATTTGCGATAGATTATTTTATATTACGACGGTGACAAACAAGTATACGGCCCGCTTGATGATGAGCGGTCACCGTGGCCTATGGACGCCTGCAACTCCAGGGGTGTTACATGCGCGTTGCCGACCGTTTAAAAAAAAGGATTCGCTGTGTTGATAGCTAAAGGGGGAAGCTTTGCTCCGTGGGTCCCCAGCTGTCAACACAGTGAATCCTCTTGGAGCTCTGGCGACCTTACTCACCAACAGAAATACAACGCTATGAGTAAGGTCTAGCGTTATTAAAATGCGGTTTTCTGTAAGGTGTAGGTACGCACGTACCCAGATGGGCTCTGCTCCAGATTTGAGCAAGACGACATTCGTTGTGCTGTGCCCTACCACACTAAACGACATGCATCCGCTATGCTCATATCTCTCTTTCGTAACCTACAAACAGAATTCTTACCATAAGTAGGTACCGTGCACACCGAAAAGTAAAAGTATCGCTGCTGTAGTATTCCTTTCAATCGCTGCTTATTAGAGCGAAATAGACGCCTATACAAAGTTTCGGTGTTTGGTAGGAAGATTGTGAGGAAAGCGAACTCCGCTGGCATTATCTAATATCCGGCGGGGGACGACGTTGATTTGATCCGGGCAACGCAAGGGATTTGTTAGTAAATGTTAGTTTTCCACTGGTAAAGGACTGATTTGGCTGACACAAGAGGGTCAATTGTAACTTGTAGACCCAACAAGAACGAGCGAAACGCGTGTAAATAATAGCCATAATATAGTTTTCAATATAATTGCTCTTTTTTGGCTGCTTTGCGTGCGCAAACTTAGTTTTTGCGCAATAGTGGTTTAAATAGTGGTTTTTACTTTTCCCATTTTTTACATTTAGTTTTGTTCCAATTCATGACTGCTTACCGAAGAGTATTATTGTTAGTTAACTTTGCCGAGACGTAATACAACTGAGTCACGTGGTTTTTTTACATTCTTTAAATCAACATTGAAACAATAGCTATTTATGCAAGAAGTGCGGAAAGTCAGTGATTTCCGACGAGGGTCATACGAAGCGAGTGTATAAGCCGACACGAGTAGGAAATCATCTTTACGCATGTGTTTCATACAATGTTTTTCTATGCATTGTGCGAGTAAATAAAAAATCATATCATGACAAAACAATTTAATTTTTACATGATAGTAATTTAATTATTAAAATTAAAAATTATATTATTTTATAGTTTTCTTACATAGAAAATACTTTTAGTATCGGGCTGATAGCAGAGTCCAAAATTTAAAAAAAATTGAAAAGTAAACGCACTGCGGCCAAATCGTGCAGAAAAGTGTACTTTTCCTCACGATTAGGCTTCACAGAAAGCGCACTTTTCGAGCACATGCATTGTAAACAATATTTTGTTATTCCACTAATAACTAACCTCGAGTTAGCCGGTATATTCAATACGTGCGAGTGGCGCTAATATTATTCATGAGTGTTCCTCGTACAGTGTCACCTCCAGAATATGTCTGTCTTCGAACACATTGGACGGCGATAATGGGAACCCGAGCCTAATATCCGGTGACGGGAAGTCGACGTTGATTTGGCCGGCGGTATATTTTGTTAGTTTATCGACTTGGCGACGATTCGGCTTCACTTGTAACCTCGCTTAACAGAAAGTTAATTCACCAATGGTAATTTATGTTACTAGTATAGGGTCATTTTCATAAATGTGGCTGTATTTGGACCCGCGGGTACCCCGTACGCCTACGAGAATAATAGGGACCTAAACCGTGATATCCGGCGACTGGAGGTCGACGTTGACTTGACCGGCGGGATATTTTGTTAGTGTATCTACTAACCATGGATTCGTCTTCGCTTGTAAGCTCGCTTTAACTGGAGGTATATTAAGTCACCAATGATAATATAATAATGTTACTAGTATAGCGTCACCTTCAACAATGTGGCTGTTTTCGAACCCGCTGGTGTACGCCCCGTACGGCGATAATAGGGACCTAAACCTTATCCGGCGATGGGAGGTGGACGTTGATTTGACCGGCGGGATATTTTGTTAGTTTATCGATTGACCATGGATTCGGCTTCGCTTGTAAGCAACTGGAGGTACCTACGTTAATTATTTATAACCTCCACTGGTCAGTCAAGTGTAAAAATGTAGGTTCACACATCATACTTAAACATATGTCGCATATAATATTATTCCCATCACATTCTTATTTATATCTTATTTATTTAACGGCCTCCCTAGCCTAGTTGGTAGGGACCTCGCCTACGAAAATGGAGGTCCCAGGTTCGAATCCTGGTAAGGGTATCTATTTGTGTGTTTATCACGAATATTTGTTCCTGAGTTATGGACGTTTCCTATGTATATATGTATGTATTATCTTCGTCTAGTACCCTAGTTACTCGTAAGTATGTCTATCATCGCCTAGTACCTATAGTACAAGCTTTCCTTAGTTTGGGACAAGGCGATCTGTGTGAGGCTGTGCCCAAATATTTATTTATTTGTTTATATTTATTCCAATTCAATAAGAGCGTAGGAACGATTTTGTCGATACATATTTTTGCACTTAACTGAACGTCCCACTGTCGGGACAAACTCCATGCTCGAGAGGAATTGGGATATATCTAGTCCCCAGTGTCTCCATGCTGGTCAAAAACCGGTTGACTTACTCTCTTTTACATATACTTGAACTACTTTGTTGATGCTTGATGTCTGTGTGTCAAAGAGCGCTTAATTTTCTGAATAATAAATTCTCATGTCTATTTAACATCAACCAAAGGCATTCATCACATTAAGCTATAATAACAGATTATTTGAAATTTGAAATGGCACTCTATAGCGCAGAATAAAACGAACGCATAACGCAAAAGCTGAGCGGTTTATGGATCCATTAAAGATTTACTGTTACAGTCTGCCTCTCTATAGTAATATCGTGTGTTATTCCATTCCAGCAGAATTCATTCTCATTATACTCGAATATTATTTTCATATGGCCTAGCACAGTGCAATACACAAAAATAAAGAACATATTTTTTGGATCAAGTTTCATTGTACTAAAGATGTTTCACTGTTCTCTATCAATCCAGTTACTTTAAACAGTTTAAACAATGCCTGTGTACGTCAAATCCGGTAGCTATTATTTTTTGCAGGCTTGTTTATGATGTTGGCCTATGAATTATGCAAGTTTCTGACCTCGAGCGCCGAACGCAACATACATTAAAATGACAAAGTACCTGGACTATACCTAAATCTTTGTTGTTTCTATCACTCGATTTGACTCATTTTTATGGTTAAATGTTGAAGAGTGTTAATAAAGAGTATTTGTATTGTATTGTATTGTATTGTACGTCTCTGTCAAAAGTCAAATTAGAAAAACTAACTAACTAAAAATAAATGTATGTTTATACTGTAGGAATCTTTAATCCAATCACAACGAGCGGTCAACTACGGCAATTCGTTCACCAATTAAAAAAGTTGCTGTATATAAGAGTTGGCAATATTTCTCATTTAGCCGAGTACAAGTTAATAGGCGCTGGGGATTTATTTCTTAATGGAAGAGCCATTTGAGTAATGGCCGCGGCCGCGACAATAGGAACTTCGGGGAACTGGGGCGCGGTTTGTAAAGCTTAGAGTTACAGTATTGCAATGCTACAAGTTAAGAGTTTTGCCAAGCGGACCCCAGGCTACATGAGCCGTGGCATAAAGGATGACTCACACCAAACGTGCAAACCGATCCGATCCGATCCGGGACGATCTGTCAGTGACTGAATAAGTAATAGTACCTACTAACGTACAGAAGGCTTAGTATAAATGTTTACTTGTCATATTTGACATTAACTTCTCGACCGCGTTAGCGTATCCAGGGGTCAAAATATGAAAGTAGCCGGTTGATTTAAATAAACGACAAACATAATTTGAGCTCTCGATACGCTAATAACGCGATCGAGAAGTAAATGTCATATGATTTTATACTAGGCCTTCAGAAGCTTCTCTTTCCTACGTTTGACGATTAGCTTGTCGAGTATGCAAATGTCAAGATGACTTTAACGTTAGGGCTGTCACAATAGGAACAAAATATGTATCGGAACATAATTTATATTATAAGAACACGGTTTACGGCACATTTTTTCTATTATAAGAACGACCTTCCCCACCTTACCTTATATTTACATTTTATTTTTATTTATTACAAAAATATAAGTATTTAATCGCCATTTTTTGCTCGCTCAGATTCCGAAATAAGCTCGAGATCAAACAAAAGTTTAGCCTTCTTGTGATATTTAATAGTTCACCCCATCTGTTCTATACATGGCGGCCTTAGGCCCCCTTCTCATCTGCCGAAATAACATGCAGAAAATGTATAGGAAATACCAGAGAAGCTTAGTCCTATCATTATAGTTTGATGAGTTTGCCCTAAGCACGAAACTAGGTAACTATTCTCAAAGGTAAATGTGTCACAACACAACATAATTCGTGATAACGATTCTGGATTTATTCCCATGTTCAGCCCGCAGCCGGCCAAGCGCGACAATAATTGGTAATGACGTTAAGGAGCCAGTGGGTCGGAGACAGAGATCAACTTTGAACAAATTGACGTTCGGTTATGAAAGTATTTTTCTCAAACATGCCAGGAAATATCGGCCTTGGTGTTGTAGGCCTCGAAATTATGACACGGAAAATGTTTTTTTTAGCGTATAAAAAGTATTTTCTGCCCTCCCGCCGGCAAGCAGCCAATTACAGGCCGCTACGCTTAACAGATTTGCTGCGTGCCTGCGTTGAGCAGTAAAATACTTTACAGACCATGGCCAGTAAATAAGAAAGCCTCAGGGAACGTTTGTCGACCTCAGCTTCGCTTTGGACGACAACTACACGTCATTTGAGACATGTCTTATTTTACGGGCCTCGATACGTAATAAACTATTAAGCAAGCAATTTTCACCGTTATCATCCGAAAGTTTTGAATTTAAAAATAGCGTCGAATTCCAAAGAGTATTCACGACTATACCGGAATTTAGAAAGAAACTTTTAAAATTCGTTGTTTCACCTTGAAAGGCATGGCGATGTGCCTAATGTGTTACAGGTAACCGCTCGCTAGTGTTTTATACATGTAACTTTTAAATTTTCCTTTATTTTCTTGACAAACAACAGGTTTTCAAGGAATCAGGTAGTACCAAATCGTATTACCGATAAGCGCCGCTTAACGAGGCTCGTTCTGAATCATTTACCATTTACGATATTTTACAGTAATAAAATGTTACTTTTTTCTATAGGGCTCCGATCATTCTGCCACGCGATTCTCAAAAAACTAAAACCCATTTATTAATTATATAGTAACGCCAACGACGTATTAATAAAAATGTTTCACCAAAAACTTATTACATTTGACACCTCACGGGGGACGCGACGGTGCGGTAGCGCGATAGTATATATTATCACATTGAATAAAATTCAACGTCAAAAGTTATTTTGTGAAAAAATATACTGAAGCGTAGTC
Source organism: Lathronympha strigana (assembly GCA_949128165.1). Lineage (NCBI taxonomy): Eukaryota > Metazoa > Arthropoda > Insecta > Lepidoptera > Tortricidae > Lathronympha > Lathronympha strigana. The sequence continues at coordinate 2,936,778 of OX421904.1, forward strand.
TCGCAGGCAAAAGATAAATATAAGATATAATGTACCAGTCAAATACGCAGCAATGATGTGTCATATCATATACAAACATAACATTTAGTTATTATTTCAACATCAAAAGGTTTACTTTATTCACCCCGACTTTAACAAGAAAATGTGTAGGTAGTAAGTAGGTACTTGATGGAAGTAAAAACCGAAATATTTTCCTTTTATATCTCAAATCAGCAAGAGCTTTTAATGTTTTCGGGGTATCTTTTACCTACTGCAGAACTTGACTGAAAGGACCTAAATCAAAAAAAGGACAGTCGGATTGAATACTGTCATCTCGAAATAAAAATGAAACAAGACATTATAGAAAATATACTCGTATCTCAACTATTATCATACATCCGTAAGGGAATTTAGGGCAAGTTGGTTTAGACGTGACCGGGAAAGGAATGCGTGACTTTCGGCTCAATCGAGGGTGTAAGGACTTTTGTATCGTATGTATGGTTATGTTCATAGTTTACTAGTATATCGAGTTTGACTTTCGGTTTGATTAACTATTATTGCAGGGTAAGATTTGCGTCGTCCTTTATGCTATCTCTAGTGATAAAAAGAAAATAATACTTACATTTAACAGCTCAGTCTTCAATAGATCGGTGTGTCTTAACTGGATTCAGCGTCAGAAATTCATTAGATAAAATGTCCGTTAAATTTTCTAGCCGTCTATGTTGAACGTCCAACACGTCCGAGGTTACATTTACGATACAAATCGCCTTTTCATTGGCTGGCTAGACGGCAGACGGATAAAATATGTATTTATGTACCCCACTGGTACGGTTCAACCATAATTCGAACAGACGCGTGGTCTAGCCCCGGCAGTCTTAGTTGGGTAAACCGATTATAAGACGTAGTTACGGCGACAGGTGTGACAATTGTCAGTATCATTATTACTGCTAGGTATTACAGGCGTGTATGGGCCACGGGCGCGTCTTACTGTTGTTCGGGCTGTGAACTTGTTTGCCGCCAACATGTCATTTATAAAGAAAAACATTGTGAAGAGCATTGTGTGTGTGTGATTGTTACGCCGTAGATATTGTATCAAGACGATTTTCCGCCCTAATATGCAGCTCCGACAAATGGTGCGCTCCCCAAAGGATAAGGAGCCGTTAAGTACCCCTGGTATCTATATGATCCCCTGCTCCTGTGGGAAGAATTACATAGGAGAGACTGGCCGTAACATTTCCACAAGGATTCGAGAGCATATACGCAGCATGAAAAATCGGGATACTCGGGGTTCTGCCGTGACGGATCATGCGATGGATTCGGGTTCTCACTATATCAGATTCGATAAGGTAACCGTGTTGGCGAGGGAAAAGTTTTTCGTTCCGCGGAAAGTACGGGAGGCTATCGAGATAAGTCGTCACCCGAATTTTAATCGCGATGGGGGTTGGTCGGTGCCCCCTAGTTGGAAAACGGTTTTGAGTGCTGCGCCGGTGCTTCGTGTGGACGATGCCGTACAGTGTGACGTAGTGAGTGTCGTTGTCGTGTGCAATCGTGCAGTTGACAATGGGTGTGAAAGAGATGGTAGTGTCTCGCTTCTAACTTTGCCGGCGCTTGCGCCGCCCGCACCCTCCGCGCCTGCGCCGCCCGCTCCCTCCGCGCCGTTGCCTCAGTCGAGAGCTGACCGCGCTGGGGCTCGCAGTGTGCGTAGAGCGGTCGCCGCGGCTACACGCATGACTCATGAATAAGGGACACGGACTGTTCCGAAACATGTCGAGCTATTTTCGACTTTATTGACGTGAGTAACCCGCTAAGAGAATTTTAATATTGTGAAGAGCTCTTGATATTTTTCACAAAAAACACGACATACGTCACGAAATTCTGACACACGATCATTATCATGTCAAAATCTACCGAAAATTCTTAAACACTATTATATCTCGATACAATTGTCATAATGTCGTCACTAAGAAATTATCTATTTATGGACGATACTACGATTTTATTTAAATTATCGTAATCGTGGCAAACAAGCACACAGCCCACACGATGGTGAGCGGTCAATGTAGCCTATGGACGCCTGAAACGCCAGTAATTCAATCATTCCAGGAATTGTCACACTGGTCAGCGTGGTGAAATGATAATTATGGTAACTATGTAGTCTAGTCACAGAGGCAGAAATCGTAATGTCTATGTGATTAAATTTACGTCGACCGTAAGGCTGGCAGCTTCCTCGCCCAACGCATTAGTATTGCAATACAGCGAGGAAACGCTGCCAGCGTCTACCGTACCATGCCGAGGGGGGAATATTTACTTTAACATTGATTTTATTTTAGTTTTATGTGTTTTTGTTGTTATTGAAATAAAGGATAGACTTATTTCACATAATAATAAGGTATATTACAGAGTCGTGTTCAGTCGTACACAAAGAGAGAAACAAATTATCTCTTCAATCGTGAGCCAAAATCAATTCCGACCTGGAGCCAACGTTAATCTTCTTGAAAAGATAATATTAAATCAAAGTCTGTATAGCCCTGTCCAGGTAGTGTTACCTGGGGCCTGGCATGTAATACAACAACTGGCATCAAGTGTGACAGGTCACCGGTGACTATGGCTAACTGTCCGTGACCACCTTTCACGTAGACTCCCGAGAGCCTTTGTAATAAAATAGCTTTCATACGATGTCTCTGCTACTTTGTTCCATCGGCAACACCATTACCTGACTATTTGTGATCTTCACAACAGTAATAACAATACTATCTTAGATGTCGCTTTTTGTGGGTGCCAATCGTAGTCCAGCCGCGACGGCTGCTCGGCGCGCACGACTCTTGAATAAGGGACACGGACTATTCCGAAATGTGTCGAGCTATTTTCGACATTATTGACGTGAGTAACCCGATATAAGTACCTATTTAGTATGTCTGATACTGCTATTTAAAATATGTATAGTAAATAATTAGAAAGCTACCGTTAACTTGTTTCAAGTCTAATTTCAATGTTTAGCGAAGGTTGAAGGTGAAGGTCGATTTAAGTACAGGTTACTTACACCGCCTTGAATACGAAATCAGTCATGTCATCAAATGATATTGAATCAAAATTTTTTCGAAACATGAATGCATGCATGTTTAACGACCTACGAATGAATATGAAATTATATTTAAAACGGGTCACTCACGTAATTTAGTCGATATTCGCTCGACATGTTTCGATCTTTACGAAGATCGTCATCAGGAGCGACCACCCGCAACAGAGGCAAGTCGTACACTGCTGGCTAGCGCCCTCTTTACCCTGCTACTTGCAGCGGGTGGTACCAACCGGGTTGCAAACAAAGAATTAATCATGGTTTCAGTTATTGTTTGGATAACGTGATAAATGCAGTCCCTCTACTAGGTGTAACAAAAATGAATTGATGATTATTTTTGTACAGGACCGGGGCTTCTTCTTCTTCGTCGGATCCTCAAGCCTGAGGGTCGTGACCATCGGGAGCGCAGTTCCTTACCACCACTTTCCAAGCCTGTTTTGGCCAGTTGAATTGCTCCCTGAATATTAACACCTGTGGCGTCGCGAATCGCATCAGACCATCGTGTAGGTGCCCTGCCTCTACTCTTACTTCAGATCACGATACTGATTACGGCCTTCAACGGATTACCTCTATCACTCTCTCATATAAATAATAATAATTGGTATCTTGGCTACGCACGCTGGTCGTTCATAGTAATAAATAATATAACTCTTAAATTTGGTTTGTCCTACAATATACCCCTATCCTTTTCTGGACAAAATAGTTGCTCTTTGACATTTCATTTTTCCAGGTTTCACTATAAGTAATTGACAACACTCGCACGTCTATTTACTTGTGTTCGATTAAAAGTAGGGCTTGTGACATACGTGTTACACGCGGAACCGTAGCTACGTAGCCTTAGCACCGGCGGTGCTAAGATCCCGTACTACACGGTCACGTCAAAGATACGTATCCGTTTCTGGATTCGGCTACGTTCCCGCGAATCTCGGCTTCGGCTCCGCTCGGCTTATTTAATACACATCTTTTACAATTTGTACTGGTCTATTATTTTTGCCTCCAACATAATATTTGCATCTTATTATTTTTGATCTCTTAATTTTTTATTTAAAATGCAAAAGTATGGAAACTGAAATTAAAAACTCGCCCCTTGCATTACATTCGGGGGTCTTAATAACACGCATAAAATCTACACTTAACGTCACGGTCACGACTGGATCCGATCTACGTATAAATAAGATACGTATCTCCGTGTACACGTAGCTACGTATCTTAATTACACGTAGCCGAATCACACGGAGCAAACGGAACGGATCTCCGTTGCCGAATAACACGGCAACGGAGATTCTGCTACGGGCACACGAAACACGGTCACGACCAGGAGCACTAATTAAAAGCTAGTTTGTGCCAAGGACGCTGGAAGTATCTCAGTAACGTACTATTGATTACCAGATACCTAGTCACGGTTTACATATTATACGCAGTACCTGCAGTGGCAATTAGTTGATAGATTTATTATCATAAAGCAACAGCAGTAGTAGGTGTAGTTAATCAATTTACTTATGACAATACAGGAAAAACTGCAAGTTTACTACGAGGTCAAGTCAGAAAAAACGGATTTCTCAAAAAAAAAAACATATATATACTACCGCGGGGGCAAAAGGGTAATATCGTTCTCATCTTCATTTGTTATAATATATACACAGGCGCCCATTTCTTATATAACGTTAGTCTGTCCAGAGTATAAGACAGAATGCGTCAGTCGACTTATAATGGAAGTTTCACAATTCGGAGTAAGCACATTAATCCCCAAAGATTCGCCAGTTCCCCAAATGACAGGTAACGGATGACTTGATTAATTGGAAATAAATTTGACATAAAGATTTCGCGGACCTCAGTACAAGAGTGCCGAGACAATAAGACGCGCGAGATAAGTAGTCTGCCCGTCTTTAAAAATGCTCTCTCTAGTACTCAGGTATATCAGCATGCCTACCACGAACATCGAAAATTAGCATTGACGGGAAAACCTCTTTGTCACTCCATTAAGCAAGTGTGACAGAGATGGAGATACAAATCCGCAATCGATCGATTTTCGTGGTATAGGTACCTCGCTACCTCGCGCGCAAGAAACTGTTATTCGTTATAGTGTTGCTACAGCAAAACGGTTTTAACCGAAGTTAAAATCCTGTCAACACTCATACCCATCGTGATCCGCTCACCTTCAAATGCGTTAATCTCTGTTTACCGCACACCGAGAACAATAAGTTGTGCAAACTCTTCCCGATAGAATTAATGCCGAGATCTCCCAACTTTGAGCGCGTCTCGCACGGGGCTTGAGTTTCGTCGATAAAATCTGCTGTTCTTTGCAGCTGGCTGGCTGGATTTGTCAGGGGATTGTCTCAGGAAGTTCTAAAGTAAATGTAGCGGATAATAATTGACCTTCAGAGTACAGACGATTTAAACGTTACTCATGTATGGAGATATTTTTTTTGAAGGCTTTGACGGTGGTATATTAGTTATGAATGAAAACATTGTTTTTGTCTACAAAGGTAGCAATACTAGCAATGAATGCGAGATCAGCACCTTTCACACTTCTGATAAAAGAAATATGCCTATCTCAAAGGGACCGGCGGTTTGCTTATTAGCTAGCCTTCTACCAGCTAATGCTTCAATTCAGGCTCGCCAGGTCTTTGCCAACAATTAACTTGCAAATGTAAACAAATATAAAGGGTGTACCTTTAAACACTGGCAATAGCTATAAGTTCTGGCTTAAAATGACTTTGAATGATTAACCACAAAGACATACAGCTTATTTATACACTTTTGTGTCGCCCCTGTATTTTCAAAACTGACTGTACAGCTTCATGCGAACCCATTCCAAAAAAAAATGTTCTAAACTTCTTGTTACTTTTTTGGCTGCAGCATTCCACTTCACCTGAAACTCGTCCATTTGTCTGGTAACACCCGCCTTCACAATAGCCGTACGATGTTCTGGCGGTAAAAACTAGCCAACTCAGGTCTTTAACTTCACATTATTTGACGTCTACAGAACTTATTGGCACCCATTTTCATTTGAAATTGCCAGTTTTTTAACGGTACACCCCACATGGTAAATACCTCGTCTAAAATAGTAATTATAATGTAAATGTGTAAGTTTGACCGGTACCGGTAGAGAATGCCTTACAGCCTTAAATTCGTCTTTTGTACGATTGTATAGTCTTTTTGTACAATGAAAATAAAATAAATAAATGACCATGTTACTTAAAATCGTATAAATGCAGCCTTTAGGTAGGTAATTGACCACTAAAGTCTATGGACCACTAAAGTCTAAGGCCACTATGGCCTTCATGAAATTGTATAATTGAACTTACGTTTCTGATGGCGGCTAGGCGGCTTGGAGTGACTTGAACATCGGGTTTTACCTGTTGGAATAAATACACTCAAATTAATACATTTTTACCTTAAGTCTTCATAAATAACATAAAAATTACAGTACAATAAATTATAAATTGAAAGAGATGTCATATACTAAAGAAAAAGTGACCAAGGTCCCCGGTGAGCAGGGCTGGGATCGAACCAGCGACCTCCTGCTTTCGCGGCAGACGCCCTGTAAAAATTGTACAGTACAATAAATAAATAGTAGTTTATGCAACAGTTTTAAGAACCAATTATGAGCTGTTGCATACGCTAGTTTTCCACGATAGCTAAAATAGCGTAAAAAGCAAAATCTAGAAACGTGGCAGAATAGGGAAAATGTTGTGCAAAATAGTGCTCATATATTGTATGAAAATCCATAGGAGCAATGTTCTTAAAATACCATAGACAACGTTATAATGTATAGGTACTTTTTTTAATATCGCTGTCATAAGCCATCTAATTGACAGATAGAAGTGTTGGAGTAGAAAAAATATTTAATAAATAAAATCAATCAATCATTTTGTTTCTGCAGCGACCGTATACACCTACGACTTATTATATTGATATAGTAAAAGTATAGTACAGTCCATTTCGTAAATAGAAAATACCTAAGAACAGCCATTTTTTAATGAATATCCACGATGCACTAGGTTTTGGCTGTTTTCCAAAGAAAAACTTAGAGCATGTCTCTACAAAGTTTTTGGTCGCTGGCGCATCGTTGAATTAGCATTTTAAAACTTGTATATTCCCCAATGCACTTAAGCATTATAACATTTTATATAACCGATATATATTGGTGTACTGCGCATCGTATGATAACCACAACTTACCTATTCCGTAATATTTCCACTTGCGTCAACCAGAGTTGGCCAACTGGGCCATTTTTTAAGGTCTCCCCACTTTTTTTTTGTTTACGTGAATTCTACTCAGAATCGCAAGCTATTTCGATTCTAATACGAGAAAAAAAGTGTCCCAAGGATTATTTCATTCCGTTACCACTTTTTCATAGACGGTGGCGGTAATGGAATGGAAAACTCGGAAAATGTATGCACATTTCGGGTACTAACAAATCGGGTAAACGGACAACTTTGAAAAAAATTGCCCAACTACCCCAGAGGTAGCTGTCAAATTCCATACTTAAAAACGCTTAACTCTGGGTTAGTTGGGGAACCCCGAATAGTGCAAGTGGCGCTAAGATTTATTTTCCAGTAGAGAATTTGCATAAAAAATTGGGCATTACTCATCAAGACAAATGTAACAGGCGCAAACACGATAAAGTTGACGTGTTTTATCACAGAGTTCCCATGGCCATCTTCCAGCTCCATTGTCAGATCAGCTCGATGCCATCATAATATTGTACGATTCTCTCCAAAACAGCAATTCGAAACTAATTATAATTGACGGTGTCTCACACAGTCGCGTTGACAACCCTAGAAGGGTTCTTTTGAAGACGGTTGTAAAGAGAAGATTCTTCAGTTATTACGCAATTCCAAAGTCAAGACGCACACCGACAAAGACCTACCACCGTAAAGGTAGTCTAGTAACGGGAGCTAATTTTAGATCACTTATGATAAACAAATGCTAGAAGCTTCTAATGTTTGAGAGCCCTTAAATAGGTTCTCTTGAAGATTGGTTGTTAAGAGATTCCTCTGTTACTATGTGATTCTGAAGACATGCCGCACTAACAAAGACCAACCACCGTAACATAGATATTCTAGAAATACGAGCTTATATTATATCATTTAAATTCATCAAATACTAATTACTAAAATTAAGAGTCCACATGCTCGAGCAAAAGACAGCGGGATAGATCTAATTGGAAGAGCACACGAAAAATAAAAAGGCGATAGTAGGCGGGCGCGTCAAAATAAACCGCGTAATCAGATGTAGTACTACAATTTTTGTAAATAAAAAATTAAATAAGTCACTTGTTGTATGTAGTAGTGAGCTATTCGAATAGGCATTTTGTTTTATTTGTGTTAACATTTTAAACATGTATTGTCTATTCGAACAGCTCACTACTACATACAACAGGTACTTACTTAAGTACTTAAGTTTTTCACCTATACTAGTTTTAAGAAATAGTTATATTACTCAACTATTTAACTAAAAAAGGCTTTAGCTAATCTTAAGTTTTATTTTTACTATTTTATGCTGACATTTGTTTATTTATTAAATGTAATAAAAGGTTTAACTAAAAAACATGTTTATAATTTCAAGGGCTTCGACGTTCTGACCAAAAACATGTAAAATAGGACCTATGTTTGAAAAAGAAAAGCGTCGAGGCTTTTGTTTAAAATAATGTTTTCACGGTTACCAGTTTAAATTAAATACGTTGAAGTTTTATCTATATTAAAATCAGGTACATAGTTGTTATCAATATTGAGATCTAGAATGATAACAATTTGACCACTGTGGCCTCTTAATGTGTATTTAAATTAAATTAATGTGTAATATTATTTGTAATTAATTTTTGACATGTGTTCTTATGACATTAAAGATCTTAATCTTGAACTTAACTTGAAAAGAAGATTTTAATTTTTGAGAACCCTGTTAGGATCCTTTGAAGACAGTAAGAGATTCCTCAGTTACTATGCAACTCCAAAGTGACGCACATCAACAAAGACCAGCCTCCGTAACATAGGTTTTCTAGTAACCTGAGCTAATTTTAGATCACTTAAGATAAACAAATGCTAGATGACTCTAATGTGCTCCGTGACGCGGACTGCACAGGTTTGTGACGCACGACTTTGGATACGGCACGAGGCCGCTGCATAATAACGAAGCACGTGGCATAACATTATATGTTAATTCGAAAGGTAACTTCAGAGTAAATTTAAATAAAGTAAGTAGGTACCTACAGTCACCAGGGATATTTTGGCAAAAGAATCGTCCAAAAGTATCTCACCGTAGAAAGTTCTACTAAACCTTATTTAAACATTCACGATTTTCACAAATTATAAATTTACTAAAACGGGGTTTATCGTGTAAAGCTTTCCGGGACCACGGGGACAATGTCACTCTTGGAACGTCAGAGGTTTGTTTTCATAGTTTTACAAGATTATGCCCCGTTTTAGTACCTAAATTTATAATGCTACTACACCTGTCTAAACATCGGTGCACGCCAGTGCCCCCAACAAGTCGAGAATAAAAAGGCACGGTCGTACCATCCTTTTCTCGAAGCATTTCAGGTGATATTAAACTTCCTGTAATTTCACGCTGGTTAAAACTAGAACCCTGAATTTTCAGAACATAGATATATTCTAAATAACATTTAATTTGAACTTGTAGTTTAAGAACTATCGAACGTCAAAGTTCCTTAGTTTGGACACTCACTCCCTCACTCACCGATCATCAAAACTCCAAGGTACTTCTGAAAGGCCCAGAAGCTCCAAATTTTAAACTTAAGTAGTTTATAGCCTACCATGTCATAGAAAATTCAAATTATTTGGAAAAGTCATACAAACTGCATAAGTAAATTCATAAATCAACTGCATAAGTAACTTCAAATCGTAGAGGAACACAGAGTTTAAATAAAAATATTCAAGTCGGTGGAAATCGCGTTCTATGGACACTCCCAGGCACTGACTAAAATAACAGACTTGTTTTAACATTAGGTACCTATATCTCACTTTTTGCAGCGTAAGAACTGCGGAACGAGACTTATGTCTTTTTACATGTAATGTATTTAATGGGATACATTACTATACACGCACATTGCAAGCCTACCTAATCAAACCTCTAAATTATGACAAATTATACATTTAACTGTTTAGGCCAAAACAATTTTGATATTCATACTGATAATTTTATTGTGAAATTATGCAAATTCACGTTTAAAACAAACACATAAATAATCCAACACGGCCAGTGTTATGTTTGTTCGCGGTAATTTAGATTTTAATGAGCTACTACTTTTTATATAAACCAGGTTTCATCAAAAATATAATTGCTGACAAGTACGTAAAACAACAGTTTTCGTACTACTCGTTCAGTTCGCTTGGTTGGGAATCTTTCCATATTTTTGTCTTCCGATAAAGAGTTAATACAGTCAAAAAGTAACCCTTTTGTTTCCTTTTTTCGTTAATTGAGTTTACCTATACCTAAAGAAATACCTACTAAGATTTATAACATAAAGTCTAGAAAACTGCAACCGGTTGATTACATCTCTTTCGCTGTTACAATAATCGAAAGAGATGTAGATAGGCAGGCATACTCGTATGCTCAATTTTATTATTCCAAGCATAGAATGTAAACCTTACGAGAATAATATGGTAAAAATTGTTTCACGTCCATTAAGAACTCAATTTCTAGACGTTAAAAATCTATGGTGTAACAGGTATTTTCAGGCTTACACCAAAACTCTACTAAGTAATTCTCAAAATTTCTTAATAGGTACTTTTTTAAATATCACCGAAGGACTTCAAAGACTTGTTACTTATTTCGTTCGAAAATAACGTGACCCCGCCTCGGTTGTACGATTTATATTAAAATCTCAACAATTTCGCAACGTCGACAACCCTACTTCAGAATCTCTGCAAATTAATTACTGAGTATAAACCTCTTCATAATATTCATAGCCGCCCTTTAATTGTATTGTTACGAGAACAAAATTTTGATAATTTCAGCACTTAAAGATTTGAAATTGATGCTAGTGCCTGACAGCTGCAGTCCTCGCGAGCATATGGTCTTAAGCGACATAGACATTTGGGGCGCTTAAGTCATTTGTGCCAATTTCCACAATTTCAAACATATTCCAAAAACGAAATGTCAAAAAAAGTCTACAGAACCTATAAAACCTCTTTTTTACGAGGATCTGATGAGAATTGCGACCAAGGGCCGTACCGTGGCGTCTTAACGCGATTCAGTTTAGGGTCAGTTTAGGCTCAGTTGTATGGAAGCGACTCAGTTTGGGTCCACAACTGAATCGAGTTAAGACGTCATGGTAAGGCCCCTGTTGAGATACGGACGCATTTTTGGCCAAACTGAACCTGTCTTTGGACCTGGTGTGAAGTTTAAATATTATTGTCACTATTGTTGCCGTGATAAAGTCATAAAAATCACACATAACTTGTGCTAGTTTTTAATAAAAGGCACCACTTTGTCGCTTGTTGATAATAGTTATTTATTATACAAGGGGGCAAAGTTGTTGTTGAACTCTCGGGCTTATATTGAGACCCGAGCAAGGGAAAGATTCCAAAATTCATAGGACTGTAATCTTGAGCTTTACGAGGGTCTCACTCAAGGCACGAGAGTTGAATAAACTTTGCCGCCGAGTGTAATACAATATTTTTCCCCTCACTACCGCGAAGAAAATAAAAGACTAAGTACATACGATTACAAATCTTATTCACATGTAAGTTATCTTGAAGAAACCATACAAAGTTCAATTTCAAATTTGTCATAGAGGACGCTCCTGGTACTTAGATATTGCCAACAGCTAACCAAGTGCGGGATAAGACTTCACCAATTTAAGGTGTGACCTCCGATTGCGCATATTTACTATGGGCATTTAGGACTCACTTATACTGGACGTGTGGTAAGTGATAGGAATTAGAGCAAGGTCAAATTAATTTCCCCAAGTGTGGATAAAATGCGTTTTTCCACGCTAGTTTTAAAGGACAAAACAGCTCTTTCCGAGCTAGTGAGGGGAAAAGTTCATTTCTAGATGAATCTTTATGGCATTAGCGACTTTATCGGCAACCGGCAACAACAATATAGAAATAGAGGCAACATAAATTGAACTAACACAAAGAAATTATATTTCATTAAATTATTATATTTTTTCAATGCTTCAAATTAAATTATTTACATTGAAACATTGTAACGTATAATATTATACATACGTTATAACGTAAGTAACGTTTAAGTGGCTCGTTTTGACTAATGACACTTATTTGGGTTCAAAGCAACCTTTGCCTGCTTTTCAAGAGTCTGTATTCAAATTAACTGTCCCCAACATGTGTTCCAAACTCGAGTGAATAATGAACATGTAACTTAACATGCAGATTATCTGAAGTTACCTAGAGTAACTGCTGTTTATAAGTCACATAAGTCCGTTTCCATTTACAACAAAGTTTGTAATCTGTTATGTTGGGTCCGGTGTGAGGAATCCCCGTTTCCGTTAGTGCTTTTGTATAGAAACATATACCATATACTTTTAGGTATTTAAAAAAATTTTAAACAAAACCATGTGACTTGGTAATTTGGCCAATGACACCATTCTATACAATGACACTGGGATGACGGATACGAGATATTGTTTAAAGATGTTGACATGTAATATTTCAGTATTATTAATAAATGAGTATGAGTATGAGTATTGTTACCATATTGGCCAAATTACTGAGTCACATGGTTTTGGCCCCCCACAAGGTGGACTGATGACCTGGTGAAGGTCGCAGGAGTCCGCTGGATGCGGGTGGCGCAGGACCGGTCATTGTGGAAATCTTTGGCGGAGGCCTATGTCCAGCAGTGGACGTCTTTCGGCTGAAATGATGATGATGATGGTTTTGTTTGTTATTTTTTTTAAATACATGTAAGTACAGACCACTTCCAGAGTACCGGGAGCACTTCCTAGTACGATGGGGTGTTATGGGTATGGAACCATTTTGTTTAAAAAATTATTTTCCAAAAAATTGAGAATTAGCTATTTACTCGTACTTCTGACAAATTTTTTGGAAAATATTTTAATGGCAATTATAATACCTTCTTCTGATAATAGTTCCTTAACTATAACAGTTTAACTCTGCGCCAAATTTTGAGGATAATAATGTAAATGTTCCTGGGCAACCGACCGAAGCTCAAAAAGCTTGAAAACCTGCGTTAGTCGGTTAAAACCGTTTCAGAGATCGCCGAAATATGTATACAACTGTTACAATTATACAATTATTTGCCCTATGGTTGACTGAAAAAGTAAGAGGCGGTAGAGATAGAAGATTTAAATCAAATTTTTACCGAGGCTTTGAACACGCCTGGTGATCATGCCGGCCTCATGGGAGTTTACACAACCTTACGTAAGGGAAAGATCAACAAAGTGGTATACACTGTTTGTCCGATAGGTTTTTTGGATAAAGCCTTTACCAGTCAACAATTTATTTGGCCATTATGCATGGAACAAAAACTATCCAGAATGGTTAAAGGCTTATGGCATTTATAGTCCGCCTTTCGTACGCTCCTGTTTTTCCATTCAGCCATTTCAGACAATGAAGACCCTTCATTTGAGTAAATAAACTATATTTACCCCTTTACATATACTCTGTTTACTCTACTATTACTGTCAAAACTGGTTTTCAAACTATATATTTACAGATACTTCGTTTTATGTTTGACACTCGCAAACTCTTCCTTACGCCCTGCCCCGTGATAAATCGGAGCCATCAAACTGGAAAGGGCCATCAGGAAAACACGATGAACAGCCCTAATGAAATTATCAGACAAAACGGACTGAATATTGTAGAAGTTTTAGTGTTTTTACGCCCACTGCTCGGGTCATCAAATCGAGTGTTGCTTACTTTTATGCGTCTTGGCAATCTTTCCCGCTAGTCTATTATGGTCGGGTTTTTATCGACTATCACCATGTCTGTCAAGTTCTAACAAGTATGTAAGTGCGAAAGGGACGCATGGCGTGATAGTCGATAAAATGGCAACCGTGGTAGCTCTCAGAGTTAATGAAGAGGGTCAAAGTAGGGTAGTTTTTAAGTTACAGTCCCGGGAGAGGAACATAAGGAGAGTTGTTCTAAGATATTACAAGGTATTTAAGTAAATAACCGAATTCCCTCAGCTCTGGGATTGCCTAAAAGGTTGAACATAAAGTTTTCTACTACTTATAGATTTTAACTAAAAAACTCTCGTGAGACTCGAACATATTAAATAATATTTAAAACGGGTCACTCACGTAATCACGGAACACGTATTGGACTCGGATTCGACGCACTATATTAGGTTTGATAGGGTAACCGTGTTGGCTAGAGAAAAATTCGTAGTTCAGCGGAAAATACGGGAGGCTATTGAAATAAGTCGTCATCCGAACTTCAACCGTGATTGTGGTTGGTCAGTGCCTCCCAGTTGGAAAACGGTTTTGGGTACCGCGTCAGTGGACTGTGTGAACGTGCCCTTAGCGAGTGACGTAGTGAGTGTTGTTTGCAACCCGGTTGGCAAAAGCGATGATAATGAGAACGAGGGTAGATCGTCCGCCGTGTCGCCCCCCGCGCCGCTCCCACCGCCAGCTGCAAGTACCAGAGCAGATAGGGCATTAGCCCGCAGTGTACGACTTGCCTCGGTCGCGAGTGGGCGCTCCTGATGACGTTCTTCGTAAAGAACGAAACATGTCGAGCGAAAATCGACTAAATTACGTGAGTGACCCGTTTTAAATATTATTTAATATACTTATAGATTATCTACAGAAACGCCTCTAAGATTTGAATATATATATATATATATATATGTAAAAGTATCTTTAGGTATCTATATGGATTGCAACTCTTATTTAGCTAGATTGTTAATAAATTTGTTTGTGACAACACAAATCTTGTGCATATGTGCATTCTCTTTTGCATTTGACAGTTATCGAGAATGTTTTCAGAAAAGCCATTCAGAGTACACGGGTTGTAATGCCACCAATTCGGGTCCATTTGGTGGGGTCTCTCGGTGGCTCGGTTATTGAAGCGATGGGCGTATGTCGCAAGTTCGAGTATCGCCCGAGGCCATCAGCTTTTCCACTTTTCCTGTCTTTCTAAGAAATTTCTAAAGGCTTAAACTTAAAACAAAGTTTAATACGACTTGAGTGTGTTGCTATAATTCATATAATTGCCATATCACATGCCGTCCCTCCAGTTAATCAGAGCTCCGGTCAAATTGGCCATTACACCAGTTATATAAGGCTTAGGAGGGGTTATGAGGTCTATAAACGACCCACGTCGACGGCTGATAAGAAAATACGCTCCATAGCACCTACGCGCGTGCCAGGAGATTGCTCCCACACCTCACTGCTTTCAAAATGGTATCTAGAACTCTATTGGCCTGGCACTTTAAGCTTGCTTTAAAATTGATTAAATTTAAATTAGTACAGTCAACTAGAAAGATATGAATACAGCCAAAGTGCTGGCTTTGACTGGCTCTGACTTTGGCTGTATCATATCTTTGTGGCTGACGGTAATACCTATATCTTTTTAACCTTAGGAGTAAATGAAGTTAGCAGGAATTCGTAGATTTCTTAGTAAGGCACATGTGGCGTCTCTGGCAGCTGCTGTCAATTCCCCGGGTCGCGCCACAACACTAATAGATGGCGACACAATGGCCACTCCTGTTCAACTTGTAGGAAGCGCCATATAAATCCTACATCGCGTTGTCGAAGTTTCTAATGTCCGTTACATAAATATAAGTTCCAACCTTCTCCCATTGGACTTCGGTCCCCAGGCATAACATCTGCGTGTAGAGATATCTCTATTGGCCCTCTCTCTACATTCTCTACACACAGAACTGATTATTGTTCTTTTGTAGGTCTTAATTAGGTACAGTGTTCCACATTCGAGGGTTTGGAGGTAAAACCCGATAAATCGAGATAATGTTTCATCGAAATAAGAACATAGCCTTTGCACATAGTTCGAATTTAAAAACCGGTTTGTTCAACTTATTGGGTTTGACCGCTAAACCATTATATGGAATTTTGAAAAATAACATGTTTTATGTTTTTTACATGCAGACTTTGTGTTCCACTGCTGCAAGGGCCTGTTTATCACCACGATTTAGTGCATGTTCTTGCTAATCGCTATCAGATGCTTCCAGCAGGGCTAAGAAACCAAGCTGATAGCGTGATACGTGCTGCAGGCCTAGGAAGGTTTCTTCACGAATGTAGAGGACATTCATAATTAGCAGATATTGTCATAAAAGACTGAGAAACCGTTACATCCAGCAAGTATCACACTATCCGCTTGACTGATCCGTTGATAAGACAACACTTTGTCAGCATTTTATGACAATTTCTAATAATTTTAAACAGTTATCCACATTTGACAGCAATCACCGTCGCGCTATCTGTCTTGTCTGTTTATCAACTTCTAGCATTATCAGATGACACTCGTGGATAACCATCTCAGACTGCAGATCGTTCCGACATACGTTCTAATTATAACTATATTATGGATTATCAAAGTGGATGTCATTTATTTATTATTTCTCTAACTGATACACAGGAGCATGCTGGATATAGAGTCCAGAATACAATATTTGCATAATAACAGCAAGTAAAATAGACTGTTTGACGCCATACATGTTATCAGCGAAGTGTTATATTATAGCCCTACTGATAATGTTATCGCGCATTATCCAATAGCGTCACTTGTCCGCTAAACGTTGTATTAGCATGGTTGTAGGGTTACCAATCATTGATATTTTTCACTGACTTTTTTTGTACAAAAATCGGTAAAATGCCCGTCCACGTCCACCCTTCTAAGCCTGCTCTTAGGTATTAATTTTATACACACGGTTTTTTTTTTCATTATTTGCGGTACTGTTTATCATTACTAATTGACTAGTTATATACAGAGAACTCAGAAAGGTCTTGCTGCGGTGATAAAAAATAGCACTGGTGTACACAAAACGGGGTATAATCGCACATAAACTTAGAAAATACCTCAGATATTTCGAGAGGACATTGATCTCGTGGTCCCGGAGAAATGCTCAAAAACTTCAAATATTATGCGATTAATTCCCGTTTTGGATCGGTATCGGTACTAATGGTAGGTACTAATACATGATAAAGGTAATGTGTCAAAATCATGAACGTCTAACGTCGGTTAAATTTTGTTCTATAATCTAAGCGCCTACGTCATGATATCCTACGTCAGTAGTAAACAGGTTTTTAAAAAATAATTAAAAACATTACTCTTAGATGGTATCTTGGATACATAGTAGTTACTTATATTTATGACTACATATGGTTAGATGTTAATGTAAGCTCCATCTCACGAAAGCAACTAAGCATTGGCAACAAGTTTGGATACCTACAAGTGAGCATTGTAAGTGTATAATTTAATTTAATTTAGTACTTACCAACATAAATAATACTGTACAATGTATGAGTAGGTATAACAAAAAAATTGTTATTTTATTAAGAGCGCACTATTCGCCAACAAACTGTCCTCAGTTTGGCGAAGGAATATGTATACTTAGCCACGTAAGTTTTCTTTTGAAACAATAAATAAAAATAAAAATATATATTTTAGGGTAGGCTAGTTAGCTTAAACTCGGTATGAATTAACATGAAACACAAGCAATCCTTTACCGAGCAAAGCATTCCCATTGTCCAATTAATAACACCAGTATATTGCGGTTGCAACTGGCCTGGCAAATTTACATCACGCGGCCTCCCATGAACGAAGTGTTGCCTCTACATCGCACTACCGTACGAAATGACAAGTGCGACAGAGACGCAAAACTTCATTCGAAGTAGACCCTCTGACAACCCTAAACAAATGGCGTGCGATTTGTCGTGACGCCAGCGATATAACTAATAGAGCCACTTAACAGCAATGTCGGCGTTAATTCTAATAATACCTACACAAAAGACGCGATGGCGTTACAATAGTCTCCCGCCGGCCCGCTTCGAAGTAAATTTTTAGACTTTATAATTTCAGTCAACATTTTCCCAGAAAAGGAAACGGAAATAGATGGCTTTTGCTCTAGAGAGAGAGAGGCTGCTTGTTTGTTCACAACGTCCCACGAGAATTTCCCGGGATGCTTTTCCGTTGTATGCCAGTTACTTCAATAAAAACCGTAAAGTTCGAGAGTATACTACCAATTTCTTGACCAAGTCATTGAAATCGTTTTCATACGCATTTCAGAGGCCTTACCACGACGTCTTAACGCTATTCAGTTGACGACCTAAACTGGGTCGCGTCCATACAACTGAACCTAAAGTCAGGGTAAGGCCCCTGAAGTATTAGCAGAACCGCATTTCGTAAGAGACATGGAATGGAGGTGTAATGGCCCACAAACGAATGTCTGTTCTTGTCATTTTTTGGTTTTCGGATCAGAATGCGACCAAGCGATGGTTCTTAGCGCCACTTGGGCCAAAAAGAATAACGTTAGGCAACTATCCCGGAGTTAACCAAGTCCTGTAACACGTTGCAACAAGGTACATTTTTTCACCCTACGCCCAAGACGCGGTACATACAAAAGAAAATGCGGAGTAATTTAACTAGATACACATTTCACCTGTGATGGAGTGTTGTCGAATCTGTCACGTGCGAGAGAGAGGAAAACACTGCCATACATCAAACCCGACACAGGCTGTCAATATCTGAATAATGGAGAGTGATCGTGTAAACATTCCGACTTGGAATAGGTTTTAAATAACGGTACGTTTTATCCCTATATTCCCAATACGTTCGTATAGATCACCTAGTTCGTATAGATATATGTACATATATCTATACGAACTATAGCTACCACTATAGGAGAAACAACTGTTCAGTGTTAACAGCACTTAAGCATAATAATGATATGCATTAATACTGCATTATATACCTCTAGGCATATCCAATTAGTTAACATATAGTGAATGTGTTACGTCCTTCTACTACTAAGACTTGTGCCATCGTACACACTGTTCATTGACCTTTTGTAGCCTCTATTACAATAGCATAAGGTCCAACGATGTTCAGTTAGTTGCAGCAGTTTCTACGTGCGTCATTTGTTTCCTACGGTTCGTATCCAATGTGGTTATGAATATTATGAATGCGTTTATTGTTGTAAATAGACCCGGTGCAGTCCATGTTAATTATTTAATTTACATAAAGTGTTTCTTTAACTGTTTACTAATTCATTATTTGCATATTACATGGAGAAGAAGCATTGGAAATGTGAACAGCTATGACAACATTTCGAAGTTAATATATAGTTTTTTTTGCACATAAGTACCTACCTACCTACATATCTTTCTTACTAGCGTATTCCCGGCTTAAGCCCCGGCTCAGGGAGCCTGGGGTCCGCTTTGGCAACTAATCCCAAGATTTGACGTAGGCGCTAGTTTTACGAAAGCGACTGCCATCTGACCTCCCAATCCAGAGGGTAAACTAGATCTTACTGGGATAAGTCCGGTTTCCTCACGATGTTTTCCTTCACCGAAAAACCGATTAATCAATATCAAATGATATTTCGTACATACGTTCCGAAAAACTCATTGGTACGAGCCGGCTAGACTTCAACCCGAGTCGCACGTCTTACCGCTTCGCCACCAAGGCTCACACTTACACTTACATTTAACAGAAGGCCTAGTATAAAAATTTTACGACATTAACTTCTCGACCGCGTTAGCGTATCGAGGGGTCAAAATATGAAAGTTGCCGGATGATTTAAATAAACGGCAAACATAATTTGAACTCTCGATAGGCTAACGCGGTCGAGAAGTTAATGTCGTATAATTTTTATACTAGGCCTTCAGAAGGCATTTTTACTTGTCATATTTGACATTCACTTCTCGACCGCGTTAGTGTATCGAGGGGTCAAAATATGAAAGTAGCCGGATGATTTATATAAACGGCAAACATAATTTTGAACTCTCGATACGCTAACGCGGTCGAGAAGTAAATGCCACATACAAGTAAAAATGTATAATACTAGGCCTTCAGACAGGCCCATATAATATACCGATAGCAAAAGGATAATTGCCTTAGGTCAAAATAGTTATACCGCTAACGATTTAGATAAATATGGCGTTTTCAGGATAAATGTATACAATATTGTTGGTTAATCTATAAGGCTCTACTGTCATAAATAATCACTTAGAAATCAACCTTAATCAACAACCGACAATGTGGTACCTTTAGCCTGAAAACGCCACACATGAGGATTGCTATATGGGGAATGGGGGTTTTCGGAGGTGCATGTGTAATCATTATTTAGTTTGAGAAAACGTGGGCTTTCGAGTTATCATTATCACGTATTTTCGTCGCCAATTAGTAAGTACCTAAGTATAATAATTTGGTATTTATCACGTAACACAATGAATGAAACTAGGGCCTACAGTAATAGCGCTGAAATAGTAGTTTAATGTGACTGTATATAATAAAAGGCATTAAAACTCACAACAAACATCACACGAGTGTTTTATTGCCTAATTATTTACAGTCATACACTGGTTTATTTATATACACACATATCGCCCATCATGAGCTCTCCATGATGCGTTCAAGCCGCATATTCTGTCCGCCATTGCGGTTTTTGTCATTTTTTTATTCAGAGACCAACTAGATCTGGCTGTGGTCAAATCAAATTTCCTTGTCTTTCAGAGACGTTCGAAAATTGAATACCTATTATCGAAGTCGACGATATTACTTTGCAGTACATTGCGTCTTCTAAAAAACTTAAAGTGTGATAAAAATCTTAATCAACGTTATTTTTAAAAGTAGCTGAACAAATGTTGTTCAGTATGAGTACAACCTACGATTAAATGTATTGCTCCTGTTGTAGGCCACACCCGGTATAATAACACTTTCCCAGATGATAACTTAGTTTTAAAGAAAAAGTTATGAGGGTCTTAATATGCGGTTTTTGAACGCATTATAGAGGGCTGTGAATGATATGTGGGTATATAAATATAAACATGATACTTTCCACTGTATAACCGCAGTTAATTTATAGGTATATTAAACTTACTAATTGGTACTTGAGTTTCAGCTTATAGCATCCATGTTCCTAGAAATTTTAGGTATATTTTAATTATATTGCTTAGGATTTGACGAGGGTGTGTTCGGTCAGTTGGTATGATTTTGTATATTTTTGTACATAATTAGGGCCCTTATTTCAACCAATATAAACCATGCCTTTATACGAGTGATCCGTAACCCAGTGGGATCAATATAGAAAAAATGAAGATATGACTTTAACTAGGCACAAGAACAATTTGAAATGAGGCTGAACAGTGAACACCCAGATACAAAAGGCTTGTTCATCCAGGTATAGATTTTAGTATACTTAGGCTGGATTTGACCAAACTTTTTAACCAAGAGTAACGCTTACTCTTGGATACTAATGTCAAAATCCCATAGTAATTTGACGTTACTATCTGAGAGTAAGCGTTATTCTCGGAATAAAAATTTGGTAAAACGCAGCCTTATACGAAAGATATGCGTCCATTTTTAACTTTTAGCATTATACAGGTTGTTCTTGAGCATTTGCTTTAACGCCATGTGGCTTGGTATAATTAAGGAAACATAATGGCATGGTTTTATTAAATTCGTTAATTTTTATTTTTTTAATTTCTAAAACAAAATAATTACGTGTAGTAGCATCAACCGCTAATGTAAAACGGGCATTAATAATAAAAATAAATTGACTTTACTAAGTAAGTAAAAACTATGACATATCAATGTCATATGCAATAATACTCATACCTACTCCATTTACACACACGCAAATCTAATATGAGATAAAATTAAATTGCTTAGTAGTTATTTTCTAAATGGAGCTAATTAGAATACCAGTGTATTTGAGAAATTAACTTAATTTAAGCTAAAAAATGCACCCTTGAATTTAAATCAATCGCTCAAAAACACGTTGTATACAGTCGCCATCAGATATATCAGAGCAGCCAAGGTTCTAATAAATATCTGAACAAGCACTGTACTCTAAAGCTTTGATAATAAAGTGGCGTACTCAAATATTTATGAGCGCCTTGACAGCTCCGATATATATGATGGCGACTAGTGAATCACTAATCTACGATACTTCAACAGCTGATAAGGTCATTGACCCTAAAAGCGATGCAGGTAAAAAAAAGAAATTGAAAATATCACTTTCTACGGAGTAGCTGATCGAAAATGCACCTGTCTCCATAGAAAGTTAATAATTTATTTTTCGAATTTCCAAATTGTTCCACTTGTATCGCACTCAGGTCAGGGTCATTCACTTTATCAGCTGTTGAAATATCGTTCGGGTTTTTTTTTACATCTGTACATACTGCACATGTAAGGTAGATATATCAGATAGATACCTCCATGTTATACATACGAGTACATAGTCGTATACATGTCATCGAAGCTCAAGAGTATTTATTTCAATAAGCTTGTATTCAATACTAGGTTTTCCTCGACATCAAAGCAAAGGCCTTCCTCATATTAAACGCACCGTTTACCAGTAGCTTTGATACTGCTGTACACAAAACTCAATACAAAACTGCCGTAAATAATACCTTATTGACCTTACTATTGAACTAGGTCGATTTGTGACACTGTCCCATAATAGGTAACGATACCTATTAGCTGGAGTAGAGAAAAAAAGTTGTGCCCGCTCGGTCCTTGAATAGAGCGCTCCCAGCCTCCCATCTCGGTCAAAGGAACTGAACTAGTTCGGTCTTTTAGGTCTTTCGTTCGTTTAGTTCAGTGCGAATTTTGACGTCTGGGAATGAGTACCCGGGGAACTAATTATTAACGTTTATTATTAACGTTTTAATGGTTTTTGCTCCGTCTGAACTGAACTAAACTAAAGACCGAGGACCGATTTAACTTTTTGGCGAGGAACTAGTTCATTTCGGTCCGTCATGGGATTTCTTTCCTTTTAGTTCTTAGTTACTGACCGACACAAGCCTAATCTGGAGGCACGGCAGTGCCTCCGACAAGTCAAGTGAAGACAAGACCGTACCATCGTTTTCTTGAAGCAATTCAGGCCATTTAAAACCCCTGTAATTTCGCGCTGGTTAAAGCTAGAACCCTGAATCAGTAACATGTTGACCATAACATGACTTACAAGGAAGGGTGCCTAACTGTCCGGCTTCGATTTGACTGATTTTTATATATGTTAGAGTAGTCAAAAATAGCTGACACGTTTTGTTTTTAGCTGCCCAATTTCCACCTTTTAGGAGAAATGGTCCTCCAAAATACGGAAAAGTGACGAAACCAACCCTCTAACTTCTGTAGAGAATAGAGTTTTGTTCAAGCAAACTACGTTGTTAGTACTAGTTTTGATATATGTTGGAGAACATGAAAAAATAATGGACACGTGTTTTGCTATTTCTGCTAGAAACTCATATAAAAAAAACACTTCAAAGTTCCATACTTTTCATCGTTTCACTCACTTTCCCTTTGGTTATTTGTCTAGCTTGAAAACTGTTAATGAAAATGTTAATCTTAAAGAATATAAATAGTTCACAGCTATTTTTTACAATAGATAAAACCGCCAAATGATTGTTTTTTTTTCGGGACCATGAACCATGAGATCATGGACCAAACAATTTTCAAGCTACACAAATAACCAAAGGGAAAGTGAGTGTAACGATGAAAAGTATGGAACTTTGAAGTGTGTGTTTTTTAAAATATGAGTTTTTAGCAGAAATAGCAAAACACGTGTCCATTATTTTTTCATGTTCTACAACATATATCAAAACTAGTAAAAACAACGCAGTTTGCTTGAACAAAACCTCGGACTGAGTTTATCGCCTGTGACAAAATCACATATGATTTTTGTCACAAATCTCACGCGAAACTCGCTTACGTGGGTCACTCGAAAAGTTTTGAGATACAAAAAACTATTGAAGATATAAACACTATTTATTTTACATTTTCTCAAAATACTCTCCATCGTTCTTTATACAAAGTTCCATTCGTCTAAACCAACTTTGGAAACACTTTTGCCAGTCTTGATCGGATAGGTCAGAAATCGCTCCTTCATAGGCAGCCACGGCTTCTTCGGCACTCGAAAAAAACTTGCCTTTTATTTTTTCCTTCACTGTTGGGAACAAAAAGAAATCGCAGGGAGCCAAGTCAGGGCTGTAGGGTGGATGAGGCAAGGTTTCAACCCCAGTTTCTGCAATAAACGCCTTTGTTCTGAGGGACGTATGTGAAGAGGCGTTGTCGTGATGCAGCATGATTCCCCGAAGTCCAGCCTTTGGTCTCCTCTCCCGCACTGCTTGGAAAACTTGCGGCAATGCTACTGTAGTGTACCATTCCGAGTTAACAGACCTATGATTTTCCAGCACTGAAGTCGACAGATGTCCCCCCCGAGAAAAAAAACTAGCCACCATTTTTTTGCCTACGTTTCGAGGTCTTTGTAATTTTGTTGGTAACTTGCCCTCTGAGAACACCCATACTGACGACTGCCGCTTACTTTTCGGATCATATTGATAAATCCATGTTTCGTCACCAGTAATGATTTCAAAAACACGTCTTGATGTTCCGTTTTCGAATTTTAAACGCATTTCATGACACCAATCCACACGAGCCTGTTTCTCAGTTCCGGAGCGCAAACGCGGGATCCAACGGCAACAAAGCTTCCTTACTCCAAGATGTTGATGTAGGATGATATTAACACTCTCCGAACTAATGCCTAGGATCTTCTCGATGTCCGTGTATGTAATTCGTGGGTCTTCTCGCACTAACATTTCAGTAGTCCATACGTTTTCTGCAGTTACTGCTGTTTGAGGGCGACCACTTCTGTGTTCATCTTCGAGGTTGGTTTTGCCCCTTTTAAATTCACTAAACCATCTAAAAACAGTTGCCCGGGATGGAGCAGAGTCTCCTAATGCCGATTGTAATCGCTGCAAAGTCAGTTGTTCGGTTAAACCAAATTTAAAATCGTAATATATCATAGCACGAAAATGTTCGCGGTTTAGCTCCATCGTTTCAAAGAAAACCCACGGAAAACGTTGTAGCAAAACAACTGGAACTAATCTATTTTTTAAATTAGAGTGTACTGGATACTAGTGTTCTATTTTTAAATAAATTTGCTTTTTAAAAACATATAACATGGGTGCGTTCCATTTTCAAATTTCGAGCATCTCAAAATTTATCGAGTGAGCTACGTAGTATACACGTGCCTTTATCGGTTAATTATTCATATCCAATTGGGACTCTTGTCCACTATTAATGTGATTGTGGGTCACTCACGCCCCGGGGACTATTCCGACTCCTATAAAGGCCAGAAATACAACTTAGTCCTTCAATGAAGTTAACAAGTTATTAAATTTGCCTGGTAAGTAATTAGGTCATTGAAATGTTTGTTAGATTGAACAGTCGTAGTTTAAGCTGGCACTGGTGGTTCTTTGAGCTGTAGGTGTAGACCTTTCGGTCTGTATTAAGCTCCGTAGATCTTTGTGTCACTTAACTTCTTTCTGCTAATTTCCAAAGTTTCAGCATTATTGTCAAACCGGTAAAGGCGACCTTTGCTCACGCTCAGTCAAAAAGTACATGGCAATTATGTAGGCGAATAACAATCACCGTCAGATTACGTAGAATGTAGAATGGTCGCGCACTGTGCGGTTTCAAAGGAATTTCCTTCCACGGATGCTCCGGCTGTTGAATGAGCTGAATACAGTATCATCATTATCATATCAGCCAGAAGACGTCCAAAACGACGAACATATGCCTCCCCTTTGGATCTCCATATGTACCGGTTGGAAGCGACCTGCATCCAGCGTCTCCCGGCGACCTTCACAAGGTCACCTGTCCATCTTGTGGGTGGACGTCCTACGCTGCGTTTGTCAAGCCGTGGTCTCCACCCGAGCACTTTTCGACCTGTGGCCTGCCCATTGTCACTTCAGCTTGCTAATCCGGAGGGCTATGTCGGTGACTTTAGTTCATCTACGGATCTCCTCATTTCTGATTTGATCACGCAGAGAAACTCCGAGCATAGCCGTCTCCTTAGCTCGTTGAGCGACTTTGAGTTTTAAGACGAGGCCGATATTGAAGGACCACGTTTCGGCGCCGTAAGTCATCACAGTCATACAGCATAGGGTTATTAAAAAAAGGAGTACTTATACAAGCTTTTACTCGGTCGGCTACAGTGACCGTTGTCAATCAGGGAGGCCGTACGCTTTTTGCCACCGAAGTGCTATAAAAAAATACATCGGAGCCAAGGTGCTAACAAACAACCAAGCACCGTTAGTGCATGTCCAGATATTTGTGCGCACGCCGGCTGCTCCGATATATCTGGTGACTGTAACAGTCAGCTGGCGCCAGGTGGACGGTGTCAAGGCGCCGCCAAGGCCGCTGCAGCACATGCTAACTGCATCGTAACCTTATACCGCCCGCTTAGGGCACGCCAAATGACAATAACGGACATTTATATAGATGTCTACGAGTTTCTTTATGGTGCGCCATCTGTTTTGACAATACTAGGAGCGTTATAGTGATTATTGCAGAGTTAAGAGCCCTGATGGCCTATTTGCTGAATAAATGTGTGAATAAGTTCTATACTTTTCTTTTAATGAAATATGTCAGCACTACCTTTTTTTTGAGTTGTTTGAGTGTTGATGAAAATGATGAACTTAGCAATTTTTTTTTAAAGTGTAGGTACTATAAAACCTAGTTAAGAAACAAAGCAATAATATTATAGAGCAAATCGTGCGATTTTCGACGTGTGCTTTTTAGGGAAAACGATTTAAAAACTAGCATATCCTCTTATTTTCTTCATCGGATCATTAATAATGGATTTAAGTAATCTTAGTTTAATACTTTCTAGAGATTACTGATATAGTAAGCAAATTAGACCGTTATTACTCTAATCCTAAAACAAACGAGGTATAGAATAGTATCTGAATACACAACATTATCAACCAGTCCACGAAATAGGCTCCTGGCCTAAAATATGTTAATAACATTATTTACTCTAGTTATCTCACTCGGCACGTGGTCACAAAATACATAACCGTCTTTAAAATGACCTTCCATTCATTCAGTGGCTACAAAAATGGACTCTATTGCTAAAACATTAAGGTGTTCTTTACAGGTGTTGTCGCAAAGGAAAATATTTGCATGCTATGGTATTTGCTTTGTTCGACTAGCTCAAAGATAAAAGCAAGTCGGTAGTATACAAAGTCGGTAAACGGTAGTATATAAAGAGTACCGGTGTTAACTTGTTTGTGTCTATTCCAGGTTATGTATTGGTACCTACGTATAGCGATACTGTACATACATATGTACAAGCCAGCAAGGGCTATGACTATGATGCTCTATCAAATGTCACTATGTCACCATATATGGTAATCTGATAATGCTATAAACTGATAAACTGACAGATTGCGTATGTGTTACACGAATAGCGCTGCGGTTATTCTGATAAAAATGACAGGTTACCGGCGAAACTGTTACCTTACCAGCAAATGACATATCAAAAATTTATCATCATAGGCCTGCTGATTGGACAACATTGTATTGCTATATATTTGGCCTATTCTATACTACGCAGACTGTACAGAAAAATGCAAGGTACATAAGTATACGTATGTGCATAAACACTTTTTATACAAAACAGTTAAAAGAGTACAATAAAAACAAAATAATAGATGTACTTACGCATATATATTCCAGTTAATAATGGGGTCATAATTAAGTGTAACTTAAAATAGTAGTTTATGCAACAGTGATATACTTAACTCTCGGGTCTATTATTATTATTACGACATTTCGTCTCGTTTTGTAACGGCGACCCTCAAGTTTTAAGAACCAATTATGAGCTGTTGCATACGCTTTTTTCTACGGCAGCTAAAATAGTGAAAAAAAAAGCAAAATTTCGAAAGGTGGCAGAATGTGGAAGATGTCGTATACCCAGATGCCCACAATAGAAAAAAAATAACAGTGCTAATATATTAAATGAAAATCCATAATAGCATCGTTTAGCAGTGTTCTTATGGAATACAGACAGATAGAAGTGCTGGAAATGAATTTTATGTCTGGTTTAATTTATCGCCCATATTAGACCACTGTATAATGTAAGTGTGTGTAAGTGGGGAAAGAATAAATGGAACATCGCTAATTTCAGTTTTTTTTACGAATAATTTCAATAATTTGATGAGTTCGATAGTTTCATTACCCTATCCTATTGTCTGCTATAACATTGATATACAGAATTAACCTATCTAATAGGCACTTGGCAGCAAAGCGTTAACCGCTAAATCTCATAACTGTGTGCTTACCATGAGTTGTACTGTAGATAACTGTAGGCGTTAGCGACTGAGCCTTTCTAATGTATGTCCGTCTCGCTCCTGCATGAGTAGTGGTAGGAGCGAGACTGCCATACTTTAGAAACGCGCAGTCGCTAACGCCTACGGGTAAGTACAACACATGGTAATTCTCCCAAGCGCAAGCCAGTCTCGGCTAGGGTTGCCACTGTTGCCAGGCGTCCGACTTTATTATGTCCGGCGAAGGGGTCTAGCAGGCTATCTATGTATCTATCGATCTTCATTTGTTTTCGTGTTATTTATTAGTTAAAAATATAATGTTAAGAAGTCAAGATGTCATTTAAAGTGACATATTACAAAAATCGTCAATGAATAATCTGCAAATTGTTAATTTTCTAATCAACACCAAAATCTCCGTAAAAAAATCCAGGTTTTTTTAGATATATCTACAAAAAATACATCAGACGATATCCCGTTTTTTTCCAGTTTCGAGGCCTGGCAACCCTAGTGACGGCAATATGCAGTTTATATGGTTGACAGTAAACATTTGATAGCGGGCATTAAACAGGAGCTGCGGTGCGCGAACTACTTACATTCCAAGTCATATACGCTATCTTCAAAAATAGTTGCGCGGAATTAAAATGCCGCCTGTTAGGGCAAGACTTGGAAAATAAAAGTTTTCACGACACGCTGCAAAATTACATACATTAATATACAATCACATAACAATACAAAGGCTGGATTGTCATTGCATTGGGCACATCCTCAGGAAACCTGACCTGTCACCCACCTATCAGATTGCCGTGACCTGTGGACCTACCACGAACATCGAAAATTGGCATTGACGGAAAAACCTCTTTGTCACTCCAAAGTGTGACAGAGATGGACATACAAATCCGCAATCGTTCGATTTTCTTGGTTCTGGAAGGCGAGCTCTGAAGATGTCTGGCAAACGGAAACAGGGCCGCCCGAAATCTACTTGGCGCCGTTCCGTGGAGCAAGAGTTGTGTGTACTGGAGATGGGATGGGAGAAGGCGACCTAACTCGACAGGACCGAAGTCAGTGGAAGAATTTGAGTTCTACGCCCCAGCAGTGGGTAAAAGGATGAAAAGAGGAAGCCGCAAAATTAGAACTAAGTGAGCCAGTTTACCCAAAGATTAGATCCAGATTAGATGGAGCGGCTTCATACGCATGTACAAAATTTTGTTATTTTTCTATATTTATAAATATAATAATGTTCGACATGTGTCATAATCCCTAGTCTTATGTCCTTATTTTATTTAAGGCCAGGGGGGCCTACTGGCCCTATTAGCGGATACACTTCGACCTATGTGGATCTTTTGTATAACTGCCCCCTTGCGCACTGCTTAAGAGCTTACTCTACCATCTCCGTGTGACGGATGATGGAGCTCAGAATTTACTTGGCTCCAGGTATCCTGTACCCAAGACCTACATTCTTTCTCAGGCGTTACTTTCACTAATTAAATGCTTCATAGTCTCATCCTACACTCAGTGTTGTCTGTAAGTCACATTTTGGCCAGTAAATATAATCCCTAATCACTAACCTGTATGTGTATAGTGGTATTGTCAACGACCATCGATGACCTAACGCTTCTAGGCTCTTCACAAAACAAGTTCCTAACCTTATCGTCCAGAGATCTCCAAAGGGCGTCATCGTCAATGGGCTCCACCATCGCTCCTGTTCCTCCACCAATAAACCCCTTAATCTATTCAATTAATTAATTAGTATTCTTCACATATAGCAACACCGCCAGAACGTCACGCCCAAACAAATTATACGAGACGATAAAGCATCTGCGAATAAGCGGCACAGTAAACATTTACGATCTGGCCCGTAAAGCCGTTTGATGTACGGTATTGTGTTCTTTCCATTCTATATAGGTGAACAGGACATGTACAGTCATCAGGAATATCGGAGATGATACAGTACTCTCAAATATCTGAACGCTCCTATTCTGGTGGCAGTCACCTGCAGGCTGCAATCCTCGAGCATCACATCACAGGCTTCCAACACATTGTTTATAGTACAAATTTTCTGCCACTTTTTGCGGGGAGAAGCATGCACACAGACGCACTTCTCAGACATTCTTTTTGTACGGCCTCCTAGCCTAGTTGGTAGTGACCCTGCCTACGAAGCAGGAGGTCGCGGGTTCGAATCGAATCCTGGTCAGGGCATTTATTTGTGTGTTTATGAAGAATAATTGTCCCTGAGTTATGGATGTTTTCGAAGTATTTTTTCATATACTACGACGGTGACAAACAAGCATACAACCCGCCTGATGGTAAGCGGTCACCGTAGCCTATGGACGCCTGCAACTCCAGGGGTGTTACATGCGCGTAGCCGACCCTTTAAAAAAGGAGGATTCGCTGTGTTGACAATTAAAGGGGCAAGCTTTGCTCCGTGGGTCCCCAGCTGTCAACACAGTGAATCCTCTTGGGAGCTCTGGCGACCTTACTCACCAACAGAAACACAACACTATGTATATAACACTATGCAACACACTATGCATATATACGAGTATGTATATATCTGTTATAAATGTATATCGTCGTCTAGTACCGACAACACAAGCCTTATTGAGCTTACAGTGGGACTAGGTCGATTTGGGTCTCATGGAAATATATCTTCATCACCATCATTGTATAGTTTCCTTTACGCCCTTGATCCTTTAGGTTATGGGCCCAGCACGCTTCCACTGCGTGAAGAAAAGTCTTGAACCTGATGGTATTTGTAGGTACGGTCAGCTGTAGATAAAATGGATCCCTCTCGAAAATAAAGTTTGTATCCAGGAGGGTTACATTATTTCTGCAGATGACTGTAGGTACTCATAGTTCACGTAAAGGTAATCTAATCTTAGGTAAATGCTTTTCTGAAATGTTCCATTTACGAGTCGTCCATTTCAATAGGTACCTACGCGAACATAAAGGGATGGATTCAGTGGCGTAGCGTGGGTTTCACCCCCTTTTAAGCACCGAGCCGCCCAGAGTCATGGTCCAATCATCTCCCGGCTCTCGTTACGCCGTGGGCAGATTTTCCTAAGTATTTACTTTCTAAGTAAATATTTATCATCTTCATTTTGGCAATAATCAACAATAGCAAAGGAACAAGAAAAATAATGCGATGATCATTTTTTATTGAAAAGAAAATAAATGTCATGTTTACTTAACACCCGTCTATTCAGCTTACCGTTTCATGATTTTCCGCGTGGCATTTCTTTATGACGCGCTAAAATAAATTTTCCTTAACATTTTCTGAGAATATTCGTAAATAGATACACGAGTGGGAAATGTTCGAATGCAAACGTGTAATCTAATCATTGGACATTAACTCATTCAAGTCATTGTATTTGTCCATATACACAGACATATACCTATACAGTTGTCGCCAGATAATTAAAAACAAGATTTTTTTCCTCATACAAATGCTTTTTACCACCAATTTAAGACCAATTTTTAAAATAACAATACAATTTATCCATGCTTAAATTGCCGTTCTCATTTTTCAGGGACAATAAGCTGTCTCCGCGCCGAAATCTGTCTGATTTAGTATTTTTTTTTGTTGCGGTTAAATGCCCGGAATTTTGAATTACTTTATCAGTACAGTATACTTGTTATTCCTCTGGTTAGTAACTATAAAATTACCTACATTATTCAACTCAAAACACCGTGACAGAGTGGCCAATATGAGGTCTGTCTTCGCTGAAAAGGGTCAGTGTTTTCTAGAAAACCACTGAAAAGAAAAATACATTACGGACATGAAAATAACAATCAAATCGTCTACTTCAAACACATGTGTTTATTTCTACCGTTATTATTTTACAGATGATAAAAAATTCGATAAAATCGAGTAAATCGCGTTTCATTATCGGTAAAAAAGAGAACGTCCCAATTAAGATATACTGCAAAGTTCCGTAAAGTGCCTAATTTTAAAAATATGGATGATACACTAAACACTTCAACCGTCTTTGATGAGAAATCAAAGGGGTTTAGCACCACCCAGGGAGCACGTGTAGGGTTGTTCAAGGTATCTCCTACGGACGCGACTGACACCACTCCCCAGTTGAAATACTTAGTGGGTCATCCATATTAGAGAATAAAGGCACACAGTGAAAAGCTGAAACCATGCGTACGCAACTTTCAGAGTGATTTATCATACACGAATTGCAGATGCTGGTAGGAGTGATTCCACCCTAAAGCTCCCTTTCTGTGATACTTAAAAGTATCACATTAAGAATGCTAGAGGCGCACCTTAAACAAAATGTAATTCTTCGGGAGACAAATTGTCAGGGTGACAAGCGTACACTCCTAATTCGCGGCACGGCAAGTTTCATTAAAATTCATGAGGCAATTCTGACTGGATTCAATCACCGTGAGTAATCCGTTTTTCAACTTTAACTAAGCATTGTTGAAACAGCAATTGGAACCATTTAACTAGGCTGTACTTGTTTATTAGATAGATCGATTTCGACTGTGGAATAATATATCGACCTGTGTTCTTTTTATTTTATTACTAACAACATAGATATAGAATATAGACCCGAAGACCATATCGTCAAAACAGCGTTAAACTTGCCATCGACGACGCGTGGACGCGGAACACCCACCGCCACTTGGTTGACGACGGTTCAAACAGACCTTAAATACCATCAAATTGACTATAACCTCACCAGGAATCGTGCTACCTGGCGGTTAAGGACGAGGAAGGCCGACCCCGAATAGGGACAAAGGTCCAGGAAGATGATGATAACAACATAGATATAGAATAAAACAACTGGATAACCAATCAGGCGAAAAAAAAAATACGGCATAAAAGTGTTGCAGTTGCGGCAGTTTTTTATACAGGCTTGTTGGGAACGTGGCCTGAGGTTTCGTTGAGTACCAACAGCCTATAAAGTTTTAAAAGTGTTGGTTCCGCGTATGAATTTGACGCTTAATGCTTCGTCATTAAGTAAGTATTCACATCAGTAAGCTTTTTTTTGTACAAAACATTTATCGTTGGTAATGTTTGTATCATCATCAATGCAAAATTGTTCGCTAATGTCAATCTGACTTACCCACACTTTTTGACGTTATTGTTTTGCTTTGTGTGTATATTTCTTTTAAAAGTCAAAGATTCGAGCGATAAATAACACACAAACAAATTGCACAAAAGCAGTGGCGTAACAAGGTGGGGGCAAAGGGGGCACGTGCCCCGGGCGCAACTTTTAAGGGGGCGCCAAATTCACCTGGCCCATATGTCACAAAGCTGACAAGTATGACAATTTCTAACATTTATTTAAACTTTCACAATTTCCACACATTCTAAATTTACTAAAACGGGAGTTAATCGTGTCGACGTGGTGTCTTTCTCCGGGACCATGGGAGAAATGTCGCCCCTGAAACCCTGAGTTTAGTTTCAAAGTTTTTGTTAGTGTTGTGTAGTTGACATCAACGTATTTTAATGAAAACTTTGTATGGATCGTCAATTAATTCGAATTTTAGAGAAGAGAAAATGACAATTGTTAAACAAAAGACGGCAGACTTGACTGACTGAATTTCATTGTCCCCTCTCTACGGGCCCTGAGATTAGTTGTATGTAGTGTAGCCACGATAAAAATTTGCTATTTACGGCTAACGATGAACAAGGTAATCCCTTTCGCAGTTTCATATACTGAGACCTTTTGACTCTCAGATTAATTAAAGAAGGGGAGCCAATCAATATTTTATACTAAGATCGAGCGCTCCAAAAGTTTTTCAGCAAAAAAAAGGGTATTTCTGCAGTTTAATAATATAAATAAATTAACTAAAGTTCTATCACATAAAAATTGCACAAATTATATGTACTTACGTAATATTTATTTTTCTTATCTTTAATGTTTTATGCCTATATATTATTTATATTGAATCCTATATGTTTTGTAATTACCGCAATATAATCGCAAGAGCATCGCCTACAAATTATCTGCCTTATACGAAGATTACGAAGGTTGACTGGTAAAGAATGTCTTATAGCTTAAATTCGCCTTTTGTACGATTATATTTACTTTATGTGCAATAAATATTAAATAAAGAAATAAATAAACTTGTACGTACCTGACGTTTATAAACGGTTCCATTTCTTTTTGAAATTTTAGTTCAAACACGGTAGCTTTACACTGATTTAGCACACATGGCAGTGATATTGTATTAAAATGCCATACTTCACGTAAAACTTGGCTGGAAGACATAGCGTTGTCCAACTATAATAACCTCCCTAGCCTGGTAGTAACGAAGCTGGAGGTCCCAGGTTCGAATCCTGGTATGGGCATTTGTGTATTTACCCGAATATTTGCTCCTAAGTTATGAGTGTTTCCTATCTATATAATTCTGTATTTGTATATTTAAGTGTGTATATTGTCGCATGGTACCCATAATACATGCTTTGCTTATTTTGAAACTAGATTGATCCGTGTACGAATGTGCCGAAATATTTATATTCCGATTCCTTGTTCATAATTCGTTGTATACCTATTAGTTACCCGAGTGTATAATTAAAGTCACGACAAGAAGAGTCAAGAGTAGTATAAAGTGATAACTAAATGACTTCTTTAAATATGTAATTATACTAATTATGTTGGTAGCAAACAAGAATCTAGCACCCGCCCAACTTGATAGCGGTGTCGGTAGCCTATGGACGCCCGCAGCACAAGTGGCAGGAGTTGAAGGCGTCCATAGGCTACGGTGACCGCTTTCCATCAGGCGGGCCGTATGCTTGTTTGCCAACTTCGTGGTATAAAAAAAAAGTTAAAGTAATATTTAGTTGACAATTGTCACTCTCCGCGCGGTAAAATAGGGACCGGGCCACAGTTGACCACGTAACATTCTGGGGGCGCAAACTGGATGCTAGCCCCTGGCGCCAATTCCTCTAGTTACGCCCCTGCACAAAAGTTTTAAAATGCGAAATAACCGAAAGCACTCGAAGAAGCCCCCAACAAAGGTAAGAACTCATAAATAATACCTCAATTCCGACAATTTACGAGACTTGGGAGTTGGAAGCGATTTTGACTAGCCTTTGTGCGATATGAGCGAGCTGTAGACTGGATGAATAATAAAAATGGCCACTGGCCGGCCAATTGTGCATAAAAGGCTTTGTTCTAGTGCGTTGATGGGTCCTAGTGTAGGTTGATCCCTATGTCAACAATAGCATCGTCGACATTTGGGGCATTACACTCTGTTACCCCCATGTATAGCTATAATGTTGTCTCATCTTGGGACTCTTAAATCGAGAGATTTAGATCATGTAGTCATTTTTCAGCAGGATGAACAGTTCGATGGCTGCTTTTAGGCGCTGAAAACGTCTGGTCCATACCGTTGAACCAGTTAATTTTAGCGCCTGCAGGATGGTCTTGGACGTAGCTGTAAGATTTTACAAAATCATCCTGCAGAGAACGACAAATGTTACGGGGGGACGCAACCTCCATGGGGGTGTAATATTCCTAGTCGACACTGACCATGAATTAAAGTGAACCTTATTGTAACGAGACAAGATCTACTAATATTTAGTAACGTTACACTGGTTGTAAATGTTTTTGTGAACATGCAATGTCATAAAAGTGAGCCGTTTCATGGAATGTAATTATAATTAAAGTTCACTGCGCAACGAATGCATGTTTCCATAAATAAGTTAAAGTAAATGAAATATTTGAGTGATCTGATTGCATATCCCTGATTGCATATCCTAAAAATATTGCGCCTGTCGCGAGAATATTGAAGACTTGCTTGTTAAGTATTACTCTTATGCTAATGGCTTATGCCACTCGAATTTGGCATTTTACGAAAGCGACTGCCATCCGACCTTTCAACCCAAAGGGTAAAACTAGGCGTTGGGATTAGTCCGGTTTCCCCACGTATCTCCCCAGGTAAATATTAAATGATATTTCGTACATACCTAAGTTCCGAAAAAATTATTGGTATTAGCCTGACCGTCGCTCTTACTGCTAAACCACCAACGGCGGCAAAAATCTAATGTGCTGTGCACCAACACGGACCATTTCAAAAATCTACTGTTCCTATTAAACCTACTCTGAAAACGCTCTCAAAATTTGCGAATTCGTTGGGATTCGCAACCGCTCCCGACGGGCCGGCTGCTCGCAAATTTGATTTGCAAGCCCAAATGGACAGTAAAATAGAGTGGTCTCTTGCGGCTAGTGACAAAGCATATTTTTATTTCATGGAGCAAATGGACACCAGGCCACCATATGGTTAAAAAATATTTACGGGCAGGTAGGTAACTATTCGTTGCTAACTGCCAGTGCCTACTTAAAGGACAAAGAACAAATACGCACCTACGCACAAACGACTATCATAGCGATCATATAGCGAGAACTCCGTCGAAGGTCCATTGCCGTATGGGTAGTAAAGTGCTCTGCTTTGAAGTATTCTAAGCCGATTTACAACCAAACCACGTAGATCATGTTTCTAGGCATGACAAGTTCCATAAAAATACCACATCGCTTGCAGTCTATATCGCGAACGGTCTAGAACGCAAATTGACCACTTTTTTATATCACTATAGGTACCTAGTGATATAAAATAGTGGTCATTTTGCGTACGAACGACGAACGAACGAACCTAACCTACCGGTTAGGTTCCCGTTAAATATATAAATTGGCTTGCGCAAATCCGCCTTCTTCAGGCTATCGACATACAGAGATACAGACTGCACTTAACAGACAATGGCACTGCGACCTCCTGCCCCTCTGAGTGTCGCACTTGTCCCGCTAGTAAACTAACACATCCTTTTATTCTCGAAGGGCTCACACCAATGACATCTAAAGCGCGGATTGTCGAGTGCTCTAATACACAGTAATCCCTACTTGACCGATATCTTTACGGTCTTGCTTCAAAGATCAAAACTACTAGTAGTTACCTCTATATCAACTTGCATCGTTTTATGCTTACAATGATCCGTCGCGTCGCGTCGTCGTGTGACAAAGCCTAAGATTATACTGTAAATACAGAAACACTGCGACACAAACATTTAACACAATGTTTCAATGGCCATCCAATATCCTCTGAAATAACATCCTTTTTTAGGTGCTCGAAAAGGACTGTCTCCAATGTCCTCTGACGCGGATTATCGAGTGTTCTAATCCGTGGTAATCCCTACTTGACCGACATCTGTACGGGCACGCTCTCAAGATCACGACTAGTGTTAAATTACTATTTCACACACATACACCTGTATTTCTAGGGATGAGCAGAACAGATTTAACTGCTCAAGAGTCAGTACCACTTTCAGCAATTAAGGGGTTTTACGGTAAAGGAATTGACAGGTTGCTAGCCCATCGCCCACATCACACTTGAACCCATATCCCATATTCCACAGTCGACAGAAGGAAAGGGGGTGGTGAAAATCATAACCTGACAACACACGGTTTACTTTTTCGTTGGCAGTTACAAGGGCAAGTCCACGAACCACCGCCTTTATAGTATCCTGTATCCTTTTATTCAGTAGCAGCTTTTAGTAGAGCAGTAAAGTGCTCCAATCCGCGTGCTGATATCTAAATTGGTCAAGACCTGAATCAGAACTACTCCAGCTCCTGTAGTTATTTATCCTTTTATTGCAGAACAAAGCAATAATGTTTGATTTGCCTCCACCGTCGTTTTCAAAACTGACAAAAAGATCGTTAAAAGATCCTCGAGGCTAAATCAGCCAATTCTAAATTAACCATTGAGCTAACTTATTCTTAAGAATTGCCACAAAGTCCGCTGTCGTTTTAGTGCACACATACTGTATCTACTGGGCTATAACAACGGCTCCTTAAAATACTATACCCAACTCATTTGTCAACGCAAACCGACTGCTAACTCGTTCACATTAGCCGAACACACGATAAAAGCCTCGGAAACCCTCGGGGCGTCCTGAATCAACGTATTAATTAAATTTAGACCCTCACAAATCAAAAAGGTCTTAACTAATTGGATATTTGTATGGAGAAAAGTCTTCTTTGAAGAGGCTTGGGTAAATTAATCAGAGAACTCGTCGAGTTATCGACGCGCCCTCATTCGTACAAACTGTGGAACTAATCACCCAAGAGACCTTTTGTTGGATTAACCTAAATCTTGTAAAAACCGACCAAGTGTGTCTTGGATCACGGAAAATTACCTACGAAATATGGGAGGTAAACAGCGGATTATCCAAATCCTGTCTAGTTCGTACGCCTCAGTATCGTTATACTGAACCGTGCTTCTGCCAACTATTCATCAATTCATTATGAAGCGCATAGTAGCAGTCCATCAAAGGTGTTTTAAAAACACCTTGAGAGAGAGTACTTTAGGGTAGTATTATGGAATATGGATTATGTGGCAGACTTTTGGCAATATAACATTGTTCTGAGTTTTTATTGGGACATTTAAAAAAATTAACACGTCGAAAGTGGTGACCACCGGCACATCTATGTTTACCAAATGCAAACGAATACGAGAGCGTCATCTCAGTCAAGCTGCCAAATGTACAATTGTACATTTAGCTTAACGCTGCATCGGTATGATTCCCTGAACACGCCGCTGGACAAATACTATCCCCAACTCCACTTCCAACTTCCAACCGTTAACATAAAAAAGCACTTCTATAAATCAACCCTCTGTTACTTTCTGATAAAGCCACACATAAGGCCGCCTAAGTGATCTCACAATTGTATCGAGAATGAAAGTTTATTGTATTGAGCTTCTATTAAATTATTTCACTGTATTATATTTCTCAGAAAATGCCATACCTACTCTTTTTACGCACCTTGAGCTTCAGAATGAATGCACAAACTATTACCACCCTCAAATGGATATAGATTTTTTGTCCAACTGTTACTGTGTTTGTTTAGTGTTCAGACTGTAACCATCATGATACGCATTGGTGACGGAGATACGGCAAACTAATACAAGTGTGGACCCAGCTCAAACGGGTCCCTGCGATCACCGGATCACTGCAGTCACCACTGAAGAACCTGTCTGTGACGTGTTTTATGCAAAACTCGTTTAAAGTCCGTCCACCTGTGGTCATTAGCTTCAATTTGTCGGGTGCTAATTTGCAATGTGTGGCAGCATACCTACACGTCCTAGCGAGTCTACTCGTCGCATGAAAATCTAATCTACGTGTTTTGCTCGAAACTGAAAAATACGTAAGTTTCAGGAAGAATATAGCTGGTGCAAAACAAATATTCAAAAATGAATAACGGGATACCCACTCACCTCTCCGAACTCCGATAGCGAACTGTGTATATGGAAAGAAAGCAATATCTGTATAGAACCTGACGTCACGTAGTATCAACCAGAACTCATGCCTTTTTTTAACGCTGGGGAAATGGTTTTACGCATGCCGCCTGGCCCGGGGGAACCAGGAGGGATGACGGACTCACCAAAGATGGACTACCGTCTAAAACCATCAACTAAGGCCGGCTCCGCCTTGCAATGGGGCGCCGCGGAACCGCTACGAGCATTCAACCGCGTGCGCTCCGGCGGGGCGGAACCGATGACGGGCCGCAGCCATTGCGGAGCGTCAGTAAATTAGGCACTCCCAGTCCAAAAACCGAAACCCACGCTTAAGAGGCCACAGTGGTCAAATTGTTATAATTTAGACGTCTAGATCTCAATATTGATAACAACTAGGTAAATACCTGATATTCATATACACAATTTTTTTCCTTTCAAACTGGTAAACGTGAAAAAATGATTTTTAACAAAAGCCTCGATACTTTTATTTTTTAAATAATTTCAAATTTTTGGTTAGGAAGTCGAATCCCTTGAATATATAAACATGACTCTTAGGCCAATAGTTGCGTTATAACTAGTTCTTAAATCTGGTAAAAGCTTTTAGGTATTTGAAAAAAAATGTAGTTCAGTTGTAAACAGCAATTATCTGATTACGCGGTTAAATTGACGCGCCCGCCTACTCTCTCTATATCGCCTTTTCATTTTTCGCGTGCTCTTGCAATGAGATCGATCTATCCCGCTCTCTTTTGCTCGAGCATGTGGACTCTTTAAGTGCGAGTGTGAGGCCTGACTGGCGAGCATCCAGTGGATCGTGCGGCGGGGCGGATAGCATAGCGTGCAGACTGTATGTGATATCTGCAGCGTGCACCAAGACCGTTCACATACATTCGTTTTCATCACACCTGCTCGTAAATGGTGATATTATATACAAGAATACGAGTACTTACACTTAAAGAGCTGTATTATTCCCATGGTTTTAAAGGATTCTCATACTACTTTACCGCCCACCCGGAGCTCCCGGAGCACCTGCCCCCCACGCGCTCGCAGCACGTAGTCACTCCCGAGTACTGTGGACTGTGCAACTACACTACCGCTAATCATTATTGTTTCTTTACCTGTATAGAGTTTATTTATTTCCTCGCAAATGTGATGAAAAACATTGTGTGTACCACGGGCAGTAAGGGTATTACTAACTCGGGTCATTTAAAGCCTTCAATAGACCCTTGTAAGTAATGCCCTTCTTACCGCCCTAGATGCACAATGTACTATTTCAATACAGTTGCTCAAAAAGTGCCCTTTTTTTGGCTGTTTTGCGTGCGCAAAGTTTGTTTTTGCGAACTAGTGCTTTTTACCTTTCCAATTTTTTTAAATTTAGTTGTGTTCCAATTCATGACTGCTTACCGAAGAGTATTATTGTTCGTTAACTTTGCCGAGCCGTAATAAAACTAAATACCTACCTACTATTAACGCAATAATATTAAAGATATTGATATTTCATATTTCAATAATTACTTCTTCATCATACTAATGATCATTAATTAAAAATATTATTCTTGTAAATCTGTGTGTATGAAACGGAACAGCCAACGAAACGTCTGTCAAAGTAGAGGCGTTTTTCAATCAGGTAAACATGTTCGAAGGGTCTATTAGACATGACGATACGATTTGTCACATGCGATTTACTATTTTGTTAATGAGAAATAATGGTTATGATATTGAAAATTAGTAAGTAAAGAAGATAAGATAAACATTTTGAAGATGTTCTTGATAGTTTAGTTACAATAGTGTTACGGAAATAATAAAAAACTTTCAAATTCGTTCTTATGTAATTTTTTTTTCGCATCTGTATTGAAAAACGTCGTTCGATGCACGTGCGGACATGTCATTTTTCACTCATCCCGAGTATTGCCACTCGCCTACGGCTCGTGTCAAGATACTACGGGACTCGTGAAGTAATGACACACTTTCCGCACTAGCATCGAAATGTACTATTTCAATACAGTTGCTCAAAAAGTGCCCTTTTTTTGGCTGTTTTGCGTGCGCAAAGTTTGTTTTTGCGAACTAGTGCTTTTTACTTTTCCAATCTTTTTAAATTTAGTTGTGTTCCAATTCATGACTGCTTACCGAAGAGTATTATTGTTCTTTAACTTTACCGAGCCGTAATAAAACTAAATACCTACTATTGACGCAATAATATTAAAGATATTGATATTAAAAATATTAACATTGAAAACAGTTCTTATAAAGCTGTGTGTATGAAACGGAACAGAGCCTACGAAACGTCACTCAAAGTAGAGGCGTTTTTCAATCAGGTAAACATGTTCGAAGGGCC
Organism: Lathronympha strigana; assembly: GCA_949128165.1. Classification (NCBI taxonomy): domain Eukaryota; kingdom Metazoa; phylum Arthropoda; class Insecta; order Lepidoptera; family Tortricidae; genus Lathronympha; species Lathronympha strigana. The sequence goes on from OX421904.1 coordinate 2,978,658, forward strand.
TATAAGACATAACGATAGGATTTGTCACATACGATTTATTATTTTGTTTATTAGGTATAGATTGAAAATGAGAAAGTAAAGAAGATACGATAAACATTTTGAAGATGTTCTTAACATATCAACTGTATTACAATCGTGTCACGGAAATAATAAAAAAAAACTTTCAAATTCGTTCTTATGTATTTTAATTTTTTTCGCATCTGTATTGAAAAACGTCGTTCGATTCACGTGCAGATATGTCATTTTTCACTTGTCCCGAGTATTGCCACTCGCCTACGGCTCGTGGCAAGATACCTCGGGACTCGTGAAGTAATGACATACTTTCCGCACTAGCATCGAAATGTACTATTGTGTTTAACATGAACACCGCACACCCATGTCGCGCCCCTCACGTACTCGTAGTACACTAACAAAACTTACGACGGCGTCTTTCAACTGTTGTTTACGAAACAACACCGATAACAAACTAATCTAAAACTATTCAAGTACCGATGACGTCTTCATCCACTCCCATAGTATGCATTAGTGACGTCACATAACCGTTCCATTCATCGGCTTATCTGTTTTCGGTCGAGGGCGCATTCTTCGGCCTATTTTATATTTAGAGCGTTATCGCGTAACTGGCTGGAACAAACAGCCGTGCCGAGGACATTGCTTTAATGTGTGTTTAGTGTTTAGTGAGTCGAGTAAGAGATATTGGTGTTAGAGTATTAAATATGGACGTTTTATTGGATGATCTGCATATATGGTAGTAGCGGGCTGTCCACGAGATTCGATTCGAACGTGGAGTTCTTTTTCGCCAAAGGAAAGCCAAACCAGCTCAAGATTGCCTACGTTACGTATGTAGGTATGTATAGAGGTATCCCTTTTGGGTTACCAAGTGAGGGCCTCTGGCTCTGGCCCTCGAGCTCGCCTCTCGCTCGAACTGCATCTTCGTCTCTTTCGCTAGTATAAGTGATATTTGGATTTTGGGGGGCCTGCGTTTAATCTTAATTCACAAGGACTTACGAGAATATACAGCTTTGTTGGATCATCGTGAAACTTACCTGGAAGAATAAAAAACAATTTGATTAAATTATATAAATACGAATGACATAAATCGACATGTCTAAAAATTAGCTATTTCTAGTTTTTTTTTTAGATTTATTTCTTACGTCCATCGTTAGGTACTTAGATGTAATAGTATAAAAAATACTTTGCTATGTTTGAAAGATCGTACCTAATGCTGACATATAAGAATGTGGCGCTGAATTAACGTTTCATGTGAACCGGAGAACAAGGCCTCAGAGGATCCTACGTCATCTATTTCATTAAGAGCTAGGTCCGGAAAATTGTTAAAGATTTAGAAAGGAAAATAACCTGCCTTCCTACATAAACTATCCTATTACTAGAACCCGGCATTTGGCAGCGGTTCCTCGTTGGAGATCTGAGTGACAAGCCATCTAAACATTAGCTATGTGGGAATAAATAGGCGAAAAGTGCCGTAATTTTCTTTATATGTAGAGGAGAAGTCTTATATTTTACCAATACAACTTTGCACAATAATGCGGAAATCAAGAACCGGAGGCAATAATGATTAACGTTAGAACTCATCTCGTCGTTTTGATCGATCGTTATCCAAAAGTCAACAAAAAGAAATACATAATTTCTTTAATAATACACCAAACAAAGAACTCTGTCAAGTGCATCCTTAAATTGGCCAGTATTCTCTGATCTCTACCGGTGAACAACTGTTGGTGTTCAGCACTAGCCAGGCCTTTTTTGTTCTACAGATCATTAACCACTTTACGGGTCTCGCTCGTAGACTATATGCTCAGTGCTCACCTCTTGACGTCGTTTGAACCTCGTATTGTGGGGTCACCTTTGGCCCGAACCGTAACATGCATCAGTGCTATGACGGTTGTGTAAACATTCATTTTCCAGTCACTTTGACGACTAATTATGTGTTTGTGGTGTCTCTTAGTTTAATGGCGGTATCATTATTGGGTGGAGGACTCGCTTTCTTTTAAGTCATGCTGAAGGTATAGGTAGTTGGTTCAAAACCTTTGAGAATGCCAGTTTCTATAAAACCTGCAGAAACGTTGCTTTTTCTTTTATTTTACTTGAAAATTTGTTTTTTTTTTATATTTATAATTTTTTTATAATTATGTTAACAAATGTAAAACATATTCACATGTGTAAAGGCTGAGTTTTCTTTATCAATTAAAATGCTCGAGTATGGTAGGTCACTGTAGACAACATAATAGTAGATTTATAACATTTAAAACTTTCGCGATTTAAACACATATTTAAACATAATTATTAAACGGGTCTAACGCGAATTAAACGTCGGTAAATAAGGTAAACAAATTAATTCGCGTTAGACCCGTTTAATAATTATGTTTAAATATAATAGTAGATTGTTTTACAAGGGATCAAAATGATATATTTCCGGCGAGGGCGTACATTGAATTCCGAATGAAGCGATGGATTCTACAATAGAATCCCGAACGCAATGAGGGATTCTAAAGTAGAATCCTGAGCGTGATGAGGGATTCAAACGTTTACGGCCAACACGAAAATAATTTTGATACCGTGTGATACATAAGGTGCGTTCGACTAAGAAGGGACAACGGGTAAGATTGTATGATTCGATTTCGGGCTCATTGCGGGTTTTTTTTTTTAATGATGGCAAGCTGACACGATGCGCCATTTAATGGTGCTGCGCTGCCCCCTTCTGTCCGTAGTGAAATAAGTGCGATTAAGTAAATAGGTACCAAAAAAAAATTTTTTTGCTGTATCCAGAATTACCCTTCGCCAGTTTTTTTGGATATAACTAGTAAATCGGTGCACTTTTTTATCTTATTGCGGACTGTTGGAAATTTGTGACAAATCTGAATCATTAAATTAACGATACGACACCTGTAAACGAAGATCCGGTCTTACCTGAAGTGGTTTAAAATCGGACGCTAATCGTCCGGTCTTTAATCCTCAGGAATGCTCTAACTTCTCGTGAACTACAAACGTATACAGTCTGTTATCGGCATGCGTGCGTTTATGAAAACGGTTAATAACATACAATAAAAAACGGAGAAGGATTTAAAAAGCGTGTACCTATTTTGTATCCTCTTTTTTATACCACGTACTTTTCCACTAATTTTTACCCTTACCACCTGAGGTCATTGACCCCTTTGAGGGGTCATTGGAAAATTAGAATATTTCATCATTTTCTTATTTGAATCCTGGCCGTATCTTACACAAAAGCTGAGAAAAAAATCCAACGTCAAACCACCCAAAATCGTCCGAAACTTTTCCGAACGCACCTTACTGCTTTTCAGACCAACTAAGAGGGAATAAAAAACCTGTAATAACCGAAAACAGCATCATACCAACACCACGATGCCACTATTTAATGCCCGAAAACGTAAAAATGTGTACCCCTGAACAGAAAAGTGCCACTTTGATCCCTCCCCCAGCGAAAAAAAGTCGCACTTGACCACTCCTAGCTTGAACAGAAAAAACCCTTTCATGAATAAGTGGTGTGAAAATGGTTTGTAAGTTTGACTATCGAGAATCAATCCGTGATAAAATTAAATTAAATTGGGATTCAAACATGGACTTGCCATAATACTCATATGTAAAAGAATAAATTCATGAAAGCGACTCGAATCAGTAAAAACACTGAAAACCCTTCGTCAAACTAGGTCCGAGTAAGCACCAGTTATCCTTCAATAACGAGGGTGAAGCGATTTGCTGATCTTTTAATATCACGCCTCTGCCCAACGTCCGGAACTTTCCAAACATCAGCACAAAAATAATGATCTCAAATTAAATTAAATAAGCTTTTTGGAGACAGTTATAAACCTATTAGAGAAGCCTCCAAGGAAATAAACTTGGGCTTATTAAAATTCTGCAAACATATTTATATTGAAGAGCTATAATAACTTGATTCTGCGTGGGATGTATATTTGATGCCTGTACAATATTTGTTCACGGTTACTTTTATAGTATTAATAACGCACGTCTCCATTTACGACGCGGTGAAACCTGAATAAATGGAATTTTTAAATATCGAATATCGTACTTATTCTTACTAAACTAAGTATACGATTTTAAGTTAACATAACATGGTCATTTGCCTGACTGACATCTAAAACGGGATAATTACCATGGATGTTTGTTTTACTGAGCACCCGATATTTCGACACTGTTGCAAGCGTCATGTTCAATGAGTAAACTGACGAGCTGCGAGTTTTTTGTTGTAATCTACCCACACGCCGGGTTCGCTTATTTTGTGTGTTGTCACTAGCACTACTACCGTCCGCTTTCTCACTTGAAACACGACCACGTTCACGACACGCCACACTTACAGTATCAATCAACCCGTGCATTTCTTACCGGAACAGTCTCTGTTCGATTTGTGAACTTTCACAAAAACAAACATACATAGTAATTATCCCGTAAGTTAAGTTGTTATAAAATAAGTATGTTCACGCATTGTTCTTTGGGCAATCCGGAGTTGGTTGAGCCTGCTTTTTCGTTGAGTCGTTAGGAAAAAATGTGCTACATTGGCTCACGCAAGAGAAGCGGAAGCCTGCAGGAATCAAGTATTATGAACGGCCCGCCACTGATGTTCAGACTACTTATTAGATATATATATAGATTTTTTTTTGTGCGTCAAGAAACATCAAACAATTCACTAGATTCTATCGTCGGTCAAAGGGTCTTTATATGGAGCTGCTGAATAACTAAATAACTCGCAGTCGCAACTGTCGCAAGACAGATTCGGCTGTATACTTATGTGACATGTGTGATATTAAAAAAGAAGAAATTTGCGGAGTTTGAATCTGTTTCTGATTGACCAATCTTAGAAATATTGTGTCGTTTTCTTCGTGATATAAGAAAAAAACGAAGCCAACTGGCATCAGTAGCAGCCCTAGGAGTCCACCATGTCAGCGTCCGCGGACTGCCTCGTGCCACTGGGGTTATGCGAAAATAAATAACGTTATCTTCTTGAGGCTCTCAGAAGCGCGAGACGCGAATCGTAAAATGACAATTAAGGGGCCTAGCAAGTTTTGTGTCGCAGACGCCCACATTTAACCCATGCAATGTCGACGTCATAACTATCCAGGTCCCATTTAACCAGGTCTCACTCCCCAATATATTGCCAAAGTGACATCTAATGAATAACTCACATCTATTTGTCGGAACTACAATTTGATTGATTATAACTACAGCTGTCTCATTCGCAACGGATATGATTATACGCCCCTAGTTGCCGGGCACGGACGCAAATAAAGCGGAATAAATTGTCGCGGTCCAAACAAGCCAATCTAGACTTTAGTCCGCGGGGAGTGGGGCTAAATTAGCACGTCAGTTAGAGGAATGCCGCCCGTGGGAAAAGACCAGGACGTGTATTGCGATTGGTTGAGCGGGTGGAGTCGAAGTTTCCAACTGACCTGAGTTTTCAACTGTGCGTTATTTATGTACGCGTCACATTGACGGGGTTGGAACTAACCGGCTGCTACTTCGTCACATTTCCGATCCTTCCGAACTTAAAACGGTATTCAGATTTTATTATTTTGATTTAAGTTTTGCCTTTTTGTTTGTGTCACTTGTAAGTTTTTCGTATCTTCGACTACTAATTTGACGTGCGATTGTCGTTGCGCGATTTTTAGGACATCATAACATTAATAATGGAAATAAGTAAACTTATTTAAATATTTTGTAGAGATACTGAAATAATTGAAGAAAGTTTGGCAAAATAAGGAGTTTAAAAAAACAAGGTATATTTCTTGCGACAATCATTCGCAGTTTGCAAGTCCTCTGGTTCATCTGAATCTTCCGACTCGTTGCAACCGTGGTTGATGGTTATATATATACACCTAGCGTTCCATTTTAACCACCAATATAAGTGTGACCATTATAATTGAAAGACACTGGGAAAGAGGAGACCACTTTTACACTGGCAGCTGTAATCCGTAAGATACTCCCTAGTGGGATGAGCATCGAACTTATTTTAAGATCCTTGAGTAATTGGTAAACAAGCCGCTAAAGGTCTGGAGTTTTAAAAGTGAAATCGATACAAAACCGTTCTAAGATTTCTTGAATTCGTGGGTTTTAAATTACCTATTGGCGAGCGAAATAAATAAAAATAAAAGTTATGGAAACAGGCGCGGATCCAGAATCTCATTGGGGTGGGGGGATTGTTTTTCCAGTTTCTTTTCCGCCCGCGCGGCTTCTTTCAGGGTCAAATTTGCACGCTTATTTCTTGACTTTAATTTTAAATTATTCAATTCAAAAGTTAATTATTTGACCATTTGACCTGTTTGTTGCCTGGAAAGATCTTGCACAATTTAACAACGGTTATGTTAATAAATACTTAAATAATTTAAATAGAACGGAATTTTACTGTAAAATTTACTAGATTTTATTATAAACAAAAAATAATAATCATAAAAAAGAAAGCTTTAAAACAAAACGGAATAAATCCTCTAAAATAAATCCCTCATTAGATACAGTTTTTAATGTATAACTTCAGGAACCGGGTTCAACCCTCCATACTCATTGCAAAATAAAAATTTCTACCGGGATTCGAAACTAAGACCGTGTCTTCGTGGGAACGAATAATTTTTCTGCATTGCCTAAAGTTTGACTGATAGACGATGAAGGTAAAGATCCCTTCTCTGCACATTACAGTCATCGTTTTAGCAGTAACAGTTAAATGCTTACTAAGAAGGATCTATGAGTGGCCACATAAATTTAAAAAAGCCAAAATAAACGTCAACATTTCAGGGTCATTGACCACTAAACGGTCTAGAGTGCTATTAAGCAAGACAGATGTTGTGGTACACCCGAAGCCTAACAAATTATAAAACCATAAAACACTCAGTAATTCACGGTAATCTAGTGCTTATCTCAAATGGCATCATTCGTTGAGATATATTACCCGTATTCTTATTGCTGCGAGCACAAGCAAACTATAGGAATCAAACCAACCAAGGAACCAGCGTAAATCTACAAACAACAACACCCTTAACTCCCTCCATCCTAGAGTTAGTTATCCTAGAGTTAGTTACTCACCATCGATTGATCTAATGCCGTTGCAATAAGGATTACAAATGTCCAGTTAACAGTTTTTCTTATCTTTACTATGTAACGTTAAAAAACTGGCAATCGCAAATTAAAAATTCGGGATGAAATAATTAGGTGAAGAACAGAAGAACTTTAATTCGTTTTTTTTATAAATTTTTGCCGTCTCTGTTATTCTAGTACTGACTGTACAGCTTCTTGCGAACCCCTTCCAAAAAAATTATCCTAATTTTATTTTTAGTTTTTGGCTGCAGCATTCCACTTCATCTGAAAGTCGTCCATTTGTCTGGTAACAGTTCCCGCCTTCCCTAAGATACCCTTGACTTAAGCACAATAGGCGTACCATGTTCTGGTTTGATTTCGTATCAGCTGACTATGCAAAAGAAACAGTAAAATCCATAAATAACAACAACACAGATTTTGAACCCAAATAATACCTACATAATGGGGTACACAACCGCTCAGCGAGCATTGTTGGGTCCAAAGCAAGCATTATATTAAGGAAGACGGGAAGGATCGTCAGAAATATAGGAGACTTATGCAGGAAGTGGAATTCACTTTAATTCAGCGAGAAATTTAAAAAAGCTTGGAAAAATTGTACAGTCGCCATCTGATACATTTGAGCGTCCGAGGTGTTCACAAATATCTTAACACGCCTCTATTGTCAAAGCGTTAAAGTGCTTGTTCAGATATTTTGAACGCCTCGGACGCTCCGATATATCTGATGGCGACTGTACTGGAAGGGTTTCGGAAGAAACTGCACCGCCAGTAGGTACTGGAAATACCGACCATGTGAATTTCCCAATCAACTAATAAATTCGCCTGGGCTCGCTTCGCGATTGAAACAAAAATCAAGAACCCAGACTACGCTAATCCAAGTGATTCATGTTTTAATCGGCTTTTAAAAAGATTCGTAGAATACTCGAGTAATTAGGGTATCATCATCATAGTCTCATGAAAATCCGTAATCGCACCGACTCGGAAAACAAATGATTACGAGGTATTTAAGTCCGACAATATGAATCCATGTAAAGTTTTAGTTCATTAGACTGGTTTCTTTCGTATAGAATTTGGATTGTTACTCGTATTTGGGGTTTTTTCGGTAAAGGTATATTTTTGGACCAATAAAATGTGTAAATATACCTACCGGAAAATAATCTCGAGGACTGTAAAATCGCTGTCAATGGAACTTAGGTACTTACTAACAATGTAAACAAAAGGCATCACATATTTTGTCACTGTTTCTCCTTGTATTTTCACACTACCTCATCAAACACCACTGAAACGGTCGTATCATCATAACATACAAAACATAAGATAAATAACTTAATCTTGGAGATTTCATTTAAACTTAAAAGTGAGGTTATTTAAGATCAATACAGCGGTTTGTTTAGGAACTGTGCAATAAAACAACATTTATATATTCTTGAAGTGATCTTCTCGTACTTCACTAAACCTTCTAAAACTCCATGAAACGGAGGCCAAACTGGAATGGCACATATAAGCAGTATTTGTTATTTAAACATGTCAAAATGACGTCGATAAATGCCGAACAAATATTTCGGCACAATCTGCTACGCCGTCAGTTATTGATAATGTGAACTACGCTCGAGCCCACATATTTGAGGCATGAATCACATCGCCTTACAGCTATTTCATTCCTAAACTGTTATATCTCAAAGCCCGTTGCTGGTGTGAAACCTCGGTAAGACGTATTTCAAGAAAATCTTGTCAATAAAGATTTTAGTATAAATTTAGAGTTACAATCATTACAGAAATACCCTTAAGAAAACTATTTTAGACAAACAGACTACATTGAAATGAATCCATGTGAAAAAACTCAGCACTCGTTTTTAAATCATGATCATCATCTTAACCCTGTGAAAACGAGTGACGTAAAGGGTTCGAAACGTAGGGTCATGGTTCCGTTCTAAAGTAAAGTTCTTTAATTTCAATGTACATTGTACAGTCGGTGCCCTCACATAAGTATCCACCCCACATATGCAAGCGCGTAGCACGGGTGGATACCTATGTGAGGGCACCGACTGTACAACAATCCCGGAAACAGAAGAAATACTAAACAGAGTTCAGTTACACTAGGGGCCTTACCATGACGTCATAACGCGATTCAGTTTAGGCTCAGTTGTATGGTAGCGTCTCAGTTTAGGTCCTAAATTGAATCGTGTTAAGACGTCATGGTAAGGCGCCAGGGGTCGGCAACCTTTTAGCAGTAACGCGGGCCGCACTTTGTTAATAGTGACTTTAACATACACGTTATACAAAATAGTCAAGGAGGCTCGCGGGCCGCCTGTTGCCGACCGCTGAGCTAGACCACAAAACCTTAAGCCCAATTATGGGGTCCCAATTATGCGCGGCAAACCCTCGAACATTGGCTCGCGCGGTAGCCGGCGACGAGGGGGGCGCGTCCCCCTAGCCCCAAATATGTCACAAATATGCAAGTGCGAAAATCTAAATAACCAAGTCTGGTTGTGACCTCTCTGCAGCTCTGGTCAAAGTTTCGAGTTAGTAGGCGTCCTATACGTTAGTGAGTTTTTGACTCGGTGATGAGGTACAACCAGAGTGAATTACCGCGTTCTTTAACGACCTATCTGGAAAAGATACAGATCGCAACAGATCCGCGAGACGAGAATAGAATGCTGGATTAACTGCCAACTAGTTTATTTCTTCAGGCAGAGTTTCTAGGATTCTTTATTCGGTACAGTGACCACCTTATAATTTGGTGTGCGTTGCGATGCCAGATTCATTCTGGGTTGCTGAGTCAACGGAATACCTATGCAGTACGTAGGACGTGCTCCGGCTTCCTGGCGTATTTAATCAACCCGTCTGGCAAAGTCTGTCATTTTCAATACAAAAACGTCTGCCGATTTAAGGGGAAGGTGCAGGTCAAATGTATGGCTATTCGTACGTAACGTAGAAATAGCTATATCAAATAAACAGCAGTCCATCTCTCAGATTCGGTATTCTCGGAACTCCCTCGTGATTCAATATTCAATCACCCAAATTTGCATTGTATTACTTGATTACGAACTGGCTCAGTCGACCCCAAATTTGAACAACATTTCCGTGCGTCCAACCCTAAGGGCCTGCCGCCATTCAAAATTTAGAACTGTATCTCCTTCGCACAAATATGTCAGTGCGATAGAGAGGGAGATACGAATTTTCGATAGTTAGATTTCGCGGTAGTAGGTCTGTTCTTAGAACAAGTTTAATCAATACTGACGTCCAGGCTTGAATCATGCGGTCGGTGTTCCAAGATAATCTTGAGTCACGCGTGTGATCTGCGATAATTGCTGGGAGTCGTAATAGTAATTTATGCAACAGTGATATAATAAGGTCCTCTATAAACCCTCTCGGGTCTCGTTTTGTAACGGCGACTCTCAAGTTTTAAGAACCAATTATGAGCAGTTGCATACGCTAGTTCTTCTACGACAGCTACAATAGCGAAAAAAAGCTAAATCTCGAAAGGTGGCTGAATGTGGAAGTTGTCGTATGCCCACTATAGAAATTAAAAAAAACAACAGTGCTCATATATGGTATAAAATCCATAGGAGCAGTGTTCTTATGGAATACCATAGACAACGTTATAATTATAATGTACGAGTATACTTTTTTAACATCGCTGTCAGTCATCTAATTGACAGATAGGAGTGCTGGAGTATTTAAATTTAAGTATTTTCTCTTTATAAGTGAAATGTTATTTCTTTGGAAAAAATAAACTTCTTTAACCACAAATAAATATATGTCATACTTAAGCATCTTGCAATTATGAAATCGCATTTAAAACATAATTAGAAAAACTTTGCACGAAAAAAAAAGGAAAATCCCAAAGCTACCTCTTTTTTTGTAATTTTTTGAACGGTGTAGCTACAATATGAACTTTTTTTACCCTTTTTCTGCGTAAACGTATAAGCATTGACATTATTTAGACAATTTCGCAGGGTTAGTTCTCAATAAAATGATTTATTTATTCACTACAACTAAATACTTGCTAAATCTACGAGCTAGCGAGCAAATTTTTCATCTCACTCCCTAATTCCCACATGCCCATTCTCTATCTCATCGGTTGAAACTTCGGAAAATACTGAAAATTCGAATCAAGTGGTCTAGCACAAGATAAACATCGTGTGAAACATAAAGGGTTTGAGTTATAAACAGGTCGGAATAAATTTTCTTTACATTAATGATTTCTCTTTTGACCCAATAAACTACATATATAAGTAGTCCCAAAAATCCAATTATAAACTCTTGATTGAATTTCACCAACCATACTTCCTATTCTAAACTTCTCCTTAAAATCAAAAACGCCCCAAACAAGTTCTCTTTTCAAACATCTGTACGCGCTTTCTTTGCTAGGAGAATAAAAGAACTTTAGTGTCTCTGGTTGATATGTTTCGTCTATATGTATGTATGTAGTGTATGATGTATGTGTATTTGATATATATGTAATGTATATTAGGTGTATTTATTTAAACATGTGTATAAGTAGGTATTACCTACCCTTGCCTACCTAGCCTAGCTATTACCCTATTGCTATTGCTTGCCTAGGTATTACCTACGCCTGTTGTTACCCCTTACTGTTCTGTATTATTATTTTCTCTTGTAACTGTATTTCATCTGTGTGAGGTTTTCAATAAAGAGTATTGTATTGTATTGTATTGTATTGTATTCCTTTTTTTACGTATTAGTAGCACCGCCCACACTATCTGCATTGCCTAAAGGTCGACAGGTAGAGAATGCCTTATGGCATTAAGTCCGCCTTTTAAACATCAAGTTTTGATAAAGATTAAATAAATAAATAAATACACCGAGTACGCTGACCCGAGTATTGCAAGAACGTCTTGAGTCAAGTCACACATAGATGGTTTGCGATAATAACCGTGCCTTATAAGGTATTCTAGGCTAGTCATTGATGTAATACTGAGAATCGGAAAAGCGGTCAGGTATACACCCTGTTTTTATTGATTTCCGTTAACTTAGAGGGAAGATTCTTCAGGTTAAACCGAACGTTTTTAACGGCCTCCTAGCCTAGTCGGTAGTTACCCTGCCTACGAAGCAGGAGGTCCCGGGTTCGAATACTGGTCAGGGATTTTTTTTGTGATTTTATCATGAATATTGTTCCTGAGTTATGGACGTTTCCTATGTATTTAAGTATTTATATGTATCTATCAATAGATAGGTACATCTATTGAAAGCAACATGCCGATATTAAAGAAATACAAAAAACACGGTGTATCGCAAATTAATAGAGTGCAAGGTCCGCTGACTTCTCATAATCATAATATTCATAATATATGATTCACAAGTCGATGGCGTGCTAATGATTATGGTATTCTAGGCTAGTCATTGATTTAATACTGAGAATGGGAGCTAACGTATTATCGCTCACCAGGCGGCGCCACTCATGCGTGGGTCCTGTGTCAGTATGAGAGAATTGTCAAAGTGACGTTTGAAATGTTCCCGCAGGACCCACGTTCCACTAGCGCCCCTAGCGGAAAATCGACTCGCGGTAATCCTTATTTAGTCAGTTCAACACACTCTTGTCTCCTTGTTTCCGATTTGTGATTTGTGTGAGGAGGGTTCGACAATGCTTTGCAGACATCAAGACAAAGTAACAATGACAAACTCGTTAATGTGTTGTCAAAAAGATTACCTTCCAATTGACAATCCAAAAAGGGTTTAAAAAAACGTTTTATTTTAAAAAGAGCCTGAGCGGAAAAGTTTCAGTACAGGATTAAACAAAATTCACTATATCGAAAATCTTGTCGAATCTGAGCGTTTAAAAAAAGTTCCGAAAACCAGATTCTTCCAGATTTGTACTTGCTTAGGATCAATCGAATCAGAATCACGAGCTGATTCCATCTTTATAGTAAAAAAAAAATGTCCAAACAAATCCTTTCTATTAGGCAAGCAAGCAAGCAAGTCCAGATCTGAAACAATCAGGTTTTCGTGATTAACCTGACCTTTTTGGAAAAAGCTCAGCTGCTAAGTTAAGTATTTGTTTGACTTACACATCTGTACTTAAGAAATCAATTCAGCATATCGAGAAAAGAATATAAGCGATAACATTAACAATGCTTAGCATTATTTCTATCGGAACTCTAAAAACTCTAGAAACGCAGTCCGTTATTAGAGTAACGGGCGTAAGTGTTTACGATATTCAGAGGCCTTAGTATAAAAATTGTACGACATTAACTCCTCGACCGCGTTAGCGTATCGGGAGTTAAAATTATGTTTGCCGTTTATTTAAATCATCCGGCAACTTTCATATTTTGACCCCTCGATACGCTAACGCGGTCGTGGAGTTAATGTCGTACAATTTTTATACTAAGGCCTCAATGCTATCTTTCGCTAGCTTGTTGTATCCTATCCATAGTAGAAACAAGGTGAGACCGTCTGAGAGCTAACTAAGCTCGCCCATGTTCAAATTATATATTTATTTTCTTAGTCCAACCAAAAGTGGTGTCTCCGCTGACGTCATGACGTGACGTCACCTAGTAGCTTTGCACTATGGTTGTACCATCATACTGCATGCCAAGCAAATACTGCAAGCAAACTGTCTTCTGTTGCAGTCGGGTAGAGACAAAGACAGAGTAAACCAATAATAGTTAGTAAGTAGGCAAGTATTCGTTGTTCCGCGTGTTATTTGATCAGAACAGATCAGATTAATAGCGTATGGTTGCCAGGTATCCGTATTCTTGTGGTACGACTAAATTATCACGGGGCGTGTCCAACTTTTTCTTGATGACACAATAAAAGATTTCGCGCCGCGCCCGAGTAAAACAACCGGCTAAGTTCGAGTCGAACTCGCGCACGAGGGGTTCCGTACCATTATCTATAAAACAGCAAAAACAAAACACGTTGTTGTATGTTATAAACTGAATATAGAACTAAATATTCTGTGAATATTTCAGGCATCTACCTGTTGCCGTTATCAACATTGAGCAAAAACGAGCAAAAAAAATCGCTTTTGTTGTATAAAATAAAATGGCTTAAATATTTATTTTATTTTTTAGTATTTGTTCATATAGAGGTAATAGAAAACATCATCAGTGAAAATTTCAACTAACTAACTATCACGGTTCATTAGATACATTTTTTTTATTAAGTAAAATTCTTTATAAAAAGAGTATTTCCGTCTGAAATGCCCGGCTTTTTCGGTTCAAGCCTAATCCTGCTCGAACCGGCTCAATTCCCATCACAAACGCCTGGCACTTGGCGCTGACCTTCAACTCCATGCGTGCAATATGCCGCGATAAAATAAAAACAAACCGTAACCAACTATAATTTCCAGGTATAGGAATAAAAATAACTCGCATATGCACGATGGTTTTGTTATTTCCGAGGGCTTTGAGAGGTGAATGTTATTCAAAGTTCTCATTAAAATTTGCAAATTAAAAAAGTGGGCCCCCACTTTTTTAATTTGGAAATGTTTTTGTGATTCCTACTCAGAACCGCGAGCTCTTTCTCTTAATTGGAGAAAAAGTATTCCAAGATTACATGTCGTTTTCCATAGAACACCACATTTTTATTCGCTGTCTTCGCGGTTGTCCTAGTTGTAACAGTACTAACCGTTGTTTAGTACCTAGGCACACCTCTCATGGACAGCCATAACATAAGTGACAACATCATGTACATAATGTACAGTTTATGACAAAACTACTACTACTGTTCGGTTGACAGAAACGCAAAAGGATTCCCCAACTACGACTAAAGAGAATTAGCTATAAGTACTTAGCTACTTCAGAACAACTACCACGAACATCAAAAATTGGCATTGACGGGAACACCTCTTTGTCACTCCAATATGCAAGTGTGATAGAGATGGAGATACAAATCCGCAATCGTTCGATTATCGTGGTATAGGCCCAGATCTTAATGATAATATCTAAAACATTTATCTGATTCAAAATAAAAATGAGAAGCAATCAACAAACCGGTACTTTCTAGACTTTACGAACAACGATGATTAAGAGTTTGTAACACGATATCACTATCATCATATCAATTTTTAATCTCGAGTATTTCCATCACATGACTAAACATTTCTCTTGGCATGTTTGGCCGTTTATTTTGTCAAAGCACCATAGAAATAGTGAGTGAAACAATTTATTCCTATTTTGATTCAACGGTAAATTTAGAACAAAATGTTTTGCCAAAACAATTTAACATCAATCTCTTTGGATACTCTATTGTCTTCTCTTTCCAGCAATGACTTTGTGATGACAAAATTGTGCCTTGAGAATCCAGGACAACAGGATAAATGAGTAGATATAAATATAAGCTGACCTCGCAAACTGTTGACGTCCCTGTCACTTAAAAAACAAGAGCTCTCAACATTCAACACTCAATGAAGCCCAAACAATAAATTCGCACTCAAGACTCAAGTATCTAAACAAAGTCACGACGGCTATATCTGTCTTGGCTTGAATTAAGTAGAGATAAGATCGGGATTTAGACCTTACTCGCATCGCCAGTGGCGAAAAACCATTATAATTCTGACCCATAAGACAATAGTCTACTTTCTGTAGAAAGCGGCAGCTGTCATTACTTCATTAGTATCAATAGCTACTGATTGATCTGATCTAATAGGGATGACGACTAGGTTGAAAAGCTATCATTCCAATTAGTCCGTCAGTTAGATTATCGAAAATGATTAGACATGTATTTTTTCCTTTATCAATTTAACTAAAATTGACGAAGATAAAGAGCATCAAAGTTCCAGGGTGGGTGGAGACCTCACTACTAGGTAAGAATTGTACCTAATAGTGACATTACGCGAAACTTAAACGCGCTGTATTTTCGTCATTTTTTATTTGACAAACAAAAGAAAAAATACGTGTACAATATTTTATACGGGACAAGGCATTCGCAGGGTTAAATACATATTTGCATCTGTTTACACCGCGAATCGCAACAAGGAAAGAACAGGGGCCTTACCATGACGTCTTAAAGCGATTCAGTTAAGGCTTAGTTGTATTTCAGCGACTCAATTAGGTCGTCAACTGAATCGCGTTAAGACGTCACGGTAAGGCTCCTGATCAACTTTTAAAATTAAAAAACTATGAAGTTGATACCATTTAAGCGCCAAAACTTCTGCTATCGTCGTGTTCATCGTTCAAAATTTGCCGATCCTACGTAAAGAAATAGATCTAATGTCATGCTACTGCAAACAAATACCCGTGAGTGTAGTTTAGGGTTTCTGCTCGGGATTTCTCGAACTCGAGACAACTCGAGAATTTTGGTTTAATTCGAGACGAGAAAAAAATGTCCATGACTCGAGAATTCTCGAGTCATGCGCGGCGGACACACGCCTTTTCGCGGGCGTACAACTATACTTAAAGAAAATTATCTTAAGAATAATAAACACAGAACTTTTATTATTTTGTTTTTATAAGTAACTCTTCTTCATTACAGTAGGCCCAGTAGGGTAAGTTGGTTCTGTGTTAAAGTCATGACAAGGGCTTCTAATCAAGATTTTTTGAATTCAAGACAACTAGCTACACTTTTTAGCTACATTTTAGATGAGATAAAAATTACCGGAAGTCAAGAAGTATCAAGTCTTCTGATGGATCGAACGTCAAAGTTAATTTCGGACGTGACACTCGTGGTTCTACATCAAAACCACTTTTCCAGCTGTCTATTTATAAATTTTTCTTACAAAAATTATACTTATTATGGTTGGCACAGCGGATGCATATCGTTTAGTGTGGTAGGGCACAGCACAACGCATGTCGTCTCGCTCAAATCTGGAGCAGAGCCCATCTGGGGAAGTACCTCCACCTTACAGAAAACCGCAGTTAAATAACACTAGACCCTACTCATAGTGTTGTGTTTCTGTTGGTGAGTAAGGTCGCCAGAGCTCCAAGAGGAGTTGCTGTGTTGACAGCTGAGGACCCACGGAGCAAAGCCCTAGGCCCGTTTGGCTGTCAACACAGCGAATCGGCAATGCGCATGTAACAGCCGTGGTGTTGCAGGCGTCCATAAGCTACGGTGAACGCATATCATCAGGTGGGCCGTATGCTTGTTTGTCACCGTCTTAGTATAAAAAAAAAGACTCGGATGAAGTCAGCGGTGACGATGATAATTCTATCAGAAATTGGAATCTGCAACTGCAAACAACGTGCAATATCTACAGAATATTATATATTTTTATAACAAATATGATATCTGTTAAGAGTTCAGAAATAGCCCACTGACAAACAGCTTACAAAAGCATGTAGGTACCTAACAGAAGATTCTGTTGATGCTGAAAGAAGCTACACTGAAACTCATTCTGTATTTCTTCCTTTTATATTTTATTTATTCTGAGACAATCGACGTAACAATCTTCCAGTCATGTACTTAACTTGATCCTCGTGTTAAATCGTAATAATGTACAGGATGCCAAGCTGGTGATACGGGAAAGCTTCCTCACTATTGAAATTAGGAACCTTTTGATTTGAATAGCTACGCGTAAGAACCTAGAGATGTATCGCTTTACCCTAGCGAGAATGAGAGGATTTGCAAACTTTATTGGCTTATATTAATTCGATGGAAACAGACTGCGATGTTTTTTGGCTGTGCTGGACATCGGCTATGTCATGTGTAGGTAAGGAATACATGGAATAGGTACTCCGTTTTGTTAGCCCATCGAATGGGATATCACGTTCTGCCCAGTGACAACGAGTGCTTTAAAGGATAACTGTCTTAACTCTTTAGCGGTTAAGACTGGATAAAATGCTTAATTCAAACCTCATCGCCAATTCATAGTTATAAAAAAAAATTATATAAGGAAAACATATAAAAAGATGTCGTTATAAGTTGGTTTATTTTAAAAGGTTTGCCTTTAAGAGGGTAACAATTAGGGTTTCTGCTCGGGATTTCTCGAACTCGAGACAACTCGAGAATTTTGGTTTAATTCGAGACGAGAAAAAAATGTCCATGACTCGAGAATTCTCGAGTCATGCGCGGCGGACACACGCCTTTTCGCGGGCGTACAACTATACTTAAAGAAAATTATCTTAAGAATAATAAACACAGAACTTTTATTATTTTGTTTTTATAAGTAACTCTTCTTCATTACAGTAGGCCCAGTAGGGTAAGTTGGTTCTGTGTTAAAGTCATGACAAGGGCTTCTAATCAAGATTTTTTGAATTCAAGACAACTAGCTACACTTTTTAGCTACATTTTAGATGAGATAAAAATTACCGGAAGTCAAGAAGTATCAAGTCTTCTGATGGATCGAACGTCAAAGTTAATTTCGGACGTGACACTCGTGGTTCTACATCAAAACCACTTTTCCAGCTGTCTATTTATAAATTTTTCTTACAAAAATTATACTTATTATGGTTGGCACAGCGGATGCATATCGTTTAGTGTGGTAGGGCACAGCACAACGCATGTCGTCTCGCTCAAATCTGGAGCAGAGCCCATCTGGGGAAGTACCTCCACCTTACAGAAAACCGCAGTTAAATAACACTAGACCCTACTCATAGTGTTGTGTTTCTGTTGGTGAGTAAGGTCGCCAGAGCTCCAAGAGGAGTTGCTGTGTTGACAGCTGAGGACCCACGGAGCAAAGCCCTAGGCCCGTTTGGCTGTCAACACAGCGAATCGGCAATGCGCATGTAACAGCCGTGGTGTTGCAGGCGTCCATAAGCTACGGTGAACGCATATCATCAGGTGGGCCGTATGCTTGTTTGTCACCGTCTTAGTATAAAAAAAAAGACTCGGATGAAGTCAGCGGTGACGATGATAATTCTATCAGAAATTGGAATCTGCAACTGCAAACAACGTGCAATATCTACAGAATATTATATATTTTTATAACAAATATGATATCTGTTAAGAGTTCAGAAATAGCCCACTGACAAACAGCTTACAAAAGCATGTAGGTACCTAACAGAAGATTCTGTTGATGCTGAAAGAAGCTACACTGAAACTCATTCTGTATTTCTTCCTTTTATATTTTATTTATTCTGAGACAATCGACGTAACAATCTTCCAGTCATGTACTTAACTTGATCCTCGTGTTAAATCGTAATAATGTACAGGATGCCAAGCTGGTGATACGGGAAAGCTTCCTCACTATTGAAATTAGGAACCTTTTGATTTGAATAGCTACGCGTAAGAACCTAGAGATGTATCGCTTTACCCTAGCGAGAATGAGAGGATTTGCAAACTTTATTGGCTTATATTAATTCGATGGAAACAGACTGCGATGTTTTTTGGCTGTGCTGGACATCGGCTATGTCATGTGTAGGTAAGGAATACATGGAATAGGTACTCCGTTTTGTTAGCCCATCGAATGGGATATCACGTTCTGCCCAGTGACAACGAGTGCTTTAAAGGATAACTGTCTTAACTCTTTAGCGGTTAAGACTGGATAAAATGCTTAATTCAAACCTCATCGCCAATTCATAGTTATAAAAAAAAATTATATAAGGAAAACATATAAAAAGATGTCGTTATAAGTTGGTTTATTTTAAAAGGTTTGCCTTTAAGAGGGTAACAATATTTTAACAATGAATACTTACGGTGGTATCCGAAAAACATTAAAATTACTAGCCTCCAAAAAAAGACTCGAGACTCGAGAAGACTCGAGAAATTGGGCTCGAGATTTCTCGAAACTCGAGAATACAAATGGGCCGAGAAATCAGAAACCCTAGTAACAATATTTTAACAATGAATACTTACGGTGGTATCCGAAAAACATTAAAATTACTAGCCTCCAAAAAAAGACTCGAGACTCGAGAAGACTCGAGAAATTGGGCTCGAGATTTCTCGAAACTCGAGAATACAAATGGGCCGAGAAATCAGAAACCCTAGTGTAGTTGTAATCGTGAGATCAAATTACATTAGTGTACAGTTGAGTGCAAACGTTTTATGAACAAATCTCTCTTCAACGGGTATTCTAAGAACGGATGTCTGGCTTAGGTCTGATTCGGTCTTCATTCCCCTGACGCTGAGAAACTCGAAAAATAAGCCTCCTAAAAATATTATTTTCGTTATAAAATAATTCTGCTAGGGTCGGATTTCTAAGAATGCCTTTTGAAATGAATAATATCGTACATAATAAAATTCCCTATACATGTTCCATATTATCGATATTCGATATCGAATATTTTCTAATTTATTAAAAAGGTACCTATATATGTAATGCCGAGTAATAAGGTTATAGTAACTTAAAATGGAAGGGGATTTCATTATAAAATATATAGGAATGTTATGTAGTTTTTTTTTTAATAGACTTACCTGGGTGTGGGATGGAACCTGTGTAGACACACTAGCCCCGTCTCATCTTCACCCAACCTCTGAGGACAGTGGCAATGGCAGAAGCGGCGGAGAAGCCAAGGTGGGAAAATAAATTGGTCTCTGCACCGAATATAATTTTGTTCCTTTCGGCGTAGGGCCCTAGCGCTCTGTGTCTCTTCAAAGACATATCGAAGAGACTCAAAGACACCACAGGAGACCCAAGAGCTGGCGGCAGCTTCCCCGCCCAACGTATCAGTCTGGCAATTCA
This sequence comes from Lathronympha strigana, assembly GCA_949128165.1. Taxonomy (NCBI): domain Eukaryota; kingdom Metazoa; phylum Arthropoda; class Insecta; order Lepidoptera; family Tortricidae; genus Lathronympha; species Lathronympha strigana. Next base: position 2,999,248 of record OX421904.1, read on the forward strand.
GCGAGGAAACGCTGCCAGCGTCCTCGGGACTATGCCGCAGGGGCCTATTTTAGATTTATTTTCGTTTTTATCTAGTTTTAGTTTAGTTACTTATACTTTTACTGTAACATGTTTTAGTTAAGTTTATAACAATAAAAGTATAATCATAAAAATAAATATAGGTACGTTTAAACACTTTAATCAACCATATACAACATCGTTGATCACTTTATCAAACAGAAGTTCATAGACCTACGTAAAAAATCTAAATTTAGTACCCCTTAGATTCGGCAACGGACTGCCAAACGTTAAGCGTATATTTACATTCAATAGTAAGGTATTTATTATGTGGAGATGAGGCTACATTCACCAAAACAAAAACGCTACAAGCGACTTGTACCTCAGAGAATCTTACACCTGTATTCTACTGCATACTTTGATTGAGGCTCAGAAGAGGAAGGTTGTATGTGAGAAAGGTTTGGTAAAGATTTGTGGTGTTTTAGTTGCAAAGAAAGGAATCACGATTCGAAGCACGAGCGGTCCCTTGATACGTGAGCGTGGCGTACGGCACTGGCATTAATACATATTAATAAACCTGCATGTGCTGATGGAGAAAATGGTGGTTGTTTCCGAGGTTGCTCGCAGTTTTATAACAATTTACTTCGGACTTTGGGCTTTTTTAAAGCAACCAACTCTATTTGGCAAGTAGGTAATTGCGAGGCCAAATGCTATACGTCGGGCTTCGCTGTGTGAGTTTTAGACTTCATATTAGGCTTGTCTTGTTGACAATCTCGTGTCTATTTCGCGAGATGAGTTTCGCGATTGTGGAAAAAGATACATATTATTGTAAGCTATTTATAATTATTAGTAATATGTCCTAATTAGAAAGAAATGAGTACATTAGGTATCTCGCACATATCACGTAGCTTCAGGCATAATTAAGAATTAAGTATCATAGAAAGCCCACTGCGAACGATGTTGTTTCTCTCTATTGCAGAAGTACAACTGCGACAGAGACGAGACAGAGTGAGAGAGAGAGAGGGAGAGACAAAAGTTCGATCGCGGTATACTCTCTATGCTTCTTTCATACCACCACAATAGTTGAAGTTAATTAAAAACCGGACTCAGCGTATTTTTTTTCGTGCGTCCTGAATAAGCTTGATCAACAATAACCATTCGGATTAAATGCGCTTTAATTGAAATCCATTTGCTAACCGTGATTTGCCTATTCAACAAGTTTTATAAACTGGCTGAAAGCCCATGCTTTTAATCTGCATTTTTAATGTTTTCAACTTGCTTTTCGTAGTTAACGAGCTATTCAAACTTACGGCTTACGGCTTCTTAGAGCACACATTATTCATACCTAGCATGTAACATGCGGGCAAGGGATATTACTCCAACTCCCAACGCATGCTAATCGAATCAGGCCAACAGTTAGGTACTATGATCTCGAAGTACGCGATAACGTAATCCATCACAGAGTCGATAACGACGTAGTAGATAAGATCGACGTTTGCCAGCAAAAGGTACAAGTTCGTTTACTTAAGTTCTCTCTCTCGGTAATGAAATTTTATCAAATTTAGCAGTACCGTCACTGAGTTAAAAAATTGGCGTTGTGTTTTCCATATGTATAAATATACAGTACAATCTCGGTAATCCGGCACTTTGATACGCTGGCATTCAAAATAAGAATACATCCGGTAGTTACAATTTCAGGCTACCCTCTTAAGATTGGTTTATTGTTTAAAAAAAAGCATATAACCATTAATTTTTATTGTTTTAATTGCATAGTCTCCACTAAACCAAATCATCATTAGTCATCATTAGTGCCAAGTTGTTGAGTTTGTACTGTGCCATTTAAAAATCTGGCATAATATAAACAAGAAAATTAACGCGAATGCTCCATATCAATGCAATCTCTGATAACAAATATATTCAAACACCAACAGGGAAGCTACTGATAATCATGGAAATATGTGAGAGTCAACTGATAAAGAGTTTGCTGTCCCACACATACTTCTCAAGTAAATTAACATATATACATGATATTCTTATTATTTTGAGGAAGAAAGCAAGTACCTATGTTTGTATTTATCAGGGGATGGATATTGGTATTTTCTCAATACAAAAATAGCAACAATTTGACAGTGGAAATTTCAAATGTTGCAAGTCCAATCTATTAACCTTTCTTTTTGATGAAACCTGTGTTGGATATATTGCCTGTGAGTTGACAAAACCTGCATTATGGATTGTTAATGTGTGTGCCCTTTTTTACTCAATAAACTAGCATTTTTTATTAATATAGTACCTAATGTAAATTAAATAACAAATAACTAAAAATATCTTTTAACATGTCCCTTACAACATTTGAATCTTGCAGTGTTGAATTGTTCTTGTCATTTTATGGTTTATCCATTTATTTATAATGGAACAATCCAATAATATGATAAATCATATTTGGTTATTTCAAGTGTTGTTTTTAATGGTTTATGAGACTCTGGTTTGTATAAATACAAATTTATGAGTGTTACAACATAACACAAAAACTAATAAAATGATTTTAATTAATCAGATTCTTTTCTAAAGGCTGTCCAAAGCCATTGGACATAGCCGAAACATATAGGCATATGTGTTTAGAACCAGTACACAAATAATCATTACAATTGGTGGCGGAAGAAATTAACAACATAGATTAATGTTACTTTAGAGCAACCTATTTGCAAGTAAAACTCATGACATAATAAATCCTCATAATAATAGTATGAAACCTTCTTTGTCTATTTACTTCTTCTTCCTACCATTATCCCGGCTTATGCCACATCACGTCTTTTTTATCATCCTTTTTATTTATTGTCACTTAGAACACCTTGATTGTTGACAAATGTCATCATTGAAGAAAATGGAAGGTGTCACTAATATGCTACTACCAAAAGACACTGCCATTGATTTTGTCATAGATAATTGGATATTTTTTTAAACTTTTTTTCTAATCACAAAATACGAATGTTAGAGAATTACTGAGGTGTTCCCCTATCTGGGATTTCAGAGATATGTCCAATGGTTGATGTCACCCTGTGTATTGGTATTAATTCTATAGCTTCAGTCTGAAAGCTTATTGAGTGTACCAAAAAAATTATTAATTATTCCAAAGCCCCAAATTTCGTGGGCTCTAATCTAGGGGGTTGTTAGGGAAGGAGGTACTTATTGGGTATAAAAGAACCTGATAGCCCTGTAATTTGCGGGCTAGGGTTTTGAAGTCTAAAATACTTTCTTATATGTATTTATTACACTTAAAAGTCTAATACATGATACATTTGCTAGCGTCACAAACTGCGGTTAATTTAATTAGCGTCACATCCTTAAGGATAATTTTGTTTTAATTAAAGTGGTTATGTAGTCATGTAATGTGGTTGTATTTCATTAAAAAATAAAAACTGATATCATAACAGTTTCACATAACCTTGTTTACATAATAAAATAACCTTATCAACAACAAATAAAGCTTCGTAGTTTAATGCCTCATTTAATGATTTACTCATATAAAACTCTTTTACACACCTTAGAAATTTCGTAATTAGTATTTTATGTAGTCAATTGTAACCGTGCGTCAATGGTAAATGCGACATAAACACAATGAGCACTTTTCGATTAAAATCAAACTGTACGAGAATGTTTACAAAAAACATAGTAAAATGAGATAGTAGGCAAATACCGTTACCAGTGTCTGATAGCACCCCATTTTCCTTCTCAAAAGTTTAAAACAAAAGTACTTACAGGGAAGAGATAACGTGTGCTTCCTTTATTTACTAAAAGTCCACCATTAAACGCAATGCATTGACCATTGAGCAAAAAACTCAGCAATTCACCGATTGATCAAGTCACAGCTGTCTTACAAAGTTTTCAGGTATAAGACAACGCAACACAACACAAGCTTGTAACCGCAACACGCTCCAACAAAAGAAAATGGTAACAATTAATCACAATGTGCGAGAATTCATTCCGACTGCACAAATCACTCAAATTCCACCCAAGTCCACACTACACCTCACCACCATTACTGCGCATCCGGCAATTCGTGGTTTTTGTTAAAGTGACATTAGCAGTGTTGCCATAATAATAATCTCGATTCCCATAAATCCAATCGCATAATACCACATAATACTGATTAAAATATACCACTTTTTATTTTATATTAGCTTCCAAAACTTTCACGGGTTTTTTTACTCAGAAACAAGGTATTTTGATCCTTTTAGCAAAATTGAGTCACCCATAATTTTTTCATGATTTCACATTTTCCCTATTTACTACCGACATACAAAGTGTGAATCAAATCAAACAATTACACAATTAAAAACTGCCCAAGTGTGAGTCGGCTCGTGCTAGAAGGGTTTCATACCATTATTTTAAAAAACGGCTAAAAAATTACGTTTGTTGTACGGAAGCTCACTCAAACATTAACTTTATTCTGCTTTTTTGCTATAGTGGTCATAAAAAATACAGAATCTGTGAAAATTTCAACTTTCGAACTATCATGGCTTTTGAGATAGGTACATACTGGTAACAAACGGACGGACAGACATATGGACAGACGGATGGTGGAGCCTTAGTAATAGGGTCCCGTTTTACTCTTTGGATACGCTAAGAACAATCTCTGAGTAAAAATAGGCCACATTTAAAAAAGTATGTTTTTTAATAAACTCTCTTTACGAAAGCAACAATTGCCAAAATTTGCGGGAATTGTTGTTAACTTGCAACACTTTTTAATAAGTTTTTAAATTACTGGCTATGGAACTACCATATACAGTTAGGTTCATATTTATAAAATTAGTTTTGAATTATTCTTGTTATGATAACAATTATGTATTATTTGAAGACGGTTTAAAGGTAGTCATTTAAATGTACTTAAATTTTGAAATATTGGTTTATTAACAATTATTTATAATTTTTTCAATATAGGAAAATAGACTTCAGTATTGTCAATGTCATTATTCTTGATCATAGACCGAGCTGCCAGCTGCCAACCTGTCATCTAATCCATCAATAAACAAAACTGACGTGTACCGTACCTTCATAACAATATAAAATTAACTAAGTTCATGTTCTGGTGATAATGACGGAGCATCAAGGACTGCCCGATAATCGTGGGCCCTCCGGGGATGCAGCGAACCCGATAGGGAATAGCGACCCGCAACAGCCACCGCTCCCTGATGTCGAAACCCCGCCACCGCTCTCAGAGAGGGAGGCTTATTTTGTAGCCCTGCGAGTGTGGATTCACCAAGCAAGAATGTATCAGAATCTATCATCATGCTTCCCCTATTACATGATGGCTTTTCGCGGAGTAAATCCTGCTCAAACCAACGTGCCTCTTCTGAATAATAACTATCAGTTTCAAGGGCAACAGTTTCCTTTTCAAATGCCGAATCTGCCGCGGAACCCTCCACCCAACCCGCAGCAGCAGGAGACACTTACGCCTGTGGAAGGTAAACATCTTATCTTTTCTTATGTTATCTTGGGTCAGGTACCCTAGCGGGTACACTTCAACCCATAGGGATATTTTGTTTAATTGCCCTCTACTGCACTACTCATGAGCTTGCTCGACCATCTCCATGTGGGGGATGATGGAGCTCAGAGTTGTGATCACAGTTCCTTTAAGGTGATAATAATGGTAGTGTAAATTTACTATGTAAAGTCAACCAATTGGAACCCTAGGCCACAGTAGGATTATCTCATAATGACACTATACATCAGATTGTAAGAAATTATTTACTATTGATCATTTTGACATGGTTCTAGGGTTCCAATTGGTTGACTGTAAAATGTACTGCAAAATTTTATATCAAGGATCAATGGTATAATAACTAATTGAGCAGACAGTTTGCTCATTGAATAGGTATTTATATCTACTTAGTTTCATTCCTTGGAGGCCATGTTTTTCGTTTCTGAACATCAGGAATAAAATCACCAAGATATTTATGATCTCAGCTATCTATAAGCCACAGATAGTAAAGCAACACTTTAATTGTCCGATTTCCTTGAATAAGCTCAATCAAAGCTCCGTCAAAAATTAAATGGATACAGCGTTTAGCCGGGTAAAAATGGTAACAACCCTTGACCAAGACTATGACACACCATTATTTCACTTTTTTTGTGAATGGTATGATTAGGCCTGCCATCTCGTACTTTGCCGAAACCAGGCAAAGAAGTTAAAAACCCCAACAATTTATTGAAATTGCGGTCTCTCCCCAAACACAAAAAGCCAAACCTGAACCCAAACGTTTTTAAAATCTGGGGAAACCCAGACATGGGTTCTTGGCAATGAAATAATAAAATTGTTGTACTTGCTGAAGTGTTAACCTATTTAAACATTATTCCAGTGATCGCCCGGCATGGAGGCTATGAGTATGTGATCCCTGCACTGTACAAGAGGCTGTTAGCCGAGTTCATTGACTTCATGCTGCTCTTCATCCTGAAACTAATTGTCACTTTTATAGCTGTTGACATGTTTGAGTTGATGTGAGTATAAATTTAAATCTTAAAAAAAGAATTTAAATATTGTAACGACATCCAGTGAGAAAACCTATCTGATATAAAAAGTAAAAAAAAATTGAATTTAAGAATTGTAGTCTAATTTTAGGAAAAAAATGTGCCTGTAATTGTAGAGCTGTATAATTTATTTTTTTATTCGAAAGTAACGGCTGATTTTGCCTTGCAAGAAACATTTCTTCAATTATTTCAGTGCCTTCTTCTTCCTAGCGTTTTCCCGGCTTATACCACGGCTTATGTAGGGAGCCTGGGGTCCGCTTTGGCAACTAATCCCCAGATTTGGCGTAGGCACTAGTTTTACGAAAACGACTGCCATCTGACCTTCCAACCCACAGGGTAAACTAGGCCTTATTAGGATTAGTACCGGTTTCCTCACGATGTTTTCCTTCACCGAAAAGCGATTGGTAAATATCAAATGATATTTTGTACGTAACTTCCGAAAAACTCATTGGCCTGGCCATCAACGCTCTTCTACAAAATATTAAAATAAGTACTAATTATCATTTTTAATGTATGTAGGTAATGATAAACAATATAAGAGGCAGATTTGGCAGCTTGTACATTGTTTTCCTCAAAATCGCATGACAACAATCGTACTTCTAACCCTAAAAAACGAAGTATAAATTGCATGGCTTTATACGAGTGTTACAGCCACATAACATTTTAGAAATTTCTGGAGTGACATTGTCTAAACTAAAGCTTTTACAAGTTAGTTACAACTGCTTTGTGACCACGCCACAAAAAAGGCGCCATCAAGTTAAGCTATCAAACTCAGGAAACATTTGTGATTGTTTTTAGTTAGAGGTACCACTTCGTCAGTTCCCGATAAGTCTCTAATGCTATAAAGAATCGTTTAGAACTTAACCTTATCGACAAGCGATAATGTGCAAGCATATTTATTTTAACATCCTCTTTACCTGACTGAAATTTATATTGAATATTTTTTTCAGAGATTTGGATAAGTTTGATATCGTCAAGTTTACGGAGCACTACGACGACTACAAGTATGCTATGGAGCTGACGTCAGAAATACTGTTTCTGGAAGTTATATACCGGGTACTTGTCTGCATATTCGAGGTATGTTTTTATAGGACTATTAGAAGGTTTTTTCTTATGGGTGAAACTATCTATATCACTTTTGCCCTTTGATTTTATTGCTAGAAATTTTGTTAGTATGGCATAACTACCAGAACTTAAAGCGGTCTACATGGTCGCCAACATCTCCTGGCGGCCCAAAGTCACCCTGTTCCTTGTCGGCCCATACAATTTGGTGGCCACTTGCTACAGCTTAGGGCTGCCCCAGTTTTGTACTAGTTTGGAGCCCGTCCGGGGAGCGTCCGGGCCGGATTTTTAAAACTATCCTGAGTAAACCCGGACGTTATTAAGTTCAGGTCAATGCCTAGCAAAATAATATATCTTGTAATTAAACATAGTTTTCTATACTGTCCGGGGACAGAACTGATTTCTATTAAACGTCTGGGATTTTTAACTTTTTGCCCGGCTTCGGCAATGCACGAGGTGGCAGCCCTATACATGGTTCGCAACACCGTGTTAGAAGCTTTGTCGCCTACCGTGTACTATCGCGTTCAGAATTGCATGGGCAGTTTATGAATGAATTCATTCATAAATTGCCCATGCAATTTTGAACGCGTGTGTACAAGGCCACAATTTGATATTATGGTCTACACATTTCTGCATCTAAATTTTAACTTTTTGTTTTATTTTCTTATTGGGAGTCCGAAGGTTAGGATTAGGATTACAACCTCACTAACTTTGGATAGGCTATAGGGCCAGCACACGAAACGGCGTCGTGTACGATTTACGATACGTCGATGTGTTGGTTGCCGTCGCTAAAATATCGCAGTAGATCAAGAGTCGAGCAACGTATCGTGTCACGACACGGCGCCCTATCGCGTTATTGTGTGCTGGCCCTTGTCGGTATATAGTAGATATTCAGATAACCGTCGAAAGAAATGTACAGTCAGCGATAAAAGTTTTTATTACATAAAATAATAACCATTACTTTTCTAAATTCCAGCCTTCTAGGCTTAAAGGCCAAGCAAAGAAGCCTTATGTAGTGACAAATAAAATTTCATTGTGTATTTAAATACTAATCAAAATCTTACCTTAAAATTACAGTAGCAATACATTTCATTACTAGCATGAAACACAGTGAATCCTAATTCAGATATTTCAGATCAATGTTTTAAGTGTTTATTTTAGTGTGACTGTGCATACACCTGTCTTTGAACAATAATTCTTATTTATATTTTCCAGGCATTCTGTCTCTGCGGCAGCGTAGGCCGCACCGGCGGGGCCACACCCGGCAAAGCGCTCCTAGGCCTCCGCGTCGTCACGGCCTCGGCCGTCATCCCCGTCGAAGGCCGACCGAGGGAAACAGTTCTCCTCTATCCGGGCCGACCTCTCTCCTTCCTGCTCGCACTCGTGAGGTCCCTTATGAAGAATTTCTTAATTTCTCTCCTATTCCCATTGTGTGTGGTGCTGTTTGTGTTTCGTCATAATCGCACGGGATACGATTTGTTGTGTGGAGTTATTGTGGTTGAGGAGAATATGTTTCCGAGGAGGCGGCATGCGCCTTAAAATGTTGGCTATGTTTATTGATAGTGAAAAGTATTGAAACGATTAAGAAAGGTATAAGAACGAATGGCATGCATAGTCGTGGAGCGTCTACAGAACTGTATTACCATCGACGTGCCTAATTTAAAGAAAGTTAAGCACATATTCTACTAGTGACAATGTATCGGCAAGCTGAATTAGGTCTTACTACCTATACATAATATACAGATAGAGGACCTAGAAGTTCCCTTCTAAACCATGGAGGTTTAGTAGGGCAAGGCTCTTAATCCTAAGGACTTCAATCCTTGAAGCTCATCAGTCACCAAAGGGGTTTACCACAAACCACTTCGTTCGTTCTATTTACCTCTCTATTACTCTCGCATATTGTATCAATAAAGAGGCAAATAGACGACATAGTAGGTCCTCGGTCATTGTATCTCGACGGGCCAATGAACATACGACTTTATTGCGGGTTTATTTAAATCACAGATGCAAATGTAGGTATGATTAAATATATATCTAAGGAACTTAACACTTATTTAGAGATAATTTATCACGTGAATTTGCATCATGAATAAAGGGAACATGCAATGAAATGGTGATTCACGTTACTCTTGCCGTGGATTGACCCATACGGAAGCTTTATGTAAGTACAATAATGCTCTTAAAATAGTTTTTTTCTATTATTTGAAACTTGTATTAAATATCTTTTTTATCTAATTAATTAAAAAGAACTTCCACGACTTCATATCAAGTAGAGTAGATAGTAGTTTACTTATGTTTATCTATTTTTCTGCCCTGCCGGAAACAGTCAATTGCAGGCCGCTACGCTAAACAAATTCTTCGCTGCCGACTGCGTCAAGCAGAAAAGTAGTGTACATACCTTGGCCAGTAAATAAGAAAGCCTCAGATCACATGTTTGTCGAAGATTACCCGAGATCTGAGACATTTCTTACTTTACATGCCTCGGTACGTAATCTACTATTGCTTGAAGATGGTGGATTGACGTGCTGGCGAAAAGGTTAATTTAAGACATTCTAGGAAATACTCTGCAGGTGTATACAGATTTTTGCTGTAGATATGTTGCTCCTGACATTCTCTTGTGCGATTTTTGATAGACTGGTGAACGCGCGTGTTAGGCAAAGAATACATAGCGGTTAAAAGGTGATAAACGTTTTTTGTTGTGATTTTGTTCCTTAGTTAGGTGATTGTAAATCAATTTGAGTCTTCTGGATTTTACTTGAAGCATTATGTATTTCTTTAGATTGGTATATTAAAAATATAAATCAATATTTTTTTTGATGTTTTTCCAATACATTATTTATTAGGTCTCGCTTAAATTAAGTCGTTTGTTGCTTTGGGAATAAGCCACAATAGGCGATAGACGTTAAGTATAACAATCTAGCAGTGGCGGGTTAAGGCAGCGCGGAGCCCATTGCAAATTTATGAAATTTTAATTATGAAAGGGTATAACAATACAAATTCAACGGCGTGCGGACTCGAATACTTTCTCGCTCGCACACTGATTCGTCACTTCGGCCGACCGACGAGGAACGCCGAGCGTCTACGGAGATCATCGAGCGCACGAAGATTGCCGAGCGGACCGAATAAAAGCCGCTGTCCGCGCCGTGTTAGATCACTTAGCTAGCGACTGCCTTAGCGATAGGTCCACTACTGTCCTCTGGCAAGTCTCTCTGAGTCTGGGAGTTCGATAGCGTCCTAGCAGTCTTCTCCCTGACTTCCCTAGGTTAGCTAGGCCTTGGCGATAGGTACACCGACTGTCCCTTGGCACTTGCATCGGGAGTAGACGCGCTCAACCTTGCCGTCTGCCCACCGATTTACTTAGCTAGGAAAAGTACCTACGTACCTATACCTACCAACTTTTGAAACAATGTATGCTATATATATAAGTTTGAAGCAATAAACTAAGTATTGATGACATTGGGCGTTTCCGTTACTATCTACCTCTACATTGGCGCCCAACGGAATAACTACCCGCTCTATTGAAGAAATAAGTTGCATCTACACGTTTTTTATTTTTATTTCTGAGGTACTTACCCTACATAAACTATGGGTAACGAAGATGAAAATAAGGAGGTAGGTGGCGCAACATCTAAAAAGAAGGTAGTAGTAAAAGAATCGAGGACAGATCCAGTGGCGGATTTACAGTCAGTATCGTCAATACACTTGTCAGAGAATCAGTTTGCGGAGTTGTTAAACCGTTTTCCAACAATGCAGGCGAAGAATTTTGTACCATGTACAATTCGTTTCCACGGCGAAAATGACCATAATAAGGTTGAAGAATTTATTAATGGAGTAAAGTTATATAAGGTAATGGAGCAAATAAGCGACGAAGATGCCTTGACAGGACTACCATTATTATTAAACGGAAAGGCAAGTGATTGGTGGCGTGGAGTTCGTGCCGAGATTAAGACTTGGACAGCAGCGCTCAATGCAATCTCTGCCGCATTTTCACCACAAAAACAGCCGCACGATATATATGTGGAATTCTTTGCGACGCCTCAAGGTAAAGACGAAAGCATAGACGATTTCCTATGCCGTAAGCGCCTCTTACTTGGTGCACTGCCAGCAAAGAGACATAAGGAAGAGGAGCAACTTGATTTTGTCTACGGGTTACTGAAAATAGGACTCAAGAAGAGGATAGCTCGCTCAGACATTAAAACATTTGCCGAGCTAACGGAAAAAGCTCGACACCAAGAGGCTTTAGTCAAGTTTAAGCCAAGTACTTCTACGGACAAGGTAGATAAACCAAGTACATCTACCTCGCAGCCCACTACTAGCGCTGTACATGCCGGCAACAAACCGAATGTTCCCAGGTGCCTTTTCTGTGCGAAGAAGGGACATACAATGGAGGTGTGTCGCAAACGCCAGGCGCAATTAAAAAGCAATGTTTCCGGGGAGGCCGACGTTGCCAAGCCAACTTTGAAGTGCTATGGTTGTGGGGCACCAGGAGTATTTCGCAGTAACTGTCCTTCGTGCACTAACAAGGAGACTCCTCCCAAGGAAGTAGCCTTTTATACGATTGAAATAACCAGGGAAGATCGTACTAAATTGCCTACCATTGAAGTGGAGATTTTAAATGAAACGGGTTACGCGTATATGGACTCCGCAGCACGTACAAGTGTAGCTGGGGAGCATTTATATAAGCTAATGATAAGCAAAGGCGTACAATTTGTGGACCAGCTAGCTTCGGTCACTCTTGCTGATGGATCAATCACGATGAGGCTACTCCGAACAGCTACAACTACTATAATAATTGGCAAACGGGTGAAATCAATTACCTTTTCTGTTCTACCTGAGGCCATCGATAATCGCACCTTGCTAGGTGTTGATTTCCTAGCATGTGCAGGCATAGAATTGAGTCCACCTCAGAGGACATGGCATTTTATAGATAAGCCTGGTGAAATTTTCTCGTTCCTGCAGTTAGAAAGTCACACAAAGATACCTCTGAAGGTACCTACGAAGATACCGTTAAAGGCTGCGAAGCAATTGACCTTTGATGAGCCCGCCAGTAATGAAGAAACCCTGCCTGATTTTCTCTTTTGGGCACGTGGGTTACAATTATTATCCCCATTGCAAGTTACGCCACCGTCTCAACCTGAAGACAACTGCGACGTGTCACCACCTAAGAAGCCACGTTGGCAATTGATCAAGATGCCAACACCGCCGCCACCGGCGCACCCGCGTGAGCCAGCGGACAACGAATCTCAAGTTGATCCACGTATTGATTACATACCAATAAATCCTACTTCACTGTATTCTGTTGATATTTTATTACAACCAAATGAGGGCCATTCTCTGTCTAATGAAGAAATACCTAAATTTAATGAGTTATTAACCGAGTTTAGCGATATTTTTTCTAAAGAAGGAAATCCTACTACTTATACTGAACATAAGATAGATACAGGAGATCACCCGCCCATAGCCGTAAAACCATACAGGTTGTCTCCTGTCAGACAACAACAACTCAAAGCAAAAATAGATGAAATGATTAGTAACGATATTATCGAGGAATGCGACTCACCTTGGTCAGCTCCAGTCATTTTAGTCCCAAAGGGAAAAGATGACATCAGAGTCTGTGTAGACTACAGAAGGCTAAATGAGATAACCGTACCAGATAGATATCCGTTGCCACGCATCGATGACTTGATCCACCAAGCTAAAGCTATGCCATATATGACGACGATTGATTTACAATCAGGGTATTGGCAAATAAAGGTAAATGAGGCCGATCAAGAGAAGACAAATTTTATTTGTCCATTCGGGATGTTCAAATTTAAGCGTATGGCGTTTGGATTGCGTAATGCACCGGCAACTTTCCAAAGATTAATGGATAAATTCATCCTAGGCCTACGTGCTGAGTGTGTCTTATGTTACCTAGACGACTTAATAATCCGGTCAAGTTCATTTGTCCAGCATCTGCAAGATCTCCGTGAAGTATTTGAGAAACTGAGAAGCTACAACTTGAGAGCTAATAGACAAAAATGTAAATTTGGATGCTCAGAAATTAAATATCTGGGTCACTTAATAGTACCAGAAGGAATTAAAACTAACCCGGAAAAGATTAACGCAATAGTGGACAGACCACAACCTAAGAACCTGAAACAGTTGATTTCATTCTTACAAACGGCATCATGGTACAGGAGATTTATTGAGAATTTCGCCGAAATAGCAAGACCATTAACCAATTTAACCAAAAAGAAAGTCCAGTGGAAATGGGGTAACGAACAGCAAAAATCGTATGAAACGCTGAAGTCTGCACTTACTACTTCACCTATATTGAAACAAGCTGACTTTGGATCACCATTCGTGATTAAAACCGATGCAAGTAATTATGCTATCGGGGCAGCTTTACTTCAGGGGGAGGGTGCAGACGAACACCCTATTGAGTATGCCAGCCGCCTGTTGAATTCTGCTGAACAAAACTACACGGTGACAGAGAAAGAGGCTCTTGCTATTGTTTGGGCAGTGGCACGCTTTCGAGGCTACATAGAAGGCACCAAGTTCATTACAATCACTGACCACCAACCGTTGAAATGGTTGCTCAACCTAAAGTCGCCGACAGGCCGCCTTGCTAGGTGGGCCTTGCAACTACAACCCTATAATTTCGAAATTAAGTACTGTCCAGGGAAAACGAATATCTTAGCTGATAGTTTATCCCGGCCACCTTGTGAAGAACATACTGAATCCTGTGAGATATGTCAAGTAGATATAGACCTACCACAAAGAAATGAAACAAATGTTCGTAAAGAGCAGGAAAAAGACGAAGACGTGAGGAAAATAATAAAAGCTTTAGAAGATGAATCGTCATCTGAAGACTACATTCAATGGTCAAGAAGAGGCTACATGCTTCACAACAAGGTCTTATACCGTATCATACCCGAACAAGAAGACGAAAATTCCAAATTAGTAGTCCCTAAGCATGAAATTCCAAAGTTATTGGAAACATTCCACGATTCACCGATATCCGGCCACCTTGGAGTAGATAGAACATTGAAACGAATTGGAAACAATTTCTTTTGGCAAGGGATGCGCAAGGATGTGATAAAATACATTAAAACATGTACCGAATGTCAGAGATATAAACCATCCAATCAAAAGCCCAGTGGGTTGTTCCAATCCACTGCCATAAATCAAAGATTTGAAGTGCTATCGATTGATTTATTCGGACCGCTACCAAAGGGATCCAAAGGCGAAAAATGGATTTTTATTATAGAAGACACAGCTTCACGATGGGTGGAACTTTTTGCTCTGACAGAAGCAACAGCAAAACAATGCGCTTTAACTTTACTTAACGAAGTTTTTCTGCGATACGGATTACCCCGCAGAATAACCAGTGACAATGGTACCCAGTTCGTATCAGCAGTCATGCAACAATTACTGTATTGTTTGGACATCAAACATTTTCTAAGTCCTGTTTATCACCCAGAACCCAATATCGTCGAGCGTAAAAACAGGGACTTAAAGTGTCAAATAGCAATCATGGTTCACGGCAAGCATAACTTATGGCCGCAAACGTTGCCTGCCATACGTTTCTCGATGAACACAGCGTATACTCAAAGCACTGGATTTACAGCTGCGTACCTAACTTTCGGCAGAGAAATGAGAACTCCATTCGAAATTGCACACAACTTTAGTGAAATAGTACAATCAGAGAAATTTATCCAAGATATAACGCCTGAGTTAAAACGATTAGCAAAAACGCTTGCAATCGCTAGAGACAATATGGAAACAATGCAGGATAAAAACAGAGGCAGGGCAAATCTTAAAAGACGTCCTGACCCAGGGTATAAGCAAGGAGACCTAGTGCTAGTGGAGACACACCCAATCAGCAGTCAAGAAAAGCAATTTTCTGCGAAATTAGCGCCAAGGCGTGATGGTCCATACGTTATAACAAATAAACATGGAGGCTCGACTTACGAGGTTGCTAACATTAATGAACCTGAAAAACCAATTGGGAAGTACCACGCATCTGCATTAATCAAATTTGAAGCGAGACATACCACAGCACCATCACCGCTGGTACCCATTCGACGACGAGGAAGACCAAGGAAGAACCATTCTAACTGAGTCCTGGTACTCTCATTGTACAGCATACGAGTACCAGAGGGAGAGACTATAACAATACTAAATCCTGGTACTCTCACGGGACGTCATCGAGCACCAGAGGGGGAGACTATAACAATACAAATTCAACGGCGTGCGGACTCGAATACTTTCTCGCTCGCACACTGATTCGTCACTTCGGCCGACCGACGAGGAACGCCGAGCGTCTACGGAGATCATCGAGCGCACGAAGATTGCCGAGCGGACCGAATAAAAGCCGCTGTCCGCGCCGTGTTAGATCACTTAGCTAGCGACTGCCTTAGCGATAGGTCCACTACTGTCCTCTGGCAAGTCTCTCTGAGTCTGGGAGTTCGATAGCGTCCTAGCAGTCTTCTCCCTGACTTCCCTAGGTTAGCTAGGCCTTGGCGATAGGTACACCGACTGTCCCTTGGCACTTGCATCGGGAGTAGACGCGCTCAACCTTGCCGTCTGCCCACCGATTTACTTAGCTAGGAAAAGTACCTACGTACCTATACCTACCAACTTTTGAAACAATGTATGCTATATATATAAGTTTGAAGCAATAAACTAAGTATTGATGACATTGGGCGTTTCCGTTACTACCCACCTCTACAAGGGTAATTTTTTGTTGGCACACGGGGCCCTGAAATGCGCCGGGCCGAGACCGTAGCGCGCTAGGCCCATGTTATTTCCTATTTTTTTGTCTCAAACAAACGTTTAAATAACCAGGTAATATTTAGTAGACACAGGTGACGCGAGACAAACATTCGTTCTTGGTTTGTAGTAAGTAGGCCCTCGGATTTGATATTTTGTTCAATTTATGGTTCAAATAAAAGTATTTAGGATTTAGGTTAAATAAATATTTTAATAGTGTGCTTTGGAACTCAGTGTAAAAAGTATATTTTGAATACGAAATATGTTACCAAACTAGGTTAAGATGGCAATGCCAAATGGGATAACAGCAGTATAAGCTTCTGCTATAAACTTTTAATAAAAACTCTTTTTGAATTTTTGCATTCATTTTGTGACTTTCTAAATGGTCTGTAGCAAGTTTACATTTGGCGAATACTGTATTTTCTTGTCTTATCTTGTTGTGACTTATATTTGCCGTAATGAAAACTATTTATTGTATGTACTAACGTAGATTGTGTACGTGCCTTTATTATTTTGTTGGTTACGCCATGAATGTTTTGCCAAAATAATTTAAGTACATATTTAAAAAGTTGATTGAAGTGTTTATTTTGGGATTGATATTAATGTATGGATTTAAGTAAATTTGTATATAATTAAGGATTTTAATTCGTCTACGATATGATTAAGTTCATTAGGTAACATAAGTTACACATAAAATATATATTTCTTAGACGAGTTTAAAATTAGATTCGTCTTAACTATGTACAAATAAATAAACATTTATTATAATTACTTAGTCGTAAGGTTTATTTGTGTTATTACAGTTATGTTCCTATGTCAGCTGGGCTGTACTTTTTCACTGACAAATGTTGCATGCTAAATAATTGTCACGAAAAAAACGACCCATCTATCATTAGAGACATAAGTGGTAAACTGATGAAACTTGTCACGTGCCTTATTTCACCCTCTCAGTCTATGTCTCAAGCATATTTAGTAATATAAATGCAACAACAACAAAATACAATCTATTTATTAATATTAACCTCCATAAGTTAACATCTGATTATGTAGATTAATCTAAAATATCATCGAAATTTCGAGATACTACGACAAAATGTATCCAAAGCAATTAGCCGATTGGAACGCCTAGGATATTCAACTAGCGCCATATTTTTTTAACCCGTTACCAAAGTGTTCATAAAATGTTGTTGTCATCCATAAAATCTGATTTTGTAGATAAATCTAAAATATCATCGAAATTTCGAGATACTACGATAAAATGTATCCAAAGCAATTAGCCGATTGGAACGCCTAGGATATTCAACTAGCGCCATATTTTTTAACCCGTTACCTAAGTGTTCATAAAATGTTGTTGTCATCCTAGCGCGATCAGCGATAATTCGTATCTGCGTTTCATTTGTTCGATTAAGCAAGTGCGACGGAAATGGGTTAAAATGATCGATTTTTCGATGTCTGTGGTACTGTGGGTGTCTGTGTACTACACAATTTCGTATTCATAGTGATTAACAATCTTTATTACTTACTTTGCTATCCATAAACAAATATTGTATTAGGTGACATGCTTTTTAACTTGTTCATCAAAAGTCAATTGTTTTGGCATGCAAAAATTGTCCTGAGGCATCTAGGTTCGTACATGTAAACAAAAATACTTTCAAACAAATAAAAAATTGGTATGGTGGCACTTTATTTTGCTTTTTTGTCAAATAAAAATAACTAGGTATATATATATTATTCTTCTATATGCCAAAGGAAATTACTTACTCAAGTTTTTGAAATTTATACTAAATTTGTATGTTTTACTAAGTGGTCAAAAGGTTAAAACCGCCAAATTAAGCACTACTTAAGTAACCATTAGTTATACAATTTCTACATGTATTTATATATTTTATTGTATTATTAAAACTCGATCAAAAATCATGTGAGCATATTGGACCCATTTTTGACTATATCATGGTGATATTTTTTGGCCTCATTTTGTTCGTTCGTGATCTTTTCTCGACCCCCATAATGTATCAGATGATTTTTGAACGAGCTCTTAATATCCGTGTCAACGTTTATTTAACAAGGAATATTTAATAAGGAGCATTTATTTTCAAAATATATAATATATAAAGTAAGTGTTACTTAGGTTAGGTCCTTCAGGCATTGTACCTAGGATGCTGGCGGCATTTCCTCGTTGTATCGCAATGCTGATACGTTGTGCGAGGAAACCACCAGCTCTTCGGTCACCAGTAACATCAACCAGACGTTTCGCGATTTCTACGAAAAACTTGCGTGCGCTGGGACCCCCTGGACCAAGGATTTAAAATGATTTGACTTCTTATGAAAGTAGTAACACTACAATGTATAAATTATAAATTGAATAAGATGTCATATATGTAGGTACTTAATAGAGTAAAAGACCAGCACCATCTGAGACCAGAGCGGAGGAGCGATCACGAGTCTTCAGTTTACGGCGGCGGGTTGGACTTTTTCTTTAGTAAGTATATGACATCTTTTTTCAATTCATAATATCCGTGTCTTCAGTAGCAAATGTACAAAAACATAAGAAAGGTTACCTATTTCGATGTGTTTTGTGATACCCGTTGGCGGCGTTGGCTATAATAGTTTATACATACATAGGTATATTATTTATTTTACCTTGTTTAGTAAAATCGTTTAAATACAATGCTCTAGTTTTATTGTTGTCAAATATATATCCTATCATGTTTATGTAAAGGAGTGAATAAGTTATTAACCTTTTAACCGCCTAGAATTTTTCATTGAGCGTGCTCGTATCGCTGCGTCACCCGAAAATACACGAAAATTTGTCTTATTTATCAGACTTCGGCGAAATGAGCTTAAAATGTTTGTCTTATATATCGGACTATGGCGGTTAAAAGGTTAATGATCGATATCGCGCTGCCGTGTCACGCCTATGACGCCTATCATGTGTAACTGACGAAACATAGTTTTCAGTAAAATCAAATGGAATTTTACTGCGTACTAGCTATGATATGAGTTACGCGCCGTTTGTGACGAGTTCGTACGGGGAATCGGTAAGCAATAGGTAAAGGCAAAGAAAATAATACAATCTAAACTTGCTACGCGTCATATTATGAACAACGGAGTCAACGGACTTAGGTATGACACGGTACGGTATCGCGCATATGAAACCTATAGAATTCTAGAACTAACTAACCAAGCACTATTAATATTACAGGGAGAATTCACGACAATCACGACCTAAATTAAAAGTAATAAGAACCAGCTAAGTGCGAGTCAACTTTCTTCCCTTGGGTTTCGTAGTATCTACTCTACCACACAGTTTGGCTTAATTTATTATTTAGGTAGTGCCGGAGTTGATTTAGTTGCTTATGAGATAAAGTTTGTGATCAATTTTTTTTATGTGTTATAGTCTGACGAGCTAAGTTTGTAGTACTTTTTATTTTATTTATATGCCTCCCTATTTTTTATTCATACCGAAAAAAAGAATCGCACAAATAAAAAAATCTACTACAGCCTTGCCCCCCCGGCCCTTCCTCCCAATGAACGTTGTGGTCTTTGGCGGTCAAAAGGTTAACATTTTGTTACGGTAAAACAGATCAGACGGACTGACAGCCGCCTGTTTCACCTCCCCGACAATGTCGGTTCATAGAAACGTTGCGACAATTGTCGCAATGTCAGTGTAGTGAAATAGGCTGCAGAAGGCGGAAGTTTATGGTTTCATGTCAGCCGTCACCCTTTCGGTACGGAACCCTAAAAGTGGGATTTAATTACTATCTTGATGACGACACTCATGAATTTTATTTACATAATTTTATTTCTGTCTACATTGCACACCATTTACTTCATATTTTTACTACTTTTGCTTCGTAAATAAATAACGACTCCTGTCTGTAAGAAGTTTGAACGGTCCATAAATGTATCTCTGACTAAGCTACTGAATAAAATTATGTGGCTGGTCAGCCGTCCCACCCGTCGGTGTACCTACCAAAGGAAGAGTGGTCGCGATAGTGAGTCATCATCAGTGTTCATTCTTTGCTTCGTAATCATTATAATGGGTAAATTACATCACGGTATGTGAGCTAACTGTACCTTCAAATCTGACCCCAAAAATACTACTTGCGTTGCGTGCATGAGTGTACTCTACTCTCAACTCATTGTGAGTATCAACCTACATATTTTCAAAATCAAATGCCGAAACTTTTAAATGTTGGTATTTTATTTTACCAAAGTAACCGTTATTTCGTAAATAATAATGCCCATTTTATCTTGACACCGTATGAAATTTCAAATTGATCGTTTTACTGACGTATTTCGCGTCTATGCATATGGTTAGCAAAATTCTGAGACGTCCGTTCAGAAACTTCACTTATATTTCAAATATGATTAAATTCTACTCAAATATGAACCAAATTACGGAAACAGAATGATTATTAAAAGATATTTATAAACAAATTATCTAGAACCAGTTGTGATTCGCAAAATAAATGAATAATCAATTTGTAGAATTTTCTGCTGAGTTGGCTTGTGCGTCGCACCGTCAGTCCGCCGGCTAACGTGGCGGCGCTGCGCTCGTGTGCGAGGAGTGGCTCGAGCTGTCACTGTTCATGTAGTTTTCTGTGATAAGAAATACTGTGAAATTAATAGTTTAGCTAACTAATTAACACACTCACGATGTCCGCGTCGGGTGAATTCGGTAATCCTTTACGCAAGTTCAAGCTCGTGTTCCTGGGAGAACAGAGCGGTAAGTCGGAATCGAAATTATGGCTCGTACATTTTTAATACTTAGTTTTTGAGTTTACGACACGTAAGTATAGATTTGTCTAGACTTTATCGAGTTCCTGACCTACTTTTGGTCGGGGTTGTTTAACGGGTGGTCGGTTTTGGTCGTGTGATGGTGATGAGGAGAGGGGTACGTACGGTACGCTGGGAGCGATGTAGGTTACGCTCGTTGTACATTGTTGGGGCTGGCCTGGGTTCACACGCGACCGTTACTGACCGCCTATGCGCCGGTCTCCGTGTTCTCATGAGAACTTGTGTGTTTCAGTGGGAAAAACGTCGCTCATCACTAGGTTCATGTATGATAGCTTTGACAACACGTACCAGGTGAGTCACCCATTTGTTGTTATTAGAATGCTGATCTCATTAAAACCCTGTTAACTTCTAATCTAACAATCTAATAAAAAAATGCAGTTGTTTGTGAGTTTTCCCCAAATATTTATATTCCATCACACATTTTATCCTTTGAACTTTCTGATAACCTTCACTTGCGTACTGTAACAATGTCACAGTTAGAAACTCTTCCAAAAAAAATACATGCGGTAACTCTTTTCTGTTTGAGGTGGTCAGGAAGACTACTCCAAGCATTGAAAGTTGTTTTTATATGGGAAACATTTTTTTTGTGAAAAAGGCAAATACACCAAAGTTAAAATTCCTTCTAAATACTTCTATCGGAATCCCATTAGAAGTAATATGTTAGTTGTTGTGAAAAGACAATAAAGTAAAGTAAGAATTGTATTGTCCAATAAAAAATGTTTTTAACAGAAAAACTTGCTCAAGATTGTCAGGAGACATTGTTCAAAGGCTTAAGGTATGACGAAATATATTTGCCCCAACTCATAACCAGCCATACATTTTACTGTCATTGTATTTTAATTTTCTAGGACTAGTATCTAAATAAGAACTGTTTGGAAGTGAATATTCCTTAAAAAGATAGACTAGGCGACCGATTTTTGAGATTTGAACGCTCAAATACAAAAACAAGTGATCGAAAATAATCGCATGTGAAAATTGGTTCCGATTATATTTGCATGCTAGCATTTTTCGTATTTTTGAAAGTCACTGGAATTATCACTCAAAAGGCTTGTGGAGTTTCTTTCTACTTCGTTTTTATTCACATTCAAATGAAATGTTTGAGCGTTCGAATTTCAAAAATCGGCCCCTAGATATGTACTTTCAAATTATGATATGCTGTGGCCACACTTTACTTAACAATAGATTGTATAACGCCTCTCTATATGGCAAAAACACTTAATGAAACTTAAAAATCAATTTTATTTAGAATCAGTAGAATTTGCTTGTATGTAGAAAGCCATTTTGATTTATTATTGATATAAAATGTCTAAATAAGTGACTAGATAGAAAAATGAAAATAAGATTAATTTGGATATGATACACTAGTACTTAATTAATTTAAACTGAGTGATTTTAATGAGAGATATGACAATGTTTAGCGCTTTTAATAATATGATTATCACAATTGTTATCACAGTTGTTGACAACTAAATTTGATTCATGCATCTGACTAATCACAACAAAATGATCAATTTGTCTTCTGTTCCCACGATTTTTGTTCATTGAAATTAAACATTTTAGAATGGATTCATTAACACCATGACCTTACGTTTCAAGCACTTTGCAGCACTGATTGTCACAGGGTTAAGATGACTCATTATTGCTGTCATTATTGCTAAATTATCAATTATTTATATTGTTTTCCGAATTACTTTATACAATGATGTTTATAGTTTTTATCTACATGCCTTTATTTTTTCATCAAGAAAAAAAGGGAGGCATATAATTAAAAAAAAATCTACTCTCCGACTTTGGTTGTCAGATAGTTCTAACATCTTAATGCTGAATATTTATTGATACAATTAACTGATTTTGTTGGCACTCCAAAGTGACTGCTATAATTTGATTTTAATTACTAGGTATGGGAACCTGTATTTACAGATTGATCCACAAAAGCTGGCGCGGAATGTCTTTTAATTAACACTTAGCGGGACAGTACGCCTATACGCGTTCACGATGTATGGCTAATTATCATTAATTGAAAGTAGTGTCCATCAACGTGTTAATGACAGGTTTATACATTTTCCTCGCCAGTTTTCGTGAATCTATCTGTACATAATATTCAATTGATATTGTTAATGCATTTTTGTTTCCGGTAGTCTCAAAGTTTTTAGACAAATACTAAGTCATTATTGCTCATTCTGGTCTTAATGATGGATTAAATAAAATTTGGTGTTTGTGCTTGAGCATAGCAGCAATATTTCATTTCAAGGGTGGTTCATAATTTAAAATTTTAGGTACATTTTCAAAAATAGGGTACCATTTTCGTTTTTTTTTTTAATTTAGGAAGTTTTGGGTTTTTTATAACCAGAATCACGAGTACTATTGTTTAAAAAAAAGAAAGAGTCCCGTTTTTTTGGTCAGCTTTGTAACGCATTTTTTCATACATTTCGTATGGGCCGTTACAAAACTGTCAAAAAAATTTTGTATGTAAAATTGAGGACCCATTTTCATTAAAAGGGTGCACTTCTTTCTGAAAATGCCCTTAATCCTAGGAAGCCTGGAAGTTTCTCAAGGAACTGGGTCAGGGGCTAAGGGAAAGGGTCATGTGACCTCCGCTCTGGGTCTTGGCTGGTCCAACAGGTCTCCATCGCTGTCTCGCTTGGTAACGCAGCGAGCGTGATGGGAACTTTTGGACCAGGCATGGCACAGAATGGAGTTTAGTTTTTATGTAGTTGTAATGTAATTTATTAAAATAACTGAAATAAAATTAATCACCTTTTTTTGGTGTAGGCAACGATTGGTATCGACTTCCTCTCCAAGACCATGTACCTGGAGGACCGTACGGTGCGGCTGCAGCTATGGGACACTGCGGGCCAGGAGCGGTTCCGCTCCCTCATCCCTTCTTATATTCGGGACTCCACTGTGGCCGTGGTTGTCTATGATATTACCAGTGAGTACATTTTTATTTTACATTTTATATATATTTAAGAAAGCTAAGAGACCTTTTGCTGAAATATTTTTTTATTACAATCGGACTTTGACAAGACAAAGACTGAATTTTTTTGAGTTTAATACGCGAAACAGTTTCGCAACCAGGCAAAATTTCGAACAATACCCCAGAAACCGACAGTACTCGCTAGTCGGGCAACGACGTGCAACTCAATGCCGCACGCCGCGAACCCGCTAGGCGGGCAAGCGGCGGACGCTCAGGGCTCTAATCTTTTTGATAGTCTAGCTGACGGACTAAATAGAATAGTTTTTCAACCTAGTCATCATCCCTATTATAGAATTGTTGATATATAATTTTTGTGGTAAAAATACTACTGCGCATTTTTTTAAATAAAATACCTTCTGCGGGAACCTCTCAATTTTCCTCTATTTTGCTGCCGATATTCTATTTTTATACTAGTTTGTAGCGTAGGTGGTAGACCGGATAGTAACCCCGTCATTCTGAATATTTGATGGATAACTAGCAATCATTTGTCATGTAAAACTTGCGTACTTTATGATTGATATCGATCGCTTAGTATCGCGATACCAATCATTTTCCTACAAAAGCGTTCTTGTAAATATCTTTGTGGCTATCTACTCCTTAATATATTTTGAGTGATACTGCTCCTTTCTGACATAGGAGTCCTATGATAGGACTATGTGCTAATATTTATTTATTTAATCATTATTGCAAAATTTATCGTACATACGGCGGACTTAATGCTTTCTCTATCAGACAGCCTTAGGGTAAAACATTACACTTAGACTTTGACTTCAAAAACAATGTTACCAGGACGACTCCATGGATTCTAGAACTACGGCGTGAATCCAAAACCCCCAATCCTAGTCATAAAGATAAGTTGAGAACCCTATAATGAAGCGACAAAATGACCAAAAACAAGCGTATATTATCGATAATATTTAATGGATAACTAGAAATCCTTTTTCTTTGGAAAATCGTTGTTAATCGCAACCCCAAACAATTTAAAGTATTCATCCAAATTTGAAGCATATATCATATGACAATATGTCCGCATCTCTACTCCCTTACGGATACAATTTATTGCACTTCTTCATTTAAAATATGTCAACCGCCATAGTTTCCACGCGAATATAAGACTTTTTGCAAAGATATAGAGGTCGGATGACCCGAATTCTGAATATTTGATGGACACCTGGTAGCTCGGGTGCCCTGGGAGAGATAGAACTCTGGAATTATGTAGGACGTCTGACTCGTGTCGGTGAATGTTGGCAGATATTAGTGTTCTGGACGGTGAAGGGTACAGTCTGTAACAGTTGTTGATTTAATCAGTTCGGCGCCAATGACATAGTCAAGTCTCATACATATGTGCATATTTTTAGTAGAAATATCTGTTATTGAAGGTTTAAGGTTCATTTCTAATTATATCTTTATAGCATTAGCGTCTTATCAGCCAGGGACAAAGTGGTAGGTATCTTTCATTAAAAATAAACGTTCACATACGTATTAGGCGTAGACATTTTGTTTTAAGCGAAGCGCGCCAAATTTATCGGTTTACGAATAAGATTGTATCCGATACTTTTTGCACGATGCAAGATATTTTTGGCTGTCTGACTGTACTACCTATGTTATTGATCTGAATGAATTTCGTGGTTTCCGGGTGGAAAGCAGATGCATTATTACAGAATTTGACGACGGACAATTACTGACTTCGCCACATTGACCTTATAGAAATATTGGACTCTTAAAGTTTATAGTTTTTTACTTCATTACTTATGGCACTTCACTTCACACATAGTCAATTACATCTACATATTAAATGTTATCGAATAAGACGACATCGGCAATAAAATTCTATATTTCATTCGCTTGGTTTTTGTATTACAGAAAATTAATGAAAAGTACTAAGTACATTCACAAAATATTTTTATATTAAACGCAAATGTTAGCCAAAGGAAAGTTTTTGAGTAAGTCGCGGGACTTTGTAACTTTACCCACGACTTAAATGCTTACGTAACTTTATCTTCAAGTGAAAGTTTGCGTAATACGGTACTCATAAAACAATATTTTAGGGATATTGTTAAACTTTTATGTGTTTGCGGTTCTGTGTATCATGGATACTGGGGAATGCAACGGTTAACCGATTTTGTATGAAATAAGTTTCGGTTAAAATCCTTGATTTCCCCATACCTAAAATAACCGATTGCATTTCCTAATACCACGAATTATTGACCGAGCGAGCGAAGCGAGCGAAGCGTCTCTGCTTCAGCTTGGACAAAAATGCTTTTAGGTGTCTGTCCATTTGTTCTCCTCTACAAGTCGCATTTATCAACCAATTCTTGTAAAATTTTGTAAACGAGTTCGTTAATTACATAAAAAAAATTTGTCGATTCAGTTTTTGGAAATTTTTAAAATGGCGGGAATTGGCACAAAGGTCCTAAGCGCTATAGAAATCAAAGGCGCTTAGGACCTTTGCGCCAATACCAGTACCATTGAGAGTTCGTTTTGATAATAAATTAAATTTTTCTTTACGGAAACCATCATTTAGGTGGAGTGAACCTAATGATGAAAACCAGGAATGACAAAGTAGAACTGCTCGATAATTTCCAGATCTTTCAATCGATTTGAAGCATTCTTATTTTGTTTCCTCCAACCTCCAAAGTAGTTTTGTTTCATTTTACTTCAAATCTTATGATGGGATCCATGAGACGGTAAGAAAGATCCTTATGGCGATTTCGGTATTTTATACTCAAACTAACTCAAACTTTAACTTTGACCGGGAAGTTGTTTTTTTTTCGTTAATGATTATATTTATTTAAATTTATAAATAAATTATTTTTTAGTGCGTGCCTACCAAATCGTTTTGAGGATTCTTAAAGAGTAACTTAGATGTTTGTCTGGTAAATATATACCTAATGGCTAAATATGACATATGTGACATGCTTTTATGGCTCTTGAATTGACCTAGCGTAAACGAAGGTCTACGTTTCAGCTTAGTCAAAAATGCTTTCATATCTCCGGCTGTTCTCCTCTACAGGTCCTTTTTATCTACGAATTCTCGTGAAAGTTGAGTGATCAGGTTTTATAGCTTTGTAGGATCTTTTTGTCATTTAGTTTTTTGAAAAATATTAGAATTGATGGAAATTGGCACAAAGAGATTAAGCGCCGCACAGGCCTATGGCGCTTGAGAGCAGATGGTCGCGAGGTCTACAGCTCACAGAGCCACTAGTATAATAGTTCTTAAGAACATTTGTCTCTAATAGAAAAAGCGGATACAAAACCGTTTCGAACACTACGCAAAAAATAATTGACGATCGCCCCTTTTCTTCCCCTGCACAACGCTAGGGTTGCCTACGATTAGGGTGTGCAAATCGGTCTTTATTTCTATGAAATTTCGGTTAATAACCGGTTATGAACCGTTTTTTTATACAGTTGAAAACCGGTTTGCAGACCCTACCTACGATTAGTTATACCATACCGCCGGGCGCTAGATGTGATGGGCAACTTGAGAGTCGGACACAAGACCGGACGATCGATTCGAATTCGCGCTGAGAGGTCCATATTCCATAAGCCTGCTAATACCTACTATGGATAGTCAGTATATAGTCTATATACTCGTATCAACACGGGCTCATCGTAAAACCAACGGAAAGATTTCAATTTCGTGTTGGAGCTCATTTCGAGGTTTATCGCCTGTTACTCGTACATCGCTTTGTCACTTTTGTTTCATCATCTTTCGTGCTTTTACCACAGCACAGGGGCCTGGGATCACCTTGGCAACCTAACCCCAAGATTAGTGGAACTAGGCGGGTAGGTTTGGAAGAGATCGCTTCTTAGCGATAAGACCGCCTGTTGTCTACTGTCTACCGGTGTTTAATTTATTGTATTCGTGTCAGCGCCAAATCTTGTTTCCATGTAACGTTTTAACGACCGCGGATGCCATTTTTACCTTCCAACCTACAAAGGAAATTGGGCCTTATTAGAATTAGTCCGTCGCCAAAATGTTATCTCACTGCAACTTATTTTAAACAATAGACGGTCTGAGACGCGTAGTAAGGCTTATAACCAAATGAAAGAAACAGTGGAAACATACACCGGGGTCGATCGGGCGTCGATTGGCAGAGCGACCTGACCTGTGTTCAGATAATGTTTTTTTATATACAGTATAATAATTTATAATTTTGTATTAAGCAGAAATCGTCTGCGAACGAAATTTACAATTTACAATTTTGTAAATTCAAAGATTGATGGTAAAATTCTCCGCGTCGAGCGGGACTTGAACGACGGGTTCAAATCCCGCTCGACGCGGAGAATTTAAGAATTTTTTTGGACAGTTTTTTTCGTGTAAAGTTCTCCAACAATAATTTGATGAAACATCTAGACTAGGAAGCTATTTCAGGTACTGGTTGCATGATCAAAGTAAACTGAAAGTGTGTCGACGGCCTCGGCTGTCGAAGGTTGGGTAACGAGCTCTCAATCCGCCCATTATTATCTAGACGCCCACAAGTCTGGGTTCATACCTGTCCATTTGTTTATGTTGCAATAAAGACACAAAGAAAGGTTATATCATTTAAACTCTAGTGAGCCATACTAATATTTTTATTTAAACTGGCTTGTGCCACAGATTAAGCGGAGGCACTAGTTTTTACGAAAGCAACCCTACTCAGTCTTGTGTTTCTGTTGGTGAGTAAGATCGCCAGAGCTCAAAGAGGATTCACTGTGGTGACAGCTGGGGACCCATGGAGCAAAGCTTGCCCCTTTAGCTTTCAACACAGCGGATCCTCCTTTATTTTAAAGGGTCAGCAACGCTGATGTAACACCCCCGGAGTTGCAGGCGTCCATAGGCTACGGTGACCGCTTACCATCAGGCGGGCCGTATGCTTGTTTATCACCGTCGTAGTATAAAACAAAACAATGATACGTACGGCTCGTCAGCGTGAAGAAGAACCTTCGTCAGGTATCGGAAACACGCGAAAGTGATGAACCGCCTATATAAGTTCGGACATTGATCCAATACCCGAAGCATTGTTTTAAAATCCGAAGACTTTATCTAAGCTCACGGTCTGTATTCCACTCGACATAATATGTCGATTTTGTCGCCCGATATGGCTCTTTAGGTATATAGGACTCGATCTTGTATTTAGGCACCAACTTAGTATTAATTAGACTGGTAGGTATTGTATAGCCTCCTCCTGCCCATCATACTCAGAAAAAGCCATTAAAATTTAAACCCAATTATTTAAGAAATACAGTTGATTTTTCCTTGTTTCACGTATTAAGGAAAAAACAGAGAAGATCTAACGTAACCTCAACCTATACAGGACTTTTATTCGTAACTTGCTAAAAGTTAAATATGTCCTTTAGGAATCACATTGGGCAGGACGAGGATAGAGAAAGTACCGGATTCGACCCTTGGTCTCTAGAGCATCACAAAACACTACCCTCTTTTTTGTGTACTGTCATGGTATAAACATGCATTCAAATCATTCAATCTAGACCCCAGACATCCGTTGACCTTAGCTCCCCCTGTAATGAAACCTACTCGTAATTGGTCCGTTTGCGTCCAATATTGGTTGTTACAGCCGTCAGTCGCGGCAAATATTTGTTCCAACACAGTCGTTTGACCGTCTCAATAAAGCTTGTTGATCTAATGAATAGTGCCTGTACGTTTATGTGGTCCACTTGCAATATCTGACGCTCCAGAATATCATGCACAAACCGTGTGGCTTTCGGGTGAGTTAAACGTGGGTCAAGTAAAAATATTTTACTTTTTCTTTTCTGTCTTCGTCCTACCCCGTGACTAATAAGTGTAGTTAATATGCGCGATTGAATCCGTTTATAAATGGAATTTAGTCTAAATTAGGATAGAAGAGTCTTATTTCTGGTTTTAACTTATAAAAAGTTATCTATAATTTTGTCTGGACCGAAACTAGGATTTATTTTTTATTTTTACAGAGTTGAGAACTATAATGATGCTGGGGATTTATATCTAAAATCTGAGTTGTAATGCAAAGTATTTCCGGAATTTGTAAGACTTAATCTTCTGTACTTTAATAGTAATTATATATTCTGTGTTATGAGGTCAGTTGCATACAATTATGATAATTGTTGCTGCGTATTACGCGAACTATTACGTTTGTTTACGCAGAGCAGACCTGAACTAGTTAATACGTTTATAGCGCGATAAACCGATAAACTGATTGCCTGTAAGCCCACTAGCTAATTTTATGACTTGCCTAATTTATTATTTAAGTATTTTATATTTATTAAAAACAATATACGGCTTTACGTAATTTTAAGGACGTGTGTCTTGTTTTCTGATTGATGGTAGCAAATCGAAATTCAAAATGGCGTCTCGTAGTCGCCATTTTGTGAAAATGAATCAACTGACGTATGATTAATCAAAATTACCCCAGCGTAGAGCCAACGGTGGAATAATGTGTGTAAGGCTGCGTTTTACCAAATTTTTATTCCGAGAATAACGCTTACTCTCAGATAGTAACGTCAAATTACTATGGGATTTTGACATTAGTATCCAAGACTAAGCGTTGCTCTTGGTTAAAAAGTTTGGTCAAATCCAGCCTAAATAAAGTAAAATATTCTTTATTGTACCACATATGAGACATTTTAGAACAAATTTTCTATTTATATAAAGGTAGCAACAGGCGGTCTTATCGCTATAAGCGAACCCTCCCAGACAACCTTAGGGTAGCAGGAGTAAATGTACATACATAGGCTGTTATTTACATACCCTCATGTCATATACTAATTGTTTTTTTTTCGCAGACGCAAACTCATTCCACCAAACGTCGAAATGGATCGACGACGTCCGTACCGAGCGCGGCTCCGACGTCATCATCATGCTGGTCGGCAACAAGACCGACTTGTCGGACAAGAGACAGGTCTCCACCGAGGATGGCGACCGGAAGGCGAAGGAGCTGAATGTCATGTTCATAGAGACCAGCGCTAAGGCTGGATATAACGTGAAACAGGTAAGATTTGATTGAAACAGGTGATATTTGAGCGGAAAATACTGTGACGCATTTTCGGAGCTGTGATGGAAGAGGAGAGATGGCAAACCCGTTATAACCACGAGCTATGTACGACCAGACGAACATCATTCAGACCATTAAAATAGGGCGCTTGCGATGGGCGGGGCATGTGGTGCGAGGCCGGAGGGCCGCAGAAGTCATGACAGGCCCAAGCTCAGGTGGTAAGACGGTGTCGAACAGGACACAAAAACTTTAGGGGTGCAAAGTTGGAGAACAAAAGCCGAAAATAGATCAGACTGAAGAGATTTGCTTGACCAAGCTAAGGCCAACCTACGGCTGTAACGCCTCAGATGATGATGATGAGGTATGATTTGTGCTCATATCTTGGTAAATGAGACGGAATTGTCAGACTAGCGATCCACAGAGAGCCTTAACAGCTTCAACATCAAACAAAAGAGATGACTTGATTTTCTCTATCGCTATATCATTTTTTAAACCTGATGAGTACTTAATAGTAATTGATATGAAGATGGTAGTTTGTCTTCCTAGCGTTTTTCCCGGCTTATGTCCTTAGCGGTGGGCTCAGGGAGCCTGCGGTCCGCTTTGACAACTAAATCCCAAGATTTGGCGTAGGCGCTAGTTTTACCAGATCGACTGCCATCTAACCTTCCAATCCAAATGGTCTTATTGCGGACCTCAGGCTCCCTGAGCTGGCATAAAGCTAGTAAGAATTAGAAGAGTAGGAACACGGTAACTGAAGAAAATATTTCGATCGTTGTTTTAATGGTTATTTAAAAGTATTACAATATTTTTTCAGTTATTCCGACGAGTCGCGGCCGCTCTGCCCGGCATGGACTCCGCAGAGAGCAAGCCTCCTGAAGACAGTATCCTTTTTCACAACCAATACCAAACCAGTCAAGTTTATCACAAATTTATGTTAGACTACGCGCTCGGACAGTCAGCACCAGAATTAGCTATACTTTTTTTTATCCCACCATGGTGGCAAACAAACATACGGCCCGACATGAAAAGCGGTCAACGTAGCCTAAGGACGTTGGCTACACCAGGGGGGGTCAATTGCGCGATGCCGACCCAATCAAATCTTATAAACTTTTTTTGACTGCTAAGGTGTTTAAAATCAACTTGGCACGGTCATTTTGAACATCCACCCGACTCAGCTACTTTTGCAGACGTAGCATAAGAGTGCTGCAAGGGTATCTCGTCGAGAAAGTCACCTGTCACTTTCTAACTGTTCGGATCAGACAATGACAGCTGTCTTATTTTTAAGTTGAAACGTCTGCGAAACATACTAAATTTCTCAGAAAAAAAGAGTGGATAAATCACTCTTGAATCACTCTATTTAAAAAAACCGCATCGAAATCCGTTGCGTAGTTTTAAAGATTTAAGCATACATACATACAGACAGCGGGAAGCGATTTTTTATACTACGCAGTGATTGGCGGACGATAGATGCAAAACAAAACCTTATTTCCTTACGGTAATGTCGAACTTTGACATAATTATAAGGCATATGACATCTTTGGCATTCACCGTCCGCCCATTATATATTATTACTGTTATTAACTCTAATTAGCTATCCCTACTAGAATAGGGCATATATATGCTTATAACATGACAATGCTGCCCCAAAGTTGCTACAAAATGTACGATGACTGTTCACGATAGTGTATTCAAGTTATGGGAAAAAAGATAACTGCACTCTGCCACCACAATCTGGTACTAGTTGATTCGAAACCGTGAAATATCGAGATATCGTTGGCAACATTGAATTATTAAAAATAAATAGACACAGAAAGCAGAAAAAAATCGTTTGAAAATGTGGGTCAGAATGACATTAGCGAACTTGCATTGACGATGAAAACGATAAATGTTTCGTACGAAAAAGAGCTTACTGGTGTAAGCATTAACTGTCAAATTCATACACAGAACTACCAACACTGTTGAAAGTTTATAAGCTGTTGGAACTTAACGAAACGTCACGTCCCTAACGAAACGTCACGTCCCTAACGAAACTTCACGTCCCTTACGAAACGTCACGTCCCTAACGAGACTATATGAAAAAGAGTCGCAACTGGAGCACTTTTATGGCGTCATTTTTTTTGGCTGATTGGTTGGCAATGAAAATTGTCTGATAAGATTTCTCTTTACATTGTAAGAATGTGATTATGACAGTTAATTTTATTAGAAAGGTAATCAAACTGACTTCTTATGACTTTATGATATTGACTTTTTACCAGTACCATATTTTGGAGTACTTAAATAATTTATTATCTTTGCAGGTAAAGGTAAGCTTGAGTGAAATAGGATGAAATTAAGATGTAATGCGAAACGATACATTTAATAGAGTTTTATATATATCTAGTATACTCACTCTAATGTCATAGTAATTAAGCAAATCTGTCAAAATAACTTTTTTAATAGGCAAAGAGTTATACCCTGAGATTATTGAAATTATTATATCCACGCTCGTTTTGCACTGAGTTTCACCACCATTTTGTACGATTTACATATGTTTACATGTTAATGCGTGTCGGCTAGAACACATGTTTATGTTTAACACGCTAGAAGGAGTTCGGAGTGACAAGAACAATTGTGACGTCATTGTGTTTTACCGTGAACGTTTTTGGTGTGAAATTAGCTACAGATGATTTAATTCTTGTGATCGGTTATATTCAACATCATTCTTAAAGTTTTATTTCAGCAAGAAATAACCAATGTCGTTAAAAAAATTAAAATTTTGCTAACAGCCTGTACTGTATAGGATAAAACTTATCTGAAATCGACTTTCTTATTTTTTTTGTTTAAAGAATATCAATTATTTTGTATGTTAAATCCTGTAGAAAATACAAATTTGACGCATAAAAAATGTCAGCTGTCAAACTGACAGCTGTCATTTAAGTACTGTAGCTAATTTGACACATCGGGAAGTGCCTGTGTTGGTGATGGTTACCGTCTAACACCAGTGTTGTAAGTAACGTTACTAATACTAATCTATGTCGCTTGTCTACGTAACATAACATTATACTAGTGCATGGGACACGTAGTGTTGGCGATATCCTGACTCAAACGGGTGCGGTAAGTTCTGGCGTTGCTAGGGAAAACGCGGTGAGCGAAATGAGTGTACATTGATTTATCGGTTTATTGGTTAAATGTACTAAATCGGACATTAAACGGACGAGTTAAATCCTAGTGGATGTGTAAAAACGAGATTGATCTACTTTAGACTTAAGGTAATCAATCATACTATAGCTTGACGCTGACTAATGCCTATAGAGGTGTCAGATTAAACACTAGCGTGTCGAACACTCGGACTTACTTTATAACTGTTTTATTTTCGAAACGAAACTCGGTCGGTGTAGTTTTGATTATTTCATGTTTGTCAATTGCTTGCCGAGAAAAATTGATTTTCTAATGATCTACGGCTAATATGAGATAGTTCTCAATCTAGTATTTAATTAGAAAACTCCCGTGAGTATCAGACATATTAAAATTCTCATAGCGGGTTACTCACGTCAATAAAGTCGAAAATAGCTCGACATGTTTCGGAACAGTCCGTGTCCTTTATTCATGAGTCATGCGTCTAGCCGCGGCGGCTGCTCTACGCACACTGCGAGCCCCAGCGCGGTCGAGAGCTGACCGCGCTGGGTGAAGACGTGAGTAACCCGCTATGAGAATTTTAATAGTTCTTATTTAGTTAGGGCTATTGCAAGCATATCAACCAATTTATTATTTCGAAATAACTTCTTAATATCGAGTGACATCATTTGAAAATTATCAATATTCCTAAATCGGAAACCTAAGATAAAAAAATGCGAGGACCATTATTTGTGCATTATTTATAAAAAAGAAGAAGAAATATTATAAAAATAGCACAAAAAAATATGAATTGTAGTCAATTCTCCGTCATACAACTCGATGTCTTTTTGTAATTGATCATATATTTATTTATTTTTGTATCTCCTTTTGAAGATCACGGATACATCCCGGTCTTTTGTTACGCGTACGTGGGGATACAGATCCAACACGCAGAGTCCCTTTGCAGAAATTCTCTGTGTAATGTTTTGCACACTGTTGTGCGCTACAAATCTCGCTCACCGCGTCGCTTGCTATCGCTGATATTATTTACGTAGCGTCGCTTCTCTATGTAGTATTTACTTTAAAACCTAACAGTTGAATCAATAAACGCATAGCAGACAAAAGTAGAAATATTCGTATGTTTATCATTATTATATAGAGATATTTTACTGATTCAATTGTTTTTATAGACGAGGAAGTACTTGTGTATTGTTGTATGATAATTTGATGAACAATTCAAACTTGCATAAGCAGTCAAAGTAGACGGTACCAGAAATCTACGGAAACCATTTGAACTTATGCCTTTCATAACATGCGTGCGTACCATGAGTTTACATAACGGTACTCGATAGTGACTACGATAGTGTTTGATTTTCGTTCGTTCTGAACTGGTGGGTGCGACATGCAAAAACTATCGAGTTCGCGCAGTCGTTATAGAGTTCAGTTACGTATAACTAAACGAGAAAATGATCATAATAGTACATTACGATACTAGGGCGAAAAGAGGAACCTCTTCGCCCGTGTATTGTATTGTACGACGTTTTACAGTAAATATGGCCGTTTGAATATTCGACTCAGGCTCGTAAAGTGCTCATTATCGCCCTAGGGCGGTAAAGTAGCACCATGTGTACTGTAAAAGGATTACAGTGGAAATGGAGAGTCGAAAATTCCATCATATCATGGTTTCTCTGTTTCTTACGTTGATTTATCATTCATCATAATCTTTTCGGATTGTTTGTCGAAATATATTCTAAATCGGTAATCGAACATAGGCAGATTAGAGTAATTCACAATACACAACTAAGTCTTAGCCTATGCTTATATTAGCTTTATAAAAATATTAAAAATGTATCGTATATGTTTGTTTTGCTTTGTATCTTGTGGGTTAACTAATCGTTTATTCTGTTTTCTCTTTTACTAATATGAGAAATTTCATTTGCACTCTATTTTATACCATTATTCAGTGACAGCAATATTCTCTAATATTTCAACCAAATATTGACAATATGGCTACCGTAATTTTTTTATTCCATTAATTAGGCTTCGTTCGTAACTTAAAAATACACTAAATCTCAAGCTGTCCGATTTACCTTAAAAATAATTTTA
The DNA here is from genome assembly GCA_949128165.1 of Lathronympha strigana. NCBI lineage: Eukaryota > Metazoa > Arthropoda > Insecta > Lepidoptera > Tortricidae > Lathronympha > Lathronympha strigana. Next base: position 3,035,536 of record OX421904.1, read on the forward strand.
TCCTACTTTCTGTCATACTACTCATAGTATATTCTTAGCCTTTTTTCTTTAAACAAGATGGCGAACATTGCGTTCCGTTTTACACTGTGCGTCTTATGACCCATATTAATAAAATCAGTCGGAATGTAGTAGTAAAGTAAAGTAATAGTTGTGAAACTATTGCGTAAAACGAAACGTTAATTCGCACAAACTGTCATTTCTCGCTTTCCCATATATTTTCCTTAATTTGATGTGATGTACAGTGCAAGAGGTGATCCTGCGGCAGGCGCCCGGCGACCACAAGGAACCCGACGGCGGCTGCGCGTGTTAGTGCCCACGCCACGCACTGCTCCGCACTGGCCGGTTGAAATCTTGAGAAAAAAGAAAAAGCTCGCAATGATAGCTGGTTTGTTGGTGAAATGCGTTGGTTATGTTTAAAATTGTCGAAGTTACATATGATTGTTAGTAATTCTTTCAGTAACTCTGATTGTGAACTTTTTTACGAAGTTGGAATATCAATCGAACGGTTGCACTTGTGCCTTGTCTTTTAAATATTACGATGGTGATCATATGGTAATCGGACATCGTAACATATGGAGAATGTTTGTTATAAGAGTAATATGAGCGGTTTCTAATCGTTGCAAAAGAAATAAATTACATTCGCAATCATATGTAGCTTCATCAATTCAAAGAAAACGCAACCTTAATGCTTTAAGACAGATTTTAAATCGTTATGACATTATGAATGATGTGTTCTTTTTTCGAACGACAAACCGTTCCAGCCAGTGTTGAAAAACGTTCAGAAGTTTCGTCCCATTCGGACCGAAACCAATGAAATGTTATCAAGGAGTTCGGTGTTCACATCGAATGCGATTCCGTAATGCGTGTCGCACACGATGTGATGAGACTTGCGTGAAGAGTCCGGCTTGTGCTTTTGTGTGTCCCCACAGTGATACTAGGTTTTAATGTAATTTGAGTAGTTCTGCTGTTAGCTGTCTACACTTATGTGAGCCTAATTATTTTGCTGTACGTTGAATGCGTTTCAATACACAAAAGCACTTTAATACACATTCGAGGACATAATAAAAAATAAAATGTTCTTTTTTAAAATTATATATTTTGAATTATTATGCAACTAACAAATTGGCTGAATGAATTTTCTTTTTTACGTTTTATTATGTCCTGAAGTGTTAGATGACCGGTGAGAGAGCCATACATTTTTGTATGAGATGGATGCTGAATGGGTGATCCTAGGTGTTTTAAATGAGGACTAAAAAGTGATGTCTTAGCGCTACTGTATGAAATAATTCACTATTGATTTTAAAAGCTGTTTCGCGCATCTGCAGGAACTATATAAGTAAAGCGATAAGCGTAAATAAAACCTTAAGCTAGGGGATTAAAGTCTATTTTGCCACGAGCCTTATATAACGAGGCTTTTATATAACACTAGTTATTAAAGGGATGGTCAGGACCTAGTGTAGTTAGTTGATCTCATTCAAAGTGGCGCTAAGATTTTACATAGTTTTATAATAGGGAACAGGTTTTATAAACTACCTTTGTTGAGTCGGCTGACTTTGTCTCTTTCTCTTGAGTCTAGTTAGAAAAAGACGAAACAAAATCTCAGTTGTGTTGGCTCTTTTTTATACAGTTTGGCATGACTGATATACTACTTAATATATTTTTACTACAAGAAGTCAATTTTCTACTTATATCTGTTCCCTAAGAGACTGTTATGATACTTGGTTGTTAAGTGCAAGTATACTTCAGTGAAGATAAGGGCTAATAATAAGATCGCACCTTTAAAACGAAAACGTAACATTATGACACTGTAGCATAATAGTAATTTATGCAACTGGTATGTAACATAGGATTTAATACGATGGATTAAATGAAATACGCAGTCAATAATTATTGCTAACTTTAGAAAATGCGTTGACACGGTGGCGATCTATATTGTCTAAATCAATTATCATGACATGAACTGACTAATGTACTTATTTTAATGCTAAATTTATGCACGCGTATCACTTAAAAACATGGGAGTTAAGCGTTTTCATTTTAAAGGTGTAGTTTAGGTATGAAGGACGTCAAGGGCTCTGTGTTGTATATAGCACGCGGCCGCGGGACCGGATTCATATCTAGCAGTACTCGTTTATTTATAAAACAATATAAAGATTAAAAAATAAATTCACCACTATCTCATTTCAACTATCATTTCAATGGAGTCCGAAGCGCCCGAAACAAGCTGCGAGTATTGACTAAAATACGTCAGTGTTATAACTATAACATTCACATTTTGCACTATCATCTTTGTGCTGAGGGATTTCTACAGAATTGATAATATTATGGAGACTGTATAATAGTAGTTTATGCAACAGTGATATAATAAGGGTTAATAAGGGTCTATTATTACAAAACTCGACTTCGTCTCGTTTTGTAACGGCAACCCTCGAGTTTTAAAAACCTCCGATCCGACAAATCAGACTCCCGCAACGACGGCGCCGGATTGCTCGAATCAACCTGCTTCGACGCGCGTGACCCGTTACTGTCTGTCCGACGATGTCTGCCCGATGCAGACGAAACATGTCACGCCTATTGTGATAAAAACACGTGAGTGTTAACCGTTGCAATTTTAGTGTCAGTATGACTCACGAAAGTTTCATTTTTAAGAACCTATTATGAGCTGTTGCATACGCTAGTTTTTCTACGACAGCTCAACAATCAAGTGCTCATATATTGTATGAAAATCCATAGGAGCAGTGTTCTTATGGAATACCATATACAACGTTATAATGTATACTGTTTTAATATCGCTGTCAGTCATCTAATTGACAGATAGAAGTGCTGGAGTAGAAAAAAATGTAAACTCGTTTTGCGAGCGTATGATTAATGATAATAATGCTTTATTATAATAAAGCGATCCTTATGAATAAATTAGCGGCAGCTAAATAAATATCTGTTACAATAAAATTATTTACAATAAACATTTTTAATAAAATGAAATGATTATTCTTAACCATCACAAATACAATATAATGTCTAATAATATATACTATCAATAAATAAAGTATACATATATACCTGACGATTATCTGCGTCCCGTGGTCCTTGTAATTAGTATTATTTATTTAATTAGTGCTTAAGAATAAAATCTTATGATTCTAATAAATTATATCTAAAGTTTTTTTTAATTAGTGAGATTATCACCGCTCTTGGGCTTTTATTAATGTTTTATAACTTTTTTAATAATTGTAAAACTGTAAAAAAAACTGTCATTCCAAGCTTGATGTGAAAGAGTAATTTAATGGATACATTATTTGAAAGCAATACCTATCGTATGTTTAGTGGTAGTTTTGACATTGTTATAACAGAAATATTGATAGATGTTTTTGTAATATAATTTATGTGGAATATATTCTTTATTTTTGAATATTCTTTTGGATTATTGAGTTATGAGTATGAGCTAAATTATATTTTGTATGTTCTGAAGACATATAGTATACTTTTATAGTCACCGCAATTTTAGTATCTTGTTCCGGTTTGCCCGTTGGCTCAATTTATTTGTCCGTCTGCTAAGATATTATAGGTCCTAATTTTTTTTGTATGTATTTTTAAATTCACATTTTTATAAAATATTCGTGGAGCCAACTTGAACAATGTTGCTTAAAAATGGGACTAATTCGGTTACCAACAGTTTTTTTTTCCAACATACAGGAATTATTTTCAGCAGTGGCTTGATTTGTATTACTTAATTTCAGAAGAAATATCGGTCGTTTTACCTGTGTTTTGTATGGAAACTGTATGAGAAATGCAGTAAACAAAAAATTTCAAAGTCAAATCTGTAAACTTCAATGACTGTGGTTATGTCGCGAATCTGGTTTATTGTAAATACCCCTAATACACGCTGAATATACATATTTTAAATAAAACATTAAAAACAAATTTGTTTTTATTAATTACGTATTTTACACGTAGAAAACTTAGCTAAAGCCCCTCTTGTATGTGAATTGTTCCAATAGGTATTCTATACCTATTTCAAATGTATAATGTATCTAAGGTTTTTTGTTGTGTTGCACGGATGAGTTGCACGGAGCCATCTATCGAGGGCTAGTTGAAAGTAAATACCCAAAAAAGGATAGCCTGAGCAAGCGGTCCATTTCAGGGAACACGACCTTGAATATTGTTAGTCCTCTAGCTTATAGCGTTTATTCTTCTTAGTCTATTCCGCAAGACTGAGGGTCGTGATCATTAGGAGTGCAGTTCCTAACCACCCCTTTCCATTCCGCTCTGTTTTGGGCCAGATGAATCGCTCCCTGATTGTTACTCGCCTGTGGCGTCGCGAATAGCATCTGACGCGTAGTTACGTTTTTGACCTATTTTGTGACAGATGGGTTTAAAAGATATTTATCTGTTTAGTTTTCTAAATCGTGTCCATCTACTTTTTTCTGTTTGGGTTCGGTTAGGATGCCATATTTATAAAAACCACTTGTCAACCGTAAACTACATGTTTTTGGAAATAATTTCTGACTGACATGTTCATTATAATATCATTACAATTTTAATCGCCTTGATTAATCAATGGCAAGATTAGGTCGATAGTCGAGCATAAATCACCGTCAATACAACTTGCAAATAATGTAAACAATCCGCCATATTGACCGTTATAACCTCACTTTTAAGTTTTTAATGAAATCTCCAAGAGTAAGTTATTTATCTTATGTTTTGTTACGATAATACGACCGTGTCAGTAGAGAATCGTTTCATTGGTGTTTGATGAGGTAGTATGCCTTTTGTTTACATCGTTAGTAAGTTCCATTGAAGGCGATCTTCGGCATCAATTAATTTTAACTACGTCTATATACGAATACATCTCAGTACTGGGTTCAGAAAGATTGGGCTTATTCAGTGTCTATGGTATCACAATCTGAATCGTCATTCAAACGACCGACAAGTCGAGCAAAACAAACGCACGGCCGTACCTACCATCCTTTTCTCGAAGAATTTCAGGCCATTTTCAGCCTCCTGTAATTTCACGCTGGTTAAAGCTGAGAACTCTCGCGGCAATCTTCTGCTTGTGCTACTGGTAATGTTAGTTTATAACCCATTCAGGGCCCATGACTCACCGTGTGGGTCATGCTTAAGCGTTTCCGCAGGGCCCGTGACCCGCATGTGGGTCATGCGTAAATTCTAATTTTAATAAAAACGAAACGTGAGATTACTCAATAATTATTGAATTTATTTATTTATTTATTTATTTAACCTTTATTGCACAATACAAGAAAGTACAAATGGCGGACTTAATGCCTTAAGGCATTCTCTACCAGTCAACCATTGGGTCAAACAGAAACTTACAAAATTGGTGCGGAAGAGTAAAACAGAGAGATAAAATGTCACATTCTGGAATAAATACAGCTAATTATTAATATACATACACAAATACATATACACATGTACATACATATTATATTCACATAATAAAATACATATTGTTGTACCCATGAATTATATAAGATTACGACCATATTTACAAGGTGCATTGGCAAAAAACATTATAAACACGGTTTTTTAATGAATAATGAGTCTAGAATATTCAAGTTTGGTTTACTTTAAGTATAATGTAGTAAAAATAACAAAATTTGAGATGAATTCTCGTTGCAAGCAAATAGATAAATGTACATTTAAAAAATATGAAAAATATATTTGGTTCAAAAGTTATTGGTGTGGCCCACGGTATGGGTCACCGTGGCCTGGCGCGACTTGTAAAAACTACGATTGTTTACGTAGCAGGCTAAAATGAACTTTACTTGCCGGACTTTAAGCTTATTTCACGTCGAAATCATTTTGGTTTTGTAACATTTTATTACTAATTACTGTGTGGATGGTAGTAAGCAATATTTGTATTGACCAAACCTAGTACGATATACAGAGACATAGCATACAATTTTCTTTTATGGAGGAATATCATTCGCTGTGTTTTATAATATAAAATTGTGTTTTTATTGTTTTTGTATAGTGATTTAAGTACTAGAAAAAGCAGATTTAAATTGTTTTTATTTTTTGCATTTTAGAAGTTACTATCTGTTAAGTGCTCGAATATTTACATTTATCTACTCAGACAAAGATTACAAACAAAATGACCGACCGAGTGGCGGGATTTTCTAAAATATAGTTTTTATAAGCTTGAAAGCTTATCGGGTTCACCGGGACACCTGGCATAACAATGCATGATAGCTTGGCGGTTAAAACTGTCAAGGCGGGCTCATAATTCTATTTTTATAATTATCGTAACAAATAATGTCGTGTACTCAAACAAAGACCCCAAAGATAATGACCGGACGAGCGTAGGATTATCGAGCCCACTTGGGCTATAAACAATAATTGCACCCAGCGGCGTTATCTCCATACGGAGTTTTCACAAGTCTGTAGGCTTATCGGATTCATCTGGACACCTGGGTAAACAATGTATTGCGGTTGAAACAATCTATTATTATATTAACATGATAATAAATGCAACCGAGAGGGGCTATTGTCTCTATTATCTTGTGTTTCTGTTTCAGAAGGTTTTAATCCATGTATTCAACTAAATACGGAGATATTGCTTTTTAAGGCATAAGTTATTATGCGGCTAAAACAGTGTACTTTATTTGGAAAAAAATCCAACAAAAATTGAATGTATTATCTGTGTACGTAACTTAGTCTCGTAGGGTACAAACTTAATTTGATGGGGTTATCTGATTACAACACTATTTCAATAATATAATGAAAAAGCACGCGTGTTTAATATCTAGGATTATGAGCCTAAAAGCGGTACGATAAGAACCTCGTTACGAGCAAGTGTTTTGAAAATATTATAATCTATCTATTCTTATATGTTACCTACTGAAGTCATAGTTAAAAAAAAGTTGAATAGAAACTAAAAAATGGTTAGGGAAAATGTTGCATAAAATCGCCCAGTTGGCCGGCTTCGTAAGCGGCGGTCTATTTAGCGTACGCGGCAGGCCCATGACCCACTAGGTGAGCCATGCGAATAAGCAAAAAAAGGTTTGTATGGTGGCCCGGCGTATTGTGTTCGCTCGCCGTAGCTTGGCTCCGAATGGTAAATAAATCTGTAGCAGTAACTCAACAATCAAAATAATCGCTGGTTCTACCTAAGATATACTAGAATATAATTGGATACATATACTGAAAACGCAATTCTTCACAAAAATATGTGTAAACAGGAAAAACGTTACATTTAGGTACCTGTTTTAGAAAATAGTTTTGTATCTCTTCTCGCGAAAATATTCAGCCAAAAAAATATAAAAAACTGAATTAACTGCTTCGTTTAAGATGACCGACCTGCGGAGAGTCATTTTATTTTGCCTTTTGCTCCGCGACGACAGATCTAAGGTCTGGAGATCGCTTAGGTACTGTGGTCTGGTGTGTTTATCTTGTGTTGTATTTGTTAGGTTGTGCAAAGTATTGTATTCTACATAACAGAAGAAAGAAGATCGCCGAGAACGACTCGTTGTGCTAACCATCTTCCACGAGATCGATGTGTTCACTCTCGCTCTCATGGAAGATGATTTGATAACGAGCCTGGTTATCCTACAAAATATAAATACCTAAGAGAAACGCTCATGGCGAGGAGGTATGTACTTCGTATTCAGAGGAAATGTGCAGCGGTTGCGTGGGCGTGGGGACAAGTGGGCAGTGTGGGCACTCCTGTCTCGTAGACTTCGTACACGTTTGTATATTACATAAGCATTTGCCGACATTGAATATGATGGTACCTATTATATGTTACTATTAAAATAAAAATAAAAGAAATAAGCATTGATTGAATAATAACATAAGACCAGAGACGATCCAGGACCGACCAGCCTGGCGACGCATGATTAGAAGGGTCGACCCCAAGTAAATGGGAAGGAGCCAGGCAAAATAAGAAGAAGCATTGATTGCAGGAGTTGTAGTCGACCTCCGCGGTCACATTTGCTTTCCAAACATTTATATTAAAATGCTGTTCTTTTATAAATTATTTATTTTTCATCACACTTGCTCGATAATGGTGTATAACGCGCAGGCGTATAGAGCGGTTAGAGCCGATTTAGTCCCCTAGGGAGTTATGGATTTTAGTACAATTTAACTCCCGAGGGAGTTATGAGTTTAGTTTTAAAATATCGTACGTCATTTCACTTCAGACTAGGAAGGTTTTGCATCAGCTAAGGCTTATTTCAAATCTTCAAACTTGGCTACTAACCAACTTTACTGTGTATTATTCCACTTTAATAAATAGATTCATTTGCATATTTGTTTTTTCCCTTACAAGTGTGATGAAAAACATTGTATGCATCACGGTCGGTAAGAGGATTACAAACTCGAGTCATTAAAAGCCCTCTGCCTGCTGCGTCGGGCTTCTAACAGACTCTCGTTAGTAATCCTGTACTTACCTCCCTAGATGCAAAATGTACTATTATTTGCTGTTGATCCGTATTTGGTTCACTAATTTTACCGACAACATGTACGTATTGTAATTATTGACCAAGCATTTCGTTGTAATTATAGTTTTTTAGATTCAACAAAAGAAAAAAAAAAACTTATACAGCCATTTGTATGGCTGGCACACAAAGCAGAACAAAAACGTAACAAAATGTTCGTCAGAATGACATTACCGAACAATTTTGCATTGATGATGATACAAACAAACGATAAAAAACAGCTTACTGACGTAAGCATTAAGTATCCGATTCATGCACAGAACTACCAACACTGTTAAAGCTATAAGCTGTGGCACTTAACGAAACATCACGTTCCAAACAAGACTATGAAAAAGTGCTGCTGTATTTGTCGCTCCTGGTATGTGCCGCCCGGACCCATGGCCCCACGCTACGCTGCTAGACACAGATCCTGACTAATCTCTGTGCTTTTGGTTACGGAAACTTGTGTGCGTAGTCAAGATGCCAATCGCTAACGGTCAGTCGCGAACGAAACGCAACTGTCATTGTCGCACTAAGAAGGTAGAGTGATAGAGAAAGATAACTACGATACGCTTCGTAGCGTGAGCGATTGGCATCTTGGCTATGCACCCTGTTTGATCTCGAAGCCCTGACAGTCTGATCGGCCCAAGCCATATTTATTTATTTATTTGCAGATATTTATATTTGAATTCATCATTTTAATTTGGCAATTCAATTTTAAATTCAGATTGTATTCCGAAGTATTCGAATAACTTGCTAGCTGTAGATAGTGTAGGTGCCCAAGTTTCCTTTCTGTAGGTAAGTACAGTATATAACTAAAAACCACTTGTTATTTTAATCTCTCTTTTGTTTTTATTTGACAATTTCAATACGGATATAACTTATCTAAACAACCACAGTCTTGACCTCCATTTTTTAGCGAGTAGGTCCCCTAATCCAATCAGTCAAAAGTGACACGTCGAACTTAGTGATGCTCTTCAACATAACCTATTACGGATCCACTAGGAAAAATAACTAGTGTTATGTTGATTGTGTTGTAAACTGTAAGTTCCTTAACTGGTCTCAGCTGTGGACCTACAGACGCAATCGCCGATGGGCTCGGAGCAGGAAGGAAACGAGAGTGGCTGCGTCTGCTGAACACCTCCCCGCACTGCACGCTTCTCACGGAGCATCTAAGTAAGTGACAATGATATGGTGGAGTTGACCCTCTGGGACAGGGTGCATAGCCGAGATGCCAATCGCTCACGCTCAGTCGCTAGCGAAACGCAACTGTCATTGTCACACTAATAAGGAAGAGTGATAGAGAGGTAGCCACGATACGTTTTTAAGCGTGAGCGATTGGCATCTTGGCTACGCACGCAGGTCAGATGGTAGTCCCTTTCGTAAAACTAGTGAGTACGCTAAATCTTGGGATTAGTAAGCGGACCCCAGGCTGTCAGAGCCGTGACATAAGCCGGGAAAATGCTTGAAGGATCATATCTATTGGACGTAAAGTAAGAAATGTCTCAGATCTCGTGTAATTGTCGTCCGAAGCAAAGCTGGGGTCGAAAAACATGTGATCTGAGGTTTTCTTATTTACCGGTATGTACAGTATTTTTCTGCTTGACGGCCGTAGGGCAGAAAATATGCATACCCTAGTTGCCCTCATCCACTCTAACCTCATAGTCTGACCATTTTGTCGTGGGACTTTTACTGCCTCTCCTAGTATGTGGTCGCCACTCAAAAATCTTTCTGCTTCAGCGTTGTGTTCACTTACGAGGCGACCGTTTGAAAAATTACAATCTACTATATTATTTGTAAGAAGGATCAAAGTCACCGAGGGGATGGAAAAGGTAATTGCTCAGAGTTTCTCTGCGTGATCGAATCACAAATAACGAAATCCGAAGAAGAACAAAATTCACCGACGTACCCCAAACAAACGCCAAAGTGAAGGCAATGGGCTGGTGGGTATTGCACAGAGAACTGATAGCCGGTGGGGCTAGCGACTTTTTGAGTGGCGACCACGCACCTGTTGACGCAGCGTCGGAAGGCCCCACGTTATGTTATGAATTATTCTGTACACAAAAATATTAATATTTGTTTATTATTTCCAGGATTCGTTAGGTTTAAGTGGTCTACGCTCGCCAAATAGAAGAATACCAGAAGAGTGAGGGGGAATGGAGTTGTTATCGTCGGATAAGGCAGGGTTCGGATTGTACCAGCGCACTTGACTTTAGACTATTTCAAGCGTGTACGTTTTGCGCGAATTTGCGAGTGATTTCAATATGAAATAAGATAATTGAGACGTTTGCCTAAAAGTACCATTTTGGGGGCTGCCGATAAGGCGCTAATGCTATAAAGATTCATTTGGAAATTGAACTTAGCAAACAGCCGACGAAGTGGTATCGTTAGCTAAACTGAAGCACCTATCTAAGTTACGAACGCACGTTTGAAATGGTTCACCTAGTATTGAGTTAACTGTATACTATTAAATCTTTGAACGACCCCAGACGGCGAAGGAATATGCCATGCCCCGGACGCTAGGCGATTGCGATTATTTAAGCGAAATTGAACTTTACTGAGTCCGTTGTAAGACTTTCCGACAACCCACTACGGCGGTTAAAAACACCGTCGCTCGAGATACATAATAAATAACTGTCTCGTATCTGCAACCACACCACGAATATGAAAAATTGCCATTGGCGGGTTTTCCCGTCAACACCCATTTCTTTCACACCACCTATTCATAAAATTGTGTTTTCTGTTCAAGCTAGGAGGGACCAAAGTGGCAAGTTTTTGTTCAAGGACTATACTGCGTTTTCAGGCACTAACTACTGGCATCGTGGTGTTTATTTCCGCTTAGTTGGTGTAAAAAGCAGCATGTCACACGGTATCTAAATTATTTTCATCTTGGGCGTTAACGCTTGAATCTCTCATTACGCTTAGGATTCTTCTTTAGAACCCATCGCTTCATTCGGAATTCAATGTACGTCCTCGCCGGAAATATATCATTTTGATCCCTTTTAACACATACTATTGCCACTCTAATATGCAAGTGTGACAAAGATTGAGTTTAAAAATCCGTAATTGTTCGATTTTCGTGGTATAGGATTTCGCTGTACTTATTGTCTTAGTAGATGGATTTAGGTTTAAGGTATACAGTAAACTCAACTGGTATTCAACTGATGAGTTCAACGGATAGTGTTGACTATTTATGTGTAACAATTTTATACATTTTGTTCATTTGTTATAAAACGGTTTCACTTTTCTCCCTTGGACTCGTCAGCGTCAAGTGAAGTTGGTTGTGTGAAGTAAACTAGAACGATGCTGCTTTTTGACTAGCATTCTGTTCGCATGGACATTTGTAATTTTCGAATCCATACGGTGCACGTACACACTGTCTTCGTTATAAGGGCTTTCAAAGTTATAAATGGTTTATTGTTTTGTTTACAGGTCAAACTCAAAATCAAATAATTTCTAATTTATGTCTAAATAATTTCTGAGGAATCTTCGCAATTCATCCGTATGCGGCTACGTATCTTATGGCCATCTCAATAAAGCTTAAAGTTGTTTCTAACTATATGTGTAAAAAAACATTTTCATTTGTAACTTGTAAGTTTATAAAACTGGCCTTTTGGTAGTTTGCAAGTGTGAGCGATATGCATTCCTAATTCCAATTTTGTGCCCTTCGATCAAGACACAAAATTGGATTTCTTACAAGAAGGGGAGGGCATTTGAAGAAAACATTTCAATTTGTGTTAGACCTGTATATTTTTTATTTTGTTTACTTGACATTGGTATTACGAATTAGGTACTTAAATCGCGCGAGTTAAAATACGTGCACGCATTATTCCAAAGGTATATTTCGAATTTATTTTAGTGTTTATTTTATATTATTCATTTCGGTATTATTTATTAGTAGTAAAATTACTTTGTCAATGCATAATAAGTACATTTTCATTTAATGTCCCTAATGTTGGAGCAGAGATGAATATTGTATCCCATCCCATTTTTGCAACCTAGATTGCCTTATTTATTAACCGACTCCGTCGCGCAAGGAGTTACGATGCGAGAGAGAGAGCGAGAGAGAGAGAGAGAGAGCAGTGCAGTATCTTTGGGGTTGGGGGAGCGAGATGCACTTATGCGAAACCGCCCCACCATTTTTGCCAAGCGCTCATAATTCGTTGCGCGACCTACCTACCGAAAGGGTTATGGTATGGTTATAGCTATTTAATTGTTTATCTAAGTATTTTTGTTTCTTGTCTTTGGCCGTTGTCAAGCAATTGAACTCATTCACCGCTAAGGATTTCTCGTAGCGATACTCCGTAACCAATAACATGCATTTCCCGCTTTATAGCGAAAATGACACGTAGAGACGTAAATACAACGTATCGTGATTAGCGCTGAATGGGGTAAAATTAAATGGCTGGTTACAATTTTTACCCTAGTTGTTATCTACTAATACTTCCTAGTAAAAACTAATTAATGCATAGATTAATAGGAATTATACATTAAATGGTAGACAATTTTTGGTCAAATCTATTTCATTTTTATAAGACCATCCCTTCTTATGGTGTCATGAATTTATTAATAATAACGAATGTTTCGCTATCTTGAAAAAAACACATGAAATTGTAAACTGAGCTTTTTCCAAATTAAATCCCCAAAAAACCTGATTGTTCCAGATCTAGACTTGCTTGGACTTATTCGAATCAGAACTACGAGTAGATTCGATCCTGATATTAAAAAAATGTCCTAGAATTTGCATGTAAAATATAAGTTTCCATTAAGTCACGTTCATAGGAAAAAGGTAACGGAACAGGATTTTTGGGACATTTTTTTATGTCATTCGATATCAGCTCGTGATTCTGACTCGAATGAGCTCAAGCAAGTCCAAATCTGGAACAATCAGGTTTTTTTGTTTTTATTGATGGATGTTCAGAGTTTTTTTTCTCATTTGACCAAGCCGCTAACTGCGCCGCAACCGCCTTTCGGTGTACTGAAGGCTTTAGCAATAATAGTATAAGCGAATCACAAGCTTTTATAATATTTGTATGCATAATGTCTGATTCTGATAAGTTAATAAATGTTGTTTTAACGACCAAAGCGGATGGGTCTCTGGACTCGTTTTTATACAGTTTGTAATAAAATATACATAGGACTTTGCTGATTTCTAAAATAAACATATTTTATAATAGATAATTGTATTCTTAAGAGTATATGAAACTGAAGTTTTTGGCGAAATTAATGTGACGCACATACACATTCTTGTCAATGTATCCTGCGATGTCGAAGGGGCCTCTATGTGTTGGCATCGGCCCTACGGTTAAAAATACGGTTAAAATATACTAGAAAACTCCCGTGAGTATCAGACATATTAAAATTCTCATAGCGGGTTACTCACGCCACACTTGCGGGACACTTGTTACGCCGTAGATATTGTATCAAGACGATTTTCCGCCCTAATATGCAGCTCCGACAGTTGGTGCGCTCCCCAAAGGATAAGGAGCCGTTAAGTACCCCTGGTATCTATATGATCACCTGCTCCTGTGGGAAGAATTACATAGGAGAGACTGGCCGTAACATTTCCACAAGGATTAGAGAGCATATACGCAGCATGAAAAATCGGGATACTCGGGGTTCTGCCGTGACGGATCATGCGATGGATTCGGGTTCTCACTATATCAGATTCGATAAGGTAACCGTGTTGGCGAGGGAAAAGTTTTTCGTTCCGCGGAAAGTACGGGAGGCTATCGAGATAAGTCGTCACCCGAATTTTAATCGCGATGGGGGTTGGTCGGTGCCCCCTAGTTGGAAAACGGTTTTGAGTGTTGCGCCGGTGCTTCGTGTGGACGATGCCGTACAGTGTGACGTAGTGAGTGTCGTCAGTCGTGTGCAATCGTGCAGTTGACAATGGGTGTGAAAGAGATGGTAGTGTCTCGCTTCTAACTTTGCCGGCGCTTGCGCCGCCCGCACCCTCCGCGCCTGCGCCGCCCGCTCCCTCCGCGCCGTTGCCTCAGTCGAGAGCTGACCGCGCTGGGGCTCGCAGTGTGCGTAGAGCAGTCGCCGCGGCTACACGCATGACTCATGAATAAGGGACACGGACTGTTCCGAAACATGTCGAGCTATTTTCGACTTTATTGACGTGAGTAACCCGCTATGAGAATTTTAATATAAAATATACTAGCATTAGCGAGTTCGTGAGACGTGAGTAAAAAAAAAGAAACTTTTTACTTAAAAACGCTATTTACTCTTAATATTTTTGAAACTGGTTTGATTTCGAATCAGTCCAAATTATATCATATCTATTCCTTCATTTAACATCAAAATGATTTTTGAAAATATAGGCGTCTTGCTTTATTCAGTGCACCAACAAGTAACCCTAGGACAAGAGTGTCGCTGTCACCTTCTAACTGTTCGGATTAGATAAGGACGGGTGTCTGTCTCGACCGCTAGATACTCTCGCGACACGTTATATCTTCCAAGCAAATTAACTGGCAAACTTTAAAGTGTTATTATAATAGTCGTACTTCTATGAAATTATGGCGTTTACTTAACACTTTCTATATTGCTATCAAAATATAAGAAACTTAGCATAGACGGACTAGGACTGCAGAATCGACGAACAGCAAAAAATATGAACATCATATCGGTAATGGACGGTGCAAGTGACCCTTGATGGTAAAACTTACAGTTTCATAAAGCTGCTAATAGGATCGAAGCAAAATGTATAGGTACTATCGCGTTCAAAAGAGCATGAGCAATATATGAATCAATTTTTGGTTTTTAATTGTAAGGGAAAACCGGTTATTAACCGAAATTTCATACAAATAAAACCGGTTTGCATTTGCACACCATAGTGTGTACCTACTGTACCTCGAACAGCGACATTGTAAATTATACGTTAGAAATATGACAGTTGACAGTTATGCTGTTTTAATAAGCCTATTATGATTGTTACTTAGAATTATCTTATGATAACAGCTGCGATGGTTATATTTAAGCTCAAAATCGTTAATAGTGTAATGTAAACATGTAGGTAATATTTTTATTTTGGTGTATTCCCTCTAATTCACTTCTGCACGCCTACCACGAACATCGAAAATTGGCATTGACGGGAAAACCTCTTTGTCACTACAAACTATATGTAACAACCTATATGTAAGTGTGACAGAGATGGAGATACAAATCCGCGATCGTTTGATTTTCGTGGTTAGGCCCTGTTCTCTTACCGGTGGTAACAACTTCGTGACAATGACTTAGTTCAGGTGTTCTACTATAATATTTGTGGAATTAGTATTTTTAGCAGTTCTACCGTAATTAGTTATACTCGGTAGAACTGCAAAGAAATAAGATTTTTGTCAAAATAAAGAATAGAAGCTTTTACCGCTGACTGTACTTTGATACCTTACGATTGGATTCTCATCCGACTTACATAGCATGTGAAGTTTCAGATACTTAATGGGAAGTTAGTCAACTTCAGCTTTCAAGATCTGACTAACAAACACACATAAGTACCTATTAGTTCCACTAAATATTATTCTACTCGTAGACAATGAATTACTGAGGAAACTGCACGGGTTATATTCGTAGAATTAGTGGGAATACAATTTGTTATTCTAAGTCTGCCGTTATACTTTATCAACCATGTACGAATTATAAGCAGCATGTATTTATTTATAGTTCATAACAGTTGCCACCTCTACTTGCCTGCCTGGTACTATGAGTACCTAAATTAAAATTATTTTGTTAGTTTATTGCGTTACTTAATAATTCTTCGTCTAGAACTATATTGTGTGTTTCTGACTACTCAATAATTTTGAGTAGTCATCAGATATACTGGAGCTGCCATAATGCTTATAAATAACTGAACACAACTGGTGTTAAAAAATCTCGCAGAAAACGACGTTTTTCAAAACGATTATTTTTGGATCCTTTCGGAACAAATCAATTAATTCCGTTCTTATTCAACTTTAAAGTAATGTAGCTACATTGGGTGTAATTTACACACAAAATTATGATATCGATTACATCCAGAAAGAAACAGTGATAGTGATATTATTTATTTTATTTCTGAAAAAATCCGAAGCATACGGAAAAAATCATATATCATTAAAAAAAGATTTTTACCGGAATTTTCAATGCTAAACACGACTATTGTCAAGGCGGTAGACATTCTGATATTTTTGAGCATTTTGGCCGCTTGGATATATCTGATGGCGACCGTATAATAAGGCATATTCAGAAACACTGCCAATTTATATGTAATTCGTATAATATTTTATAAAATCAGAACATGCCGAGTATTACCGTTTCGGAGTCTATTCAAAAATGGTAAATTAAGAGATTTTTTTCTTATCCATTGATCTTACTTACTCGTGGGAGGTCCGAAAGGTTAGTAGTGTATATTGACTGATTTCTGTTAATTGTTAAGCTCGCCACTTTGGCCCGTGCTGAAAGCACACAGTTTTGTACCAGACTCAATTTAATAGAGCTTTCGTACACTGGGTTTACCTTTTCAGGTTTTTAAATATTTGTGATTTTTGACCCTCAGTTCCAAGGCTTGGATATCGGTATTTTCTCCATTCAAAAATACCGGAAAGAATTCAGAATATAACACGATTTCCGTGTTTAAAAAAAAATACCGGTTCTAAGCCCTGAGCTGAGTCAGTTCAGATGCAACGAGTAAGGAGTTGTCGCACAGATAGACTAAAAATACGTACACTAACTGTTATGTAACGATTTTGACCCACTGTACGAAGGCGATTTAACTGGCTATATAAAGGTATTATTTCGTGGTTATAGCTAAAACTGCACTCGTTTAATTTTCACAATAATTTACATGTATATTTATACTATTGGAGTAGTATGGAAAGTAT
Source organism: Lathronympha strigana (assembly GCA_949128165.1). Classification (NCBI taxonomy): domain Eukaryota; kingdom Metazoa; phylum Arthropoda; class Insecta; order Lepidoptera; family Tortricidae; genus Lathronympha; species Lathronympha strigana. The sequence continues at coordinate 3,052,829 of OX421904.1, forward strand.
TAACAATAAGGATTGCAATATCGTTTATTTTTGTATGGGCATAACTGGCGATAACCGGTTTTTTCATACAAAATAACCGATTTTGCATTTCATGATAGAGAGGTGTGGTGTGGGCCGGTGTCGGCGCTCGAGACTGAGTCACGATTTAATGAGGTACTCAACGATATGCTTCAAATAAATCATGTGTGCTGCTATTTGGTGTTTTATTATATAACATTTTACTAAAGGCTCGGGGACCGATTTAGACTATTTTGACCTAAACTAAGATATTTCAGGAATGTCTTAGTCTCTGTTATTATCCATTTATTTTTCTGTTGTTTTTAATCCTGTATTTTTTAGGTTACATTTATTAAATGAATTAATTATAAGCCAAACATTGCCTCAGATTACGATAAACCGAAATGATTGACCGGTTTTTTATATGGAGGTAAAACCGGTTTCCGACCCCTGATTTCACCGATATTCCCAATTAATTTTAGAAAGTATCCACAATATGAAAAAAGCAGCCGTGAAGCCGCTAGTAGGAGTCCATTTCGGATAAGTACCAAATTTAAATATTTTTAATACGGTTGCGTAGTAAGTAGTAATAGACATATGTCAGTCTATACAGTAATTAATAAATAAATAAATAATTTATTATTTATTTATTATTTATATTTATTTATTTAAACTCCTTTCGTACTTAACGTTTCGTAACGACACTACTTTAAAGGTAGGTAAGTAATATGGATGATGTTAGATGTTTTTTTTATCAAAACTTGAAATCCACAACATCACCTCTATAAGCGCTTTACAAAATAAATGGAGATATTGTAGCAAACAAAACTACTAAGATGAATGAAATAAAAACAAAGCAATAAGTTTTGAGTAGAATTTATTTACATTACCAAATATTTTAATCTTAGGTAGATAGCAATTTGGTTTACAATCTTAAAGATGCCCAAGACACCACTTCGTAGTCAGGGGCGTAACTAGGAATGCCCCCTACTATTTACGCCTCTGCTCGTAGTTACAAGACATAGTAGATTTATAGTCATTAAACCTTATCTCAACTAACTAAGTATGACAGCTCAAGTAGATGCATGGTACCGAATGCTCATACATTATTGGGCAACGAGGTAGTGAGGCGCCTAACGTTGGACAATCTAGGTATTAATTATCACTAGGGAATGCTACGGCTAACAGTTTTTGTATGAAACCGCGCTTTCGGTTAAAAACCGAGTTTTTCCATACAAAAAAATAACTGATTCCATTCCCTAATAACCACTGAAATAAAGGTATACAACGGCATCGTACAGCGCCATCTACATCAGCCATCAAATTAAAGCTAAGATGATTCGAGTCGGACTAGGGTTGCCATAGAGAAATGAAATGTCCTGATAAAAACCCTGACATCACCCAGTCCTGACATTTCTTGTAACAGAGATATGGCGTGGCTTGAACGACGCGTACTTAGGTAATTTCTAAAATGAATGACACTTGCCAAGTCCTCCCGCAATTCTGACAAAGAGTCAAAAATTCCGACATATGGCAACCCTAAGTCGGGCGGAAAGAGAAGAGTATTTCAGAAGGTTTATCCGTGTTCTTACCATGAGTTTGAACTAGGTGCACACCGGTATTTATTAGTATGAAATTTCGGTTAATAACCGGTTACTAACCGGGTTTTCTATACAATTAAAACCGGTAAAAATATAGTGTTTCTAAGAAAATATGAAGTAATACGTCATAAGCGCACTACATCTGTAGTTTAGTTAGACGGGGAAAAATCCCAGGAACCAGTGGTAACAAAATCGGTGGTAATTGGTGGTAGCCCGAAGTTTTCAGTCGGTACAATATAAAAGATACCAGCTTGATTTGAATCAAGTTCAAGTTCTCTACAACTTCTATGTAAAGCTATGTCTTGGGATTGATTTCTTAAAATGTATTTAATATTAGGATTTAAGTCGAATTCAAATCGCTGTTACAACTATACAGTCATGGTGGATAGAAAACAAGGTGAAACTGTCTCCACTATCGACGACGTCACTGATTCATTAGCACATACCAAATTTATAAATGTATTTCTTTCTAAAGTCCAACCAAAAATGGGTTTCGTTGACGTCTTGATAGCTATACCTACCTTGTTTTGTTGTATTCAGTCACTATAGAATCATTATACCTAATATAAGCATTTTTACCCAAGTAGCAAACAAGAATAGTGATTAAATCTTACATATCTTAACTTTATCTTAAATAATAATTAGCTAAATTTAAAACGACTCAGTTTAGTCATTTTAATCTTAAAAACTAAATAGTTTTAAGCTACTGCTACTTTAGCAAGTTAAGAATACTATGAGAGGGTAACCTCAGGGGGTGGTGAAATTATACGCAACAGTTTTCACACACACTTTATAAATCAATCTTGAACACACACTGAGTGGGTTTATGCCCAATTAGGTAAAGTATTAACAAGTTATTTAAGTTATTATCTAAGTCTTAACAAGGATTCTAATAAGAAATGGGGAAGAGCGCGCACGAGCGAAAACTACGAGTCCGCCATACTGTCGTGCGAGAGAGGGATCGCCAAGCATGCCGACCGCGAGAGCGAGACGACACATTTCGCTCGCGCCTACTCTTCAGTGTACCGCGCGGGAAGACGACCACGAGAGGCGCGCGCGGGCAATTTAAATTGGGGGCTTACGCGGTTTGCTATAATACCTTAAACCTAGTTAAGTATGCTAAAAACTATTTAGTATTAAGTATGTCTACAGTTAAGTCTAAAAATGCGTATTTTACTCAACTCAGATTATTTGGAAGCTCACTTAAGACTCAATGATATAATTCAAGTATTAGTTTAGAATTGCAAAGTAAAAACTGATTTTGGTAGATGAACTTAAGATGATTGTAATACTAAGCTCTATTAATTGGGTTAATGAAGACATATTGTATTCAATTTTTGCTAAATTTAATAAAGTTTAAGTGAAAATAGGTTTAACGGGACGTTTTTAACCGAACTAGAACCATTCAAAGATAGACGAAATAAAAAAATATATTAAAAAAAACGTCAAATTGTGTGCGACCAAGTGCTTCAAACGTTACCAGTGCGATGCGTGAGACTTCGTTAGTAGTACCAAGTACATCTTCGAGTGATACTTCGGTATCATTATGCAGGACTGGGTATGTGCCGATTTAGATATTTTAGAGTCGTCGGGAGCATTCACATTTATTAGCGAGGCGCATGGATCCCGCATCCCGCCGTTTTCTCGACCACTGTATAGTAACTAAGGCCGCATTACGGCATTACCGAGTGTTATTGATGTTCATGTTACATACTATGTATGTTGGTCTGATAATTTTCCACTCATAGTAAAATGCAAATTGAACGTAGCGAGGAAAATCACTAATGTCAGCTTGGTTAATAAATAATACAAATAAAGTGAAGTGGGGACAAAGAAATATCCCCCAAATAACGGAATATTTGAAAATTTGTAATTTAAAGTTAAAGAATATTGATTTTCCTACTGAGTTTCAAGATTGTTGCGGTAGGTATTGCGACAGTGTATGTCATAGGAGCCTTGTTGACCAACTGTGTACTGTAATTGGGGCTCTCTAACACATTTAAGTAATAAGTATTAGTGGACGTAAAAATACTTCAGCCGGATGGAACAAGCATGTGAAGGAGGCCCACAGTCACGATACGCCAAAAGAGCGTTCAGAATTTGGGAATGGTATGGGAAACCGGGCTCAGGGACGGTGTAATGACATGTTGGAGGCGCGTAAAGTCTTTAAAGGAAGGTTGAGGTGGTGTCAGAACCATCAGGACCAAATTAAAATGGACCTGCTGGCATCACATCACTCTAGTGGAGATTTCGGGGCCTTATGGAAGGCCACAAATAAACTTAATCCTAAGAACGGCGTGCCTGTGAGTGTTAATGGAGTTTCAAATCCTAAAGAAATAGCTAACTTTTTCAGAGACCGGTTTAAAATTAGTTCGCTCTTAGGTCCTGCATGTCGGAATATCGAATCTGGAACTTTAACCATACAAGATGGAGTGCGGGGTACGCCAGCGAGGGTTTGAGCTCACCCTTGATGTCTATACGTACGTAGACACCCACTTATTGAGCAACTGAGCGGTACACATGTCGGATGCCATGTTGATGGCGTATGCCTAAATCCCGATTAGTGCGCTTCGGAAACTTTTTGCCATATGTGAATCCTACGCCTCCTCACACGATTTGCTTTATAACGGGAAGAAGAGTGAATTTATGGTTTTTAAGGCTGGTAACAAGTCCCTGACGAGAGTCACTCGCTTCAAGTATCTCGGGCATATTGTTACTGACGATCTGAAGGACGATGCCGACATAGAAAGGGAACGGAGAGCATTATATTATTATAACTACTTTGAGCTAATATTGAAAAACCCTTATTTTTTTTATAATTTCACCATAATTTTCTTACCGTATAGATAAAAAATGAATAATTAGCTTAATGTTACTGTAACTACTTAAATAACATCAAGAATAATATTGGCCGCCCAGATCAGTAAAATACCACACTGCAACATTCAAAAGTTAAAAAATAGAATTTTGGCCAATCCTATGTTAAAAATCTGGGAGTACACCGGGAATGCACAGCACTGCGCCGGCCGAGGCTATTATATGAAGTTATGATTCAGATTCAGAATTCAGATTCATTTATTTCTACAGTGTATTACATGATTTTGCATTACAAATTAAAAATTCGTAATTAAAATATGAATACAAGTTGAGTTAGCCAAAATGTGTTTTCATCACAGGACATGCAGAATGAATATTATATACCTATTATAAATTTAATGGCTCTTCTTGCATAAAACTTACCGTAAGTTGGACGACAACTTGCATTCACTAAGTCAAAACTAAGGATTCTATTGAGTCCCTTTAAGTATTAAGTAGAACGGTTTTTAGTATAAGTTAAGTATAATATATCTAAATCGGTACTTCTCCAAATCCAATGTGTCTATACTTTATCTAAAGTAACCTTACAAAATCAGTATCGTTTAAAGTCATACTTCGCTAAGAGTAATAAGACTTAACGCCATTTTACACTTGTAATAAATAAAACAAATTTAAAATTTCGATGCTGATTCTTAAAAAATAAAGTTCATTGAAGTTAGATTTTTGTTATATCAATAATAATTGCATTTATATCTCAAATACATTTACAGAAAAGTAGTATTCTGCGCTGTATATAAGAAAATTTTCATTTTGCAACATAATATTCCAAATTTTAACTGTTTTTTTCTAGTATTTTGTAAGCCCGTCTTTTTTATAGCACTTTCGATCAATTCTACACGACAAACAATCGTGCGTTGTAGTTTTTAAATACCTACAAGGTAATAAAACGGTATTTTCTAAAAATTATAAATAGTAACATTATCGCCATTTTGATAACCTTCAATGAATTCTCTTTTTAGTAAAAGAGTTAGCCATGTTTTCTAAAATACATCTAAAATACAATCCATGAGTAAAAAAAGGTTTAAAATTTTCTTTATTAAGAGAAGGTCGAATTTGTGCAACTCAGTGTTAATAGTTTTAAGTCAGTATTGTAGATATCTTTAAGTATATTTCTTGGTCTTAAATCAACCTTCAAGATATCTTGAAATCCAAGTTTAGAGATCTGTAAACCCTCATTCTTAAGTAGGGTTTAAGTTTGTCTAAACAGAAGTATTAACTCTTTCTTGAAATTTTCTTATATACTGTGCCCACTTTGTCTTAACTGAGTCTTGGGGGATATCTTCAAGATATCTTCAGGGACATAATGGTTTTAGCCAAGACAACAGCAAGAATTTGTCTAATTGTCTTCAAGATATCTTCAATACCTTTTTAAGACATTTGATTGCTACTTGGGTAAGTAGGTATTAGGTAAAACACTTATTTAAACTTTCACGATTTCACACATTATAAATTTACTAAAACGGGACTTAATCGTGTATAAACTTTGATAACAAACCGGACATCGTGAGTGTAGTGTGTCGATAGAGTCGCATCCCTAGTGCGCGAAATGTTCAAGTTGATAATCAAGACCAAGTGCGGGTAGTTCGTAAAACCCGCGCAGCTAGAAGATGTTGATGTCAACCTCAGCCAGTCTTTCTCCGGGACCACGGGGCCAATGTCGCCCTTGAAACGTCGGAGGTTTGTTTTCAAAGTTTATACACGATTAAGCCCCGTTTTAGTAAATTTATAAGGTATTCGGTAAGTCATAAAAAGTCAAATACTTTACTATTGTAATTTATTTTCAATTAGTTGAGCAATAAGTATTGTGCATTTAGAAAAATAAAATGTGGAAAAGGCCCCAGGTTTATACATTTATTTACAGGACATATGGTGCTGGATTACCGCACTAGTGCAATAATGAACACTTTATGTGCCTATGTCAAAAATTCAAAGGGCCATAGGTATGTACTGTAAAACGTCGTATCGCTGTGAATTAAGAACGAAGTGGCCATCACTGGTGCCAGTCAGCATAAAGCGTTCAATAATTGGTACCGTCACTCTATTGATCTCGGCTCAAACAAAATAGCGCTTTAGTATAGGTTTAACTTAATATTTGATAGTAGGATTATAAACATGCTTAATACTTCAATGTAAACCATTTACAAATACCATTATATACAATTTAGGTAACTAAAATCCTTATCCTAGTAAGTCTTTAACTTCAAAAGTAGTTGGCACAGTAATAGGTATAGATAAAAAAATTGGAAGTTTCGTTATGGCACTAAAACATCAACATGTATGGCAATTCACTGTACTACACTAGAGATTTATCAATTCATAACAGTATCAACAATTACATATACATTTCAGGAGTACATTTGGTCCTCATAGCCAAATTTAAAACTCTTAAAGCTAGTCTTATGTTTCCTTAAAGCTATATACATGCGGTACTTCTTATATATAAAAAAACAATATTTTATACAAGTATCTGTTTGTAGCTGTACCATGACAAAAACTTGTCATTGTCATGAGATTGTCAGTCTTCTAGATTGTTTGTTCATGGTACATGCTTGCTTTCTACGTACTTAGAGAGGCACAGGCAAGCAGATCAAGATCATTCATAGGTTACCATTTAGGTAACTATGTCAAAGTGATTATATAAATTAAAGAATTTCTTACAATTTGTCGATTTGACATGACATTAATATACTACCTACTCTCTATACAGATATAGTCAGCAGAAAAGTGTTTAGAAAATCTGTAGATACTCCTACAAGCTCGTTTTTCATTCTGAATCGATTTCTGCTGACTACTCGTACCTACACAATTCATACATACCTACCTACAAGCATAAATTAATTAGTTATGTATTTTAGTAATTCTTCGAACAAATTAAACGAAAAATAAAACAAAACACTGCTTCCTGTGTACTACATATTAAAAACTAAGGTAGGAATACTTTTTTTGTATTTATACCTATGTAACTTTGAAGACTATAGAATTGAAATACTTATTTCTCACACAGGTTAGTGGTTTACATAATATTACAGTAGTTAAATATTTAATTATACAATTAGGTGAGATGTCTATGACCCTAGTTCGTTGTAATGATATAATAACAAGTATTAAATGCATCTTTTACAGTTAGTGCTGATAATAGTTACTGATAATCCTGTGGAATTGGCTAATCCATCAATCCATCTATGGGTGCTTAGAACATCATTTATCTATTCTAATTAGTTAAAAGTAGTTAACCCTTTGATCGCCGTAGTGTAGTCGGCTGTGGCCGTAATCGGAAAGTCTTGCTACGGACACTAATGACGGCTGCAGCCGACAGCTTCGCCAATGCAAGGAATCACCTACGCGGGACTCCGTAACGTTCAATTCGCTTAAATATTCTTGATCGCCTGGCGTCCGGGGCACGGCATATACTGTCACCGTCTGGCGTTCAAAGGATTAATGTTAATTGCTACCAGGCGAGCTTCACTCCAGCGTGCGTGCCAAGATGCCAATCGCTCACGCTTAATAACGTATCGTAGCTACCTCTCTCTATCATTCTTCCTGATTAGTGTGACAATGACAGTTGCGTTTCCTAAGCGACTGAGCGTGAGCGGTTGGCATCTTGGCTACGCACCCTGTACTCGTGCCAATACCAATGTAGGTGCGTAAATAATATTAAGCTAAATCGATGGCTTGCCAACTGTAGCCTGATAATTTCACTGATTAAACTCTATGCCTATGTGCGTGTTTTAGTGGAAGGGACCTACCCTTTTGTCGCTTTATTTATAAGTTGCATTTCTAAATGCATCTTTATAATATTAGCACCTTATCGGTTAGCGACAAAGTGGTACGTACTTTTTGTTAAGAACGATTAGGTACATGCCTTGTCACATAGCACCAGGAATTACTAAAACACTTGCGCCATCAGATAGTAACAGACAATTTAAATTGTTTATGCTAACTATTACCTACGATTCTGAACAACTAAATCTTGCAGGAATTTCGCTTGTCACAGTCTGTTGCTACTTATATTTTGTCTGTGTCAATGAGCTTTACTCGTCACAATCACCGTTTTTCACTTGTTTGTGACAAATACCTCACTGTGCGCGACAGCGGTCGTTGAAAAGCAGTGCGATGTTGGCAACGAGAAGTTTCACTCATCACAATAGTCTGTTTGTCACTCGAGCGTGACCGACATCACTGTGTCACGGGAGTCGTGATTAGACGTCGAAGAGCAGCGCGATGTTGTGCTGCGAGGCGCGTCGCTAGTAGTGGTCGGGGCGGTAGTTGGAGCGTGAGTAGGTGGAGTAGGCGCTGTCCTCCGACGAGAGCGGCCCGCGCCGCCCGCTGTACAGGGAGTCGCGCCGCTCGGTGCCGGGCGCTCCTGAGGAAGAAACGATTCACATAAATAATACTGCCAAAATAATAGTTAAACTACTAAACATACCTAGTAGCCAGCTCGCTCTTTTAATTGAAACTTGAGATTCAAAGAACAGACAATTTAACTACTTATGTGAGTTTCATCCGTGTACCTATAAATTTAAAATCGCACGCGAGCATTCTTCAGAATGGCACTATATATGGGCTGATAGGTTGTAAAACGCCTTAACACTCTGAGACTTCATCTTACTTCGAATATTAATTTCCTCTTTAGGTACTCGGTTCCAAAGGCTAAGCAACGAGCAGTCATCCAAAACCAATTCCAAAACGAATTCATCATCATAATCATAATCATTTCATCAGCCTATCGCAGTCCACTGCTCAAATACATTATATCAGAGAAAATATAATATACCTACTCTATGTCAAGCTCGCGTTTATTTTCTAATAGCTTTATACATTTAATAGTTTTATAGCAAACAAATTGGCATGCGTGTCGTAGTGAGCGCTCCGTGAGATTACCAAATATAGGGTAAAGGAAACTCACCAGCTGGCCCCGGTCTAACTCCATTCGCGGTTCCGTAAGCGGGCTCGCGCTGCGCGTTGTGCGCGTTCTGGTTGTGCGTGAGCGCGTGCTGCGCGTGCGGCCCGTGCGCGTGCGCGTGCGCCAGCGTGGCGTGCGGTCGCAGGAGCAGGGACTGGGCGGAGACCAGCGGCGCGCCGGCGGCCGTCGGCCCGTTTGGGGCCGGCGTGGCGGTGCTGCCCTTGCTGTACACGGACTGCGATCTGGGTGCAATATAAATAAATATAAGTTTCTCACCTTTTTTACTGTTTATAATGAGTTAACATAAAAAGCGAAAGTATATCAGCCTAAGACGGCTAATTAGGTATCGGTACACTTGCACAATCATGCTTACTTACGCGTAATTCGCTTAAAAACGTCATCATCGTCTCTGCAAGCCATTAGCCATTTAATTTTAGTTATTTTATATAAGAACCATTAGCGTATTCAGAGGTACCACCGCGAATTGTTGTTAAGGTTTGGTACTTACATAAGTAGGTACGTATAATTGCTTGCGAATTGTGTTTGAAAATACATGATTGTGATGGAAACATAATTAGTAAAATTAGAAGAGCTTCCTTTTGAATACTCCGCCATTGACTCCTAGCTACCCATTCAGCCTGAATTGAATCCTTCGAAAATCATACGGCGCAAGTATATGTACTAAGTACTTATTAGGTAAGTCACGTAAATTGTGTCAGATAAAAAGCAACCAACATCACGCAACCACAACAATAATTACATGCTCGTTTGCTGTCCGGCTGACCTGTGTAGCGTGTGCCTGGCCGGCGGCGGCGACCGGCAATACAGGCTCTTCGTGCCCGAATACAGCGGCTCCGCATTATCTGGTCTGGGGACTGACGCTGCGCAGTACGTCGGCGCGTGTCTGTAGTGGGTGAACGCGGGCTTGTCGTCGTCGAGGTCGCGGGGGGAGGAGGCGCGGGAGGACGTGCGCGGGCGCCGCTGGCCCCACTCGTGCAGCAGCGCGCACGCCGCGCCGCCGCCCAGCCCGCCGACCCAGCTCACCCAGTGCGACTCCCAGCGGGAGAGGACAAAGGCTGGCCCGAGGGAGCGCGCTGGGTTCAGAGATGGCATCTGGAAATAAGATGAAAGACGTGTCATTTATGCCATGTAGTCATCGTTGGTAAGGACACAAATGTCATTTATTGACACACTTATGAGAAGGATAGGGTGTGTTAGGGTAAAACAAAAAGGCGCTACTGTAATGTCAACAGCGTAGGTAAGGTCGCCTTTGTAGTCAATCCGTGTAAAAAAACACTTGTCACCTGAACTAACGCTTCCTTTTTTATTGAAAGCCGAATTTGACTAAATTCCCGTTATTCGAATAAGCGAAACTTCACATGCTTATGAAGGTTGGATGACCATACAATGTTACGGTAACAAAGTACAGTCAGCGATAAAAGCTTGTATAAGTAATACAATTTTTGACAAAAACTTATTACTAAGTCAGTTGTCGATTTGCTAACATTGTACCTAATAGTGTCAATTAGCTGTCCATTTCTCTAACGACGGGCTCGAGTCGACAAGGACAACCCCCGTCTCGTGTAATTAGGTTAGTTACTCGATGGAACGCGGTCTCCTGTTCTAACGTAGCGCAGAAGTCAGGAATCCACTATGCGCCACAGTCATCTACTAAGACAAACGACAAATATGCAAATCGCTTGACTTCGCTTCATCGTTGCTGACATCGCACGTTTTATTGTCATGCGTCAGCAGCTACATGAGAGGGTCCCTACCGCGAAAATCGAGTCAAATCTTCATTAGTCGTATGCGTGACTTTCACTGGAATACGTAAATGCGATATAGAGAGATGTAGCAGGGCAGGATAAGAAGGCAATTTTCATTTGAGATGCTCATATAATAGGCTCTCGGAACTTAGTAAGAGCGTCTCAGTATAGTAGCGTATGTAGGTATTAGGTTGATTAAAGGATGAATTTCCTTTTTTAGGGTTCCGTAGTCAACTAGGAACCCTTATAGTTTGCTCTGTCTGTCTGTCCGTCCGTCCGTCCGTCCGTCCGCGGATAATCTCAGTGACTGTAAGTACTAGAAAGCTGTAATTTTGTACGAATATGTATATTGGTCACGCCAACAAAGTGGTAAAATAAAAAGTGGTTATAATTTATTTTTTAGAGTACCTCCCATACGCGTAAAGTGGGGGGTGTTTTTTTTATTTCGTTTCAACCTTAGAGCGTGGCATAGCATTGGATAGATAATTGTAAAATAATGAGGGTTTACTAAGACCAGTTTTTGATAAAGTTTATATTTTCAGAAATAATCGCTCCAGAAGTTTAAAAAAATGTGTCCCCCCCCCTCTAACTTTTGAACTATAAGTTAAAAAAATATGAAAAAAATTACTAAAGTAGAACCTAATAAGAACTTTCTTGGAAAATTATTTTGAACTTGATTCGTTAAATAGTTTTTGAAAAATTGTACTTACTGTAATAAAGGATCGAATGTGCTTAAGTTATCTAAGTCCACTTAGAGCGAATGTAAAAACTCCTATACCATACCTACCTATATGTTGAAGATAAAACAAATATGCCTACACAAAAGCATCTTTAGATTACTTCTGCGATCAGTACTGGCTAATTTAGTAGTAGTAGTAGTAGTAGAACACTTTATTGTACAAATGCAAGATAAACAAAAACTGGATAAAAAAGAAATATAAAGTTTGTACAAAGGCGAACTTATCCCTTTAAGGGATCTCTTCCAGTTAACCTTTGAGTAATTGAGGGAGAATTTGAGATGGCAGACACACGTACTGTACAACGCGGCAAAAAAAGAAAACCAAAAACTTCCTATTGCCAAATTATCCCTACTTACAAGACATATACTACACACCATAATATAAGAAAATACAATAAATATATACAACCATATACATACATACATAGATATACTTATAACACATAAATACAAAGTCAATAATAATAGTAAAAAAAAAAACAACAACAAAACAAAACCGCATACATCTTTAAGATGAAGAATCGTCACACAACCATAACTTGATTTGATTAATACCTTTAATTTAATTGCCTTTTAATTTAAATACCTTTAACGAAAAGAACGTCTCAGGATTCTTAAACATAGGATCCTTTTATAAAAATCAGAGCAAGATAGACGAGACGTCGATCGTTTTTTGTAGCATTGTATGTGGACAGATGTCCAAAACCATCAATATTAAAAAGTCAGTGATCGTATGACATTCATATGCACTTATTACTTTTTTTTATTGGACAGTCGTTGTAAAGCGACCAGCAGCTGTCCGTGTCCTTAGAGCACAAAAGCAGGTAGCGGGCGGAAAGAGAATGTCCTGTATAAAATGATATATGTCAATTGGACATTCATTGCGCTTGTGACCTTTTACCCGTGGGGGTGCACAAAGGATCTATTCAGAAACATGTGCCGCGATTTATCTCGGTGAGCTGTCTGTCATTTTGTACAATTGCACGTGTATCGAGGTATGTGGAATGTATTGATATTTTCTCCCGTGAAATGTGCTATTTAAACAGGTATGGGTTCCTATTGTACCTAATAATTAACTACCGCTTGCTGTGTATCACTAGTAAGTACTTCCACTAAACTGAAGAATGGCGGTCTAAGAGTGGAAACACGTCAGCGTTTTATCGGCACGGCGGCTCAGCTTTAGAATTTAAAAGGATTGCTCCTATACGTCCACTAAAGGTGTAAAAGACACGCGTCTGAGTCTTTATTCACTGTTAAGCTGTATCCAGATTATCTCGTCTTTAAACAGATACACTGAAAGGATATTGTCCCAGCCCAGCTGTGCTTCAAAGACGCAAAGTAAGCATCTGCCACTAGCCCAGAAAAATCTGACATTGAGATTCTGACATCTGTGTCACAATGTGTTGCACAGAGATCTGATTGAGGGAGACGGCGCTCCATGGCCACGAAGTAAGTCTCCGACACCAAGGCCGGTCAGCACCAGCTCGGCTCCGAGGCGATCCCACGCTCTACTAACAAGGTTACACTTACCGAGACAAATGTAGCTGCGCAGTAAGCAGCGCCGAGCAACGCGGGCGCCGCGCCTGTCCAGCGGCGTTCCATAGCCGCGAAGTAGGTCCCCGCCACCAGGCCGGACAGCACCAGCTCGGCTCCGAGGCGCTCCCACGCGCCGCCGGCGCTTGGCAACGCGGCCGCTAAGCTGCCGGCGTACCCGGGCACGCTTACACTGGAATAATAAAATGTTTACATTAAATATTAGATATTTTATTAAATACCAATAAATTATCAAATTAACCTTCAGATACGAGTAAAAATAAAATTTTAAAAGTAAACTTATACATAAAGTTAAACACTTTAGAAATTCACCGCGTTTATTAACACCATGACCCATGACCCTACTTTTCGAGCCCTTTACAGCACTCGTTTTCACAGGGTTTAGATAATAGTCTCAAACCATTCCGTTCTTTGATTTAAATGAACAACAATCGAGAAAATAGAAGACAATATAATATTTAAGCATATAAACTTGATCTGTTTCAACAAAAAGTTGTATTGGTAATTTCCCATATCTCTTGCCATATCGGAACCTCTAAGTTGGTTCGGATGGAAATTGTGGTACCTACTAAGCAATGAAGTTTGTACTTAGAAATCTTAGAATACGAATATATGCGTCTTGCCAGTCCAAGAGATTGCATATACCCCAGAAATTCGCCGGCTCGGCTGGCGGCGGCGGCCTGGAAAAATTATCCATGTAAAGACCGAATTCACATGATGATAAAACATAAAGCAACTCTCTCTTGTAAAAACAACGTAAGCATTACCTTACTAACCTAACTTTAGATGTTAATATTCTTGGACGGCGCGCGGCGTTTATAATAGCATATTATAAAATAAAACTACCTATCGTTTCAGTCTTAATAATAACACTGCAGGCTCTCGGCCTGAAATATCTCGAAAGCCATCGCTAATTTATTGTTTGCACAGGTAATTATCGCGTTAAAAATTGCATGGGCAGTTCATGAATCCATTCATTCATAAATTGCAAAATGTATACGCATGTGTACCTGTACCATTATGCACTTAACAGGCTTTATTTTTATCACAGCAACCAATCTGGTTGCTACGTATTCTAATTCTTCAACACATAAGTACCTACATAAGTATAATGTATCACTAGATAGTATAAAACAAAGTCGCTTCCCGCTTTCCCGCTTCATCCTGCCTGTACGAGTATGTATCTATCTAAACTAAAACTTCGCAACGAGTTTTGATGCAGCTTTATATAATATATAGGTATAGAGAGTGATTCAAACGGAAGGTTTTTATGTATAATTATAACCCGTGCGAAGCCGGGGCGGGTCGCTAGTATTTTCTAATTTAACTTTAATAAAAAAAAATTACCGACGTAAAATTACTTTTGACTTAACACTTTAAGGGACATTATGCCTATAGGCGTCCGCCATGTAGGTAAACGACGGTTAATTGAAAGTACATAGTGTCCTCAACGTGTATATGTATTGCAAATATATTAAAACTTTGTACTCTTTTTCTTTATCTTCCAGACATCATGTTAACCTAAATTATTATATGTAATAGAGTCGGCGTTTTAGAGACTGACAGACAACGCACAACATAAGCGGTTGAAGGTAGAATTATGAAGTCTGGCACATAAAATCTTCAAATATTACGGAGCTCCACTACTAAAAGAGTTTTGGAATTCATCTTCTAACTTATAAGGCTTATGCTTTAACGACTTTTGCTTAGACGAAGTTCCCCGGGCGAAGTCTATAATATAATAAGAAAATAATAAGAACTGTTGAAAGCATCATAAATAGCAACTATTTATTTTATCAAGGCACGAAAACCCTGGCAAACGGCAGCCGGCAGCGGACTCATTGCTATGCGCGGCGCGCCACCAGTAAGATTTACGTATTTTCCCTATTTTATTTACTGTGTTTTTAGTTTACCCCAAACTATTTACTGGGGACGACGCCAGCTTTTGTTTAGGATAATCAATAATGCCAACAATGCCTTCAATCCTATTATCTCATGGCGAATCAAAGTCCTTTTACTAAAAAAGAGATGAGATAATAATGACTTATCTCCTATGGTAACTCTGTTAATATGATTCCTAACTTAATACTGGTAAAATCTCAAAGGCTACGCTGGTGCACAATTTTTATCAGCTATTTTTCAAGAGTATTTTTGGTGCTCTTAAAACTTGTGGTGTGTATGACATGCCGGTTAAGTCAAGTGGCAATCTGCATGCTGAGCGTTTGTTTTAATTTGCATAAAGTTAAACTTCCGCTGTAAATGGCATCGCGGTTCCTGCCTAAAGCGAAACAATAAGAACGACCAGTCTAACTGTTAATGACTTCTGCATTTTAGATATATTTAAAAAATATATACTTACATAAACTTGGCGGAGCACATAAAATAATAAATATTAATACGTGTTTATGAATTTTAAGATAAGATAAGATAAGAAGAGATAAGATAATATTTTCTTGTTTAACTGTGTATGTATATGTAGGTATTATGTAATATATCTAGGTAAAGATCGTCGTTTCTAAAGCTCGAGTCGGACTAAGCAGGTCGTCGTTTTGTGTAAGATATACCTACTCACCTATATTTTTAATATACTTAAATGTCACCTTTGTTTATAGCTTGATTTTCGCAATATTAAGAACGTTCTTTGGTCATTATTTTCCATTAATAGTAAATAATAAAATAAATAAAAATAAAATTCATTTATTTCGGAAGACCAAGTTCCATAGAAATATTATCATTAAATCTATATTACAATTAAAATTACAATTAACATGATAAAAAAAAAACATGATAAAAAAAAACATAATTAAAAAAAAAATAACATGATAAAAATTAAAATTTATATTAAAATACAATAAAAAATTGCTTTCCTAATAGTCCCCAATGCAATATTGTAATTTGCAAAGTTGTCGTCAAATTCTTGATTATGTTATAAAGTTTGGACCGGACGTTTGGAAAATGCTTCAAAGTAACATAATCAATCATCTTTAGGTAGTTAGTAAATGTAGAGGGGGCAGTTTATATTCATGTATATCTTATTAATTCTAACATTGCTGAAGATGTTTAATAGGTATAACATATTAGTGTACATTTAACCAACTGGGACCCACTCTATAACCTTGTCAAAATGACAAGCAGTAAGAGCTTTATTACAATCTGATTTATAGAGTCACTAATACGGCATAGTCCCAGGACTATGGTGGAGTGGGGTTCCAATTGGTTGACTTTACGCTAAGCCGGATTTACGAATGGAAACTACGAAGGTAATTTCAAAACGCAAACCAAGACACTGTAACTAGCTTGCCAGTGAAAGTTTAATGTTGTGGAAGTAGACAATTCGCATCGAATGCACAGGTTTACACCCAAGTAGCCAGCCAAGCGAGTAGTATCTTCGCAAAAGGATATATATTTTCTTTAATTCTGCGAAATTCAACCTTAAGTTCTGATGCATAATGTCAAATTTCAAAGAACCAGAAACGGAGATATGACAAGTGGTGTTAGTTTTCATGTGTCGTGGTGTACTGAAGCACTTAGTGCAGAAAGTAGTTATAGTGAAAAAGGGTTAAGAGCTTTTGCTCACTGTTCATTTTAGTTTTTTTTCTTCGTATGTAATGTACCTCCTAACTACGTTAGTTTCGAATTTTGTGTGCAAATTTCATAAAAAATTATGCAAGTGCGCAATGCAGTTCTTATACTAGTTAGGTACTTACCTACTTACAAAAAACTTTTGATATGTAATGTTAAAACAAGTCGGTTAATTTGGTCAGTACCGGCAGGTGTCCATAGAACTCGACTTCCACCGATTTGCCTATTTTTATTTTTTTGTTCTTACGAAAAATGTAAATATGTTTCCTTACAGCAAAAGCAGTTATCTCAAACTTTCGGCAGCCTCTACCTACCTACTTATGTCACCTGGAGGGCCTTAATAAATATTTCAACCCGTGTTAAACAAGTATCTAAGTATTAGGCAGGCAAATATGAATTTAGTGACTGAATTGTATCAATATCAACATCAACTATCAACATATAGTACTCAAGAAAGGATGCGTGACATTGGCATGTTTGTGGTGTCAAGTGGGATCAACATCTGCCCGGATGTCATTGACATTGCGAGCTCACAACACACATATGTATACATACAAACGATCTTAATGAATACTGAATACCCAAGAGGTTACAAGAATGGATTATCACATGCTTTTATTTTTAACTCTATGAATAACTGGTGGGTGAGATTTTATTCATTAGTGCTGACGTTTTAAGCCAACACATGTTTTACTTCCCGTTAGTTTTATGGAACCCACATTTTAAAACAACCTATTTTATCTATAACTTTAATGTCTATTATTTAAGGGTTAAAATACAATAGTCCACAGACTTGATATAAAAAATCGGGAAGTACCAATACGACAAACTTTTTTGCTTAGCTCGGCAGAATACCTAAACGTTTTATTAAACAGACGTTTTGATGATTGATATTTATGTGAATAGTTATTGTTCAAAGATCTCACGTCATTAATTATACAAAAAACAATAGACAATACAATACAACAATACAATACAATAACTCTTTATTGCACCTCAAAACAACAAAAATAACACAAACTGGTATAGATTACACATGAAAAAGAGGCAAACAACAGGCGGTCTTATCGCTAATGAGCGATCTCTTCCAGACAACCTTTGGGTAGAGGAGACACTACACTAAGAAAAGTATACATACAGTAGGTGGTGCAAAACTGGAAAAAGTATTATGTGAGAACCAAAATATATGACATAAACAGAAAAAACAAATCTACAAAAAAAAAGAAAACAAACACACACACAATTACATATACATACATATATATATGTTCATACCAAAATACATAAATATATAAATACATATATACAAATACAAACTAATTAAGCGAAATGATGATAGCAGATTACTGATTTTACACAGTCAAATTAAAGGAAAACAAAAGTTACATGAACAGGAACTAAGGAAGTGATAAATAGTGCTTTTTAAGGAGAGATTTGAAAGAAGCAACAGATTCAGCACGCCTTATATCAAGAGGGAGAGAGTTCCACAGCCGGGTTGCTTGAAAAGTGAAAGAAGTATTATAAAATAGACATATTTATTAATGCAATTAAAGTCGCCATTAGATATAGCAGAACGACCAAAGTGCTGACAAACAGGAGGCCTATTCGAACGTGCTAAACTGACATTTGACATATCCCCTTCATATTCTCTCATGTCATAGGTACTGATCATTTCCAAGGAAGTTCGCTTCGAAATGTCACTTAAACACGTTCGAATAGGTCTCCATTGGCATTGATATCTTTGAACATCTAGGCTGTAACTATATATATGATGACAACTACACCGGACCGACGGGCGCTGATCGCTAAAACAGGCCAATTACAACAGGCCAAGCTATACCGAAGCAATGGAAATAACGCGATAGGTAAATACATGCTAGTTTCAGGTCAAAGATAGACATAAAACATATGACTGTCGTAATGACAACATCTGCTCCAGTTGCACTAGATTTTAGTGCAGTGAAACGTCACAATTGACACAAATAAAGCGGTCCATAAAGTGAGCGGCGGGAAACAAAGGCAAACGAGGCGAAGTTGCCGTCGACTGCACAAAGACAACTTGATACTTCGACGGTTATTGCGATGCGGAGACAAAAGACAGTGCTGTAGATTTATAGGATTTGTGGCCTTTCGGCTCGGGGTAGAGATACTGAAAAGAGAAACTGATACATAGCAGCGGGCCGGTCGCGTAATCTTCAACAACTAAAATGTGGATGTAGGTGGGCCATTCTCCTTTTTTACCGACAATCAAAACGCAATCTTCTCGATATTTTTCAGATTTTTGATCATGTGTAAAATGATACCGGTAAAAATTATTATAAAATAAAACATATGTGTTTAAAGTAGACTATTTGATAGTAGGTAAGAAGTTTCATGTCGGTAAGGTATTTTTCTTTTCAGGGGTTCTTTAGTGGCATTCCGGCCACTCTGTCACGGCGTTTTGAGTTAAATACTGAAGGTGGGTTAATTAACTATTTCATGTGACTAGTTGCCATGGTTACGGTCTCCTAAGTCACTTTTAAAATCACGGTTTTATGGCATTCAAATCCACAAAACATGAATATTTTTGCTGGTTATATTCCCTTTACATGATGGTCCATGTTAGTAGAATATACTACAACGTATCTTCTAAATAACTGTGCTGCATTTGTCCCCTGGATGACGGGACAGAATTACAACAAGAAGTAGTTTATTCACCGAGGTACGTTTACAATCACTCACCAGGGAAATAACAAGTATATTGTACTGATTAGCAAGCTGAAGTGGCAATGGGCACTATGGGCAGGCCACATTGCATGCAGAGCAGATGGCCGATGGGGTCAAAAAGTGCTCGGGTGGAGACCACGGCTAGGACGTCCACCGACAAGATGGACAGATGACCTTATGAAGGTCACCGGGAGACGCTGGATGCAGGTCGCTTCCAACCGGTACATATGGAAGTCCAAAGGGGAGGCCTATGTTCAGCAGTGGTCGTCTTATGGCTGATATGATGACTGTACTGATAAGCTAATTAAAAATTTTGCTACCAAAAAAAATCTAAATCAGACAGTTTTCAACGTGGAGAACAGCCCGGGTAATATTTTAATTGCTTAGAATATCTTGATGAATTTAACACATTGTATAATTACTCGAATATTATACAAAGCCTCGTATGAAATATGTGACAGATCCCCTACGCTACTTTACGCCAAATAAAATAAGATCAAACACTACAGCCGAGAATTCGTAAAAAGAGAAATCTAAAGGAGTCTCGCGGAGACAGCTCGTGACGAGAATATAAAGAGCGAGAAAACGCTCGAAGCGAATGCAGACGACAGTGTGCTTGCCACGAGTTGTACGTAGCCACGAGTCGATAGCGACTGCGCGTTTAATATTTGCAACTTGCTCCCACCGAGCTTGTGTGCGTACCATGAGTTGCATTCGATTGTGACTGCGGTATTCGACAGTATGTACGTCTCGCTCCTGCGAGTGTAGTGGTAGGAGCGAAACGGGCATACTTTACTCGTGGTACGCACACAGGTCAATCAGTTGCAAAACTAACGTTTTTGCTTATTTGTGTACGTAGTCGTGAAAAATGGTCTTACACGAAAAGTTTTTGTGAGCCTGTGCACAAATTTCATTGGAGGATGGTTGCGCACAGATAATTGGTCACTGCAAGCAGGATGCGCCTTAAGGGTGTCGATGCGACGCAGTCCATGAATGTACACACCGGGAAATCCATTATATCAGCTACGGTGTAGCACTACCAGAATCGTGTGCTTACCATGAGTTGTACGTGGCCGTATTCGATAGCGACTGTGGTCTTCGGGGTATGTGCGTCTCGCTGCCACAGTAATGGTAGGAGCGATACGGACATATTTAAGAAGTTCAACAGCGTTTACAGTGAATGACATACAATAAACATATATACTTATAAGCAAAGCATACTTTCGAACACAGTTGCGTGTAATTCACACACTTTGCTAATGACGAAGCTAGTTCGAGTCTATCGCTACGACAGCTACGCGCTACGCTTTTCGTAGCCGTTGAAACTCTACGCGTTATATATATCTGTAGTGATGAAGAAAATTCACGTAAAAGTGTCTGAATATTGAAGTGAACAATACGTTATAAATTGAAAATAGATATCATATACCAACACCATCGGAGGCCAAGCCAAACTATGATTTAATTGATACTTAACTATCGATTACCTCATAATTAGGAGACTTCAATCAAATTAATTTAACGTTAATTTCGTTAAGTCTAGTATGAATTAATAGCTTATCATTCACTGAAACCGTAAGAGTCATCCTGCTCACGTCTTATGAATCATCCTGTATAATAGTGTTGTTTTAACAAAAAGTTAAACAATTCGTTTTCAATATGACATTTTTATACTTGGAGGGACTTACTCATTGGCAGCTTGAGCGAGTTTAAGTACAGTCACCTGCAATAGTATCTTCTGCTATGACTGCTATGTAGGCCGCAAAAACATCTGACACAATTTTATTTGTACAACTATAAAAGCTTCACATATTTTTTCAGCCTCCTTTGCGGATGATACTTGCAGGTGACTTTACATACTTTTTACGATATAATCATTGAATCAAAAACATGGGTCAGAATAACCTCAACGAACAATTTTGCATTAATGATGATACAAACGATATCGCAAAAATGGCAGGTCACCCTGATACCGGAGGTAGGTCGACCCGAGAGGACCCGAACCACCTCATGATGACCTTAGTAAAAGTTGGATCGTTTGCGAGATATTGCCAACTTAAGTTTTTTTTAACTTGCCCGTTTTTTTATCTTAGTGCCATCATTTGCTTAGGTTGCTCTTCAACTACATTTTTTTATTAGAACTCTATGAGAAATACTTAAATTTAATAATACAAGTAATATTTTGTTGAAAACGAATGTGGGTTGCGAATGAAACACAATTGACCAATCCAGTTCTTGAATTCTATACCTATATAAGATATAAGGGCATTTTCTGAAAAAAAGTGCACCATTTTAAAGAAAATGGGTTCGCGATTTTCCATGCAAAAATAAATTGTTAGTTTTGTAACGGCCCATACAAAATGTATGAAAAAATGCGTTCCGAAACTGACCAAAAGAAAGGGACACGCTTTTTTTTAAATCAATAGTAGGTACTCGTGATTCTGGTTATAAAAAACCCAAAACATCCTACACTTTCAAAAAAAAGGAAATTATACACTTTTTTTTTTAAATGCCCATAATGCAAAATATGTGGCTAAACAAACTTCAGTTTATAAAACCATACAAATTAGTTATAGTTCTCGTATCGCAAAATTGCGGTAAAGTTATAAATGTGTTGTTGCAAATTGAATCGCTGTTTGTATTTGCTTACCTGACCTTACTTATAGTTTCCACAAATAACTAATACCTATTAAATTTTCGCTAGCTAGAACAGTTGGATCAATTAGGAAATATGCTATGAAAGTTAAAGAAACATTTTCCAGTTACAATTTTTTTATAGTTCTGTAGGTACTGTTGTACGAGTAGGTACTCGGAGTTGGAATTAAGGCCGAGTACGCATATTTTTATCCAAAAATCACAACTATATTTAGACCTTGACTGTGCAGTTGCCATCAGTTATATCAGAGCGACCAAGGTGCTCAAATATATCTCAACACGACTCTAACGGTTTGACAATAGACGCGTGCCCGCTATATTGGCCGCTTCATATATCTTACGACGACTGTACGTAGGTTCGTAAAACCCGTGTAGAAAATTCAATTTCCCATTTATCACAGCATAGTTTTAAACAAAGCAAAGCGTTCAGTGAACCAGACAGGCCATCGAGCACCCGCTCAAAGCGGAAATGACCTAATTACAAAGCGACGCTTTCGGCGATACGCCGGTTATCACGCGAAGGCGTTTTTCGCGACGCAAAGAGAAACAAATCGAATGTCAAATTAACTCCCGCTTCGCTTTTGAGTGGCGTGTTTTTAATTGAGTTAGGCAAAAAATGCCCGCGAGGACGGCACGTTAGCTTTATTGCTTTCTTGAGCGCATTGGAAGATCAAAACGCAAATAAATTATATGTTTGCGATTTGATGGCCGCTCGGCCACTAGAAGATGGCGGGGTAGGGTGTCAGACTTTTAACCCGAAGGAAATGAAATGAAATGAATGAAATTTTTTTTATACTACGACGGTGACAAACAAGCATACGGCCCGCCTGATGGTAAGCGGTCACCGTAGCCTATGGACGCCTGCAACTCCAGGGGAGTTACACGCGCGTTGTCGACCCTTTAAAAAAGGAGGATTCGCTGAAATGAAAATGAAATGAAATATCATTTGATATTAACCAGATGCTTTTCGCGAAGAAATTCAAAGGGGTATAGGTGTGAAGCTCCAACCTGCTTTGGGCCAGCGTGGGGACTATAGTAGTGTTGGGTGTAAAATGAGTTTGAGTTAGTACCTCATTTTCTGAAATGAGTACAATGCCATACCTCGTTTGAGGTGAGGTACTCACAAATTTGCAGCTACACAACATCGACTTATCGGCAATAAAAATAGATAATACTTAGTAAAAGCTATGGGAAAAATTTGAGCTGTGACCAATTTTGAGGCGTGTGACATAGTTTGAGGTGTATGACAATATGAGCTGACATTGAGACGTGTGATGAATTTTCAGGTGCATGACAAATTAAGGTACGGGACAACATTTTTGAAGTGTTACATTTTCGCGATTTGAGGTAGTGTGACAAACGAGCAATATGAGTGGTACAAATGAGGTGCCTCACTAGTGAGTAACCCAACACTAGATTATAGCCCAACCCCCCACGATTGAGAGGAGGCCTGTGCCCAGGAGTGGTATATGCTGTGTGTATAAGCTGGATTATTATTATAAGTTTTCTCACGCTAATTTTTAAAAACTCGCGAGATGCTCTGTCAGCAATATTAAATTAAGTTGAAACTCTTAAAGACGAATGATTAACGGCGGATACCTAATGTGCGGTTATCAGAATTTAATTTTCTGCTTGCATTGGACCGATTTTATGAGATTAGAAAAGTAAATTTCTTCGTAATTTTTACAATGACGTAATTAATTTGGTTCCTTCCTTTACTCAACTTTAAACAAAAGACTTGGTCGTTTGAATTGGTTTCCTAGGAGGATAATATGACGTAATAAATTCAGAAGAGTTTTTGTAAAAATAGTAGATAGTATAATAAAAACATTTTTATTATACTATCTTTGTTTACTGTCATCCTTCTTTATTTCATTAAGAAAAAATACAGAATAAAAACAAAATGCTAAATTGAATACGATAACGATCAGCCTCGTTATTGAATCTGTTAATTTTATTAAAAAAATACCAATACATTCTAAATGCGAGTTTAATGTCAGAAATACGGCAAATATCCAAATGGTTTCATATAAATCAGTAAAAAGATTTTATTGTAGTGATAACATATACTTCAGCAAAATTTCAATTCAAGGCTGACTTTGTTAGTAAAATGTTTTTAGGCGGGGAGTCTAATCATATTTGACAAAATATTTGTGTAGTAAAATATGTCAAAAAAAGGTAAAAGAGAAATTTTAACTGAAATAAATACCATATAAACTTATTTTAGTTAACGATGTCAATTTTATAAAAAACTTTTTATCAAGCGGACGTTAATTTTCCACTGTAGCACAAAGCTACAATTTACCCCTATAATTTAATTGCCATAACAGCATTAAATTATCTTTAAACTACTTACCATTTAGCTCTTATCATGTGCATAAAAAAACTGCAAAATACGTACAAAAGTCTGCGCCCGAAATTTGGTCCGCTGCCAGCGACATTATTACCTTTTTAAATATAAGTGTCCACAACATGCAAATGCTGCACCTGTGTTAGAAAAACAAATTCATACGTGACGTTATACGAGCTAAAATATGCCTTTTGTGGATGGAGTAAGACTCATGTTAAAATAGAGATAATTTTGTCGACTAATCTTATTTGAAAACGCAAACTCGTTAGATCTAACGCCCTTCCTAGCGGAACCACATTACTATAAACCGTGAATAAGGCGATAATAGACTTTATATCCACAGTTTTAGGATTTGAAAAACGCATTCGGGCAGTTTTGTATGCACGTGTGTCAAATTCGGGTTTATTTATGCAAGCTTTTTTGGGATTATTCGTAATTTTGGGGTAAATTAGATCTAAGCTGAGATAAGGGAGTTTTTTGGGCCAAATCTGCTCTCGCTTTATTTGCTAGTTAGTTTTCGGTTGCTTAAATTCGTTTTTTATTTGAACATCCAAATGGTTTACCGATTAGAATTAGATAATAATGAAGTACATGCGATTTAAAAAAGGGATATTCTTTATTATATATAGAAAGCATTTCAGATAATATACATTTTTAAGGTACTTTTATATAATGTACCTACTTATGAAATCATATTAGATAAGTAGGTACTTATAACAAGATTATATGCTGCTATAAATACTATAATAATATACGAGTATATTATATTTAGTTCAATTTAATTTTGTGTTGGATTTTCGACAGTACTCAAACACTATTTCAGGTTGGCAGAATAACGTTACCTGACCAAAAAAATGGGCGTAAAAAAAATAAAAATGGCTAATTGTAGTACCAAGTTACATACAATTCACAAGACTTATCCTCTCATTTCATTCACGACTAGATAATGCAATTTATTTCCCCGATAATATGCTATTCTAAGTACACAAAAACCCTCGTCTATATTCGATATTCAAACTCCGTCCAGATTATCTGCATAATTTATGCGTTAGGGTCAAGTGGGCAAAAATGGAACACTAGAAGCTGGGGGCATATTAGCCCCTAACATCATAATGTGACATGAACATGAAGATTTTTGTGACATGTGACGTTGTGTTGTTAAAGTAATGAAGCGTGTCACTGAATGGCCAGCAAATTGGTGCACATTCGCACCTTATGTCATGGTGACCGGCTAGTTTTTTGGCCATTGTCATATTTGTTGCGTTTGCTTTATCACGAGTATGACAATGACCGCATTAGGAGTTTTTTGGGCGATTGGCGATTGTTTTATTAATCTGACCAATAATGCCCTTTTCTATTTTTCGGACGCTGTTTATATGGTGGGCGTTATTGTGCAAATCATACTTTAGTAAAAAAAAACCACACGTCTATTAGATACCTAATTTATGTATTATACAATACAATACAATACAATACTCTTTATTGCACACCTCACACAGATGAAATACAGTTACAAGAGAAAATAATAATACAGAACAGTAACAGTAAGGGGTAACAACAGGCGGTCTTATCGCTAAAGAGCGATCTCTTCCAGACAACCTTTGGGTAGTGGAGTACAGATCAAATGAAAAAATGTATTAGGTGGCACAGAGATTAACAAAAGCACACAAACAACACACACAATAAATATACATACCAAAATAATAATACGATAAAACATACATACATACATAAACATACATACATAATAAATACATACGTAAACATACATACATAATATATATATACATAACGATGAGTGAAGAAGAGAAACGACAGTGTCAAAGAAGAAAAGCTAAGGAAGAGACAGATAGTATTCCTTGAGTTTCAACTTAAAGGCAGTTATAGTTTGAGCACGTCTTACGTCAAGGGGAAGAGAGTTCCACAGTTTAACAGCCTGGAAAGTAAACGAAGAATTAAAAAACTTAGTAGAAGAAGAAGGAACGGATAGTATATATATATATAGGCAAATATTTATGTCGTTTATTGCGTACTTAAACAATATAAAAATGTAAATTATTGACTATTAATAAGCTATCTTAAAAATAAAAATATAACTAACTGAAAAAAACTACCTATAAATAAATAAAAAGAAAACCTACCTTAAAAATAAAAAAACTACTAAATGTGCACTACATGTGAATAAAAAAATAAAATAGGTAATTATTATATATATACAATAAAATATTCATTGTACAGAAACAATTAATAAAATATGTTAGTAAATTGTATAAACTAATCGAAATCATCGAAAACATCGAATAATCGCTATATTTTTAACATTAACCTCGAATAAAGGTTAATAAGCTATTCAGTAGAATATACTGCTTTATTAAAATAAAATTAGCAATTTTAAAATCGTGTATTACATATTTGTTCACACGATTTTATTAAAATAAGTAGTAATTCTATTTTTATTTTGTATTTCTTAATCAAACTTTATTTTAAGGCGAGTAACTATTATTTTTTATAAAAAGTATTGACTAAAAAAAATGTTTTATTTATTGCATATTTCCACAATCAAAGCAGGAAGACATTTAATACAAAAGTAATTCCAGCCATATGCAGCTTTCTAATAGCATCAGCCATAAACGGGACATAAAAAACCCACATCCGTCCCCCTCGGTAACGAGAGAACAATTACATTTAATTTACCGTCGCATTTTTAAAGTGATCCGCTGTTCCCGCACCTCCCCGCGCCATTAAACATCCTTTACTTATTTTTATTGCACTCATCAATGCCTTTATTACTTTCGAATTAAAGTTCAATCTCGTACGAACTAGGTGCATCAGTAGATAAAAACCCATATCTCTTTGTGACGCGTAATCCACCGCGACATTTGTTAAAAATATGTTCGAGAGGGTATCGCAAACTGTTTGAAAACCCTAAAAATTCAATTGTCCCGAAGTGCCACTTGTAATCTGGCCATTTAAAAGTGATTAGGATCAAGGACATTGAACCTTATGAGGATGAAAATATGGGTGAGGTTTAAGAGCTTATCAAAGCGGCTAATATATGACGGAACAAGTGCGGGCGTTATAATTTATTTTTTATTTCATGTTTTTTATTTACAATTGAATAGGTAGTAATGATGATCCATTTCATGGTTGAATTTTAGTTGGATTCGTATTTTATTGTTCGGCCTTCAAGTACTTACATTTAATATCTTCTTGCTCAGCTACAAGTGCCCAGCCCTGGGCACTGCGGGCCTTGGTCACTTTTTCTGTAGTTTATGACATCTCTTTCAATTTATTATACAAGTTGAATGTTAAGTGACTTTAAACAATCTAATTTCCTCCACAAAAGAATATTAAAACAAAAATAACGACAGCAAAAAAATTCATGAAGCAAAAAGTGAAGTGAGCCGTTAGGTAAAATAATATTTCCAGATAAAAATATTATTCCAACCATTTGAGAAAGCAACAATAGCCGGCGAAATATAGACGTCAAATATTTCGCAGCAATAATCCTTTTTTGGCCACAAAAAGGACAAAAACGGCACAGCGGGCGTGCCCTTTGCCCTTTGAACCATAAAAAAACAACGGTGTTTTAATAGTTAACCCTTTGACACAAATGTCAGTGAGAAACTGCGAATCCTAATCAAAGCTGACTTAGAATCACTGCATTTTGAGTCTTCTGGAAAGCAAGCAAGGTTTGTATTTGGTACAGGATGAGAATAGTTATTTGTTTGTTTAGGCGTGAATGCATTCGAGTGTCTGAAGGGACGAATGTGAGCATTACTCGAATTGTCGCGATATATTTTAGCGCCATATGGTGTTGTTATTTGCGGGTTATACTGTGGGTTGCCACTTGTTATAATGCGATATGTTCTGTGGATCATCTGAACATTTATCGCCTATAAAACATTCGATGCGTCTGGTAGTATCTAGGAGCATTTATTATATAATAAAGTACCTACTAAACATGTGAAACTTGTAAAATTATTTCAGCTAAATTAATTTAGATATACAGTTATCTAATCTCATAATAATTAGAGCAAATATCGCGTTTTTTTGGCTTGAACCGGAAGAACAAAAAAAAATCCACCTGATATTAGCAGAACTAGGTAGGTAGGTAGTAGGGACTGTAGGGACAGTTTCTCCTTCTCTGCACACAAATTATTAGTTGCACAAAGAAATAAAACAGCCACATAGAGTAGACCGAGGTCAATTGGGTCACAGGGTGGATTGGATCAAGATGCGATTCGGCGACTTATCCATGGGCAGTAACTCTGACGGCCTGCGTGGAGAACAAAACCATTACGTGATACTAATTGCCTGGCTGTATCTAGCCGCAATCTTTCAGATTTGGCAGCAATATTCTTTCAATCCAATTCGCCTAGGTCTACATAATTAAGTTTAATCCAAAGGCGGATACCCCACCATAAGTCTATTTAAAAAAATAACATTAGGTTCCAAAACCTTAAACTTTCTGTAACAGGTCGGACAAGCTAAGTTAGCATCGACTTTGATATAAGAGACGGCGCACGTTTAAACTAAACATCAAACTTCTATGAAATTATGATGTTTACTTCACACTTCAAAGTCTGTGCTATCAAATTCTGTGACAAACTTAGCTAAGTCGGACTCTATATTCATGACTTTCATATAACTTTTCCATCCATATCCGCTGTCGTCTCCATCAGACCCCAAACTTCGCAAGTCAATTCTCTTGAACACGTCACACGTCTCGAAGACTCAATAAATCAATGCTTTATCCCCAAAATCACATTAAGCGAGATCACACTAACTTCTTTAAATTATCTGCAAAGGGAAGTTACCAAGTCGTTACAAACAATGGAGCTCTATAGCTTAAATACCACCGTCGTTCACTAACGTTCTAAATACCAAATATCAGCATTGCATTGTATACTTTAAGTTGATTGTCACAAGGTTTAATTTTCTTTGGTATGTTATATGTATGTTGGGTATATTATTAAGTTCATTCAATGATGACTTGAGGTTTGGAGCTGAGTCGTTCGTCTCGCAAGGCGATTAGTGGTTGAGGACCCCTAAATTGAATGTTTGGAGGTTTGTATCAAGTTACTGTTTCACTTTAAAGTTATACGTGGAAATAAACGTGTTAAAATGGTAATTTATAACCGCATACCTAAGTGTTTAGTTAAACTTTTTATTTAAATTTTAACAAAGAATGAACTAGAGAGAATCCAGAGGCCACAGCAGGGACCGGAAAACCCCTCTTTAGGCTTAACCCTATCAAGTTGGTTACCTAATCATATCTGTTACACAATGATACTGTAACAGCAACATTCACTAACCGAATCCAAACGGTAAGCGAAATGTTGCTGTAACAGTAACCATAACCCGGTTAACTGCAAAACCCAATCCCGATAGGGTTTTTGTTTGGGGTTTTGTGTCGGTTACTGTTAACCTTATTATAACAAACGAGTATACTCTTTACGTATAAGTAAATTAGATTCAATATCTAATAACAGTAGAGGCTGACATCGGTAAAGACAATTCCGTGTCAACAGTGAACGATAGAAATGTCGTAAAGGACATATAAAAACCTCGTACTTAGGACATTTTGTATCTTGCACTGTTTTTTGGGTCCAACAGGTAGAATAACCCAGGTTTGTTTAAAATAACCTTATGAAAAACCCGGGTTATGGTAACCGGTTCCGGTCCCTGGGCCACAGTGGTCAAATTGTTATCATTCAGACGTCTAAATCTCAATATTGATAACAACTAGGTATCTGATATTAAAACTTCAACATATTTCCTTTAAACTGGTAAACGTGAAAACATGATTTTTAACAGAAGTCTTGATACTTTTATTTTTCAAACACAGGTCCTTTTTACATGTTTTTGGTCAGAAATTTATAAATATGACTTTCAGTTAAATAGTTGAGTAATAACTAGTTCTTTAATCTGGTAAAAGCTTTTATTTACAAATATTGTAGTTTAGGTGTAAACAGCAATTATCGGATTACACAGTTTATTATAACGAGCCCGCCTTTTCATTTATCGCGTGCTCTTGCAATTAGATCTAACCCGCTCTCTTTTGCTCGAGCATGTAGACTCTTAGGTGTGCGGTTAACAATGTAGTTTTACTTTTTATATTAGCAGATGTTGATATGTATTGTAGTATTACATTAATGCGTAATTATATCTCACTCTTTTCATTATATCTTGTCGCGGTTGACAGCTGACGGTTCATTTTACGTAAAGGTGAGATGGGGAAAGTTGAAGAACGGGCAAGCACAAACGATTTATTATCTTTCCCTTACATTACAAATTGTAACTTACAATTGTTATAATACTTTAGAAGTGTGAGTCAGAAAAATAAAATTAAGCGAGGCGACTCTTCCACGGAAAATAATTATTAAAACTACTTACTTACTTACTTTAATACTGCTGATATTTTTCTTAGATATTTCTTAAACATAATATAATAAGATGTAGATAACATTATATTTATTGCATCCATTTTAGCTTAGCTACGGTCGAATAATCGATTACGTACCTCCTGAGGCATGTGAAGTAAGAAATGTCTCAGATCTCGTGTAATTCTCGTCCGAAGCAAAGCTGACGTCGACAAACATATGATCGGAGGCTTTCTTATTTAAGGGCCCAGGTCTGTAGTACTAGTACACTATTTTTCTGCTCGACTCAGTCGGCAAGCCTGCAATTGCCTGCTTGCCGGCCGGAGACGGAGGGCAGACAATGTATGTTATTATAACGTATATATGTAAAACCAAATTAACGTTAAATAACTTGCAGAATAAACTAAGACTGTTACGTGTCCAATACTAACATGTAAATAACTAATTTCAGTACTCCAAAATGTTTACTTATAAATCCTGCACGATGCCGATGTTTGTGCAGGTTTTAATAACATGTTGGCAAACAAATATATTTGCCCCGGGCATCACAGTCCACAACACGACCGTAAAATACAAACAGCGATTTTTACAAGCGACAAAACCGCACTTATACAAAGAAAGTAGGCTATTAAAATTTATATTGCGTCATAAAAAAGAGCATTACATTTTCTACAGTGTAGGTATATTTTAAAACTTAAAGACATACATATTTTTTTAATAAACCACCTAAAGGCCGACTAAGCTAAGTTTTCATCGATTTTGATAGCACAACGTGAAATGATCACAGAAGTTTGACGTTTCAAGATGCAAAGCGGATAGCCTGATACATGCTGGATAAGACATTAGTTTGTCAGCATTTTATGACAATTTCTGATAATTTTAAACAGTTATCCACATTTGACGTGCCACATTCGTGGATAACCATTTTTAGCCTGCTGGTTTAATAAACATCTGGGTTACACAAAACAGTTTCTTTTAAAGATTGTTGTAAAAAAGTTAACTATTTAAAGGTAACCAATGCATGCTCGGTGATTAACACTATATTGATAAAATGCCTGGTTGTAGTACTCCCCTAGGCACTAGGTATTAGAGAATCTGGCTCTTTCCCACACCAGTGTTGGGCAGACGTCCGTCACTCACCGTAACCGTCACCGGACTACCCACAACACCCGCGTGGCAGAGACAGCGCCCCAGCTGTCAAATGTATATTGACAGATAGATAAACACTACATCCCTTCCTTTGTATAATTTATTAATTCGAATCAAGTTAGTTATAAGTTGTTAAGTTAATTTATTCACTTTCGCACTCAGTTATATCAGAACCGTTCTCCTCATCTTGAACTGTCCATTTTCCTTCTACTTTCTTTAGGTGTACTACGTTTCGCCTTAGTCTTTGTCCTGTTTCTTCATTTCGGACAACTACGTCTCCGCCACCTACTTGTTCCACGACATGAGGCGTCGGCTTAAAGTTTGGCGTTAGTTTATTCCTTTTTTCCATCTCTTTTATATACACTTTCTCTCCTTCTACTAATGTACTATCCTGTGCACCTCTTCTCCTATCTCCATATTCTTTCCCTTTTTCTTTTTGAATTGTATCCCTATCTCTGACTTCTGAATCATCCTTATTATTAACATTCGTCAAATCTTTATATGAAGGAATTTTGTCTCTATTTTGCCGGTTATAAAAGAGCTCTGCAGGTGTTTTACCTGTCACCGAATGTGGGGTGGCATTATACATCATGAGATATTCCCATACGCTTTCTTTTGGATCGGTCTTCTCAATTTCGCTTATTTTTAATCTTTTGAGGATATCCCTGTTCTGTCTTTCCACTTCCCCATTCTGTTGCGGCCAGTAGGGAATCGAATTGAACAGTGTTATTTCACACATTCGACAGTACTCTTTAAATTCTGCACTAACAAACTGACGACCATTATCCACTGTGATTGATTTGGGAAAACCAGTACGGCTAAAAATTTCCTTTAATAGTGTTATTATTTGTGTGCTAGTAGTACTTTTGGTGAATTTTATCTCTTTATAGCGGCTGTAATAATCTACTAATACCATTAGGTATTCGTTGTTAGGTAGTGGACCCAACAAATCTAATGCAACGTCTACCCAAGCCTCTTCAGGCAGTGTGCGCCGTTTCATGGGAACCGGAGCACTTGGTAATCCGATCAGAGTGCATCCTTTGCATGTTTTGACTAATTTTTCAGCATCGTTATCAATCTTAGGCCACCAAACTTTCAGCCTTAATCTACCCTTCATGGCCACTATGCCAGGGTGACCTTCGTGTGCTGCGTCCAGCACTTTTTTCCTGAGTTCGCGAGGTATAACAATCCTGTTCCCTCTAAGCAAAATATCGTCCAGGAAGCAAAGTTCTGACTCAAACACTTTATATACTTTGACCGAATCATCCCAGTCGTTACAGTAAATACCCGATTTGACTTTAAGCAGTTCTTGGTCATTTTTAGAATAGGATATGATATCCTTCATTGGTACTGCACAAGGACGAGCTTGTTCAACAATCTGGTTCACATAATCATCAAAGGGGGCTGATGGTGCAACAGTATAATCACATAACCGAGACAAAGGGTCTGCAATATTTGCTTTTCCAGGACAATGGATAACGTTGTAGCGGTAAGTTTGCAGTCGCAGCACCCATCTCTCTACTCGTGCACAAGGTTTTGATTTTTTTCCGAATAGAAACTCTAATGGTTTATGGTCCGTAATGAGGTCGAATTGTTTTCCGAACAGAAATATGTTGAAGTGCTCGACCGCCCATACTAGCGCAAGGGCTTCCTTTTCTGTTTGACTGTATTTACGTTCTAGCTCTGTTAGCGTTCGGTTACCGTATGCTATTATCCTTGGTCCTCTGTCATCGCTTTGAATCAAAATAGCTCCGAGGCCAACAGGACTAGCGTCTGCAATCACTTGCGTCTTATCATTCACGTCGTAATATCCTAACGTGTCAATAGAAGTGAGATCTCTTTTTAACTCCTGAAATGCTTGGTCTTGTTCTTTCTTCCAATATTCTTCAATGCAAGCTTTCTCTCCCAACTTCATCCTCAACAATGCCTTTAGTGTTTCTGTTTTGGTAGCCAGGTGAGGGATCCATTTGTTAATATAATTAACCAATCCTAAGTAACTCTGAAGCTCTTCAATGGTCTTTGGGGGTCGAAACTCAGCTATGCTTGTTATGTACTTTTTTAAAGGTTTTACGCCCTTGGGTGTTAATTCATGCCCCAGAAAGCTAATTTCCTGAACTTTGTATACGCATTTAGCTTCATTTAGCATTACGTTGTTATTTTTCAAGACCTCTTTTAATTTTGCCAATCTGAAATCATGTTGCTCTTCACTTTCGCCGTATACTAAGATATCATCAATAAAATTGATGACACCCTGCAAGCCAGCTAGCATGTTTTCCAAAATCTTTTGAAAAATTTCCGGTGCGCAAGAGATACCAAACATCAAGCGCTTGTAGCGATATAACCCTTGAGACGTTATAAAAGTCGTTAGATGTCGGGAATCCGGGTGTATCTCCACTTGGTGAAATGCATTTTTTATATCTAATTTAGAGAAGTATACGGCTTTTTTAATTTTTGGTAATAGGTTATCCATGCAGGGCAATGGATGGTTTTCCCTCATGATTGCGGAATTAGCGCGTCGCATATCAACACACAAACGCAGGTCATCATCGTCCTTGAGTATGGGAACTATGGGTGAAACCCACCGGGACGGCCCATGTACTTGTTCTATAATATCGCTTTCCAGTAATTCGTTGATCTTCTGCTGAACCTTTTCCTCAATTGGAATTGGAATCCTTCGATATGGTTGTGACACCGGCTTGGCCATATCATCAATTGGGATTTCTACTAGCACATTCTTGAACTTTGGGAAGGATTTGGTTCGTGCTTCAACTTCGTTCACTTCAGCGCCTAGTTTTAAAACCCCTAAATTGATAGCCGTGTCTCTTCCTAGCAAGTCTCTAGAACCCCCCGTTATGATCAGTATGGTGGCCCTTTCAGACCGTCCATTCAACTTTATTGCGGTGTCAAAT